>CAJVRI010001028.1:0-600000 GCA_911649635.1 Poeciliopsis gracilis
GCATAGAACTACTGAGAAGCAGTATATTTTGGTGGTTTGAACAGTTTCTGACTTTGTTGGATAGAACACTATTTAGTGCCAAAATCGCTTTATCTCAGTAGCAAGTAGGACTTCTAACATCCTCCAACTTTATTATCATCAATGAAGAAATGTAATGTCTGTGGCCATCTGGATCATTTTGCCCTGCGTAGCAGTTTGAATTCTTTATGCAGCTGGGTTTGCACTTAACTTTGCTTTTTATGGTAGCAGGAGGTCTCATTCAGCTTTTACATGACAATGCAGAATAATAAAAACGATAATAAGCTTTTGTTTTTTCTTCACTTATCTCTGTTTGGCTGAAAAAAAGTATGAACAAACTATAATGATAGCTGCGCCTCCTACAGCTCTGTGAAATGTAATATCATGGCACCATTAAAAAAAAAGGAAACCCAGCAACAACAACAATAAAAATCACACCAAAACATTTTGTAAACCTTCTGGTTTAATAAATACAATTCATTGAACATGTTGCAGTGAAGTGGCTAATCTCATCACAAAGCAGTATGTCTCTAATTATACAACGTGCAAAACAAGAGCAGGTGAAAGGCTCAACATTAAGCAGACGGGTGCTAATTAACGGTGTGTGTTGGACATAAAACATTCAGCATCGTGATTCATCACCGGAGTTTGTTCTCACTCCAACATATGTTATTGCAAACCTTAAATTGTTGGTGATGGAGGATCCCACTTTTTCATTGCTGGAGATCTTTTATGTAAATTTCAGGCTGAAGATGTGGTGCTTTCAGTGATGCAGCCATATTCCAGGAAACTATGGACGGAAGAAAAATGATGCTGATCGTACGGCACGGTGCATGATGTGAGCCACGATTTGTATCTGGTTTTTCTCCTTCTATACAGCCTTTTCGTTTAGCTGCCGTACGTTGGCAGGGTTTTGTTGGTCTGGGATCCAAAAGGTTTTTGATAGACTCCAATGATGCCCAAAGCAAAAATGCGCCTAGGAAAACATAAACCGCCTGATTACATTTCAGATCCTGCCCATTTCTGTCCAAATCACAGAGATGCATACACCGTGTTCCACACTGTTATGCAAGTGATGTTTTCTCAGATTTTCTTCAATGGTTGTCAGAATAATTTTCAAGTCATGAACTATTGCAGTATAAATCAAATTTTACTGAACAAAGCTCCCAATGAGAACAGTATTTTTTTCAAAAATAAAAAACTCAAAATGCTCTGTTCCAAATTATTATGCACAGCAGATTTTCTAAACATTTTATGGATTTTAAAGAACTGCAAATGGTAATTCTTTGAATGTGCAGCATTAAGTGGTCACATGTACTAAAATCAAAAGCAATTTCAATCATTTCAATTTCAATCTCCTTGGGCTGCCACCTTATCGTGGTGGAACGGTTTGAGTGACCCAATGATCCTAGGAGCTATGCTGTCTGGGGCTTTTTGCCCCTGGTAGGGTCACCCAAGGCAGACAAGTCCTTGGTGAGGAACCAGACTGAGTGCAGCCTGAAGACCCGTATGATGACAAATAATGGACTTAGAGTTCCCTCACCCAGACGCGGGTCACCGGGGCCCCATTCTGGAGCCAGGCCTAGAGAGGGGTACTATAGTGAGTGCCTGGTGGCCAGACTCTTACCCATGGAGCCCGGCCGGGCTCAGCCTGAAGAGGAGACATGCTTCTTCTTAAGTAGATTTCCTTCAATTGAGCTCACCAGACAAACTAATCAATCCAGGTCTCTGAAATTAATCATGGTGATTCAAAGAGCCCTGACACACAATACCAACTATAAATTTAATAGCACAAGAAAAAATGTAATCTTTATACTACTTAAATCCAATTTGCATAATAATTTGTAACACTATATGTGCTTTGGATAAGTATTATGACAGGACCTCAGAGTTCAGCAAAACATAGATAGTAACAGAGATGCACTTTATTAGATTTTTGTCGGATATGCCGGTATACTAAAACTCACCTGGCTGATAACCAATACCAATACCAATAGATATCCAAAGCTTGTATAATGAACTGTTGGAGATTATTCTTTCGTTTGCGGATAGCCGTGCTCTTGCTTTCCCTTTTGGCCATCATGTACTCATTGTAATGGTTGAAATGGTGGTTCTTGAGATAATTAAAGTTTGAAGTGTTTCAGGACTTTGTTGTTGCTCCTCCTTGCATCACTGATGCTGATCAGTCATTGCAAACAGCAGCTCTGTTTTCAGTTTCCGACGCTTTAAAAAACTTCCACACTGCTAACGTTTTCACTTGGTCCTGCTCTCCAGATGTGATCAGATCTAGGTTGGTGGGTGTGATGCCGTGACGTTGTGCTGCGCTGCAGGCATCATTGTCACTCGTTTGTCGTTTAAGAAAAACGCCTTTTGTATCTGTGAGTCATTTTGACGGAATGGACGATTAAATTTTTACAGCCAATATCGGCCGGTACAGATACCAGGCCGATAATATTGTGCATTCCTAGTAGGTAATTTGTAGGATATCTTTTACTTTACAAATTACTGACATGGTCGATTCGCATGGGATCAACAACAGACAATCTCTGCAGTTATTACAAACAGCACGACGTTCCAGAGTAAAACTAATCCTTGCTTATAGGGCTTAGCATGTCCTGTTTTCTTCACCACATATGAAACGTCAAGCAAGCATCTGTATATTTATAAGGAGTCTGAAGCTGCATGACGACTAAAACCTCGACTGGTCTTTATTATCCTCAGAGTAAGTTACATCTCTGAGTGGATTTGAATCATTTTCTCTGCATGGTGTAACTCTTAACCACCTTGGCCACATGAGGCAGAATTAAGGAAAAGTCTGCCAGAGTTTTGGTGTGTAATGCAGACATATTTTGTTTCTCCTTTGATCTACAAAGCAACTGCATCTTCAACACAATACAAATTCTCCCAGAGCTCCAGCAGTCATAGTTGTGAAACCTGTTAGATGAAAAGATTGGCTCACTACACTTCATCTTTGAGTGTTTGCATTGTTTTCTATAGAACCCCTCGATGATTCATAGGAGTGACACATTATCCCATCACTTCGCAGAATCATCTTGTCTCCCAGCAGGTCGATGCCGCAGACTTCCACAGTGAAAACTTTCCCCAGGACGTCTCACGGGGTGTTTCTCAGTTTCACTGGAGCTGATTCTCTGAATAAATAGAAAGAAGACATCTATGAGGCAAACTGACGGAAAGGCAGAAAATATAGGACACGCTGCCAGGGACAACAGCTTGCAATGCTGGAGACCAAAACAAAATAAATACTTAGGATTATACACAGCCACGTTCTTCTGAGCTGTAGGTCCATACAAACATACCAAAACCACAAATATAGATGAACACAAGCAGCGATCCAAACCTAATGGATGTGGAGATGTGCATGAAGGGGCTCTTTTCTCCAATTTCTGTTTCTTCACTCACTTCTCATTTGCCGTCCCGCTGCTCTCATTTCGTTTGTAATGACTAATATCCATGCATGTAAAATAGCTTCTTCTTTTAAAATGCGTTAGTAGCCATAAACATATTTGTGTGATTCCCAGTGGGATTGTGCGGAGTTGTTTTAGCCCATCATGACTGCGTTAATCCTTAACTATTTATGTAGGATTTAACTGCAAGGTGGGTCAATGTTACAGCATATGTGGTGGTAAGAAGTTTCATTCTATGCGCAATTCATGTGTATCTGGTCAATGTATTAATGATAAGGTAAACTAATAAAAACAGAATCCTTACTGAAATCATTTTGTAGACAGATTTAAAGTCATACTGAATAAAGACTGACCTCTTATTCTATATTATGTTTTCGAAACATTTCATTGTCTCCAGATGTTTAGGATCTGCTGTTTTGTTAACATAAAACTGTCAGTACATGATATTATGATGTCCATTATAACTTCTGATATCTTGAGGTAATCAAGTCTTTTTTTCAAATAAATTAAAGAAACTGGTAAATTACTTTGATCAATTACTTTGATCAACCAGGTTATGAACCAGTCTGTCTCCTTTAAGATGCACCCTGCAATATTTCTTTTTATTAGTCTTTGGTTTTAAGTAACCATAGAGAAGAACTGTGGTTCAAAAGACTTATTGCTATTGAAGTCCTTCCCCTTTTAATGCTCGTTGGTTAGCCTAGATTGAAATTCAAGATGCATCTCTAAATCATGACTGTACTGTTTATCATTATATGATGACCTTAGTGAAGGTCACATGCCTAAGCACATTAATCCAGTGACAAAGGATGTTAACATGTCAGATCGGCCTTGTTTAACTGTCGATCACACTTTCTGGAGGGTTTTTTACATCTTTGCTTTAAGGGCTTACAGAAGTTTTACAATTTTACCTTTTCAATTGCTCACAATGGTTATTTTATTTCCATGTCTAAGAAACGTGGAGAGAAGTGTCAAAGAAGAAACTGAGGACAAAGCAGTCGACTATGCAGCTGAACTTTGTCAAAAGTGATGACGTTACGTGAGGAACACGGATTTTGGGCATGACTGCACAACACAATGGCCACCTGAGAAAAAGAACAGTTATAGCAAAGCCTCAGACTCAAATGTCAGTTTATAAAATGACATTTTTATGGCAATTTGCTCAGTGAGGCGGAGGCAGTGTAAAAGGAGAGGTCTACATGGAAACGTAGCTTGAAACTCTAATGGAGCAGCACGCTAATCGGTCCAAAGCAACCAACTGGGCAGCACTGTTGGTCTGCACATTTTATCTGGCCTGTGATTTATTAGAAAAATTAAAATAATAATATAAAAAATTATTCTGGTATTCATGTGAACAATTCATTTCTTTCTGGTTTGTTATTTTATTTTTTTATGTAAATTGTCGCCCCTTCCTGTTTTACCCCAACAACCGTTTCAGCAGAATACTTTATACTGCTCAGCTGTGTAAAACTATGTGACTGGAATGTGAATGGAAGTAGCTGGAAATCTCACTTTCCTCTGACTGATTTGACTCAAGTACTGGAAAGAAAAAGAGAAAGTTCTGCAGCAGCTAATCTGCGGTTCACAACTTATGTTTTTCTAACAGACAAATTACGTGCAAACACTGTAAACCAACATGTTTTCTTACATGAGAAACTTTATGTTTTCCTTCAACCAACACAAACAGTTTCTGGCTGCTAAGTCACTGCCAGAGCTCTCTGTCATCATGGCTGCCTTAAATCTTGTGTCATTCATTAAAGTCAACATGTACCTTCTGTTGCAATCTGTTTGCACACAAAAGTGTTGCAAGTACTTTTTAGATCATCTGCTGTGGCAGAGGGAGACACCAGTTGTGGCTCTCAAGGTGTAACAGCAGATTTAATCTTGTTCTTCACTATTTCTGGTGGGTGAAACAAGAATTTTTCTTCTGGATGTTTTCCAGCGACACATCATTAAGCTATTGCTGCTTTCAGAGGGTGGTGGCTTCTAATCCTCAATTTTAAGTAACATGAAATTATTTACTTGCCATAAAAAAAGTATTATTTACTTTATACATGTATAAAGTATACATGTAAACTTTATACAAATAAAGTTTACTTTATTTGTAAAGTAAACTTTATTTACTTTACAAATAAAGTAAATAAAGTTTACTTTATTTACTTTAAAGTAAACTTACAATTTATACAAATAAAGTTTACTTTATTTGTATAAAGTAAATAATACTTTATACATGTACATATACATGTACTTTATACATGTATGTTTACTTTATACATGTATAAAGTAAATAATAGAAGATTTGAACAAAGTTTCTAGCAGTAATAGAGACTAAAGTATGATTCTTCTTCTTCAGCTTTTTTTTTTTTACCTTAATTTCAGTTCACTGCCGATGAACAAAGAGAGATGAGTCAGAACCTTTAATGACAGAATAAAGCTCAGATAATGTTGGTGTCATTCTATTATGAGATATAAGAGACTTTCGAAGGGGCACTAACCAGATACCAAGGTCAGGCTGCAATGAACATAGAGAATGACAGCTCAAAGAATTATTCTGTCTTACATTATCGCTCACATAAAGCATAATGCATCCACCTTTGGTCAGGGCTACAGATATCTCTCCAAGCTGTCAGTCTGTTCTGAGGAGCTTAAAGCTGGGCGATGTTGCAACAGCCTGACTTAAACAAACCATTTGCTAAGTGTAGCAATAATGCAGAAATGATCGATGAGAGAACAAATGATGAGTGTTGGTTATAAAAGTGCATCTGAATCAACTAGAATATTATCTAAATAATTATTAATTTCACAAATTCTGTGGAAAAACCAAAGTTCACATTTCAAGTGTTTATTCCAAAGTGGGGAACTGGATTCTGGACTTCCTGACGAACAGACCTCAAAGTCTGTGAGGTCTGTGAGAGGACGGCTCTGCAGAGGGTGGTCAAGGCTGCCTTTCCTCCACCTCAGACCTCAACATAGTAGGATGCAGGAGGAGGGCGCTCCGCATCATGAAGGACGCCACCCATCCTGCACACAGGCTGCTCCAGCGCCCCCCTCAGGCAGGAGACTGAGAAGCATCCAGAGTAAGACTAGCAGGCTGAGGAACAGTTTCTTCCCTTTAGCAGTCAGACTGCTGAACTCAAGCTGCACCAAATGCAGCTTCACCTTATAGTTTACTTATACTCACACACATAACTACACATTTCTCTTAAACTGATTTGTTTGTTCATCTACTTAGCTTAATATTTATCTACTTACAGTAATTCTTTTTTTTAGTGTAGTGGATTTCTTGATCTGGGACCTGAGTACAAATTTTATATCACAAACTATCACAGTAGTATGACAATAGAAAAAAATCCTTGAATTGCTGTTCATTTTGATGATTATGACCTTGCTGAAAATCCACAGAAAATCAGAAGATTATGTTAACTAACTTTGGGTTCTTTCTGGGTACTCCAGCTTCCTCCCACAGTCCAAAAACATGTCTGTTAGGTTAATTGGTCGCTCTGGCAATTTGCTCTCTAAATTCTCGCAAGGCGTCAGTGTGTGCATGTGGTTGTTTGTCTCTCTGTTGCCCTGTGACAGACTGACGATCTGTTACCCTGCCTGTCACCTGAAATGTCTTGCTGGAGAAAGGACGTGTTCTGTTTCATTGATCTTGTGCAGTATTCTAATTTTCAAGCAATAATTTTAGTTTTCAATAGTTGTAAGCCATATTAACAGCAATAGAGTTGACAGCTTTAAATAAATAATTTTGTGTGTAATATAGCTAAACGTCATAAGTTTGACATTTGAAAAGATTAAATGAACGTTTCTATGAATTCTGACAACTTGAAATAGACTTACATTTCAGGACAAATGAAAAGATTTTTTTCTGTGAAACTATGTTTGTCAATACACTTTCCATGTGTCTATTGTACTTGTTACATATGTAACAAGTACATATGTACTTGTATATATTTAAGAATAGTCTTTTTAACCCCTGTGTGTAACAACAGCAAAATCCAAGTATTTTCAAAGTCATTAGAGTTAGAAGAACCAGTAAAACTTTAACTTTAGCTAATAGGGAAATTAAATGTGACATGGGGGAACTGCTTCAGAATCAGAGCAGAGGAGCTGTGAATTAAAGCAGAGGGGGTGAGGAAGAGAGCAGCATTTCATTTAAGGCAGTATCTAATTGGATTTTACTTTGATGTCCAATACCAGCCACCATGGGATGGACAGAATGGGCCTTTCTTCAGGGAGATTTATCTTAAAGAGGGTAATAATATTCCATATTTTCTTATTAATTTTAATCTGCGACACTTATCCCAACAGACAATTTGGAAAACAAACATGTCTGTGGCACGGCGGAAAAACACACTTCCTGGTACATGGAGGGGCTGAGGAAAAACTGTAGCAACCTCACTGAGTAAGTCTAGTGCAGTGTGAGTTCTTAATGAAGGTAGTTATTTAACTCAAATTCTCAAACGCCACTCGTGTGAGAAGCTTTGGAAATGTTTAACTGAATGATGAAAAGGAAGAGCGACATAGAGGGTCCAGGAGAAACAGTTCAATTCATTATTTGCTTCTTTGCCTGCTTAGTTATCTTCCAAACCAAAACTGTGGTTAAAGATCCACAAGACAAGACAATGTTTAAGAATGCATTTGGTCGAATATATCTTGTTTATGTATGTGTGTGACCTCAAAGAACCTGAAAAAAAGTATTTTATTAGTTAATCAGAATCAGACTGAGGTAAAGACTTACTCTTTCTCAGAGTAGAAGTTATCTCAGTCAGAGAACAAGAGTATAGAGTATTTTAAGAGGGGTAGCATTATGTAAAATCAACTTCTTTTGGCTATACATGACATTCTAATGTTATTCCCTCATTACAAACATATTAGAGGTGTGGCCTTCATTCTTTCATGCTTGTTTGAGAAATTATTTAATCTCCCGTAGCAACAATTCTTCTGTGCAAAATGCCTGCGTGGACCTTGCTCCGCCTACATGAACGTTTCTCCTCCCCAGAGGTGCAGTTTCCACACACTGCTCCTTCAAACTAGCCAGCAGCAATTAGCAAACAGCTGGTGGAACTGGTGAATCAACTGAGCTCATTTAAAAGCTCAGATAAAAACGTCGTTAAAGGGTAAATAGAGGAGCTTTTTAAAAAAAGACAGAGGCCCAATTACAAGGCATTAAATTATAAAGTCAATTCATTCCAAGTCATATTATATAAATGCTATATTTAACATTTTTATAACAACTGAAGGAAACATAGTTACTTGATTGTGCTATAAAATGGCACTATGTTTCCTGTTTGGATTACTGTTGACCGTCAAACCTCAATTTGCTTCCTTGTTCTCAGTTAACACTTCCCTAATCAGGAACACAGGAAGAAATATCTTAGTGAAAACTTAACCCTGCATACAACAGATATTGTGATAAAAGCTTAATAACAGTTGTTTTCATAAGCTTTTCACATATTCAGCCATCCAAAAGCACTGGCACTACATGACTAACTACTGGTTGAATTTTTTTATGGAAGTTATTATTGCCAAAATTGCAATACTATGTAAATGTACTGCTTCCTCCTACAGGCTTTCTATTTTTATTTTTTATTTTTTGTCATACTTATATGTTTCAAATCATCCAATCCATTTTGATTGCAGACAAAGCGAATCGGATAAGTATAAGTTGGACCTTTGAACACAGACAGTTTGATTAAGGTCACACCACATGATCTCAACTGAATGTAAGTCCCAACTTTGATTAGGCCTCTTTCAAACCATGATTTTATATTTTCTGAGCCATTCAAAATTGTCCTTGATGGTTTGCTTGGAGAGCACTTGAAGAAGAATTGAAACATTTTCCTTCAGGATTGTCTGCTACAGAGCATTATTCATGGTTGGATCAAATATAGTGAATCATTTAGGTCCTGAAAGAGCACAGCAGTCTTAGAATGTCAAACCAACACAATCTATGATGCTCTTTCACTGAAAAGCTCGTTTAGTTTTCTGAAATGTTGCGTATTTTAATGTTGCACAGATTTTCCAAAAAAAGTTCCTCTTTTGTCTCATCAGTCGACTGAATATGTTCCCAAAAGTTTTAGGAGTCATCACAATAATTTCCATCAAATGAGAGACGTCTGTCGTCGTGTTATTTTTGGTCAGCAATGAGTTTAGCTTTGAAACTCTCCCATGGAAATCTTGTTTTCTCTCTTTCATATCTTACAACTTACACAAAACTTAAAACTGCAGCATGTAAACTTTTACAAAAACAGTTTATTTTTTTTTACTGCAATTCATCTGAGCTTTAAAAAAATATGATCACGGTTCATAAACAGTATAAAACAGGGTGTTTGGCAACTTGTTCACACAAAGGCCGAGTTGGTTTAGTTTAACCTAATATATAAAATCATAAATGAAAACCTGAATTTGACATTTGTTCAGAGTGTCGTTTTCTGTTATTAAAACTTGTCAGCGGACCAGAAGTACAAACTGAAGAAATCTGTAAGTTAGCAAAACCTTTCGAGGTCAAACTGCGTCTGTCATATCTAACTTCCATAAAATGACACAGTCATGGTCCTCCACTTTGAGGCGTTCAGATCATGCAGGGAGGGTTAAAGAGTCAAAGGGGCGTGGCCTAAGGTTGAAGCAGTCACTTGTTGAAGACGTGGGATTTCCTCTGAGCTTTGTGCTGCCTTCTTCATGTAGATGGGAAGTTCAAACACATTCAGCGCTTTCAATAAAATCACATTTGTCATCTGTATGTCATCTGCATCAGATTTCTTTTCTCAGATCAGACTAAAAGAGGCACACTGTGTCGCTGCCTTTCTTTAATCTCATATCGCCCCTGTAGATCAAGTGGTTGTGGGTTCATCGTGATATTGGTGTATCTACTTTAACCTCATATTTCATGCTGAGAACTTCCAGTTGATCGTGTCATGAACACAAATGGATCTTTATTTTTTATTTTTTTTTACATTTCATAGTCTTTCTATAACTCCATTTTGTTCAAATCTGTGCATTACTCCTGCTTGAGAAATGTCACCTGACTGAAGTCTCTGTAGGTTTTAGTCCTCAGCTTGTTCTGTGTTGGCTTGAGAAAGATTTTCACCTTCATAAATTGCTAAATATTTTATGCCACAAGTTAAAATGAGAATATCTGAGCTGATCCAGCCTCACAAGAAGTTCCTCCTTTGGAGGCAGTTAAAATCTGTGTGCTGCTTTATCAGAGCTTCAGGAGCAACAAAAAGAACAAAAACACATTTTGGCCACTAAAAATGAATGTCTGTATTCCAGACCAACATATGTTTTATTAATACTATACCTTAAGAAAACATATGCTTTATTAATACTATACCTTAAGGAAACCTGTCTGTGTTGTGGACTTGTAACCTGCTTAGTGCTGGAAAGTTTAGTCAAATTAAAAACGATTAAAAATGCAGCTCTGCTTATCCTTGATGCTAAGCACATGTTTATGTCACTTTCCTCCCCAACTTTGGAACTTTTTCTCAACATTTCAAGCTTGCAGAGATTCGTGGAGTGGAAGTGTGACTAAGTGCAAATATCTGACTGAAAACAAATCCCGACCATTTAGTGATTCAGCTGTCCCTATCAACATCCAGATCGGTACTCCCGCTCCCAGACAGCGCATTAAGGTCTTTTATCGTAGCTCCAGTTTGATTACACTTCTATCTTTTTAACCGCCGAATTCTGTCTGCAATCTATCCACTGCCAGGGGCTATAAGAAATAACAGCACTTTAACACGAGATAAGATGTCAACATGGATAGGATTTTAGATGAGTCCATTAAAAATAAAGTTCACATCTTTCTGTGTGTTTTTGTGTCTCGCCGAATATTAAGACCCACATCAAATCCAATTCAATCACTGCAGTGTCTGTTTTAGTTTCAACTTTTCAACTTGTTTTGAACTGAACCAGATCAAATCAAATCAAATCACACTTTATTAATTCCAAAAAGGGAAAACCGTGTTGTTGTATTTTCTATAAATGTAAATACAATAAGTCATTATGGAGACTAACTGGAGAGGAATAATGCGATGGGGAGGAATGACTTCCTGTGCTGATAATTCACACAGCAGAGCTGAGCCAGTCGGTGACTGAAACACTGAATTAATTTTGTCCTAATTAAATTTTGAAGAATGCACATCAGGAGTACTAGAAGTAAATAATAATGAAAGAATGAGTCAATTGTTTTTCTGAAGATCATATGACAAATATGTCCGCTATCTGAACATTCCCTCCAGACGTTTGTGTGCCGCTGATTAGGATGAGGGCAAAACTCTAATACTTTCATTTAGATAAGTGTCTTTTTCTCCAACAGTATTTGCTTACAAAACAAACATGTGCTGTAAATGCAACTTCAGTGAGTCTTTAAAGCAAGAATTGGGTGCACACATGTTTCCATTTTAATGTGGATTTTCAGAATCATCCCATATGAGCTGGAAAGTTTCAGACGATGCCTCGGAATGACGGCATCACCGCGATGGTGGAATGTTCTCAGATTACCCTCACTTTTACCAAACCTTCTTTGGTAGCATTATGTGATGGGATGTGCATAAGACTGATATGACACTGCCATGAACATGTCTTTATGTATGTTTATGACTGTTGTCATGAAGTCATTCTGTAAATAATGACACTTTTAATGGAAAGTTGCTTTGAAAGTTACATGAAAAGTTCAATAAAAGTGCTAACTTCGCTTTATTTGGTAGAAAACTACACTTTACAAAATTACACTTTAATTTTCTTTTACTTGAAGTGTAATTTACCAAATTACACTTCATGACAACAGTCATAAACATTCATAAAGACTCCTTTATGTTTATAACAGGTGTCGTATCAGTCTTATGCATATCCCTTTTAATAATTATTTGCATTCCCGGTTCATGTGTGTCATTTCATTCTGCTATCATATTCAAAATTAATAAAATAAATAAATATAAAAAAAAAAAGAAAAAGAAAATCTGGTCTCCAAACTCTGCTTGCTCTGTTGGTGGCTGCCTCAATCTTTCAGTTTGAACCACTAACACCACCTTAACTTATACAATTATTGGTAGCTGCATATCATAATAGCTTTATGAGCTTTTTAAAAAGTTATTCAGGTTCCTATGAAGCAGTGGAGAATAGTGTCGCTGATGTTTTGTTGCTTGAATTATAAAGTCATGAGCTCCTGTTTGGCGGAGAGAAGCCTGACATTTTATAAACTAAGCTCTGTGAGCTGCCTGCACTGGATTAAAGAAGTTTTAAACTAATACTCTGTCATACGTTTTCCACATTGCACAAAGTTCAAGTAAAATTTGGTTTAAAGCTCCATGCCGATGCAAACCTCCTGCTTGCACCCAGGTTTGTGTCTGTTTCCGCCTGGCTGTGTGATCTCTGAGTACAGACAAGTTGTACAGACTGCAGAGACTTTTAGGTGTCACAGCAAAAAAAACACAACGTCTTTAATAAATACACAAAATATTGCGACTAAAACAGCCTGGTGACGCGGCAAACATCATCCTATAAATAAAACCCATGTGTTGCCTTAGAAGATAAAAAGCTAAGAGGCTTTGCAAGCAAACATCATAAATAATCTTTAGAAACGTCAGGTGCTGGAGTGAAAATAATAGAAAAATAGACAATTAGGTCAGAAAAACCTTGAAAAACCCTGAGAGAACTTGGAGAATTATTTCTCAAAAAGTATTTTAACATATTACAACCAAGGAAGATGAAAAAAAGAAATAAAGAATGACACAAAGCTTTTGAGAAAGTGTGGTATATGATGTCTTTGTATTGTAAAAACTGCTTAGTTAAAAGCAAGCAAATGTATTTACTGATACAGCTCTTGGATGGATGGATGGATGGATGGATAGATGGATGGATGGATGGATGGATGGATGGATGGATGGATGGATGGATGGATGGATGGATGGATGGATGGATGGATGGATGGATGGATGGATGGAGTTTTACTGAGCAGGGTAAAGTTAAACCCTCAAAATGTGACAACAGTTTTACCAAAGAACAGGCTGAAGAGAAAACCAAACTCTAGATCATGATTAAATTTGAAAATTCTTTAGTGACAGTATTATGTGTTTTCCAGGCACAGTGCCATTTTATAGTACAATCAAGTAAGTATGCTAACTCTAGTGGTTAACACCATGAAATTGGGCCTCTGTCTCTTTAAGAAACTCCTGCTCTTTCCATCACTCTGCCTTCAGGAAGTCATCACAATATTATCAATTATTATATACCCTTTAACAGCATTTTTACCAGCGTTGCACTGAGAAGTATCTTGTATAATGAGCTCAGCAGATGCTTGCTAATTGCTACTGATTAGTCTGAAGGAGCTCAGTGGGAGAGATATGGGGGAGGGCTGCTGTGTGAGAGGGAAGCCTGTAAACTGCAGCTCTGAGGAGGAGCTACGTCTTCGAAGGCAGAGCTGGGTCAGCTGGGCGTTTTGCACAGCTGAACGGTTGTTAATGGATTTCTCAAACAATCATAAAAGAACCAAGATAACACTCCAGTTATATTCTTGATGAGGGAATAACATTATAACTTGGTGTAGAGCTAAAAAAAAATGATCTTACGTAACATTGCCCCCTCAAAGAATAATGCTGCAGTTGAGTTTTGAAAGAATGAAAAGAAAATTTTTTTTTCCAGTCATCCCAGATCAATCAGCCAATGGACTAACCAATCAGTCCACCAGAAAGTGGGGGATTCCTTAGACAGGTTGCCATTTTGTTCCAGTCTTTCATCACCTTCTTGATTGATAATTGAAACTGTGAACAAATTTTACTGTAAAGGATTCAAACTTTAAACTTGTTAAATTGAGATTTTTTTTCATAAGAAAAGCCCCAAAACATTTGACTCTGTTTCCAGTTATACTCAAACGGATCTCTGAGCAGAACCAGAAAGTCCACTGAACTTAACTCAGCGGTGAAACATTGCTAATGGCGACGTCGTTTTCCTGTCTGGAGTAATTTCACTTTTAAACTTAGGCACTGCGGTGGGAAATGCATTAACGCCACAAACATCAGAGAGACTCTCTGCACGCTGGTGTGAACGCCCATTATCACAACTCTTCATTATCACAGAATTATTCAGTGACTGTGAATGACTTGAAATGATCTGCTGTTATCTCTGTCCTCTTGTTAATTGCTAAGTGCAGCGTTTGCATCATTTATTTCACCTTTTTTAATTTCTTTCTAACACTACCAGAAAGTTGGATTGGACATACCAGAAGACTCTGGTGTTCTTTTGCATCACTGGCCGGTTTTCTTTCAGAAAAAGCTTCCGTTCTTGTAGCTAAAGCTGTGAACTGCAGCTCCGTCGTAGTGCTTGACTCCAAAATCTTGTTCTTGTGCCCCTTACTGTTAATTCCTGCACTCTTCCACCACTTTACGCCGCCTGGTGCCAATTTTCAGAAATAAATGGCAACAAAAGTGAAAGACTGTGGAGTAGGACCTGAGAGGAGACTGAAGTGGGTTTTATGGGCGTTTCTGCATAAAAAAGGCTGATAGAAATCCGCGCACTTAGAAACAGTGACATAATAAAAAAAAGCAAAGTAGAGCTATTTAGTCGATTCACAGCTGCACAAAGGAACTTGCGCAGATTGAGCGTTAGCATTTAAAATGTTGGATGATTGAAATGTAATTGAAGTGTCATTTAGCTGTCATAATTAAGTCTCGATGACAGCATGTTCAGTAAACACTCTTGTTTTACTGATCTGTTTGCCTTTTATTCCAATTCCTCCAAAATTTCTTCATAGAACTTGAAAGGAACCAGATGCAGGTCGTACAGCTCCCACTGCCGCCCTCCATGTAATGTTGATGGATTGAGACAGTGGAGCTGAATGTATTGCTGTGATCATTCATCTTGCCAGATGCAACAAATAAGCACACCGAGGCGTAGCTAAAAAAAAAAATAAAAAATCAGCCGCTCTTGACAGAGGAGTTGCCTTCATCCAAGGACAAACAAGCAAAAAGTTTCAGCCTCAAACAATAAGCTGATAAAATGTAGCCACTGAAGTGGGTTTCCTAAGATGGATTGTCATTTAGTGTCTAGTCAAGAAAAAGAAACTGAAAAAGTATTTCCCTTTATAATCTAAAAACTATATCTGCATTTTTGTTAGTTTTAAACTCATTAATGTGTTAAAGTGATTAAAGCTAGTGTTATATATTTCCAACCGGAATTATCTGGATATACAACCCAGTATTGTCTCTGCAATTGTTACAAGTGCTACATGTCAACTGTTTAAACATTAAATTATAATTCCAGGACACTGCCAACTGTACAAGCATGTAAGTTTATGTTTTGAATTTTTTCATTGAGAATAACACAAAGGTTTCTATGTGGATATAGTTTGTTTTAATTATCTGAAGAGATCTTGTTAAGTAAGTGATTTCTGTTTTTGTGCCTGAAATAAGAAAATTTTACTTGGACAAAATATGTTCTGGAAGTTTGCGTTGTAAATATCGATATTCTAGTTTCTAGTGTATATTTTCTTAACATCAAGCTTTTATATGTTACTGAAATAATTAAGTACAAAAACACTTAAAATAAGAAAAATATTTTTGGTGAGAAAAATGATGTTGCCAGAAAGAAAACAAGCACAAATATCCTTAATTTAAGATATTTAATCTCACTAAGATTTCAGGTTTTGCAGTGAACTGATTTGAAGTGGACTTTGAATGTTTTGTCCCCTTTAAGCAAGGAAGATGCCAACAATTTATGAAAGCATTGAGGACTGGTCATAAATGATTTCACAGTAAATGTGAATCAAAATCAAAAAACCTATATTAATATGTGAATAATGTTAATATAATTATAACAATCAGTTTGAGTGAAGAATATTTGAAAATAGGATTAATTGTTTCTTTCTTTTATTTAAATGAAAGTCCATCCATCCATCCATCCATCCATCCATCCATCCATCCATCCATCCATCCATCCATCCATCCATCCATCCATCCATCCATCCATCCATCCATCCATCCATCCATCCATCCATCCATCCATCCATCCATCCATCCATTTCCTGCACACCCTTGTCCCTGGTGGGTCAGGAGGGGTGCTCCGGCTCAGGGGCACCCAATCTGCAACAGTCTGGACAGGTCTCCAGTCTGTTGCAGATATAGAAAAGTAATTACCTCATATCAAACAGTTTTGTCTAAATGCTGTAAATTCTGTGGTATTTTTATTGGGAGAAAATCTACTAGTTATTTTCTGTTTGGAACCATTGTAAAAGGTTTGACCTGCACTGAATGTGTTTATGAGTTTCACCCTGTCACAAACTTCCCAGGTGTCTGTGAATGCATTTGCAGCTTAGTGAGTAAATAAGCCTTCATGCTGGCATTTTGTAAATGGCCAGTTGCCATTCTTTATTTTCCTAAACCTGAAACACCTTTTCCTCCACAGAGTGATTAATATCAGGCTCTATTTTTTTTTTTGCAGGATCTAGTGTTGTATCAGCCCATAGTGTATAAACCAAGCTTTTTTCTTATCACAGGCAACGTCTTTGGCAATCGGTGTAATTCCAGTATATATATATATATATATATATATATATATATATATATATATATATATATATATATATATATATATATATATATATATATATATATACCCCCTGTTCTCGCAGACATGATTGTGTGTTTTTGCTGCTGCTTGATAACGTTAGACTACTGGGAGTATATCTGTGGTGCGAGCGTCTGCACGGCTCCGATTAAACTTGAATTATCTGCAGAAGAACCGGCTGCTGTTTCCTTCAGCTCAATCACGGCGGCTCATCTTCTGCCTGTTATTACTGTTTTATTCTGAAGCGAGCGAGATTCAGCAATCAGTGGAATATACGTGTCTCTCAGAAAACATGTGATTTACTCCCCGAAGTTTGGTTGTCACCCGTCCTTCCTATCTGTGAATTAAATCTCTTATGGTTTAACACTTGTGGCTGTCTCTTTATTTAAAGTCTCCTAAGCGATTAAAATGGAACAGACTCTGACAGTGTCATATTTTGGATCAGAAAGGAACAAATAAACGAAGCCGTTGAACATTCCGAAAGTTTCAGAAAGAGCATCTTTCTTTGATCTGGTGTTGATTATGAAACATTTTATGACAACAAGAAATATCATCTTTGTACCATCCAGGCAAAGTCACATCAATGCTTTTAGTGAACTACCTAATTGGAAAATGATTATCCCCTTTAAGGCCATGACAGAAGCATCGTTCTGGTGTGTAATTATACTGGCACACTCCTCAGACTGAATGATATATTCACACATCTTGCTTTTGTTCTTGGCTTAAAAGGAAGTTTGTGTATGGAATATTTTTAAAGTAACACAGCTTTGTCACTGAGGAAAAACCTTTTCTTCTCATGGATGTCTCCTCAATTTAGTAGGTAAACGAAAGAATGACATTTAAATTACATGAAATTTAGCAGCTGGTATAAATTGCAGCAACTGAGAATGTGTTGAAGTCGTACGTGCCATAACATACGCTGGTGCATATTAATTTCTCCTCTACCAGAAGGTGTTTTTCATATTAACAGAGCTGGTAAGAACAGAGAAACTTGTCTGTACATTTCCAAGAAAATACTTTTATCAAAAGAAACCCATGTTCAAGGAAATTATATTTAACTATATTGTTATTATACTGTCAAAGATTTATTGTTGACTATTCAGACAAGAGTTGTGTAAATAATATACTGAGTGGTTATTAAAAATGTTTAAAAATAGTCTTTGTCATAGTCAAGGTACAGTGTGTAAACAAAGATCGTAAAAGTTGCAATTAGTTTAACACAGATGCTGCAATGTTTAAATAAAGTGTTAATATTAGAATATTAATACATTCACAGGGTGTGTTTGAATAATACCAAAGGTACAGTGTACAAATAGATGTGACTGAAAGTTTTTTTTTGTGATTAAATTCATCTTATGAAGAGTGCAGTGGTGAAATATTTTATCATTAAAATGCCTTTTCCAGTCGTTGCAGCCACTCAAAGCCCTTTTCCACAGGAGCCACATTCACCAAATACAATCCATAAATGCACAAACATTCACATGCAGATCAGTAGGCATCCTTGGAATCGACTGCCCTGCTCGGCGACATCAACGCATGACAGGAGGAAGCTGGAATCGAACTCAGTTTTCAGATTTCATGCGACTACTTTTCCCACAAAGCCACAGTCGCCCTGTGGAGGAAGCTTATTTCAGCTGCTTGTATTATTTCAGTTATGATTCATGTGTCACGACTGGGACACAGACAGAATGATATATTTTGGGCTTGGCTCATTCTTCACCACGACAGACCAGAGCAGCAGTCGCATTACTATAGATAGGGCCTCAATCCATCTATTTATCTCCAGCCCCATCACACACCATCACTTGTAAACAAGACATCAAGGCATGTGAATTTCTCTGCTTGCCCCCCAAAAATAAAAAAATAAACTGTTCCCAGACCTGAAGGGAGGAGTGCAGATTTTCTTCTGACTGGCTCCAGACTTTCAGAAACTGACTGTCGACCCAGAACACTTCAGAACATTTATTACGTTTCTGTAAAAACTTCCCTGAAATCCTTACTGTCTGAAAAAATCACCACTCTACTTAAAAAACCCATCTCCATTCCTGTTAAAGTAAAACACTTCATAAATCCACATGTTCTAGAGAGACATAGGCCTACCAAGCTGCTTATTATGTACGATCTTTACAACTGCTGCTTTCTTAAAAGTCAGAGTGAATACCTTCATGCTAAAAGTTAAAGTTATGCTTCTGCTTGTCTTTGGACACTCCTCTGGATAGTCGTTGCAGGCCAACAAAATACCTCCTGACTCAGAGCTTTCATGTAAAAATGACTGAATTAAAATTCACCACCACCTGTCACTCAGGGACTCCGCTCCACTCGTCTGAATAGAAATAATGTGTTTGAAAATCAATAACGCGCAAATCTCTCTCACTCTTTCCCTGTGAATGTAGGAACGTGTGATTTGGATGAAACCTGCTCACAGATCAGTCGATGAATGAGAGACGTTTCTCTGTGTTTGTGTGCTCTGATAGAAGAATCTGTCCATGTCTGCCTGTCACTGGGGAAAGACAATCCTGCTCTACATTTCGGAGTCGCTGAATGAATAACATGAATAATTCATGACTTCGCCAATAAAACGATGTCCCACCTGGGGATTGCTTTTTTCTGCAGCAGTTATTTCACTGGGCTTTTTTGGAAAGCAACTAATTTAAAATATGCCTGATAAATATAGCTCAGACACATCTCACTTTAATAAGCCGTGTTGCTCTTAAATCAAATGTCAGAGCAACACAATTGAATTATTTGCACATGACTAATAATGAAGTCAAATGAAAGTGTGATCTTTCCTTTTCATATTATTACTGATGTTTGGTTGCGATGATGGATGCAAGGAGCAGAACAGGCATGGGCAGCGCGTGAAGGTGAAAAATGTAATAAGAGAAGTAATTAAACAAGAAGTTACAAAGCAACAATGAATGCGAACACAGGAAACGAGAGCAGCTGAAGCCCACAGCTTCCTGCGTCCGGCTCTGCCAGAGTCAGTCCTGGAATTGTTTTTTAGAGCAAAAGACAAAAAAAATGATCCCTGCACTGATTCAATAATCCTCAAGCATCCACAACAGGGAGCATAAAAGATCTATCAAAGCATTTGTTAAATAAACCCAGTCGACCCGCAGTGAAAACACATGAATCTCTAAAAATGATTAACTCAGTTGCAAAATAGGTTTTTAGTTATCGATAAACATGCAGCTTAGGTACAGTATCATTCAAAGACTGATTGATTACCTTATTTCAGCTTCATGACTCACTCTCATCGATTTCTTGCCTTCTGTCTCTGATCAAAAACAAACATCCACACTATAAAAAATGTCAGTAGGATGGACATAAAACATGTTGACAAGGCTTTTAAACAAAGAAAGGCCTTTTCATTTCACTCCGTTTACATGGCCGACAGAATCTCTTAATAACTCAGTAATCTTTATCACAAGGTAAAGCTTATTTAAGCAAAATAACTTGTTGTGTTAAAGCTGCAGTATGTAATTTTTATAAAAAGTATGTTGTTAACTATTTGTCAAAAATGATCACTACATTGTGACAAGTAATATGTGCTCATAGTGCTAACGGCAGAAATATGTATTTCACTCAGAAACAACCAATAGCAGCCAGGAGGCGGGTCTTAGTACTGTCAATCACTCTCATGCTGGTTCACCACTATGTAGCCTGGCATGAATGCTAAGGCTAGGTAGCATAGCCACCAATGACAGCAGACAAACAGTTTTCTTGGAACGATAAGCTGCTTCTCCATTAGCACATTGAGCAGCGCGTACATGAGGCTGACTGACAGATACCAGTAGAAGCTCAGAGAGGAGCTGGAGGAGTTTGAACTGTTCACTGATTATGTGCCTCATATTGCACAGTTAGTTATGTCTATTTGAGCTGTTTTAGGGCTACGTCACTGTTATGCAACTAAGCTGTCCTCAGTGAAGTGATTCATGCAGACTGCAGGATTGATTTGGCAATGTGGCTGGGACATTGCCATCAAAAGTAAAATGCAGTCCAGTAGGTCTGTTCTCCGTCAACAGGAGAATGTTCATGGACACATATTCATATTGCAGCAAACAACAAAACACTTGTGTTTTCCGGCAGCCGATGCGGAGGGCATTCAGCAGCAAAACCAGCCTACAAAACATTTTCTTTTTCTAAAAATGAAGTGATCAGAGCTCTGCTTGGTTTAGTGAGGGGCCGGGCTTAGCTGGAGTTGCTAGGTAACGGGAGAGGTTTTTGAAAAAGCACATTTTCCAGCTACCAAGTGAACGTTCACTTACTGCCAAAAAACGTCTTGGTGTTTTATTTGACCTCAGATAGTTTGTTGACCCAAAATGGAAAGACAAAAAAGTGCAAAGAGATAGTTTTGTTTAATAGGTCCCCTTTAAATTTATGTGTTGAACATTAATCCCAACAACACATATTCATCATTTCCAAATATTTAAGAGTTCATATAAATTATTTCTGCTTATTTACATTTTGATGGCAGACATGTTGAACACAGTGTTGCAGTGGTTCTTGAGGAATCTGGAGGTTTGGAGTGGAGAGACCTAAATTGGGGAGTGAAACCTCACTAGTGGGGGTTCAGTGTTCCCCCATGTGTGGGATGTGCTGCAGCAGAAGCACTGAGCTACCTCATTGCACACTCACAGATGATTTAACAACCATCTCTTAAGCATTGCCGTGGATTAATAGAGCTTGACATAAAGCCTTTTTTTGCTGGCTTTAGCTGTTCCTGCTGAGCTTCTGGGGAATTGAGCAGCGGTGTTTTTCCCAGACACCAATGTTATTTGCACAGTTAATAATACTTTTACAGGCTTGGGGTTTATGCTGCACTGCCAAGTGTCTCCAGTGACTATTGGCAATCTATGAACGCAGATCTAAGATGCATTTGCTGGTCTGCCTAAATATAGGCCTAATAATTCAAGACCCGTTTCTTTGAAAAGCCTCTGTGTGTTTTCTCAGTTTAAAGATGTTACGAATGTTAGTGGTGATGCTGCATTGACTTGTAGGTTTCAATGGCTGATGTTATGAGTCCATGTTTATCTTGTAGTTATCTGTTTTTTGCGGCGTTTCATAGAAATAAAGCAGAATCTTGAGTACCTGGGATTTTCTCTCAGGCTTTTAATCACCTCCAATTAATCCCATTATAAATGCACTTACTTCTCAGTTCAACAAAGCTATAAAACAGAGCTGATAGACCATGAAGCCGAGGTGCAAACATCTAAATGGACAACATGGCCTCTCGTTGGCTCTCCCACAGGGATTTCCTGTGGAAGTAAAGCTATATGGGGTGCTATTGATACTGGCTTCCTCTTAAAACACTCGTTGCCTCTACCTGCAGTTGACCTTCCAAAGTACAAAGTTAGTCAGAAAACCCCACGATCCATACCGCAGATTTCACAAGAAAGACAGATCATGATAGGTCTGCAGTGCTCAGAATGTAAATTCAGTCACAGACGCAGGAATCGGCTGAAAGTACAGAGATTAAGCGGAGTTTCATTTGAGATAAAGCCGGGAATTGTGCTTTTTGCTAATTGTCTCCCTCTGGGAAAGAATGAAAGCTTTCCCAGTTTTAAACTGAACAGTGTTTGTATGTGGTTTTTCATTTTAGTTTCGTCGTTCTCGTTAGGGGTGAAAACAACAACAGGAGTGGTGTGTTTATATTTTTGGAGTGAGGTGTGAATACTATTGACGAGGCCAGGTATAGCAGCCAGCTGCATTGTGTGAGAGCAATTGACATTGCAACAAACCCAAGGTCAAACACTGAGAAATGTTCTGATAACAAGGGAAGGTAGGTTTGTTTATATTGCACAGTTTAGCATCAAAGTTATTGAAGGCGCTTTACATGATGAAAACATAGAGACAGACATTTTTTAATCAGATGTCATCACCAAAATAATCAGAAATTGAAATATGGGAATGAAGACCAAAACTAATCTATATTCTTCTTGGTGTTTACTCTAAACAAATTCTTTTTTAGCCTTTAATTTGAAGGAAGTCAGTGTTTCAGCTGTTCTGCAGTTTTCTGGAAGTTTGTTCCAGATTAGAGGAGTATAAGGAGCAAGCGGTTCAACAGCAGTGTTAAGCAGTAAAACACGGCCAGCATAAAAACGGAGCACATTTATTTACAGAAACAGAATTTTTAATGAACATCAGAAGATAAATCTGACTCAGAGAAGCCGTCAGCTAAAGCATGAAACCTGGAGGACAACCTGCTGAGCTGTCAGCAACACCGTTAAACAAAAACAAAGAATGGAGCTCCAACTAAAAAAAAGTTTATTAAAAAAATAAATCAATTTTATTTATTTTTTTATAAAAAAGTTAAAATTAATTGATTTATTTTTATTTTTATTTTTAGAAGTAATCAAATTAGATCAATCGAAGTGACTATATTAAGTTCATGAAGATGTCATGTTAAAGTAATCTAATTTGATTAAATGTAACAACTCTTTTTTCATGTTGGAGCATTTTTTTCATCCTCTCTTTTCAGTGTTTCTTTTCGCTATAATTATTGAGAAAGAAAGACGTAGAAAGAAGTTGTTCTGAAAAAATGCTCATCTGCCTAATTTTTAAAGCAACATAAACATTACGTTGCATACCGTATTTAACGCAAGTTCAATGGTAACGCACCAATTTGCTTTCTCTTGATTTATTAACTATTCCAATGGTGAGACAATTACAGGTACAGTTATCAAATCGGTGCTTATCAAACAAAGCATTTCCACCTCGATGTTTGTGTCTTTCCAGAGCGATGATCAGCGTTTGGTGGACCAGAGCAGCAGAGACCTCACAGGACTGCTGATGTGAGGCTCTGCTGCTACTGACCACATGAACGCACGCACACCACGCCATCCAACGGGGAGGCAGCGAGTGTTTTTCCGAGAAACAGAGTGAACATCAATCTTGCCCAACATGATTTGCTGACTGAATGAAAGCACTCCATCTGTCTTATGCAGTTTATTGAGGAAAAATTGGTTGAATTTAGTGCATTTGTTTCACAAAGTGAGAGAGGAAAATGGATTAGGAGATGCCCTTGTCCACATCTTTGGTGGAGAAACAAATTACAGCAACTGTAGGATTTTTGAGAAACTGAACAAATATATATATGTTCTGGTGTACAGCGCAGTCTGAGTGCTTCTGTTTCCACACTTCCACGTAACAAAATGGCTTTTACCCAGAGTGTTCAATTATTCCAGGGCACCAACAATGTTCAACTTCTGCAAAGGCTACCCAGCATAGATTTAAAGTCCTTCAAAAGATAGAAGCCACAAAGAGGAATACCCTCCTCACGCTCCTGATTTGATTTCAGGTCTTATGTGTGCGAGTTCAAAACCGGCCTGCAGGCCGTCTGATCTGCATTGGCCTGCAGGCTATTTCACTGATAAATACCTGAAACTGAAGTAACATGTTTCCCATCTCTTTTTCTAGTTTTCTATCACCAGGCTAAATTTAGGACCCAATCAAATGAAGCCTAATCAATAACCACATTTTTGTTTGCACAGACTAATAATTCCTATTCTGAAGGCATTTCTTCAGGTGCACAAATGAGTCATCTTCAATCTTAATAAGTAACAAGAAATGAGCAACTCTGCAAAATGAAAGATTAATCCGACATCAACAGTACATCAGCAGTACTCCCACCTCCCTCTGCCTTCCACATCCATCAAGTCAGAAGCACCTACCTGGTACTTTAGCCTGCCTACGTCCTCATCATCATAAAAGAAAACTTTAATTAGGCCCTTCCAAGTAGGTGGAGGACATGAAATGATCAACGCTGCTTTGAAAACGTGTTTATATTTGTCTTGAACTTGATCCACATTCTATCGTGTTATAACCATAAACAGTTGTATTTCACTGGGATTTTATATGACAGGTCCACACAAAGTAGAGTGTCATCGTGAACTGAACGAAAAACGACACATGCTTTTTAAAAATGTTCTCAAATGTCTAGCAAGTATGCATAGTCTGGCATACACACTGAATCCATGCTAATTCTTGACGAGTCAGGGAGAGTCGTTTATCCTCAGCTCGGGAAAAAAAAGAGATGAATCCAGAGAGTCCCAATACCAGAAGCACTGCTGACCAAATCATAGCTCCATCTCATATTTCCTAAAGAATAACTCATTGATCCACAAGACGTTTAGAAATATCCCTTTCACTGAAAACAAACAAACAAAACAAAAACACATTGAACTTTTTGAAAGTTGTGGGTCATGTTGCCTCCAAGATAATATATCAGAAAAAGAACAGCAAACCAAACGCTAAACATGATGGTGGTAGTGTTTTATTTAGGGCTGCTTTGTTTTCTTAGAATCTGGAGAAACCTTTATTTTTTTTTTTGACTAATGGAACCACGAATTTTGCTCTCAAGCAGAAAATCCTGGAAGTAAACTTCCAGCCATGTTTTCATGACCATTGCAGAACTATCAAATGAAAGCCACTGGTTTTAAAAAACCCCAACAGTTTAGGGTCAAAACCCTCCATGGATGTGAAATTGAACCAGCTCCATAAAGGACAGTGTTTCAAAATTCCTACACATAATAGAGGAGAAATGTTTTCTATTGTCCCTCAGGCTGTAAATTCAGATGTATCAGCTACCATGTGTCTGGAAAATACCTTGTGAACGTGTTACTCGCCTTCCTTGTTGCTTTCTGCTAGACTGCTGCTACTTCCCCAGCACGGCCACCGATGACGGCAGATAAACAGTTTTGCTGAAGTCGTAGGTTGTTTCTCCACCATCAGCACATTCAGCTGCATAATTGAAAGGATGATTGACAGCGCTAAGACCCTCCTCCTGGCTGGGATTGGTTGTTTCTGCAGATGGCAGTACTTTCATAGCGAGGAGGCAGAAAGGCTCTATTTTTTCACACAATATCAGTCACATGGTGACACTGTTAACAAATAGGCAAAAAGCATATTGTAAAAACTTATAAAGTTACACGGTGCTCCGTTAAGAGTGCCATGGTTCATAGAAATTGTAATTCAAATGAAGTCTGGAAAAGCTTTGGCATGATTAGGATCTGCACCCTGCAAACTGAACCAGATCCCCTTTTGTAAGAAGGAAAGCTTTCTCAGATTTTCAACTTAGCTCAACTGGTGGATAGCTCCAGGGCATCGGATTGGTAAGAACATACCACAGCATGTTCACAACCACAAGCTTGTAGCCAGGAATTCTTTTCATTAGTGATTGGTGAGATACGGTTTGACTATTTCATGTGCCATGTTCAAATCAGCCAAGATCAAAAACATTCCCTCCCAAAAAAGGATTAGGGAGGGAAGATCAATACAGCCTAAGCTAAACTGAGACTCAGCATGTGTATATTAGTGAGCTTTATCTGTGGGGGGATTTTATTACCATTTAGCAGAGTCTGGCTTGCTATGCCAGAATTTGAAGTCTTTATTCTGAGCTGAGAAGATCACAGGTGGTAAAAAGACAGAACTCAGATGTGTAAAAATTAAATCAGTCAAATGTTCTGCTCCTTCATTTGTATCCATCCAGCCTATATTTACAGTAGGGATCCTGATTATGATTTATGAGTTCTGAAGTGTAAGAATTCACCAATCCTAAATCTCATGCCAAAATATCATTTTATCATTTTCACTGCCATAAAAACACTTGAGACACATGAAACCAGCAGTGACATGACCTGCTGGTTTCATATGGATGTGATTTGATTTTTAGAAATATGATGCACAAATTACAGCAACAATTCTAAAACTCCTTCATTTTCACTTCCAAATTAGTTCTATAAACTGCAGAACAATAACCTGAGATAACCAGTCTAGATTAAGTACAGCTTAGCAACAGTGTGTTGCTATGTTAAGAAGTCATTATGTTATATCAAATGTACTTTTGAAAAATTTTTGCAAATTCTTGTTTGTCTTTTAAAACCTATGATCGTGTTGTTGCTTTATAGGTCAGGTTTCTGATCATTTCCTTCGCTATGAGCAGAAACTCTGGTAACGCTTCACTGAAGCTGAAGTAATTCACCTTCAGTGAAAACAAAAATGTTCTGTTCCTTTGGAAATACCAAATTATGTCTTTACTTTTTCCAGCCTAAACAAGCTAAGAATACAAAATAAAGTGAATTCTTGTAGCAATGGCCATTTCAGATCACACTCAAGAGCTTCAGTCATTTTACTGATTTTATTCTCCAACTTTATGAGGGGAGGAAACCAGGAAACGTACCCAGATTCAGAACCAGGTTTGATTTGTCAGCATTCAGCAGCTCAAAGCCCACAGTTGCAAGAATGAAGTGTCTCATCGTTGGTCCGATTTATGCTGATCCTCACCAACAGGAGCAGCAGGATCTCAGCTGGTGTGTGTTTGTGACCCCAAAGAGGAATAACTCTTGAAGAAAAGTAGCAGGTGTGTGTGTGTGTGTGTGTGTGTGTGTGTGTGTGTGTGTGTGTGTGTGTGTGTGTGTGTGTGTGTGTGTGTGTGTGTGCGTGTGTGTGTGTGTGTGTGTGTGCGTGTGTGTGTTAGAGGGTTGTGTGGGGGGGGCATGGTGTGGTGGGATGCTGGAGGGGGCCGAGGATGACAAGGGTGGTAATGTATTCTGACAAAGCTTCGCCAGTCAGTGAGAGCTGACCAACACTCATCTGTTTGTTCTCCGTATCTCCAAACCTGCAAACCACTTGGCACACTCAGCCAGCCCAAGATTAAAGGCGTAATCACAGGTCAACAACGCTGCCTTTTGCATCATTAGCCTCCGCTCGTCTGACTCCGTAATGCATCACCCACAGGACTGAGCTGGCAGATTCCTTGTTGTCACCCCCCCACCCCCCTTTTTTTGTTTTTCCTGGATTGGTGGTTTTTACAGCAGCTGCTTAGAAAAGAAGAGACTGCATTCTGTGTGGAGGAAGTCCAAGTAATCACAGCCACAGCAAACGCTTGGCAGCAGGGCTTCTCTCTCTTTTTTTTTTTTTTTTTGCTGCACTCAGTTGGGATTTTGCCCTGGCAAGGCTCCTCTGCTCATTTTAAACAGACTCTGTTGTGTTGTCGGGCTGCTTATGCATTCTTACTGTGACATGGCAGTAACTGGAAGGGAGACGACTCAGAGGATAATCCCTCCTGACATCATTTAATGCACTGTTTCACACCGCAGAAACAACATGTCCTGCAGCCTGAATCAAGCTAAAGGTTTCGGCTTGATTTTTTTTTCTTTCTTCAATTTGTAGATTTTCCAGTTACTGCTTGAAAGTAAAGATGTCGATGCTGATGTAAAGGTCAGATTAGTTGGCATCCTGAATTGTTACTTCTACTATTTTTGTTGTTGCTGTAGAATTGCACAGCTGCATATTAGGACTTCAAATATTATCCAGTGAGGGCTCAGATTGCTTTTAAATTTCAATTTAAGGTGTCAGTTCTGTCTCCTTTCCGCATCACGCTGTACCTGCAGCTGAACACCGAGAAGACCAAGGAGCTCATCGTGGACTTCAGGAGGAACGCTGACCTCCACCCACCCATCCACATCAAGGGAATAGCGGTGGAGCGTGTGAACAGCTTTAAGTTCCTGGGAGTCCACATCTCCGAGGACCTGACCTGGACGACCAACTGCTCCAAACTCATCAAGAAGGCGCACCAGCGCCTCTTCTTCATGAGGACCTTGAGGAAGAACCACCTGTCCTCAGAGATCCTCACCAACTTTTACCGCTGCACCATTGAGAGCATCCTCACCAACTGCATCACAGTTTGGTACGGGAACTGCTCCGTCTCCGACCGGAAGGCGCTGCAAAGGGTGGTGAAAACTGCCCAGCACATCGCCGGGGCATCGCTTCCTGCCATCAATGACATCTACAGGAAGCGGTGTCTGAAAAGGGCCGGCAAAATCACCAAGGACTTGACTCACCCTGCACACACACTCTTCTCTCTCCTGCCCTCTGGGAGGCGTTACAGAAGCCTACGGACCAGAACCACCAGGCACCGGAACAGCTTCTTCCCCACAGCTGTCACGCTCCTGAACGCCTCCTGACACAAACTATAAGGACTGTCCCCCCCCCCATCCCTGGACTGTTCCCCTCACACACATACACATACAATCTTTATATAATCTGTAAATCTAATTTCCCATTATTTATCCTGTATTATAAAACAACTAATATATATACAATCCATTCTTCATATTCCTGTATATTCTGTATAATCTGTGTAATTTGTATAGTATGTACATAAGCTCTCATCTATATTTATATTGTACAAAACATTTTATTTATAGCATATCAATATTATTCTGTTTATATCTTCATACACCTGTTTATAAATATTTATATCATGTATAGCACTTCTGGATAGATGCAAACTACATTTCGTTGCTTTGTACATGTGACATTGCAATGACAATAAAGTTGAATTCTAATTCTAATTCTAATATGCTATAAGAGTTAATCACAGCAGCATTTGGTCCATTTCACTTCTTTCTATCTCAGTAACATGACGGGGAAAATGCAGCAAACACATGAGGAGGATTTCAAAGCCCTACTTTGTGCGACTGGCCAAGATTTATTTCACAAGCTCAAGTATCCCAGCAGGGGCTTTGAAGACCCCCCAGAAGGACAACCTCTGTCTGAAAAACTGGACCAGGAATTAGATCTGATAGTGACCAGCTCAGCCAGACCGCAGGGAACACAGCTTTATTTTAGGGAACCACAATGAAAGTGATCTCCACTGGAAGGAGGGGTGGAGAAATGTGGAGCAGGGAACCGGCTCTGTAGAAGGAGCAAGATGAAACCTGGTGGTAAAAAAAAAAAAAAAAAAAAAAAAAAAGAGGTGACAGACACGAAAACAAAACAAGGAGACAAGAGTTTTAATCACTGGTTTTTGTGAAGGGAATCAGGTGAACCAGGCAGGAGACACTTACTTAAAATACTTGCAACCAAAAAATCTACTGCATAAATAACTGGAGTACAGGGCCTTGTGAAAGTACTTAAGCCTACAAGGATTTATGTTTTAGATTTTGTCATGTGACAACCACAAACCTCAATATTCAGCGTACCACAAGAATTCATTAAATAAATAAGTTTATGTGAAGGGAAAAAAGAGACATTGTTTTCAATTTTGTTTTACAAACATGAATCTAGTTGTGCTGTGGTGGCGCAGGGATTAAGCACAACCCACAGGATGAGGCCTTAGTCCTCAACACGGCCGATGCTGGTTCAATTCTTGGCCTGGTGACCTTTGCCGTATGTCTTCCGTCTTTTATTACTTAATTTCCTGTCCTAGCACTTTCAAATAAAGACCACTAGAGCCAAAACATTTTTTCGTTAACCTCATTTAATTTGATACTCCAAAATATAATCATGTGCAGCCAATATGATCGATCTGTCACCTGAGAAATAAACGCCGTCCTAGTAGTGTGATTTCATCTCGTCATTTTTTGTGTTGCTGCCTCTTGGTCAGGACTCTACTGAAAAAGATGATTTCTAATCTCAGTGGGTTTTTATGCTGGTAAAATGGAGATGAAACAAAATGAATAAAATACGAAGTAGGGTTGGGTGATATGCACTCAAAGTTTAATCACAATGTTTTTTGGTGTACTATTACTACTGAACCATAAAAGTGACAATAACAACTATTTATGTTTATATATTTTGAAGTAGCTGTGTGGCTGTGATTGTATGTCACAAGATAATATGTATTACTGAACAATAGAAAATAAGATCTAAGCAAAACACTCAGTAAAGGTTCACATTCCAGTGTTGCTATCCAGTGTTGTCCAGTGTGACAAAAATGTGAAACAAATTCGAGGGACGTGAATATTTTTACCAGTCTGCGTTCATGTTCTCTGAGGAACATAATGTTCAATTTCCTTCCTCTGCTCCACAATCATCTCCTTCATTTTGTTGACATCCAATATGAAATGACTGCTGCCCCCCTGCGCTGCACAGTGGTCTACCAGTTCTCTGTGTTTAGATTCCTGTACACCACTCATAGACACCACAACTGCCGAGTCATCGGAGTGTTTCTGCTGATCGCATGACTTTGGGCTTCTCTGGAAGCCTGAGGTGTACAAAATGATGAAAAAGTGAGAGTGAGGCCAGTCTCCCTGTGTCCTCCACTGCTTACGGCTCGAACACAGAGCACAACTGTTCAGCAAAGGACAAATCAAGAGTTTTGCTGTTATACTCATGATGAAGTGATACTTAAAAAAAGTCCAAAACTAAACACATTCATTAAACAAATGAATCTGAATGAAAATGACATTATTGGGAAAGTATTGTGTATTTTCCAGTCAAATGGTTCCATGTATTTGATTGGTACAAGTATTCTTATGGTACAAGTACTTATATCAGCTTAAATTGACATGTAGAATGCAGTATATCAAACCAGACTTAAAATCTTGTAAGAAATTTGACTGTATAACTTAACACCCTGAAATTGGGCCTCTGACTCTTAAAGAAGCTCCTGCTCTTTCTGAAACTCTGCCTACAGGAAGTCATCACAACGTGGCTCCTCTATTAACCCTTTAACAACATTTTTAACAGCATTGCACTGAGAAGTCGCTCCTGTAATGACCACAGATGCTGAGTTTCACAGGGTGTTTGCTAATTGCTGCGGGCTAGTTTGAAGGAGCCACTGTAAGTGAGGGAGTTGTGCAGGAAGGCTGCTGTGTGAGAGGGAAGCTTGGAAACTGGAGCTCAGAGGTGGAGATGGTGTGTTTTGATGAGGTAACAATATTGTAACGTGATGTAAAACTCACAAAATTAACTTTTACATAATACTGCTCCTTAAAGAGACTATCAAGAATACTGAACAGTCAAAAAAGGAAGGAACTTAAAGAGGGAAAGAAGAACTGAAGGGGAATAAAAAGACAGGAAGACAAATAAAACTTGTGTAACCCACATGTATATGTGTGATACTATTAGTAGAATTTTATTTCTGTAGGATTTTGTTTTGTTATTTAATGCTCCCAGCAATTCAGTTTATATTTTCATTTTGAGTTTTCTTGTCGTACCAGAAACCGCCAGCAGGTGGCTTGTGAGTTACACTCTGGTTTAGACAGCAGAAAATTAGAAGAATAAGAAGAAAACTGTAGCTGGCTGTAGCACGTTGTGCTGAGTTACTGCATGCTAAAAGATACATTCTTGATTAATTCTGGTAACGGTTAAGAGAAAAGAAGATCCGTGACCTGATCCCTGGCAGTAAAACACATTTTTACTGTGATTTTCTCTGGTGAGTGTTGTAACGTGTTTTTGCAACTGAAATTAAGCTAATGCTAACTGGCGTCATCGGCATCACTGCTCATATATTCCGACAAGGAAGAACAGAGAAACGTAAATAAAACCAATCGGAGAAACGTGTGAGATTAAAATGATGATTTTCACTGTATTGCATTTTTGTTATGTACAAACTAAGAGGTCGGATACAGTGTGATACGTTTGTTTTGCAAGCTTGCCATTAGTTGAATATTATTTTTTGTGATAAATGGAATTTATTGCTTCCTGCATACTTTTGAAACTTAATAGTTAATTAAGTTCTATATATATGCAGGTTGTTTTTTTTAGAACCCCATTCAACTTTGAAGATTGTCCAGCTGCACAGCATCGCAGGCCTGGATTGGATTGCTGAGCTCCAGGTTTCAACCCAAGACCTGGGACCACTGGATCCTCTGCCTACTTTGCACTGGATAAGATAAGATTTTGGATCCAAAGAAACACATGGCCATTTAACAAAGACTTGACTGACTGACTTAAATTACTGAACTAAAAAACAAAACTTCCAAAGGACGAACTGAACTATAAGGAATCTGAACCAAAAGAAAATACACTGCCGGATATAAAAAAGGTGGACACTTTATGTTGGAACAAAAATCTGTACAGTAACATTCTGTTTTAAGTTTGTATTAAACAACCTGTTCATTATTCTTGATAATATGGTTGTTTGTGCTTATTATCCTCCTTTTTGAACTTAGAAGGATAGACTAACTGTAACTTCAACATTGAAATCTAAGTTTCTCAACTTATCTATTCGTAAGTTACACTAGTTGGTTACACTTGTTTTAAATGTAAAAAGGAAGACAAGAGTAAATCTAAAACATAGAAGAGAAGAAAAATGGATATAAAAACTACAAGAGGAGCAGCAAAATGTGAAACTAAAGAACTAGAAGTTGTAGGGGCTTTATAAAAAAAAAAGAAAAAAAAGAGAAAATGCTTCTCATTCCTCAAGAGGCTCATGGACAAAAACAGCAAGAAAGAGAAAAATGTCCACAATAAAGAAAATATGTGCTTCTTGATCTGCACAGGAAAGTGACAGAAACTTGGAGGCTCTTGTTGGGATCTAGCTGGACAACAGAATTCATTCTTCATCGTTATTTTCTGCCTCTTATCGATTCCTGGCTTCCCATTGTTTCCATGTTAGACCTTTTTTCCTTTGTCCACATCTTTCTGCTTCTCCCTCTTTTTGATAAGGTCTCCTGTTACCCCCTAAACTTTTCCACTCACTTTCTCCAGTCCTCTTCATTCTAGGGGAGCAACTCAATGATTGACATTGCAGTCTTTGTCGACTGTAAGGTTCTGTTGGTGGATTTGGGCTTCAGATTGTCTCAGCTTGGCTTATTTACACACAGCAACAAAAATAAAAACTTAGGTTTGTAGCAAGAACTTTGAAAAACAAGTTTTTAAGGAAATATGTTGACTCTGTGATGATGTGGCATAATTTCAACACGAGCAGCATTAGATAAATTAACACGACTTCATATACTGTTGTTTAGTAATATCAGCAAAACTCACCATGGCTCACAGAGGCGTGAAATAGTTTTGGCTTCTTCCTTATTTTCTATTTTTTTTGGTTTTTGGATGTTTGTCAAAAATTGGTGTTTCAGAAAATCAAACTAATTTAAATATCAAAGTCAACACAAATAAACACAAAATGAAGTTTTTAAATCAGGATTAAGGGAGAAAAAACTCAAATCCTACATGGCACTGTGTGGAAAAAAGATTTCCCCCTAAAATTAATAACTGGTTGACTCTGCTTTAGCAGCAACAAATGTGAGGAAGTATTTGCGATAACTTGCTGCGTCTTATCCAGCTAGGAAGGAATTTTGGTTCCTTTAACAGACTCCAAAGTCTTCATTTTATTTTATTTCAGCTGGTCGGAGGTGGATTCGTTGGTGTGTTTTGGATCGTTGTCCTGCTGTAAAACCCAAGTTGGTTTCAGCTTGAGGTTATGACCAGATGGCTGGATGTTATCCTTCACAATGTTTTTGTTGACTGCAGAATTTGTGGTTCCATTTATCACAGCACGTCTTCCAGGAGTAATCCTTTGGTCTCCCATGGCAACTGTTCAGCTGTGCTAAACGCCTGGGTGGGACCAAGCTCCTTCTTGGAGCTGCGGTTTCCGAGCTTCTGCCTTGCAGAGCAGCACTCCCTTACCGCTTCCCTGCTCAGTTCCTTCAGACTAGCCAGAAGCAATTAGCAAACACCTGGTGGAGCTGAGCTCATTATTTGCGTCTTATCCAAATAATGATGAGACGCATTTCTCAGTGCTGCTGAGAAATGTTGTTAAAGGGTTAAAAGAGGAGCCTTGGATGGATGGATGACGACTTCCTGAAGTCAGAGTTTCAGAAAGAGCAGGAGTTTCTTAAAGAGACAGAGGCCCAATTTCAAGGCGTTAAATTGCAAAATCAAATTTCACTTAAGTCATATTTGATATATATATATATATATATATATATATATATATATAATTTTCATATTTATTGAAGAAGACATAGCTACTTGATTGTGCTATGAAATGTGCCTGGAGCATAATACGGGGAGACATGAGATCAGTGAATTTCGGTTAGGTTATTGGGAGGGGGAGTGACACATTTTCACACAACCATGTTAAATCTATTATTCAAGATGTCTTCTTTCAGCAGTCTTCTGCCAGTCGGCACACAGACTGCAGCTCAGCAGAAGACTGCTGAAGAAGGAACTTTTTACAATATGTATGTTAAATAATATGTTCTGATCGCTGATTGATAATACATCACAGGACTGTAAATCCATTTCTAGAACTACTGATTGCAAGATGGAGGTGATTCCCTGTGAAGGGCATAAACCTAATGGCATTAGGTTTATGCCATACTAATGAATAGACTGGTTGATATAGATATGAGACATAATAAATTATCATACACTGTTATGTCATATAGTGCTAATATGTGCTGCACCTCAATGGTTTTATACTTCAGCATCAGATCGAAGCACAAAGTGAAATTAAAACCTTTCTTCCATCACACAGAGGTGTGAACATGTGAAACAGCAAGTTGGACCAATTTGTAAACAAATATGTTGACTTTATTTTATCGGAATGAGAAAGATAACAGTGTTTCAATAATCACACAGATTCATCAGACTTCACTGCTTCATTAGAAACCAGAAAAAATCTTTAACAAGTCAAGGATGATAACTGAAATAAATGTTGAGGTCAAGGATGTAGTTTGTCACAATGGAGCGATTATTAAGGGAGATGGATTTTAGGGTTTTGGTCTTCTTCAGTGAGAACCAGACATTGTCCTTAATTTGTCATTCATCAGGTATCTCTACAGTTAAAATAATTAATGAAGGACAGACGTTCTGTACGGCTAAATTCAGTATGTTCATGCTGCTGCATAATTTAGCAGTCCACACAGAGGCTGGGAAAACAGTACAGCTGGAAGGTTGAAAGGCTCTGGGTCATTGCTCAATGTTGTTCACCAAATTAGCTCTGGTTGTTGAGCCGCTCACATTACAAAGTTCATCGGATCTCTGTGTCATCAAGTGAACCATTCTGCTCTTTTTCAAAGATACAAAATTGAAGCTAACCATTTTCAAGGATGCATCAGAAACCAAAACCAGAACTGCAGAGCTGGTTTCCTGCAGGTTTTAGAGGCTTGTTTTAAATGAATAGGCCATCTGGAGGCTTTTTAAAACTTTATAATATGATGGTCAAAATGTAAATTCTCTTCTTCCAGCTTCTGTGATAAAAAAACCAACCTAAAACAAAACAAAAATAGAATGAACCCCCACTAAAAGATTTGCAAAGCTTCTTCACGCTTAGTCAAATTCTCTTGAAGAGATTGCTGAGATTGTGTTGCGTGACCTCCTTTAAGTTTTTAGCAGTAAGACTCTTCCTTCCAGCAGGCAGCTGTCAGAGAATCTTTCATTTTGTCTCTGAGACAATCCAGCTAACACGCTCAGCAGACAGAGGATAGCACTGCCGCCTTATTTCTCACCCAATCTCAAATGTTTTGCAGTAGTTTGTATAAATCCAGTTAATTACGTCAATAATCATAAAATAGAAAGAAGTATATTGGCAAAACAGAAAAGTTCAGATTTCTTTTTGCACTACTTCCAGTTGTTTGTTCTTTTTCAAAGCATCAGTTTAGTTGTTTTAACCTGCTAATTTCAAGCCGTTTTGCAGCCCTTTTCTCCAGCGCCGCCGTTCAGACAAAGATCTGACCTGTATCCTGTGAGCCGATGTGCTGCTCTGCTTTCTGCTGACTTTGTTTCTGTTCTGCCTGAAGCTGCTGATCCGCCTGAAACTCCCAGATCAGAGCCACCCCACAAAACGCGAGCAGATACAAACGAATGGTGTGGTAACGTGTGTTTAGTTAACATGCATCTGAAAAACACAAGCGATCATCAACATTTTGTAAACTCTTTAAAGAACAGAAATGACCTAAATAAACCGTACTGCAGAGGAACACACAAATCAGAACACACACACACACACACACACACACACACACACACACACACACACACACACACACACACACACACACACACACACACACACACACCAGATCCAAGTTTTTCCCATCAGCTGATTCTGTTTGTTTGATTCTGTTCTTTGGGCTTCGGGCTTTCAGTCATGGGTTCAGATTAAATTTGAGGTATGACTGTGTTTGCTATCAGCTCTGGTCAGCTTTCACCCGTTTTATGTGTCAGCTATAGAATTGCATATAGATTTGAGAAATACGCAGCTATTGTACAGTATTTTTTTCTAATGCAATGTATGAAACATCTGTTTATAACTTACACGACAAATCAATCTATGTATGTTAAAGTAAGTACTCTAGTGCAGTTTTGACTTCATCGCAGAACGAGGACCAATACACAGTTGGTTTAAAAACTTTTTCCTCTGAATTCTGGCTTTGAAAGGATTTGTTGCATTTTTTCCTTCAGTTTCTTATGAATTTTGCAACAGGTCTCTTTATATACTTTTGGTGAAACTACTGTTTACTTTTTTGTTTCCAACCAAACAAATGCCGTGGAGCAAGAGGGAAGTATAAACAGTGCTTTGTCAGAGGTTTGTTGGTTTAAGATTTCCATTTTGCTCTGTGCTCTGATCATTCACCATCAGTGTTTCAACAGAGTAGAAGAAGCAGGACCAAAGGAAAAGCTGACAGAACAAGGAGCTTTACGCATTTTACTCGTTAAATAAATGGTGTCACCTGTTGTGTTGTGCATTTAGTTGTTCCAACATAGACAGTGCAGTGTATTTATTTATTTATTTTTTTTACAGCAAATCATACAGAGCCATTAATTCATGTATCACTTCTGTCCCCAGGTGTACAGTGAATTTTGGTTTTCATTATTTTTTAAACACATGAACAAAGTATCAAATGTTAGAGGAGGTGAATCTTCTGAATTGAGAATATTCCCCTCAAACATCTCATCGACCTTCCCAGCCAGCACACCTAGGTGGGCCCCATATGGGATATAAGTGGGCAGGCAATATGGGTCCCAAAAGGGTTTGTCCACGGTTTCCATGGTGGCCCCACATGGGCTTGCCCAAGTAGAGATTTCAATGGGCTCTAACTGGGTTTTCAGTGGGGCCCAGATGCCTTAATCCTGTAGGAACAATGGGGGTCATTCTCACCTAACCTGGAAGTGAATTACATTCATATATATGCTATCTTGATCAACAATCCAAAGTCCAGCTTTTAAGAGATGAAAAATTTATTTTGGTCAAGGCTTTTATTTGGTAATTTGAAATATTGTCAGGAGTTATTTTTTACCTCACTACAGCAATTATTAGAACTTCATTAAGAGAAAAAGAAATGTGCTGTTAAACAACAACAACAAAAAAAAAATCTGCAATTATTCACATGACATCTTTGAAAATAACAAGCTAGTTTACTATAACAAACGTGTAAACAGATCTATAAATATACATCTATAGATGCACACAAATAAAGACACCTACATATTTTCCTAAAGGTCTATATCACATGTGTCAAACTCAAGGCCCGGGGGCCAAATCGGGCCCACCGTAGCTTTTTATGTGGCCCTCCACAGACTAGATTAAACTCTAAGTGTGATTAAATATTATATTACCAATCATATCAATGCAGTTTTTATCTGTTTACTGCCAATTTATATCAATCAATCCCTCCAGTTTCTTGAGAATTTAGTTGATGTATGATTATAGTCCATGATTTATACAGCCAGTAAATAAACAGTCACATTTATTATTAGTTCCTGAAGGAACTGAAGAGATCTTCAATAATATTACGTAATTTTAAGAATTCATTGACATATTAACAGTTTGTGAACAGGTTTTATCAACACATTCTGGCACAACCGGCCCTTTAAGAGCCTTCATGATCTTGATTTGGCCCAAAACAAAAATGAGTTTGACACACCTGGTCTATATTAATGTATAAATCTAAATACTATATGTAGATGTATATTCACATTGATACACACAATGTGAATATACACACATATATAGATCTTTCACAATACATTTTTGTCAAACATTTTTAAGAATAACCTACATGCCACATGCATGCTTAAATTTGAAATGTCTCATACTTTACTGAAACTGTCCATCTTGAAAGACCTCCCCACCTGAGTTTGAACTGGCAGTCTCTCTAGTCTATTTCCACCTCTGTCACGGGCTCCAGTAAACCACTTCGAGAGTCTTTGCCGTATGCTTGTGTGATTCTGTAGATGGATCACTTCTTTTAAGTCCCCTGAAATAACAAGCAAAGGCAGAAATTGTATTAGTGTTTCATTTTAGCCCAATGTAACATTCATGAGATTTGCATCTCCCCCTTCATGGGGCAAAAATGCTTGCAGAGATATGCCATAATCAAAAGGACTCTTGAGTCATTATTATTATGTACAGAAACTATATTCTTACTGTAAATTTAAAATATATCCATCTATATAAATCAACTACTAGCATAGGAAAGGTTCTATCGTGGTTATTTTGTTAATACTGTTTGAAATGCAAACAATATTACCTTCAAATTTTTAAGTTCTTAACAACAGTGAAAGAATACTGTTCAAATTGAAGACTCAATTTTTAACCTAAAAAATTACTAAAAATAACAAACGGCATAAAACAACCAAAAGAAATTAACATATGTTTAAGAAAGAAAAGTGGAAAAAAAGTTACTCTGACAATAAAAACTGATATTTACCATACAAAACATCAAAGAGACGCAGGTCCAAGAGCTTGTTTCCAATGTCGGCCAAAAAGGTTGAGCTGGACTTCCAATTCATGGGACATGAGGAATCGCACAGCTGGTTGTATGGTGTCATCTAAGGATACTCCTCCAATTTCTGTAGCCATGGTAACCTTAATGACAATAACAAGACAACATTTTTTTTTTGTTCATCAGTTTGTTATTATATCACTCTTATGTGCTTAATTTTACTAACATATTAATCTACCTTTTTCAAATCGTTATAAAGTGATCTTCACACGCCGATCCTGTTGAAGTCTGCAAAAATATATATTTTATTAGTGCAGTTAATATAACATTTAGACTTTTCAAAAAAATAAAAAATTAAGGCAAAACAGCCTTTGTATAGATTAACCACTGAAGCCTTATATTGTAAACACTAAACAGTTTTGCAATTATTCTAATTTCTTTGTTAACGTGACAGGACTAAGACAGTAGTATTAATCTTAAGAGTAGTTTAGAAAATCACTATAAATGTTACTAATAAAGCCTAAAAAATTGTACATATAAAAGAATTAGAGCTACAATTAAATATAAGTACATTTCACATAACTGCTAGCTAAATATAGCAAAAATAAACAGAATTTCTTCATCTTTCAATATTTGTTTCAGGCTTGGCCACTGATGACTACTCTAGACCAACACAACAGCAGCAGATTGAAATAAACTCTGACAGAACAAAACGCTTTAAAGTGTCACACAACAATTAAAAAAAAAGAATTTAAAAATATGAACTACAATGCCTTCATCCTAGTTACAAAAAAACTTTTAGGCCCAATATTGAAACCACATGGGCCCCATATAGTGTTCCCATTTCTGTCCCATGCCCAGTTAGCCCACGTTAATGCTGAATGGGGCCCATACATTTAACCCAAATGAGCCAACAATATGGGTCCCATTTAGGTTAACCTTATGAGCCTCATGCAGTTAGCCCAGATAAAACCCATGCCCACTTATCATTACCTATATACCCCAAAGCTAAACGATTCAATGCAGTTTTATTGAAAAAAAAAAAAAAAAAAGCAATAATAATCTTGCATGGGTAGGTCCCAGCCAAACCAGCCTGAATGCATGCATGAGACCCTCCCATGCATGCTGATTTGACTGTGAGAAACATTATTAAAAGCCCAAGTACATAGAATGAAAGCACAATAGTTACTCTTTTTAAATCATACAAATGTTTTTATTGTGTCCAGACACTTTGTGACAACCTCTGCTAGCAACACAGATTCTTCAGTGAACCGATTTCATTCTGCCTCGTTGGCGCTCAAATGAACCAATGGCAGCTCAACAAATAGAATGGCGGTAGTATTTGAAAATGGTTTGGCCCACAACGCTGCGTTTGAAATCGGTCTGCACTAAAATCTGCTTATTGTGTGTAGCTGTGTGTGTTAGCAATATCAGAAAAAAGTATCACCCGAAAGAAAAGCAAAAATAACAATAACAATTAAGTCTCTTTTGGGGTACTCCTGTCTTCCGATCTGTTACGAGCAACAATTTTTTTTAAACAAGCGATTTAAAATCTCTCCCTAAAATTCGGTACTAGGTAAAACAGAAGAAATGTACTTACAGATTCTTTTCGTAGATCAGCCAACAGGCAGACTCCGCGCCAACGGACTGATGAAGAGAACAGGCTTGATTTTTGAAACCGCATATCCATCCGCAGTTCATTTTACGTTTTCCAAGAAACACAAGATTAATTTTTTGAGAGTGCTACATCGGCTTAACCAATGTAAAACTGATGTAGCAAAAGTTCTCAATGTAAAGAAATACATATTGTAGTCCTCCTTATTCAAATGTGTTTTGGAACTATTTTCTTCAGTGGATGTGTAAAGTGCCTACCGGTACTTCAATTCACCAACCTTTATTGGCAACGGTGGCTCAGTGCAAACAATGAACAAAAAAGGTTAAAATTGCAACCAGATTAAAAGATATAAAATGAATCATTAACAGAAATGTTAAGGGTTTTTTTTTATATTTTATATATACTGATGACTTGGAAAATGTTTGCAAATATATGAAAAAACAGATGCTCAAAAATTTTACTCTTGTCTCTCACTTGGTAATGAGTTTTGTTTGAATTTATTTTCTACACATTTTGTGATATTTTTCACAATGGTCTGATCTGAACTATTTCTCCAAATAAAAATTAAATCCTGCTGCGAACAGGCTGCAGTAAACTCTATGGATGTCTAAACATCCAATTGATAAAATAATAATAATAATAATAATAATAATAATATATAAAAATAATATATTAATAAAAAACCAAGGACTAAAGTCCAACCATGCTTAATTTTGAGTAAGCATCAGAATATGAGTTTACGTATATATTTCAAACAGATTATGTCAAAAAAATGTTTTAAGACATCCAGACTGGACTGGACTATTCTAGCGTAAAATAATAAAATGAAAAAAAAAGTTAGGGGTTCAAAGTGTAGCAATTCTGAACTGACTTTTGCTTTGACATACAGTGAAAAGTTTGAAAGTGACAGGGTAGCCACATTGTCTATTAAAATGTTCTACAATTTTGTCCCATTTAGACCATGAAAAAAAGTACTAGGGGCTACATTTTCCTGCCCAGGTCCAACCCATGTATGGTCAGCCCATGATCATGTCATGTGGGTTCAATGTGGTCAGCCCACATTGGGCTTCTCATGTGGGGCCCGTGATACTGAAACCACATGGGCCCCACACAGTGTTCCCCATTTCTGTCCCATTTCCAGTTAGCCCACATTGTTGCTGAATAGGGCCCATACATTTAGCCCAAATGGGCCATCCCATAAGGGTCCCATTTTAGGTTAACCATATGTGTCCCATGAGGTTGGCCCAGATAAAACCCATGCCCACTATGGCCTACTACAAACCCAAGTGGGGCCCACTCATGCGTGCTGGCTTGGAGCCTGGACTGGACTGTTCTAGCATAAAATAATACAATGAAAAATGTTAATGGTTGAAAGTGTGGCTAGAACAATACTGAACTGGTTTAAAAAAATAAATCATTGTAGGCATTATTTTTAATGTTTTAATATCCTGGTCCTCCGGAAGCCTAGTGTTTGTAAATGAGCCAAGCACAGAGATCATACAGTGAGCAAGTTTTAAGTTCAAACATTAGCAAGGGATGGATGTTCTGTTCTATCAGCAAAATATATCCTTGGGTGACTTCCAAGACGAGATCACCTTCGTCCTGTAGACCTCGACAATCGTCGAGGTCACCAACCTTTACTATCGTCGAGGTTTCCCTTTTTACAGAAGAAAAAAATTACCACTTCTATCCCATTCCCAGTTAGCCCACCTTGTTGCTGAATAGGGCCCATGCATTTAGCCCAAATGGGCCAGCCCATATGGGTCCCATTTTAGGTTAACCATATGTGTCCCATCCAGTTCGCCCAGATAAAACCCATGCCCACTCATTACCCATGTAGCCCACATCAAACCCAAGTGGGGCCCACTCATGCGTGCTGGCTGGGTTCTATGTCATATCATTAACAAATCTACAGTCTATTATTATATTCACACCATTCTAACACTGTTTTCATATTTTTGTTTATTGATTGAAGTTTTTCGCATCAAACACTCGTTTTTATTTCAGACTGTTTTGCACATTTTATGCAGACACTTCATATTTTAATGACATTACCACTGTCTTTATAATATTACACCTTCCTTATTATGGATCACCTCAAACATGATGGTAAGTTGTCAGAATTGACATTCATGACCTACAGAGATCCTGCAGGGTGAAGGATGCTCTTCTGCAGCTCTCAAAAAATATAGACAAATTAGAAATTTTGACATTAAACTAAGAGGTTTTCTGTAATACTGTTTTAATGAAACCATTTAAAAATTGTCCCAGTAACATTTGGGTTATTGCTTTGATATTTCAAAGTTGAGCTTTTCTCACTTGTTGTCTCAACTGTGTTGCATCTGTGCAATATTTTTATTAGTATCCACAATAAAAATAGATATGATTATTAAAAATGACTTTTTAAAAAAATGAATAACATCATACAATGCAGAAAAACACGACACAAACAGAAATAAATGCAGCAAAGGAAGTAAATCTGAGAGGAAATGATTACTTTCTCCAGATTGAACTCTGTTAACTCACACACATGCACTGATTATCACATTTTCTTTTCCACTGTTTTTCACGTAGCTTAGCATGAAAACCACATCTTCACTCATGGTAATAAGTGAGGGGCTGAGCAGACGCCATGGACGCTCACAGAACTCCAGAAATGAGCCGTCGGTCTGCTCTGGTTTTGTGTGGAGCGAGAGTTCAGGCCAGTTGTTCCTCTTGTTTTCTTTGCGCAGTGTGTCCCTCTTTCTTCTTCTAGTGTGGTAGTCTGTCATTTCCTCCGCCTGGTTCCTCGAGGAGTCAGACTGTCTGCGCCTTAAATAGTCTTGACCTCAGCACAGACTCTAAGGCTACCTCCGTCTTTAACTGCACTCATGCTTCTCCGTTTACATTAGAGTGTGGTTTTTTGAAGGTGGGTGATTTTCATTGCAGGCACGCTGCTTGTAGCCTCACATGCTGCAGAATAAATTTTTTAAAATTTTTTTTATGTCTCTCTAAGCTTTATTTGTAATCTGAAATGGTCTCCATGGAAGCGGCAGCCCACATGATCTCGAGCTCCCTCTGAACTCGATTATGATGTCAGGAATAGCCGAGGTTTATGTGCAACAATCAATACAGTTTATAATTTGACTCTTCCATACTGTGGAATATTCCATATTAAATACTAATTGAACAGGAAAAAAAATGAGGAAAACAATCAGGCTGAAATTGAACCCCATTTCCATTAAGGAGTGGTCTTTGAATGCACCACAGAATGTATAAATGATTATCATTATATAATAGCCAATTTTGGATAATAGGGACTAATAGGGTCATATGGCACCATGCCACATTAACATTATTGCACAAAGTGACTCAAATTGGTGTCAAATGTTTGTACGTTTGTGCAGCAAAAATGGTCATTTGTGGTGCTGCTATCATTGTAAAGAGATTAAGAAATGTTTCCAGAGGTCATGAAAGGTCAACCTCTCTACCGTCTTCAAATCAGATATAATTGGTATCATTCAACTCGACTATGTTGGTGCTGCTTTGGCTTTGAAGATATTAATGACAGTTTAAAGGTCAAAAGGTCATAGCCCCCAACACACACTTTTACTGAATCAAAATGACCTTTAAACTTTAATTAATATCTTCAAAGCCAAAACAGTTAGTATATTTACTCAGATAAACTTAATTCGATTACTTGTAACAAATTAATCCTATTTTTTAACCTGTTTTCTTTTTTTTACTGTATCAAAATTATTGCATATTTCTTACACATTTCTAGGTGTTCTGGCTCTAATTTATGATGCTATTTGTCATTTAATGCTCATTATAAAATGATTATAAGACACAGAAGTTCACATTACACATGACCAGGTACTGATTTGCATCCAGTCTTATCCTGTCCTGCCACATCAAGCGACGTCTTCACCAGAATGGAGCCATTAAATCATAATGAAAATCTTGAATTTACATATACTGTCAGGCAGCTGTATCTTTCACGCTACATTAGTGCTTAAATGTTGGAACCAACGAGACAGAGCTCTCAGGCTTCCATCTATTCAAAATGTTCCAGGACTAAAGTTATAGTCTAATTATTAGAAATGCAAAGTGAGGCGCGGCGCGGTGGCGTCTTTAAATGATGGAGCTCGACCGAATATAATAAAAGTGTTTACTTCATGAATTATGAATGCTGTAGACCGGTCCTAATCTTTGCTAAAAAACATATCCTGTTAGGCATCCTCCAGTGGGGCGAATCAGAAGTTAAGCACGCGAGCTACAACTTCTGATGCAGCTTATCACCATTGGCAGGGATGGCTGGAAATTTACATGTAAGATGCAGTGTTTACTTCAGCTGCTCCCAATTGATAAAGCAAAGGGTGGAGGCAGCAGGGGAAAAGCGAAAAGCTTAGAAAGCAACAACCTGCAGAAAAAAAGAAGAAATAAAAGTTGCAGTTCATGATCACAAATGATAGAGAGCAAAACTCCAGACCCTTAGGTCAAGGAGGCACGGACTGATACACAATGAGTCCTGCTGAAATATTTGCACGCCAAAAACAACAGGCATAACTTGAAGCTGTGGTGGGCCTCCAAGTTATTTGAAATAAACGAGGTTGCTCAGGTGCAGGGGTCATAAATATGAGAGCAAAATGATCTCCAAAGAAGTATGTGTTTCTTTCTATTATTTTCTGAAGAGAACACAAGTACAACCAACCAAAAACCAAACAGGAAAGTGTTTGTTTCTTATTTGTTTGTGAAAAGAACAGGGTTTATGTAATTTAATTCTTTTTTCATTTCAACCAATATTAAAAAAGTGAAAACTTTTAGAATTGTAACTATTTCTGCACAGATTTTTTTTATTCAGTTCTGATGTCAATATTTTAAACCATTAAATGTATCCTGTATAATACTGACAGTTAGAACAACAGCGACACTTTGCAGACGTGTTGCTGTTGGCTGACAGCAGAGACCTCAAAAGCAATTTCACATTCAGTCTTGACGCTTAATTACATTTCCAAGACGCTGCTGACTACCTGGGGAGGCATTTTTACAGCAGAACCTGGAAGAGGAGGTGACTTTGTGTCTCCTGAGCGTAGACTGTGCTCTGAAACGGAACACGGGTCCTGAAAGGTGCCATTAGCGGCTCACTGAGATGAAATGGTGTCAGCCTTTGTCTTACCACATGAATGGATTTAATTTGTGTGATCTCCATGTCCTCAGAGCAGTGGAGCAATCAAAGGTAATGTTGATGAGGCTCAAGGGCACCTGGCAGTGGGTTTTTACAGCGCAAGTAGAGTACGCTGAGAATGAACAAGCATTTTTTAAAAGATAAAAAGTACCTTAAGGCTGGAAAAGTAAACCCAACAAGATTAACTGATAACTCGTAAAGACCAATAAAATACATACTTCTCCACCCAGTCTGCTGTTTATTTGCTTATTGCCCTACATAGATTTTGTAACATCTCAGTGTCATTAGCTGTGTATCTATAATTGTACAATTTAACAATTCAAACATACATTTACCTGATAAATACACACCAATTCTAAAAACAAAACAAAACCAAAAAACAAACAAACAAACAAAAATTGTTTTCGATAAACTATTGTTAGGATAGGATTTTTGTGGTTGTATCGAAACAAGTTTACTTTAAAAGACTGCAATGGAAACACTTTTTCTGCATCACACGAGTCACATGATCAACAATCAGATGTTGCTACTGGTGGAAACGACACAGAGGACGACAGGAAGTAGCATGATGTGATGGCGCTTAATGTCTGACTGCATGAACAAACTTATTAGTTGTGTTTCTTATGTAATAGAAACACCGCAATTGTGAAATTGTTTTTGCAGCATTGACAAAGTTTTGTGCACATTTGCAATAGAAACACAGCTATTGACATGTGATGACTGATTGAGATCCCTCTCTTCTGTAACTCAATGCTTGCAGTAAAGTTTTACAACAGTATAAATTCTAAGTTTCGCAGTCATTGTGTAATTTTGGGCTTTATAAGTTTGGATGCCTATTGAACAAGAAGACGGGTACATTAAGGACAAACAACCCAGATATTATTTCTGCCTATTTTATAGAACAAATGCAACATTTTTTTCTTTTCTTTTTTGACAATTCCAAGACATTCTGACAATTTGCCAAGGGTACTTTATTGTCCTTCCTCGGTCTAAAGCAGGGGTCGGCAACCCAAAATGTTGAAAGAGCCATATTGGACCAAAAAACAAAAAACAAATATGTCTGGAGCCGCAAAAAATTAAAAGCCTTATATAAGCTTTATAATGAAGGAAACACATGCTGTATGTATCTATATTAGCAATATTAGCCTACTATCAAAATGACTAAGTTGGCTACAAATACATAATGAGCCTTCACAATTAAATGTTTTTTTTCCCGCAGTGCATCCTAGAGAATGACGCACCACGTGACTACTCTGTTGCACGATGCCGCCTCAAGTTTAACTTCATTACAATATTAATGAATTATGTTTCATTGCTTTGATGAAATTAAAGAAATGTAATAAAGAAATCAGATTTTTTGATGTCGTTTTAATGGTGAGGATTCGAAAAAAAACAACAACAAAATGGAACGTGCATAACGTGCCCCTTATGTGGGCAACAAACAGAGTGCAACAAAACGCAGCCTGCATTTATACAAATAAAACCGCAGCCTTTTGCAAATGTAGCATGCCTTCCCTGGAAATGTCTTTCCACATTACTCTTTTTGTTATTTGACAACTTCTCGCTACATAGCAAACATTCAGGCAATCCTTCCACATTAGCAATGAATGCAAATGATTCGGTCCAAGAAACGTTGAAACCTCTGTTCTCCTCTGTTATTTTTCTCTTTTTTCCCTTTGGGATCCATGGCCCATCACACAGCCGCCGATTTGTTTACACCAGCCACCTGCCTGGCATCCCGCCCTGCTGTTAGAAACGTGTGTCGCAGGCTATGACGCAAATCTTCGTTGACAGAAATTTTTAAATTTAATATTTAATCTACACATTTTTACAGCATTGGAAAACGTTAAGAATGTTTGTGTCATGTTTGTCCTCCTACAGAAACCATATTAAAACAAAAAATATATTTCCCTCCCCCATCTTTTTCCATTTTCAAACATTTTTGAAAAAGCTCCAGGGAGCCACCAGGGCGGCGCTAAAGAGCCGCATGCGGCTCCGGAGCCGCGGGTTGCCGACCCCCGGTCTAAAGGCATACGTTACACTGGGTGACTCTAAATCGACTCAACAGGATGTGTGTCTCGTTGTGATAGGCCTGTGGATTTAAGTTCGTGCCCCCTGCTCCTCACTCAGAATAAGAAGGGACAGATTGTAGCCCTCTGCAAAACTCTGTAGAAATGGAGGATGAGTGAACAACATAACTCTCTTTTCTGTCTTTGTGTCGCCAGTTTCTGCTGGCAACAGTATCTGAAATTTAGCAGTGTAAGAAAACAGGATGACTTTCAAAGTTATTATAGAGAACGAAATAATGAAAACTGAAATTAAGAAAACATTTTCCTTAACTGTAACAAATAAAAATGGTAATTCATGGAAAAAAAAATTATAGATACAATATTCATTTTTGCATTTATGAATCTATTTATTAGTCTTTTGAATTGAAATAGTTTTTTTTCTCCACACATTAGCTATTTGTCAGCCATCTGTAAATTACGTCACTCCATTCTCCTCCTTTACAAAAGTTGGAAGAAAACTTCAGTCATTTGTTATTCAACAATAATTGAATAAATTTTTCAAAAATGGTATCTTCTGTTGAGCATTGTTCACCCAATCGAAGTATACTGCAACACAATACACTATGAACTTTTTGAATTCTGTGCCCGAAATTAACCAAAGTATGAGCTAATTAAAATGACGATAATGAATAAAAACTAGCAAACACATTTTAAGACTAATTAAAACTAACCACATTAGACAAACAAAAATCACAGCAAAGGAAAACTAAAGTATTATGAAAAACCCGAAGCTTTTGCAAGCCTGCTGACTTTCATCTATGAGAGACGAGGCAAAGCTGCAGGACTCGCAGGGCTCTTCAAGGTCGCCTTCGGTTAGAGCAATAAAATAGCAGAAAACAACAACAGAACAACACAGGATTTTATTTGACCTTTACTGTGTCAAAACAAAGCTTCCCTTAAAGTCAGTAGATTTCCCACATTGTGTAAAAACTCCTCTGGAAAAAGAAACACGATATTAGACACTGGGTGTGTTTCTGAACAGGAAGGAAGCAGTGATGAGAAAAGGAGAATGGAGCTCCGGCTTACTACCAAATGAGTTCATTTGTTACATGGAATCAAATTAAGTTTGTCATTCCTAATTTATTTACATTTTGTTTAATGTGCCAACTTAATAAACTTAATATGTTTACTTGGATAAACTTAATTTGATTACTTCTACCAAATAAAGTAACATATATAAAGGAGGACCACATGCTTTCTTTTTTCAGTTAGTTTTTAGTTCAGTAGACTGGGTGAGAAGACACCAACAGATGATACTTGGGAATATATTGAAATGCCAAAGCCTTTGTCAACTATCTGAAGTTGGGATACATATTATTACGTACATGGGTTAATGTTTTACTGACGAACACCGCAAATGTTCCCCTTCTCTTTGGGAAAAATGCAATTGAACAATAGTTAGGATGCAGTTCACATCTCATTAATGAAGTCTTCAAGAGCTCAGATTCAGGATCAGCTCTCATAAACCTCACAGACTTTGTACATAATATCAAGCATAAAAACATGCAAACCATCTGAAAGTCAAGAGCCAATTCTTTGAGAAACAGAAAACAATCTAGCAAACACATGGCCTGAAAGGTGCTTTAATTTTCTGCCGATCATTTATGCTGCATTGGTATAGATGCTTAGTCAACAAGAAGATAATATACCTAAGACTTCTAAAGAGGAAGCAGTATGTATTTTCCTGCTACACTATGATTTTATAGCAGAATCAGGTACCTATCCTGAGTGAAGTTAAAAATACTGCATACATCAGACATGACAAAAAAGAAATTTGACTTAGTAATTTCACAACTTGACATTGGGCCTCTGTCTCTTTAAAAACTCCTGCTTTTTCTGAGACTCCGCCTTCAGGAAATCAGCACAACATGGCTCCTCTGCTAATGCTTTAAAAACATTTCTACCAGTGTGGCAGCAGATGTGCAGTTCCAGCAGATGTTTGCTAATTGCTACTGGCTAGTCTGAAGGAGCTGAGTGGGAGAGTTGCATGGGAGGAGTTTTTAAAGAGACAGAGGACCATTTTCAAGGCATAAATTCTAAAGTCAATTTTTTTAAAGTCATGTTTGATACATGCAGCATTTTTTAGCAACAGAAGGTAACATAGTTACTTGTGCTATAAAATGGCTCTATGTGCCTAGTAGATACACAGTACTGCCCCTTTAAATAAAGACTCAGTAACCTCTTACTGATCTACCCTCTGTCCATTTTGTGGGTCAAATATGCAAGTTTGTCCTAACAGTTTATTTTCTCCCTGCCTGCAACCAGAGAAATATCACTCCCGCCTGCCCCCCTCCCCCATTCCTCCGCCTCCCAAAACATACTTCTCCTGGGAAGATCATGTCACTCTGGTTTTCCGCAGCACGTCATTGTGTGAGGTCTGTGTGCGAGAAAACACATCTCCTCCAATGTGCGCGGGGAATGTTTGCATCAAAAGAAGATTACATTGCCTATGGGGCAGGAAGTGATGTCTGTTAATGCTGTCACTAAGGCAATCACCCATGAAACATCCTCCACAGACATAGCAAGTCACAGATGCTGTGGAGGTTTTAGGCTGATTCTGGGAATTTGTCAGCCCAAACTGTCATCAGTGCTGACAAGGTCTGCACCAACCAGACTCACTGCTGCAGCAGCTGGTTCATAATTATCTGGCCTCAGCCAAAACGGACCTTTTAATTTCAGCTAATCTAATTATTTCATTTTCCTTTGTAATTAATGAAGTATTTTTGAATTTTAATTGAATTTAATCTATTACTGCTCTATGGTACTTTTTGCCATTGCACCATACTTGTTGCAATGTTGGAGAGATGATTAAAAAAAAAAAAATAAAAAAAAGATAATTTATTTACTTGTATCTTTTAGTTTAGATTTTTATTCTATTCTGTTTTTGAGTCATTATTATAAAATTAATTTTCAGTCATTATTATAAAATACTGAAAAACAGGTAAAATATTTTTTTAAATATTATTTGTCAGTCATCTTTCCGATTGGCTGCAAGTCAAATTCATCAAGTTGTTTTATTTTTCAAGGTAGCAAAGTTAAAAAGTGCAAAATGGACAAGTTTCTGACAAGAATAAATTAGAAGGAACCACAGCAGCTCTGCTGAAATAAACCTAAGAACTCTCAGGGAACTAAGATCAGAAAGGATGAACATTTATGCCAAAAAATGCAATAACTACTGAAAAGTGAATAAAAGTAAGAAAAAAAAAATCATTTTAAAAGTTGATGTTACTTTACGTATTTTGCAGTATAGTCTGTGGATATTTGGAAATGTGATCCCTGCTCAGAAGCGTACCATTGCAGTAAGAAGGAAGAGCGAACAGTATTAGCAGTAAACCATTGCATTATGCAACATTTTATAATTTTATTGTCTTTTCTTAAAAGGAAGGTTTATACTGATTTTTGTTTTCGCCTAGAAATGTTAAATGTTAAAGTGATTATCTACAGTCTTTACTTAGTCAGTAAAGACAAGTTGTTTCATCACAAGCATGTTAACAGTTTAGTTTGTCATAAAACATGGGGTTGTAATGTTGTTAAGATGTATTCATGTTGTTTCCAGACTGAAGTGATTTCCATCTGCGTGTGTGTGAGTGTGTGTGCTCAGTGCTCAGTGCTCCTGCCTGATGTTACCATTGAGCAGACAGAAATGGTTGTGACAACCAGATGCTAATATTAGATGAGCACAGATAGTTTATGTCTGCAACTTCTGGATGTTAATCAGAGTTTGTTGAAAAGACAACTGTCTGCCTTTCTGAACGTCAGACAAACTGAAACTCCAAGGTGAGTTAGAGGTGAAAACATTACAGCGATGACACACGCGCGCACGCAGGCACGCACACAAGCACACCCACACACACACAAAGGGTTGGTTCCAGGTGGCAGAGGGGTTTTGTGGTGCATCACGATTCATGGTGACAGTTGGTACTGTGTCTTATATCAGAATGTCTGACATAAAGGTACATCGATGCTTGGGTTGGGAATGACTTTAAGTTTCTTGTTACATCTGGCCGACTGTGGCAGAAAAAAGACCAGGACTTTACTGGCAGTGAGCAGTGTTTGTGTTTTAACTTTGAAATAGTTGTGACCCCTAACTCCACCCAACATCTAAAACGATCTATGTTATCTATTGCTGTGGAAGGTGGAAGTACAATGAGGGGGCCATTACTCAACAACTCTAAGTAATCCATTTCACATGTTGTACAACTGCCTGCACTGTACAATTTCTATCTGCGTCCACCAAAAGAGTCGAGCCAGACCAGCAAAAATTCCAATAAACACGAAATTTCAAAGTCTCTTCCCAAGCCCAGACTTCTCTCCCTCAGCTCCATGAGGACTGGGAAGATCTCTTCTGGAGAAATGTGTTTTCCAGGATAGTGAATGTGCTTTTAAGCGACATCTTTGGCTTTGCCAGAATTCATGAAGCCAAAACTTCAGCAAAACCTTCAGCTGTAAGGTCTGATTTAAAGGACAAACTTCCTCAGCCGGGTCAGTTTGTCCAAAGACAGTACGTTTGTCCGAGGTACTGTCCCACAGACATCCATCGCTTGTTCGAAGAAAACCTCTATGTATGGGTCAGTTTGTTCAGAGCTACTTTTATCCAAATCCTTTCCAGGAAAGAAGTGATCAAACACCTTCTTCATCCCTGTAGTCTCCGCATATCCAACTCTTCAGCTGAGCGAGAGAAGGAAGGGGACTAGCGCCTTGGACAAAGCTGGATCTCAACGAACCGTCTGGACACTAAATGCTTACGTGTTTGGAGATTCACGCATTCAAAAAGCCTCAGAACTTCTTCAATCTGTTGTGATGTACATGAGATCACAACAGTGATCTCATCGAGTTCACTGTAGTTCTGTGGTACGGTCTTGATTCTGATCGTTGCTACCGACACGATCAGATCAGTTCTGCATGTCTCAAACTGCAGAAAAAATAAATATCTGCTTCTGTTTTTTTAATAAAAAATTAATAAAAAAAAAAAAAAATCAAAAAGGGCACCAGAGGCATCAAGGATAAAACGAGCAGGTGCTCATCCCCTTCCATCCCCCACTCTGCATGTGGCTGCAAAGAACTTTCTCACTTTAGGCACTGTTGTGCGCATATGGAGCCTTATGATCATTTACGCTTGTTGTGATTGGTGAATGATGTTGCTATGGTATTTTGTTATCTTATCACCCCTAATATCTTATCCAATATGGACTATTGGATGTGTCAATCACCCAAATCAGCCAATGGGCTGCAGAAAATCTTCCCTGTAGTTTTGGGGGTCAGACTCTATGCTCAATGCTTCTATAACCAGAGCACTCAGGACAGAGCTTTTTAGTAACACTTCACTTTTAGTTGTTAATTGTAAAGAATATTTCTAGGAAGATATAAGTTTGGTGGGGGGGTGGAGAGAGTGAAATTTGTAATTGCACACATGGTGTAATTTTTGAGAACTCTCCAAAAAATTTCAAAAAAGAGGTTTTGTTTACATTAAACTAAAAGTACTTTATGAAAATAACATCCTAAAAACAGCAATAAAGATATTTCTGTCTTGAAATGTTTTCTTTTTTTTGGCTTGATTAAATATTTTAAATGTCATATTTACATAGGCTATGTGAGAAAAAAAATGATCATAATTGACAGAAATAAATCACTATGTAATGTGTTTCACTTAGTGACTGAGTTACTGAAATAAATTAACTTTTAAATAAAGTTCAAATATATTGGTTGACTGTAAATGTTGTTTCAGGCTCGGTGATTTGTTTAGGAGTGATGGAAAGTCAGATGAACTGAAACTTCTTCATTCTCCTGAGAGTCTTCATGCAGGCGGGTCAGAAAGTTTTAAAAATAAAACAAGACTCACTCAGGATCACACCCACAGAACAACTTAATCCACCCAGCGACATTAAGAATGCAGAGACAATAATACCTGACGTCACAGAGATGAAGAGGAATAAGCAGCGTTCCTCACATGCACACAGCATGAAAAATGGAACCATTTCAAGATGAAGTGGCTCACCGGGCTGAAAAAGAAGTGAATGCAGAGAATGTGGGTTTTAGTCCAACCCATCCTAAGTTCCCAGCTATAGAGCAATGCATCTTTCTCACTGTGAATGAGGCCAGGGGCAAATTAATGATAAACCTCCAGATTAACTGCTGGTTAATCTGGAGCTCCCCGATGAAGCATTCCTTACTCTGCCTCCTCCTACAGCCTCCTGAAGGTGGGAAACGGGGGAGGAAGTTGATTTAATAAATTAACAAATGAGCACTGAAACCTGATCTCTTCTTTTCCCGAGACGTGTTTTCGTGTTGAAAACAGAGTTTGTGTGAGGAATTCTGACCGAAAGCCAGAGCCAGAGAAAAATAATCCACTGAGTAACATTGCATAATCCAACAGTTCTTTAACAGCTGATTTATTGAGAAGTGACATAAGTCAGTCCTTAAAACAATGTGAATATTTAAGGAAAAGCATTTAATGAAAACTTCATAAACTGATGTGCAGCATTTTCTTTTTGAGCTTATGAATTCTGCTGCAGTTAAGCAGCTTGTGCAAGGAAGATAACAGAAAAGGAACTCAGTCTTGGGACTCTATTTGTACTTCAAATGTCAATAGCAAGGTGTGAAATTTTAATGAGGACAGAAAGCAGAAAACTGTTGACTCCAGGAGTTTCTGCCCTAACACGGTTTTCATTTCGCAGGTCTTTCCACGGCTGTGTGAAGGACCAATCCTGGCATGATTAACACACAAATTAATAAATGACTCAATAGAATAATCCCATGACCAAAAAGCAGCTGGACAGCTAAATTAGTGTCCCATTAAATGCAAAGAAAACTATAAAACGAAGAGATTTATTATGTATAAATGTATATTTTTAATTTCACTTTTTTAAGTGGTGCAGTCTATCATTACGCACATTTTTTCAGACTGATACTTTTCAGTCCTAGTGTTTTTCTTGAATGCTACAATTTTCTTTGGTTCGCTTCATTTTAATTTTCCAAGCCAGTTTTTGACATTTATTACCACCCAAATATATGTTTCTTGTTTTATCCTCTAAACATCAATCATTTCTCAAACTCTTTTGCAATCCAGGCCTGTGGTTCTGTGTGGTGGTCTGTGGGACGACGTCACCATCTCATCTTCTCGCTTGTTGGTCGAGGTGAAACCTGCAGGAAGGAGCTGCTGAGTTTGAGAATTCATGCTTTGGAAAATAGCTGACATTTACAATGTAATGGAAATGAGCTCGCCATGGTCTCACACTGCCTTCATTTAAGAGCACATTTCAAAATAAACATATATTCATTAGACATGACTCAAATCAGATTTACGTTCGCTATTTAATGCCTTGAATTGAACCTCTTTCTCTTTAAAAAGCGCCTGGTGTTTCCGACAGTCCGCCTTCAGCATGTCATCACAACCATGTTTCTCCATTGAGCCTTTAGTTACATTTTCAGAAGCAAGAGGCTGAGTATCACTGTGTATGATAAGCGTTGCAGACTTCAGTTCTACCAGGTGTTTGCTAGTTGCTGCTGGCTAGTCTGAAGGAGACGAGTGGGGAAGGTAGAGGAATTTTTTCTTCTTCAGCTGATTTTGATTTAGGTTTCAGGTGTAAAATCTTTTTATTTGTTTGTCATTGTTTATTGCACTGGGGCACTCTCAGGGACTCTCACTCTCATAACTATTATAAAAACAAAAATGGATAGGAGAAATATAATCGCTACTTTTAATTTTCATCTGATAAAAACTCTTAACAGCATTTTATGGACATTTTTGTGTGTTTGTACTTGAACTATTGTATATTTTTATTTACATCAACTAGAAGGTGACAAATTTGAAAATTTAAGTCTGGATTTTTGAAATGAAAAATATCTTGAAACCCTGAATTCTCAAAGGGAACACTTTTAACACCTAATGTAAAAAATACATTTGTCTCCTGAATGTATTCAGGAGACAAATGTATTTTTGTCTCCTGAATCACAACTCAGGGGAAGAACTGGAAATAAACATTCTTTAAAAGAATAAAGGCAGGGATATTGTAGACTATATGTATTCACCCTCATTTCCAATGAAGAGTTTCCACCATTGTGGCAAATAATCTTTTTTGTAAACTGAGAAAAAAAATCCAGTTGTTATATTCAGAGTACAACCTGATGATTACAGAACATTCTACATGTTAATGTTTGACACCCCGAGGTTATGAGCATTAGTCAAGTACATTAACTCTGCAAATTAGACCCATCCTCCTCATTGTGTAATGTGGCTGCGGTGCACAAAGTAATCTGCATCCTGAGTCGGCTTTTAGGCTGGAGGGGAGCAAGAGGAAGAAACCAGGGACCCATTTTTACATGAAAAGAAAAAGGATTTATTGGCTGTCAAGGAAGATGCAAATACTTTTTTTTGTTATTCTAGTGCATCTGAAATCACTACAGTTCATATTTGTAAAATTACATGCAGTTTCTATATATTCCAATGATTTAATGCCAGCATCATCTAAAAGTAAAGTCATTGTGCATCAAAAACAATCCTAATCATTTCTAGAAGCATAGATATAAACAACATTATTTTTGGAGTGTTACAGTGTACTGATATTTTCAGAAGCACAGGGTTGGCTGTGGCAACACAAAGAATTTGGAGGTTTTCCTCCATTTTCAATATTCCATTAACTTTGTGCACTGACCCAGCACAACCACCGACAGTAAAACAGAGTCTCAGCATGATGCAGCCATCACCCTGCTTGAGACTTGGAAGTCTTCTTTGGGTCTTAAAAGCCCCAAAGAAAAGCTTCAGCTCGACTCATCCTGACATTCTCCCTGCTTTTGTGGCTGAATTACTCAATTTGTGTTTTCTCTGACCATAAAATGTTTTGTCCAGATGTAAGTTGTAGCAGCCAGCAGCAAATTATTTTTCATTAGCTTCTCTTTTAATGCTAAACAAGCTTCACTTTGAGCAATGACACTGGTAGTTTCTAGTTTGAGTCATGGTTCTCTTTAGGTTATTCTTGAATATTCTAACCAATCTGGTTTAATCTTGGGGGAATAATTTGGCTTAGATAGAAGAAAACCAACAAATTTAAACTAACTCTAACATTTCAGAATGGTCAGATGTCAAGTTAGAATGATAGCAGAAGTTTCTTTATGGCTACAAGTGAAGACGTATGTCTGTATTTCAGCATTTATGCATGGTTTTGACTCAGAATAAAAAAAAGAATAAAACGTGAAAGGAAAATTGGTTAATCACCATCCTGCTCATCTTCAGTTTGATATTTGAACTTATCATATAGTTTTTGTTATGTATGCAGTCAGAGGCTGACACCAGACAGTTGATTTGTCATTTCTTGAAGCAAAGAAGCTCACAGGCATTTTATTTTCATTTTATTATTTTTTCACCAGAGCTAAGCGCTAAGCTATAGTCTGAGAAGCAAGTCGTATCCAGAGCACATTTATTTGAATATTTTAGTGATTGAAACTCTGGGAAGAAAGGAATAGCCTAGCCTAGCCTAGCCTGAATGAATCATTATTATTAGCAAAGCAATAAGATTCTTGGGATGATAGAAAAGGAAACAAATCCACCTACTGTACAAACAGAAATGTAGTGAATACATGGCAGAATATTGGATAGATGTTTTAGATTAGCTTCCAAGGAACTAACTGATTTTCTAAATGATAGTTAGAAAACACTGAGCTGTAACAACATTCACAGCAGGGCTGCAAGGATCTAGAATATGGATTCTGAATCATTTTCTTGACATTTCTACTCATTATCTTTAGCTTGCAGTTGTTCCTTGAATCCTTCTACTTTCCAAGACAGCCAACATAACGTCAATTAACAGAGATCCCATCGCTCCATACAGGCCTTAGGCGACATTCTGGTATTATTTGGTGTCTTACAGACTTTTTCTCAGCAGACCTGGAGGAGGGTATGGCCCTGCGGCTGCAGAAGGCAGAGAAAGGCAAAAAAAAAAAAAAATCCCCAAAAAACTTGCTGTTCTTGAGAGCAGAGAAGCTAAATTAGAACAACGTACAAGAATAAATGACATCATTGTTACTGGACTGGTAATGAAACCACAGTCGGATGCGAAGGCGGTTGTTCCTAAGAAGGACGAGGAATCAAGTGAGCAGGATTCAAACTCGGTGGAGCAGCGGCTAAAAACAAAATTCTGGTCAGCAAAGAAATAAAACTTAACAAAGACAACGCTGAGGTGTGCCAACTGCTGCCGAGGAGAAACCAGTGGGAATAACCAGAGATATTATAATGAGCTTTGTTAACCAGGAAAAGCAAACAGAACTCTTGAAACAAGGAAGGAAACTCAAAGGACCTGAACAAACTCCTGACAGTACACACACTATTCAGGTGATCAATTAGAAAACTGAGAGATTTTTTTTTTTCATTTATTCACATTTATAGCAGGAGCATGTATATCAAAGCATAAAGGCTATGTATGTAAATAGCTGATTCAATCACCAATTCAAAGATTTCAAGGCTTAAAATCAAAAAGTACAATTTTTTCTAAGTCCCATGTCATTTGTACAACATTTTCATAACTACTAAAGTTAACATAGTTACTTGATTATGTCATAAAATGGAACTATGTGCCTGGAAAATGACCTTTAACTTCTTGATGCAGAAATCTCTTAGATTAACTGTTGTAATGTTATTTTAAACTTTAAAATTCCTGTTCAGTGTTTCAGGAGTTCAAGAGAACATGACAAACAAGGTCAGATATGAAAACTAATCATCAACTAATCAAAAATCATATTGATTAAATTGATTGTAATATTCAGGGCTCTGCAGTTAAAATCCCTGCTCTTTGACTGTCTTACTCATTCACATTTCAGTGACTACGTCATGTTTATAACGTCATACACATTACCAGGCAATTAATCTCACTGTCCAAAATTATTGAAGGTGGAGCTGATCATGTCAACATTGTTCATGTATTTAATTTGGTGTTTATTTATTTTTTTATTAAGTCAGAAACAATAACCAACCTCAGTCAGCTCCCTCATGGTGCTGACTCAGTTCAAAATAATATAACCAAACAAAACTTGACAAAAAAAAAGAAAAAAGTTTTTTTTTAATTAGTGTGACAGGGAGACTTTAGTAGTTTTCCAATTTTAAATATGATATTGCAAAATCAGTTGCTTCAGCTGACACATTTTCTAAGCATACACTTTCAGGAAAACAAACCTGGAGTGGAAATTTAAACATACAAAACAATAACATAGCAAAACGATAATGTCCAGAAGAATTACAGGTTTGTAAAATGTAAATGAAAGGATAGCTTCTGCTCTGGGTGAATATAAAGTTTCCTGATTTACAAATAAGACAAATTGGTCTTTATCTCTCAGGGACTATTTCACTGTTTCAATAGAGAGCTGATAATAGCAGGACAACAAAGCAGCACTCTATAATGCTGCCAGCAGTCATATAACGTTTCGTCTCTCAGCTTGGCTGTGCTGGACAGCAGAGTGTGTTGAGGATACTAATAGCGTCTCCGACACTCCCGATTACCCAGTTGATGAAAAAACGTTGTCAGACCTTGCCATATGTCGGCATCTCTGAGCCTCAGCAGGAGCTTAGAGATGCAAAGTCACACACTCCTACCAGGTGAACAGTTCACCTTTTGTTGCAAGGTGAAAGCGGGAACATTTCCCAGCATTCACTCTGAGAACGTCTGTCGGGTCCTACTTTTCCACAACTCCATTTACGTATAAAACAACCCAAGAATGAACTGACAACGTTTGAAAAACAATAACAACCCACAAATTATGAGACAACAAAGACAAAAAAAGAGAAAAATTATGACATTATAAAATTCTTGTAGATCCGCTTTCACCTTTCCATTTTCTCAAAAAAATTATTCTGTTATTCTGCAGTTTTTTTGATGCATATTATTTAATTTCAGATTTTTTTAAGCATTCCTGAACATAGAGGGAGTTTCTATGGAAATCTAATAATGGCACGATGCTGCAAAAATGTAATTAGAAGTCACACAGACACACATGGACAGGGTCCAAAACTCTCTCAGTCCTTCCTAACTCATCACTGTTACTGTCTACCACTGCTTGCACTTCCTCACACTCATTCCCAGCTTCAGGCTCCTCTCAGTGCTTCAAGCAGCCTGCTGTCACTCTCGTTACACCACAGAGCAGCACCGTTTCCCAGCCGAGCCCCGCAGCGTTGAGCAGCACAGCTTTCATTCCTGCGTGACAGAAGGGGTGACAATAGAGGCGCCAGGGTGGTAATGGAACCAGAGACAACAGCTCTCGCTTCCAGGCCGACAAGAGCACAAATGACCAGCGCAAGACTCTCCCCTGGAGCCAACTCAGGCTTTCTGCAGTCAATGCGTTTTTATCATTGGGAATTTGTGAGTAATAAAAAGGGGTTTCTGGGAAAATTCTGCTCTTCTTTAGAGCATCATTTATACATGTGTTGGATTAATTCAAAATTTTAATTTTTATTGACTGTTTGTTCCATTTTAATCTTTGGTTAACAAACAGGCTTATAAGACACCTAAGCCAACAAGGAACATCAAATGACAAACTGCTGCATTGGCACCAGCTGGTGGAATCATCTGCGTCTCCATTGCAAATGTGCACAAATCTTTCCGTCTTTGCCAACAAACAATCTCTATTCACTCAAATTCAGCAATTGTTTTACACTCTGTCTCCTCTCTGAAAAACAGTCTGAATGCACCTAACATCCCAAATGAATACAATTAAATGTCTTTAATTGCCCAACACATATTCTTTTACCTTTTGGTTATGCTTTTAAAATTAAGTGACCGTTTAGAATTGATGAAACTGCTTTAAAAAACTATTAGCATTTATGATTGCATCGAATACCTTGGTTTTGGCAAATTTCTGCTTTTGTTCCCAAGAAATAACATTCTATCCACGGTTTTACCTTTTTAACAGTTTTGTTGAACATCCAATTAAGCAAATTAGTTTTTGCTAAATTAAAATACACTGATACCTCAATAAATGTTGGACGAGAGATGACTCTGATTCCGTCATTTAGAATGATCAGGTTCTATGCAGAAACTCATTAGACCTCATGTCAGGTCCTTTCCTGAAATTATTCCAGTGGTTTTAATAATCACCAGCAGTCTTTTCCCCATTGTAACACATTATCTTTGCCCTGTGGCCATTACACAGAGCTCAAAGATGTTCAAAATTCATTAGCTAATAAAAAAAGTGATAATTGTTAATTTGGATGTTGCTTTGATTGGAGCTATTTTAATCAATTCCTCTGATGCTAAAAGATCAAGACGACCTGTGGCGTTAAAAAGGCAGCATCAATTAGATGACTTTTCAGCTGGATTTGATTTAAATAAATTAAAAACCAAACTTGCAACCAACCAAGTCTGAACATGTAATTTCTTGTTAGACACACTTAAACATGTTGCAGTTTCATGGCTTCAACTACAACTTATTTAGCTTTCTTTTGATGCATTCTAACCACATTTTGGTCTCAAATGTGGTTAGAATGCACATTTGTTATTGTCTAGTTTTCAATAATAAAAATTTTTGTTTTCAATTTGATCTTGAAGTCAGCAAATGTACATGTTAAATGTCATTCCAGCATAAACGCAATAATTTACTGAGATTAAAAAACCCCCCAAAAACTACAAACATTGAATCCTCTGCCCTTGAAGCTTCTGTTGCTCTCTGATGTGATCCCTCCCTGGGTGTTGAGCCACTGTCTTTTAGTATTTGTGAAAGTGTTTAAACTGAACCATAATATTTGATTTAAATCATAAACCAAAGATTTTGCATGGTGAAAAGTTGATAGAATGTAAAAGTGCAGTATGTTTCCTCTGAGGAAAAACAAGAGCGCTTTATATAACATCTGCATTCTTTGGTTTCTGTCCTGTTGGTTTAAGTGTGAGGTTCCAGTGAATGAGCCCAACTGTTGCTGATCATGTTTGTTGCAACACTTGAAAAGTTTGATGAAATACCAAAGCGTTAGCCATTAGCGTTCGTTCAGCGAGAGAAGAATCCGATTAGTGGGGCTCAGAAGATAATGAGATGAAAGTGTGATTCAGAAAGGTTTCTTACTTTAAGGTTGAAGAGTAATGTCACATTAGGACACATGGGAGGCTGGATTTAACAGTCAGTTTCATAAGGCCACTCAGGCACGCAGATGTTGCGCTTCCCATTTGAGAAAAAAGTGCACTAAACTAAAATGTTGGTTGGGTCAAGAGCTAAACTCTAAGTAAGCAATGCCTACCAAACGAAGAAAACCAAACCCAGAATCATCCAGCATCATGACTCTCGTAAAGATAACACACACACACACACACACACACACACACACACACACACACACACACACACACACACACACACACACACACACACACACACACACACACACACACACACACACACACACACACACACACACACGCACACACAATACGGAATGAGCCACTTTAAAGCTGCAGTAAGTCATTTTTATAAACATATGTCTTTTACATGCTTGTTAAGTGTCACCATGACATGATAGTGCATGAGGCTGATAATCTGAGAAATAGTACCACTGCTCCTGGTCAAAAAGCCCTGTGGAGAAACCTATTCTGATTATAAATCTTTGTACATAAATCAATTCACTTTCAATTCAGTTTATTTATAGAACTCCAGCTGACAACAAATATCATCTTAAGGGTCTTTACAAAATAATTGAATCTATTTGTTAGTGAAAAAGCAACAGAGCAGCGACTCCTGCAGATTTCCACAACTCATCCTGTTAAAAGCTAAAAATATGTGCTATGTGGTCATATCATTCATCATATATTTTCCATTACGTCACATTCTCCCATAATTTAGACAGATGTTCTCATATCCTTTAACCATCCCTCTAGATGGGATGGCGAGCAGATGAATTAGAGCAGAAATCTTTGGTATTTCATAATTCACGGGTCTCTCCATAAATCACCTGGTTAAATTAAGACATTTAAAAATTTGGGTTTTATGTAGTTAATAAACAAAACATTACACTCTGAACCCTTTCATGTTAATTATCACAACAGAGCCGAGGAGCCAGATTTTGTGTGTTTTTATTCATGGATTAGCAAGAGCTCAGGGTCTCAACGCTGAATAATGGCTTTCTAATGACAATATTAACCTTCTGAGCACACAAAAGTGCCTAATGCCTCCTTGAGAGCTGTAATGTCAGAGGTCAGGTGCTCTCATAATGGGAAGAAGTATGATGGAAATGTGTGTGTGGCGATTTCTGGAGAGAGAACTGATGTAAATCGAAGAATATGTTCATGCAAAGCCCAGTATATTCCTCTGATTTGAGTTTACTGTCCGTTTTAGAAGGCTGGGCAGTTTCCTGCTGTTTGATTTAGAGAGCATATTATTGGTGCAGGCTAATAATTACACATTCATATAAATATTAAACATTATGCATATGAATAAATTCAATTCTATTCCACATGCCAATTTTACTATTTAAATATGCATTTCACACATCAAAGCACCCAAACGTTTAATGAGAATAACAGTGTTCTCTCGTTCCTATTGACTTTCATGCACGTGTTTCAGGGTGAGAGTTAAGGGGTTTTTCTGTTTCTGTTTTTCTTTCACAGGAACAAGCTCAGGTGTTCTTTGGTAGAAAAAATGTAAGCATTTGCTGCGTTTATAAACTGTTAAAATTCACAGCAAGTCCTTGCAAATACAGCAGATAAAGAAAAAAATGTCCCAGAAATAGAATGATGCAAAAGATACAAATCTACCTTTTTAAATGAATTATGAAAAGGCATTTAAATTCATTTTTTTATTAGAATTTTTATTGCTGCAGCAGTTTGTCATACCTGTAGGTCTGTAATATACCTGACTTATTGTCATGGACACATACAACTAGCTCTTTGCAAACACAATGAATTTTAAACCTTGTGATAAGGTCTTTGCTGCAGTTAGTTTCCACAATAAAAAGTATTTCTTTAATATATGAAAACAAATTATAAAAACTCAGTAACCAATCTATCCTTCCATCTATACATATCTGCACACACACACCCCTGCACACGCAAACACAGGCACACACACACACACACACGCATACACAATATACATGTCTGGTAATGGCAAACCAACCAGACATTGTCATAGTGGATAAACAAGAGAGGAAAGCCATTGTGGTAGATGTAGCAATACCAAGCGATTGCAACATCAGGAAAAAGGAGCACGAGAAACTGGAGAAATACCAGGGCCTTAGGGAGGAACTGGAGAGGACCTGGAAGGTGAAGACCACAGTGGTGCCTGTGGTCATCGGGGCCCTCGGGGCAGTCACCCCCAAACTGGTTCAATGGCTACAACAGATCCCAGGAACAACATCAGACATCTCAGTCCAGACATGTGCAGTCCTTGGCACAGCCAAGATACTGCGCAGGACCTTCAAGCTCCCAGGCCTCTGGTAGAGGACCCGAGCCCGGGGTCTTTCTGCACGGAGTTTGCATGTTCTCCCTGTGCATGCGTGGGTTCTCTCCGGGTTCTCCGGCTTCCTCCCACAGTCCAAAAACATGACTGTCAGGTTAATTGGGCTTTCCAAATTCTCCCTAGGTGTGAGTGTGTGTGTGCGTGGTTGTTTGTCCTGTTTGTCTTTGTGTTGCCCTGTGACAGACTGGCGACCTGTCCAGGGTGTACCCCGCCTCTCGCCCGGAACGCTGAGCTGGAGATAGGCACCAGCACCTCCCGACCCCGTTAGGGGAGAAGGGTGACGGAAAATGGATGGATGGATGGATATATATATATATATATATATATATATATATATATATATATATATATATATATATATATATATATATATGAAAATGTGGATCTGTTGGAATGCTACTACTCAAGTAACCCTAGTCAGAGAGGTTACATGCAAAGACTGGGGAAGGAATGGTTGCTTCGACATCCCCAGTCAACACTAAGCGCCAAACAACTAGTAGCTCAGTGTTCCAACATCCGCAAACGGCAACTGCTATCACAACTTGAGATTGACGAGATACAACACAAATGCTACGGCAAATGGGAGGGAACCCGGATGTCAGAACTGTGGGGGACTTAACTACAAGTCCCCCACCCAGTGAGAGGATACACGGCCCCCAGTGAGCGAATCAGAGCTGAGCAGAGACAGCTGCTGACCTGAGAGAGAGAATCATGACCCGAATGACAACCAGGCCTCCCAGGCGCCAATTACAACGGCTGAGTGAAGTACCATCAGAAAGTCTCATTGAGAATGTGAATGCAGCATTGAGAACGATCCCTACCAATACCATAACAGAAACCAATGAGCTGATCTACAACTCAGCATCAGTGATCCTTGAGATACTTGGCTATAAGAGCAACCACGAGACCCAATACCCACCATGGAAAAGACGGTTAGAGGCTAAAATCAAGGTAACAAGGAGGGAAGTGAGCCAACTGTCAGAGCTCCACAAGGGTACAATGAAAAAGACCAATACCCAGAAAGTACAGACAGATGCCCATACCTGAAGCACTCGAAACTGCCAAACAGAGGCTCCAAGCCTTGGCCAGCCGCCTAAAGAGATACACAAGGGAGAATGAATCCAGAAGGATTAATCGGCTCTTCTCCACTCAACCAGCTAAGGTGTACTCTCAATGGCAGGGTAATAATAACAGAGCAGACCCACCAAGGCTGGAGACGGAACAATACTGGAAAGGCATATGGGAAAGGGAGGCGTCCCACAACAGCAATGCACAGTGGTTGATCTCTCTACGAGAGGACCATAGCAACCTCCTCGAGCAAGCCCCGGTAACCATCACTGTGACAGATGTCCAAGAAAGAGTCTCAGGTATGAAAAACTGGACAGCACCAGGGCCTGACATGATCCATGCCTACTGGCTAAAGAAACTCACTGCCCTCCATGAGCGACTGGCAGGCCAAATGAACCAGCTGCTACAAAGTGGGACTCACCCTGAATGGTTAACTGAAGGGCGGACAATCCTAATCCAGAAGGATCCATCAAAGGGTCCAGTCCCACCCAACTACCGACCAATAACCTGCCTCTCCACAACCTGGAAGCTCATGTCCAGGCATCATAGCGGCCAAGATAAGCAAACACATGGATAAACACATGAGCATGGCACAGAAAGGTATCGGTGTAAATAGCAGAGGAGCCAAACACCAACTCCTCATAGACCGCACAGTTGCCCGAGACTGCAAAACCCGACACACCAACCTGTGCATGGCTTGGATTGATTACAAGAAAGCCTATGACTCAATGCCGCATACTTGGATCATTGAATGCTTAGAGATGTATAACATCAACAGGACTCTGAGAGCCTTCATTGCAAATTCGATGAGGCTATGGAAAACCACCCTTGAAGCCAACTGCAAACCACTTGCAGAAGTGTCCATCAAATGTGGCATATACCAAGGAGATGCTCTGTCCCCGCTACTGTTCTGCATAGGCCTGAACCCCCCTCAGCCAAATTATCAACAAGACTGGCTACGGATACCGACTCAAAAATGGGGCCAACATCAGTCACCTTCTCTACATGGATGACATCAAGCTGTACGCCAAGAGTGAGCGAGACATCGACTCACTGATCCATACCACCAGGATCTACAGCACGGACATTGGGATGTCATTCGGACTAGAGAAGTGTGGTCGGCTGATAACAAAGAGGGGAAGGTGATCCGCACAGAAGGGTCTCACTCCCAGAAGGAACAATAGCAGACATAGAGGACAATTACAAGTACCTAGGTATACCACAAGCAAATGGCAACCTCGATGAGGTCACAAGGAAAGGAGCCACAGCTAAATACCTCCAGCGAATAAGGCAAGTCCTGAGAAGCCAGCTCAATGGCAAGAACAAAATCCGTGCGATAAACAGCTACGCCCTGCCAGTAATCAGATACCCTGCTGGAATAATTAGCTGGCCAAAGGAGGAGATAAAAGCCACAGATATTAAGACTAGAAAGCTACTAACAATGCATGGAGGGTTCCATCCCAAATCCAGCACCCTGAGACTGTACACGAGCCGCAAGGAAGGAGGCAGAGGACTAGTGAGTGTGAGCACCACTGTCCAGGGACGAAACAACTAAGATCCATAAATACATCAGGGACAAAGCCTCAACAGACAATGTGCTCAGTGAATGTCTCAGACAACAGGGAACGGAGGTTGAGGTGCCAGAGATACCATCATGGGAGGACAAGCCCCTACATGGGATGTACCACCAGCAAATAACCCAAGTGGCTGATATCAGTAAATCCTACCAATGGCTGGAAAAAGCTGGACTCAAGGACAGCACAGAGGCCCTCATCATGGCCGCCCAGGAACAGGCCCTAAACACCAGAGCAATAGAGGCCCAGATCTACCACACCAGACAAGACCCAAGGTGTAGGTTGTGCAAGGAGGCCCCTGAGACAGTCCAGCACATAACAGCAGGGTGCAAGATACTGGCAGGAAAAAGCGTACATGGAACGACATAACCAAGTGGCAGGCATAGTGTACAGAAACATCTGTGCAGAATATGGACTGGAAACCCCGAGATCAAAGTGACGGAAAACCGGAAATCCCAGATCCAGACAGACAGAATGGTAATGGCGAACCAACCAGACATTGTCGTAGTGGATAAACAACAGAGAAAAGCCGTTGTGGTAGATGTAGCAATACCAAGTGATTGCAACATCAGGAAAAAGGAGCATGAGAAACTGGAGAAATACCAGGGCCTTAGGGAGGAACTGGAGAAGGCCTGGAAGGTGAAGACCACAGTGGTGCCTGTGGTCATCGGGGGCCCTCGGGGCAGTCACCCCCAAACTGGAGCAGTGGCTACAACAGATCCCAGGAACAACATCAGACATCTCAGTCCAGAAATGTGCAGTCCTTGGCACAGCCAAGATACTGCGCAGGACCCTCAAGCTCCCAGGCCTCTGGTAGAGGACCCGAGCTCAGAGGATAACAACCACCCGCGGTGGGTGAGAAGGGAATTTTTTTATATATATATATATATATATATATATATATATATATATATATATATATATATATATATATATATATATATATATATTTATATATAAAATATGCTGTTGCCTTCTGATTTTACTTTCAGAAGTAGACAGCAGATGTTTTGTACACAGAGCAGTATTCCAGTATTCATGTAGTAATGTAGCTCTGACGCGCAAGCAGTCTGAATACTGAACACCTGGTTTCGACTGAGACATCTCGATGCGGTAAGGATACAATTTCTCTTGTGCTGAGACATTTGAAATGTACTTGTCAGGTCAAGAATGTGCTGCATTTGAAGAAAATCCAATTGTAAGGTGATGAAAGTGTGCCTAATTTAGATTCACGACAGAAGGGTACAATCAGTTTCTCTCTGTTGTGAAAATGTGAGAGCGAAAGGTGACATTTTACATAAACAAATAAATTGAATTTCTTGGGAGCTGCATCTTCCCATTTTTTTACCCCCCCAAACAGATAAAGCCACAGTTCCCATTATGTACAAATGCCAATAGAAAGTGATATTCAGCATAAAGGGCAGAAAAAAAATCCAATGTTTCTTTGCTAGCTTAAACACACACAAAGAAATTGGTTGCATACCAGAATCAGCCGGCCATTGGGGCCTAAGGTGACTTTGTGTCACTAAGTCACAGTTTTTTAAAGTAGGCAAATTACTTATTCTCATTAATTCAGTCTGGTCCACCTTAGAATAGATATGCACAAGCTTTGAAAGACTCTATTAGTACTTTTGGAATTTATAGTTGTTGACTTTCTTACTTTTCTCGAGTAAGTATATTGAGCTCGATCAAATTTTTTATTTGTTATTGTGCAGCACTGCATAAGTAGACGAACAGTTGCTTCGTGTCTGGATTCATATTCCCAATATTTACCCAAATTAATCTTGCATTCTGCTGGCTCCAACCTCACATTTTCTATCATCATAACATCTAACTCTGCAGGACAGTGAATAAATCGCGGGAAATTCATTTCCTGTCATACTGTTCCACCCACAATGGTTACCTTATTTTTAGCTGTTTAACCAAGATCCATCTAGACAATTTATTGAAGCTAAACAAAAGTAAATGTCCATAATGAAGCAAATCGGCTTTAGGTTTACAATTAAAAATAAGTACTAACATGGTCAGCGGTGGGAGGAAAAACAGGAAATCAGGAATAACAAAGTGAGCATGTGATCCGCTTTGTGATTTTAGGATCAGTAGTTTCGGAATTCAGTTAGCAGATTTTCTGAAATCATGAGGTGATGGTAAAAATGAGTTTGAAGCATGGGGTACAGTTAATATCTCATGCTCCTAAAAGGATTTTGGCAAATAAATAAATAAAAAATAAATAAATAAATAAATCACCACCTCTTTCTTTCCAAAATATGCTTTAGGCAATAAAAACATTTGATACACTCAGTGTAGCCATTTAATAAATTGTTAAACGATTAATAAATGATTCCAGGTGCTTTGTTGGACAGCTTGATTTCCTCAGTGCCCTGCCAAACTATTAAGAAATACAACTCTGGAAAAATGAAGAGCCCACTGCACTGAACCCTGTTGAAATCCTCATGGTCATTTCACCAGATATTGATTTCTGAGTTCAAATTTTAGTATTGTTGTTTCTTAATGAATTCAAACTTGTTTTTGCCATTTCTCGTTTTCTGCAAATAAATACAAAATTTCTGCTTGGAATTTCAGAGACATGTTTTCAGTAGTTCGTGGAATGAAAGTACAATGTTCACTTCGCTCAAACATTTACCTATGAAATTTAAAATCAGAAAAATGGATCATTATAAGTGGTCTCTTAATTTTTTACAGAGCTTAGATGATGGTAAATATAATTTTCCTTTAATTATTGGAATCATAATTTGCAACAAAATATTTCCTGCAAAATATTTTTTGCAGGAAAAAATATCAGTGTTGTGTTTTCCTTTGGATGTTGACATAAATGATCCAGAGCACAGCAATAAATGGAAACTAAGGGGGTGGCGTGTCAATGAATTATTAATGTCCGTGCTCTGCCCACTATATGGTTAATGTTTCACATTGAATGGCTTGAATAAATTTGTGCTGTTTTACACAGCAAAAACAACTTGCTCTCCAAACATTAGTATGCTCAATGTTCTGTCTTTCTGCTTGGAGGTGGACGTTCTCTTTTCTTTTCAGGAATCATACAATATTTAAATTTACTGATAAGGTCAGTCAAGTTTTTTCTCTAAAAGCTGCGAGAGCCACCAAGCTGCCATAGTGACGACCCTCCATTTCTTATGCTAAATTACTTGAATTTAATTTTTCCACATTGTCATTACAAGAAAAAAACGACTCATCCACAAATTTTAAAATGCTTTGCTTCCTTTGATGTAAATGTAACCGGAGGAACGTCAGGAGATGACACATTTTGATCCTTTAATGAAATTGTGCAGGACCTCTCTGTCATGCCTTTTTGATTTGATCTAGAATCAAGATATGATGCCACCTGTCACACATCTATGCCCCCTTCTACCTCAAACGCCTCCAGCATAGTTTTTGTGTGCAGCATGTGTTAAAGATAAAAAAAAAAGAAAAAAAAAAGAAAAAACATCTCTGTCTGAAATTGTGCCGACAGCTGGTTAATGTGATATTTGGTGTGGGTAATAGGTAATAAGTCAAGCGAGGTAGCCTCCTAGACCTGTGGTTGAAGCCTGTGAGATTCTATAAATGGATGGAAATGAGTGTTTAGTGGTGTGTAATCAGAGGGTTTTAGGGAGGACATGATGAATAATTCACGATTCCTCCCTCCACTGCCATGGACACAAACACACAACTATTCATAGGGTTTAACTAGAACTCTGCAACTCAGACTCTGTCCAAAACTATTCCTGCCTTAGTTTGTTAGGAACAATTTGGCTTTATTTGCTTAGTTTTAATTATTTATGTCTGTGTTACTCTGCTATGTTTTTGCAAGTGCCAATCAAAGTAAATAGGAACAACTATAAAAAGAGAAACTATCTCAGTACCAAGTCTTTGCTGAATCCGAATAGAAAAGAATAGAACAGTTTTGGCAGAGGGAGGACTAATGGAGACCAAAAACCAGGGCAAATGTTGTGAGCCCCATAGCGCCCCCTAGGTGCATTTCCTCACATTTCTAAGCTCTGTGTAGTAATTTTTTTTTTTTCATATTGGCTGGTTGTGGTCTACACAGTGTAGTCTACTGTGGTCTACACAGTGTAGACGCTGTGTAGACCAGAAGAAATATATAATAGGACAAAACCTTCTTACATGTTTATAATCCATGCATTTAGCTGATTCAGAAAAAAAGCAATGACTTAGCGAACACGTTAGAGAGAAGATTTGGCAGGGGTGTTTTATAAAATACAAATTGTGGAGTTTATATGCTGTTACGATGTCATTCCCTCATCAAAAATATACCTGCAGTGTTGCCTTGATTCTTTTATGCATGTTTGAAAGAATCAAATCTCCCTGTTACAAAGCACGGCCTATTTCCACAAAGCCCCTCCTTAGAGCTGCAGTATCCAGCTGAGCTCCGCCAGTCTACGTAGAACTCTTCCTCAGTTCAATGGAAAGGCTTTGTTGTGACGACGTGTTGAAGGCGGAGTGTCAGAAAGAGCAAGAGCTTCTTAAAGAGACAGAGGCACAATTGCAATGCATCAGTTTGTGTAGTCAAATTTCTTTGAAGTTTTATTTCATATGTCCAGCATTTTTGTAGCAACTGAAGGTGACGTAATTACTTGATTGAAGTACTAAATGGCACAGTGTGCCTTGACATCGCCCATTATACAAAAAAGACATTTTCAAACAATTATAGTCAGAGTTTTAAATTCTGCGATGTATGTCTAGTACATTGGAGAGTTGGTATTCTGAGCTGAAAAGAGATGGGCTGTCAACAGAAAGGTCAGTGCGAAGGTCATTTTATTCACTATCAGGGACCCAGGAGGGAGGCGAGCTGGGACTGCATGAACTGACAATCAGGTGGGATGGTAGCTAAGTGGCCTCTGCAGGCTGAGTACAGAACTCCATAAGGCTGCGGGGGTTTTGATATGAGCAGCGACAACAGAGTGTAGGAGGAGAGTAGCAAAGGACAATTAATTAAGGTAGAGTTGAGGCGCATTCTGGATGAGCTGGTTTTACTGATGGGGAGTCTTCTGGGAGGATGTCAGAGAGGCAATTGGAGCAACCAGAGCAAAGGGATGATGAACTAAACAATGAGCCAAACTGTGGAGGTGGAACGCTTTGCACAATTTGCATTAATTCTCTCTATATTGAGTATTTTGCCATAATTTGTTTTGAAAGTGTGAAAAATATGTAACAGGATACATTCTACTAAGAAGAACGGGTCGAGCTAAACATTTAGGCATTTAGGCCTTACTCTTTATTGGTTAGAACAATAATAAGTAAGGATTTTTTATGTCTACGCCAGAGTCCAATCAATGTAAAACCTAAAGTTAAAATAAAGTATTCTTAAGATTGAATATTATTAACGCTCCCACACACTCAGGTGTGTACTCTGTGAGACGTGGGTCTGACTGCACACTGTCTGTAAAGGGTTGAGGTTTAGTTGAGCGTGCAGATTACCTCCATTCATCATGATAATTCCTTCATTTCCAATAATCCAAATGGATACTAGTAAGTTTGATGAGCTAGTGGGGGGTCTAGTCCCATTTAGCACCCCCACGGCCTCCAGTTCTGCATTTAAACAAAGTCAAGGTTTTTTTCCATGAATGTGGATTCTAATGATAGGACATGGGCAAGATAAAAAAAGATAAAATTGTTATAAAAAGCCCTCTGGTCAGAGCACTCAAGCTGCTTATCTGACAGTTTAGGTTCACCTTTAATCATATCAGAAAAAGATGATATTTGCTAATAAAAAGCAGTTTTTTCTTAGCTTTTAAGGTAAGAAAATCTCTTTTCCATTATAGATTTTACAAGGGAAATTGTGAAATCTACAGTATAAAAAAGAATAAGAATTATTTGTCTTTATTTTGATAACTGACTTTAGACAATCATGCAAAATTCCCTTTTGCACATTTTTGTGCTTCTGATTGGGTCTCCACTGCCTCTAGAAACAGTTTCTGGATATAAGTTAATGTTTTTTGGTGTGTAGAAAATGAGTAATTTCAAATCCTCCTGATCATTTCGTCACAATCGGTGGGCATCGCCCCGTTACCCTCATGTAAGTAGAGCTTAAACATCAACACGTTTGGACACCTGGTCTTTCTGCTGTCTGTCCCGTTCAATGGCTGCTGGAAAAACAAATGTTTGCTACGTCGTTGTTAGTTGTGCAATATTCTTCATGTTTTCTGTTTTTGGGTCTGAATCAGACTCAAAGATGTATGGTTACACAATTGTTCGTCTGTGGCAGCCATTTTCACAGTGTAAGCACTGAGTTTTGGATAAAATCAGATAAAATCAGATAAAATTAGAAAATAATTTTATCTGAGAATATTTTGCTAAAATTGTAATTGTATAATACATAGACTTTTCCTAACTTGTTCAAATAGCATTATAATCTAAAAAATTTACACATTCAGTTCCAGTGCGCTTGTCGCCATACTCAGCTGCAAATCTACAGAAAATTGTAAACAGTTCCAAAGTGCAAACAGTGTGAGGAAACAGTGTTGTTGTTGTGCTGTTGGCTTGGGCCACTTCACTGTCTAACTCTAACAAGATCACGTTTAATTGCATAGAACGGTTCAGTAACAAGGCAACTCAAAGGGCTTTACATGATAAAAACATAACACAATGAACAAACAAGAAAATCTAATATTGTAAAGGCAAAATAAAAAGTAAACAAAAAGAAACAATCCAGATTAATACTAAAATCTTCTAGTTTTAATAATTCAAAACAAGTGTATTTTTGTGCTCTAGTGCTCAAATACATTTGCTCAATACATACTTTTGGAGCAAATTTACTAATTTAGTAAACATTTTGAAATGACAAAATGATCAAAAAAAGATTCTGCAAATAATCCAGATTGTATAGGAATAGAAGGTGAGGGTCGGGTAACCCTAATCCTACTCTAAGATATATAAAAAAAATAATTTCACAGGACTTCAACTGAATTAGTTAACTTTATTTATGCACTTGTTTTGGTAAGAATACTATATATTTTTTTTACTTAACTCAAGCCACAGGTAAAGAATTACAAGTTTTTTTTTGTTTTTTTATTAAAGATCTCCCTACAGCATCATGTCATTTTTGTAATGGTGTGGGTTTTTTTTTTTTTAAAATGTATTTTTTATTTTGTCGTTGTCATTTACAGAGAAAAGTTTTTCTTTCCTAACTGTGCAGAGAAATGAGTAAATCAAACAATATTCAAGGCTGTTGATTGTGCTCCACACACTGTTGAAAGGAGGTATAATTAGGCTAAGTAAATGATAACACTTGTGTGGGAAGAATATGTGAGTAATGCTCAAACAGAACTTGAGAGAGACCGTCTTGTACATCTCGCTGATAGGCATGCATGTTTAGCGGTAAATAAAGCAGCTGTTTAGGCTCACAGTATTATTCTTAGACTCAGTTTTAATAGAAAAAAGAAAACAAGTAGTTTACAGTGATATAATTACTGCATTATGTATACTATGCCTTTACAAAAGAGAAACCAGAAAACAGGGATTTTGTGTGGGCAGCAACAAGTTGGTGAGATCACCCTGTCATTTCATCTTCTTTCTGTTTTGGTGTGATTTCTTTCTGTTTTTCTTAATTTTTGAGGAGTTTACATATCCAAAGTTTCCCAAAGCGAACTGAAATGAAACTGAGCCTTACTTTTATAGAAGCAGAATGGGAGAAAGATCCTTTAGACAGCAGGCTCCTCTCCTACGGAGCCAGCTCCCAGTTTTAGTCCTTGAGGCAGAAACCCTGTCTAATTTAATATGTATTTATATATACCTTAAAATTGATGGATCTTTTGGATCATTTTATTATCTTTTAAGAGATAACTGTCTAATTTCTTTTCAAGACAAACCTATTGATACAAATGATTATAAACTTAAATATGAATATTACCCATAATTTGATAGTTAGAGGACACAGATCCGCCCCCGTCCTCGTTGCCATGGATCCGATGACTGAACAACATGGAGGCAGAAACTGAGTGTCATTATTAGCCTTAGGGCAGCCAGACTAATTAATTTTGCTAAATTATTATATTTAGCTAAATAATACTGCTGAGGGGCACAAGCAGGCCTTCTGACATACAGATAAAAAAAAAAAAACTCAAAAAGGGCACTGGGGCAGCAAGGATGAAAGGGGCAGGGGCTGAAGCCCCTTTCGCACCCCCCTCTGCACGTGCCTGAAGCCAATCTAATTACATGTTTGATAAGGCATAGACGTGAATATGTGAATTAGAGCAACAATGTTGAGAATTTGATGACATGAAAAAAAAGTTGAAGTAAGCAAGAATGGTCGGAGAAATAAACAGATAACTAAGACAGATTATTTTTATTTAGAGGTAGTTCTTGTTTGACGTGACCTTTTAGTCAAATCAAAAAGTATTACACAGAATAATTTCATGTTTCTGGAACAAAACATAATCCAGGATTTCAGTAAGCGCTGCTGTGCAGCTGGGGGTTGGTTTGGTTTATGAAATAAAAAAAACTCATAGTCCACCTAAAGGATTTGGTTTTACAAATACTCACAGCTCTGTGAACAGGTGGCTGAAACTTCTGCAGTGACATAGAAGTCTGTTATTTTAGGATAATCTCTTTTGAAATGATCCTGTAAGAACAGTCTTCATCATGCGTCATTATTAAACTAAAAATTCACATGAATTTTTCATGCATCTCTCCCAGAAGCGTGTGAGGGAGGATAGGAATTATTAGGACAATTTATTTTTGCTGGAGAGATATTCTCATTCACTTTTTTTTCTTCCGATACTGATAGAGATTTCTGCGATTTCGCAATGACTGACACAGGTAAACAGCACTGAGTTAACTTAAAACTCAGTGCATAAATGGACTGAATTATAATTGTATTTGGTAAGTATTTCAGTATTTTGTATTTTGGTCAGTCAGTTCAATTAGGAGTAGAACAGCCAATGGAAAATAAATAATAAAGAAGCTAAAACAGACAAAAACAAAAGGCTCTCTACGCTGGTTAAACATGTAAAAATAAACTGCAACAAACCGTCTAATAGTTCAGAAACTGCAATCAAGAATTCTAAAAATGATAAAAAATTATGTTCCTCAGAACACAAAGTATAACGTTAGACTGGATAGATCTCCCCTTATGGATCGAGCACATTGTCATCAATATCAGATCTAGATTTTTTTTTTCAATAAAAGTTTATTGAAAAGTTTATTGAAAGTTTATTTATATTCAATATCAGGATATTAATATGAGGATATTAATATTAGATCAGTGCATCTCTACTTGAGTATCCACTAAGTCCTCATTCCCAGAAATGAATACACTTCTTACGCAATAAATGTCTTTTGTCTGAAATCATACTGAAAGTGACTTCACACAAGAAAGCTTATATTAAAACCAAAAAAACAAAATATTCCATTAGAACATCTTGTCCTGCTTTGTTGTATATTTTATTTCTTTTGTAGGATTGTTATGGATGTTATTTATGGAAAGTTTACTTGCTTGGATTTTGCAGCCTTTCAAGTTTGGGTTGTTGTCCTTTATGCATCGTAAAATATCAGGAACATTCTGACGGACTCTGTTGTATTCTCTCTGACTTATGCACAATAAGAAGTGAGATTTGGTCTTTGATTGATTTTATTGTCCTAAGTAGCTCCACTGTCCAGAGCTGCAGGGGGCTGAAGGTCAAGAATGTCTTATCTGGTTGCTGGGCTGTTGCCACTTTGCCATGGTGTGATGTTCCACACTTAATGTTGCTTGGTTCATTATTGTTTTTCTGTTCTGAAATATTGAAATTGTCATTTCAGTAGCAATCATGTTCTGTCTCTATTATCTTGCTTCTCAACAATCAGGCCATAACAAATTCACCACATCCATCTTTCCATCATGTAAAATAAAAATGGTAAACAGTTGCTCAGTGCTCAGTGATATCTCTTCATAAGAAGTTTGTTTCTTCTCTGTAAGCACACAGTAGTGACAGAATTATATGCTTGACATCCTCATCTATACTGGTTTGCATTGGCCAAAACCACATTTAAAAAGTTTTAAACTTAGGAGAAGTTCAAACTTAACACATGTTCTAAAATAATGGTCTATTTTAGGAAAGGTTTGTTTTGATGTAATATCAGGCAGAAATAAAATTGTCTATTTATGCAGTTGATTTAAATATCCTCTTCCCACTGTACCTTGCGTGGAGAGATTTGACATGACTTTTAAATCATTTCAATGATAGGCCTTTATTTGTCGCAAGTCCATGTCTCCCCCCTCATTCTAATAATAGTGACAGCCACCGTGCGACATACTTTCAGTGCATTGTTTTCCCTGACAGGAACTGTCAACTTAGTTCCTGCTGAAATACTAATTATGCCTGAAGGTCAACAATCCTGCAGCCCATCTGGATATTTCAGGTCAATTTTTTTTTATTTTTTATCTCTGTCTCCCATTACAGCTCCAGCAGTCAGTGTATCTGACTGGTGACAGCTCGGTGTGTTGTTGGGATTAAATGAGGACACCCATGTTGGCTGCTCAACATTACTGTACACGGTTTGAAACCTTACCACAGTCCCTCTGCTGTGCTGATCTCTCTCTCTCTCTCTCTCTCTCTCTCTCTTTCTCTCTCTCTCTCTCTCTCTCGTACAATGTGACTGTGGTGCCATTTGTTCTGCCTGTCAAACTGATGACTTGTTTAAAATTTACAGCAGCTTTATATACAGATTGAAGTTTACTTTGTCTTTAGGAAAAGGTCTTTGTGCACAGAACTCTGAGCAAAATTTCTGTTTCTCTTTACTTTAAAAGTCAAGTGCAAGAAAAAAATAAATCTAGAAATAAAATGTTTTAAAATGTATTTATATTTCTGAGTGGAAAATCTTGTTTCCTGAAGGGAATCAAATTGGAGCCAACTTCCAACAGTCTTGTTTGTTTGTTTGTTTTACCTTAAGCTCTGAAGGGCAAGTCAAATAAAAAGTGTTTTCTTTTCTCATACAACATATGGAAAAATGAGATGACAGAAAATAAATTTTCCTATTACTTGCTACTTTGGTATTTTTGTAAGACCTTTGTTGTCCTCAGAAATGTTGGTGCCACCAGCTCCAATGAGAATGAGTGCAGAATGCACTCATTCTCAAAGCACTCACATCTCAAAGCATTGTGTGCTTTGAGATGTGATCAGATAAAAAAAAATAGACCTTCAAAAATCATAAAGAGCGTAATTACTTTTGAAATTTGCCTAATTCTAAATTAATTTGTGCGTAGACTGTGAAAATCTTCACAGACTGGAGACTTTTAGTTGTATTTAAGTTTTTAACTGCAGTCTGTAGATACTTCAACGTACATGAGAATAACTATTATTGACAAATGTTACATAGGATACGAAGTAACATTTTACATCCAATGTTAAATGTAACATGTAACATTTATGATGTGAAAAATAAAGACTCATGCAATCTAATTACTGTTGCAAGCATGTCTTAGGGACATTTCAACGGAACTATCTATGTTCACATTTAGAGGTCATCATACTCAGGGCCATGCAGAGACCTTTGGAGGGGCAGGGGGTTAAAGCTTAAAAAGTCAGAGCAACGTTGCAATTAGGTGACATATTGATGAACCGAGCAGAAATTTGAGACTTACACACTTACATTCTCGCCCAAAAACTTTGTACCAAATCATGTTGTGTTTCATTTAAAGTGTGAAATAGCTAAATAATATTTTGCTCTTCACCGCCATTGATGCTCTGCCTGAACGCACGTCCCACCAGGAGGAGATCCCGGGGAAGACCCAGGACACGCTACAGGGACGACGTCTCTCAGCTGGCCTGGGAATGCCTTGGGATTTCCCCAGAGGATATGGAACAAGCGGCAGGGTAGAGGCAAGTTTGGGCATCCCTTCTTAAGTTGCTATCACTTTGATCCCTACAGGATAACCGGAAGAAAATGGATGGATCAAATGGATGGACAGTTGTAATTACAACTCACTTACATTTTATGCAGGTTTTTTTTTAATGTTCATTAACATATCCATCCATATCCTTATCCCTGTATCCATGTTTGTTCTTTGGGAAGATTGGAAAAATTGTTACCTAGGACAATGGTCTCTTCAGGGATAAGGTCTCCTAATGCCGTTTTCGCTGACTAAGATCTCACAGCTTCCCTGCTGGAAAAAGATTTAAAAGATAAGCATAGAAAACATCATATTCAGTGCATTTGTCCTGAGAGCTACTTTTTTCAAAATTTATACCAGGCAGTAGTTTGTTGAAAACTTTCCTCATTCCTGTGGTGATCAAATATCCAGCGCCAAAAGTCAGGGGAAAAAACATGGTGGCTCAAACCTCTTCCATACTAGAAATCCTTCCAAAAACACAATGCTGAGGGTCAAAGAGCTGCTTGTATATAACCTGATGTTTATCTATGACATAGATCTGTGTCATAGATGAGGTCATAGCTACAATGAGCTCACTGTAGTTCTGGGGGAATGTCTTGGTTCTGATCGTTGCTATGGAAATGGTCAGATCAGTTCTGCATGACTAACTATTAACCCTTTGCAACTGCGTCACTGAATCATTTGAGGCAAATGATTAATCAGTTTAGATTGACAATGATATATTATAATCATTAGTTTGAGTAGCATTTTTTTTTGACATCGTGAGAATCATTATTAGACTGAGGGCAGCCAGACTAGTTTATTTTGACAAATTATTAGAGATAAAAAAATAAATAAATAAAAAGTATTGAAAAAAAATTTTTTGGAAAAAAAAAGAAAAGAAATTTAAAAAATCTCAAATAGGGCACTAGGGGCATAAAGGATAAAAGGAGCAGGGGCTCAATCCTCATTAGCCCAATCAGAATCACCTACAAACCAATAAGGACAAAATAAGGACAAAATCATTTTGTCCTTATTGGGTTGTGGGTGATTCTGATTGGCTTTTGGCCCTGTAATTAACTTTAATTTAATTGTACCCAAATGATAAAAAAAAAACAAACAAACAAACAAAAAAAAACATTATTTAGAATTCTAAGATTGGTTGCACATGCAAAATATATCCCCAGAAAAGTGGACAGACTAAACTGCTTTGTAATGAGTTTCCCAGTACGATAGAATTTATTCTTATGAAAAAAAAAATGTTGCTCCAAAAAATGCAGCAGAACTTTTTGTAGCAATTGTGTTTAAATATTAGCAACAATTACTGACATGTTTGTGTTCATTGGAACAATGTAATGAGAAAATAAGAGCAAGCAATTCAACAATTTTTATTTGTATAAGAATATGTGAGTAATGTTACAATCCAGAGAAATAAAGGAAGGTTTCCTGGGTTCCTCCATGCTACAGGATCCATTATTGCTTTTCAATTTTGACTGAAGGTCTAGGTTTTGTTCGTTTTACTTTTTGTGGAGACTAAAAGCATCCAAAGAGTGGACTCCCAAACTACCTCAAATAGACTGAACCTTGATTACTGAAAACATTTTCATTTTCCCCATGTAGTCCTGTAGAAAGTTTATTTATAAACTGCATTTCACAGGCACAAAACCACAAAGTACTATAAATATAAATCAAAAATTTACAATTACAGGCATAAAAACATAGAACAAGCTTGAACACAAGGAAAAAAAAAACTTTGCAGCAATATATTTTCCCATAGTTGTGAAAGCATCGGTTGAGTCCTTTTTATGCTGTGATTGCTCAAATAACATGACTTTTTTTCCAAGCTATACGCTTGAAAAATCCATAATGCTGCCCTTTAAATTGTTAGAACTGGTCAGAAAATATGACTGGAATTTCATTTCCAGCTTTCATAGAGATAAAAAAATGAGATAAGTAAATTCTGATGGAAAAATTACTATCTGAAATTAAAAAAAAGAGACAAATGGAGGATTACGTCACCACTGACAACAAGATGAAACAACAAGGAGCTTATCTAGAAAACCAATGTGCTTGTGTCATATAAGTACTGTATGTGCTGCACATTAATACAAGAGTACAAAGTCCTATTAATGAGGTAATTCCACTAACTGCCCTTTCATGTGACAATTGGTTCTCACCATTTTACGTCTCCAACTCTGATGGTCCTGATTGTCAGAATTCAAATCTGAAGAGTTTTGAGTTGATTCTGGATATCCAGCTGTCAGTTCAGGTTCATACTGGTGAGGCTGGCAATTATTCACATTCAAATATATGCTTCTTTCATTTTTACTGGTAAATGAGTATTGTCATTTTAGCGACTGAGGTACAGCACACATCTTGAACCAAGGCAGTGAACAGTAACTACTCCCCCTAAAATCACCCTGCTTCTGTATTCCTTAACAAAAATACAACAAACAAGTTATTTAAGTTTTAGCCCAGAGAAACAGGGCTGTGGAATGTTTTGGGAATGTTACACTAAATGATTTTCAAGTATTATCAGTATTTTGAGATTTGAATTCAGTTCTTCTCTGAGTAATCCTAAGAGTAATGTGTTTAAAAATAAGTGCTAACGTTCTTTAGTTTTGATGTGTCTCGCCTTATGATTCTGCTCAAAGTATGAACTGACTTTTTATAATTTAAAGCGTCTATGAGAGCGTCTGCTGGGGATTTACTTCAAATTCAAGTCTAACATTTATGCCTTATCAAGGTTTGATGATCCTCTCCACAGAAGCCATGACCAAGACCAGAACACTGTGTGATGTAAAGTCGTGTAATAACGATGTAAAATGAAACTGCCTTTGATTTTAACAGGAACTAATTGCCATGGTCTGAACTGAGGACAAGGCCAGATAGCCATGACTGCCTGTGTTAAATTGCCATTGGCTGTGCTGCAGAGCATTGTCTTCATTAATTACAACTTCTCATATAAGCTGTTTCTCATGATGGGGATCTTTTTAAATTACTTGTACAAAGGTTATGCACGGTAATTACAGCGTTGGAGAGGATAAACTTTATCATGCAAACTAATATTTCATTCACAGGCTGCACTCTTCCCATCCAGCGGTTATGAGTATTAACATTTAATAGACATCCACTGCATTGCTTCAGCTCTATGTACAATCATGTGTCAACATTTTTCTTAACCTAATGAGTGTTTCTGTGTCCTCTCAGGAGAAATATACAAATATAGCACTAGCACATGTTTATTTAAGAAAAAGCCTGGAGAAAGAAGCACATTAGCAGCATCACAGATTCCACCATGATGGGATAGGTTAATGGGACAGGGCCTTTGGGAACAGTTCATAACGTTGATGCCCATGTACTTGGCAGCACACACATAAGTCAGCTACAAAGATGCCGGTGAATATGTAGGGTACTTTGGTGACACTCTACATGTCAGAGACGTTGTTAAGGCTGCATTATGCAGGATAACTTAGAATTCTCCCGAGGTTCTTTCTGCAGCCGCAGTGATACGCTTCAGACAGAAGTTAAATCACCTTGTTATCTTTGTAATTAAGGGCAAAATTGTATTCTTTTTCTGAGAAAGTAGTCTAACAATTTACACGAGAGTTTCTCAACACCTTAGCTGTAATAACAGGAAATCATAAGAGGCCAGTGAAAACTCTCTTATGAAGTCGTGACAGGTTGGTTAATCTGGATAATTAAACATGGCATAAAAAATTAATGCTCTCAGTGTACGCGTGCGCACGTGTGTGTGTGTGTCTGGGGGTGTGAGTTTATCAGTATAACACAAACAAATCCCACATTACAAGAAAAATGGTTTTAAGTTCTACAGTTGTATTTATTGACATTTTAATGTTAATTCTAAAGTGTGAAATAATAAATAAAGATAGTCATTAGAAAATTAAGAATGTTTTCCATTTTTGATTCTCACAACATGGAGTAAAGGTTTCAAAAATCATATTCAGTTTTAAAGTGGACATGGTCAATTTCAATTATGCACCATATACACATATTGGTGGCAACACCCAATATCCAAATGTATGATGAAACATATATATGTCTATCAATAAAGATATGTATGAAATAATGAAAGAGTCGATAATTAATGTTACAAAAGAAAGTCTTTTTTTGTTAAAAGTGTTACCATGTCGTGACAGTTCTGTATGAGACATAATCTGTGAAAATATTGAACTCCTCTGCCTTCTCGCTATAGCAAGAGATTGCTGCTGGCAATCTCTTGCTTTCTCTCCGCTACGCTACAGCAGGTTCACCACCACAATTATGAATGCTCAGTCTAGTTAGCATGATCACTGATGACAGCAGATAAACGGTTTTCATATTTTCTGCCATTAGTACATTTAGCAGTGTTTATACAAGGTTGATTAACACCGCTAAGCCCCTCCTCCTGAGTAAACAACAAAATCCTGTTTGAGATCAATTTATCTTTGCACCTTGTCTGTGATCTTACCTCTGTCGGTGTTCCATTTTATTTTTTTCTCCATGGCTTCTCGTTCATCAGACACAAAACTTATCACAACAATATACTGCATTAAATGGTCCCACGAACTACACATAGGAACTTTAACTTCAGACAGAACATATCAAATGGCATGTAATAGAAATATGATGTATTACATTTATGAAATATCTATGTGAAAAAGCTTAACATATTTCCAAAAAAGGTGTGAGTTTAATGTTTACATTCATCACAGTAACCACCTGCTGTTTTCAAGAAAATCTGAGAAATGTCCAATTAGAGATTATTTCCCCCACAGGGATTTCTGCAAAACAGAATTCAATACAACAACTCTGACTGTGAAATACCAAACAAGTTCTATTTCCAGATCTATAAGGAGATAATGACAAAATGTATATATAGATTTGCCCTTCATCAAGAAACACAGCAAGTGGCTCATGGAAGCTGGAGTGCAGCTCAGCCCAGAGTTTCTTTTCTCATTCCACCAGTCTATTACTTTTAATGAGAAAGTAAAAAATAAATAAATGTAGGATCGTGAAAATGTAAATATGGCAAAGTGGTTTGAAGTGCTGTAGATTCAGGAAGGAAGTGCAGTGAGACGGGCTCCTGTGACCTGCATTTTGGCAGGTATGCTGTGTGGGTTGGGTCGGCCCTGGCTGAGCAGACTTCTGGTTCTTTCCTCTCCACATATGTTCTAGTCTGGGACTAACTAACATGACTCTGTATACATAGCATGCACTTTAATAAATAAAAACATATATATTTAAAATATACTCTACAAATGTCTTAACATGTCTTAACATCCTCCATATCCAAATGAAAACATCAAAAACCCACGTGGAGAAGTTTTCCTCACTCATTCCACGGCCTCTACTCGAACCTGCAAAGGGGAGACATTATGTATTCCCAGGTATAAAATATAATTTAATTGCACAACCAATAATTGTGATATCTTGTTTAAAAATGTCTATATTAAATTTAAAAAAACTTGATTTTGCGATTCAACGCCTTGAAACTTGGCCTCTGTCTCTTTAAGAAGCTCCTTCTTTTTCTGTCTCTTCGCTTTCAGGAAGTCGTCACAACAGTGTTTCTCCATTGAACCGCTTACAACCATTCTTCATAGAATTAGACTGAAAAATAGTTCCTCTGATTTATTTATTCAATGCTTTTATTTATTTTGAACATGACAGCATTATACAATAACAGACATGAACAAGGAATGCAAAAGACATATTTTTGTACCACAATAATCATAAAATGCTTGTAAAGGAGTAGGAAGAAGTAAAAAAAAACTTATGAACTCCTACCCCATAAATTCATGGTATGTTTTCTGATGAGCTCAGCAGATGTTTGCTCATTGCTGCTGCTGAAGGAGCTCAGTGAGGAGGGGTGCTATGTTAGGTGGAAGCTCAGAGTGGAGACTTCAGCTCCAGAGCGGAGCTGCATGGAATGGCGGCACTTTGTGAGCGTAAGATCCATGTATGTTTTTGATGAGGGCCTAACATTGTAAAATGATGTAAAGCTAAAAAATAACAACAAAAAACATCAGTTATATAAATTGTATTTCCGCTTTTAAGTGATTGCAAACCCTTGTTTATCACCACCAATAGTATACACAGGTTTCGCACCTCCCCATCTACGTCAAAAAGTCCCGCAAACAGACTGATTGCTTAGTGCTCCGTTTGTGTAGGTTTGTGCCATTAAAATTTTTGTTTGCGCAGCTTTAGTTTCTGAGATATTAAGAATGATGATTTTAGGCCAGTTACCATTCCCCCATTTTGCTCCAAAACAAACCAAAGTGGGCTGGTTCGTTAGTGCTCTGTTTGTGCAGGTTTGTGTCGTTAAAACAAACGCAGCAAAGTTGTTTGCAATTTGGATTTTGGCTCTTCCAATATCCGGTATGAGCGGCGTCTAGCTCAAGGTTGATCCGATTTATTAACGCTAATTTCGGCCAGCCGTTCTCTGGGTCTCCCCCTTCCTCAAGCGCTCGGAGTTTTACTCAGGGAGAGTCAAAAAATTTTACATCCAAACTCTCCTGAGAATTGCATTGGTGTACTAATGGATATAGATTTCTTGCCTTGTGACCAACTGACACAAAATTCACGCCGTTACACGAGACACACTGTTCTCTACTGAATTTTTAGTCATACTCAATATTTTTAGTAATTGTAATCTTAAAAAGTATATATTTTGGATGGCCAAAAAAAATAATTTTCAATATCTCGGAAACCAAAGCTGCACAAACGGAGCACTAACAAATCAGACTATTTTCTGGATTATTTGAGTAGGTGGGGTGTCAGCTTCACAGAGGTCTGTTAACTTGGTGTTTAAATGGAGAAAGGTAACAAAAAAGCTCTCCCTGTTCAGATGCTAAATAAGCTGCATTTCCCTCCCAATTCGTTTTTTCTTTTGCATAATGACCAGTTGTGTGCACCTATAGTTTGTGAAGTAGAGTAATCGTGACGGCTTTTTTTCTTCATGTGGGCCTCATTTCCTGCACTGACCATTTTTCTCATTTTCAGCACAGACCTTACATAAAGGAAAAACTTAAGGCTTACAAAAACTTTGTATTTTCTGTCCTGGAGAGTTTACTAAGAAGCTGGTTCAGTTGTAAAGCAAGTTAAGTTATATATATTAGAAGGTTTCATTTTGCCTGCACTTTGTTGTGTACATTATTTTAAGTATATTTGACAAGTTTACCAAAATATAAAAAATGTCAAACTGCATTTGCCTTGTTTTACTTTTTACTTGTATTTTTCATTACAATATTGAGTACATCCATTTTTACAGTAATTTCCATAATTTAGTACAAGACCTTTCAGATACTTAACTCAAGTAACATTTCAGTCATTGACTTGGACTTTTACCAAAGTCATTTTGGAGCAGTACCTATACTTTTACTTGACTCCGAGATTTCAGTACTTTATACAACACTGAAACACAGTATACACAGCAAACAAAGTATACACAGTAAACAGAGTATAAACAGAAACAAGTATATATAGCATACACAGTATACAGAGTAAACAGAGTATATATCATACACAGTATACTACATAATAAAAACACAGTATACACAAACAGAGTATACACATTAAACAGTATACACAGTAAACAGAGTATACATAGCAAACAGTATACATAGCAACCAACACAGTATCACAGCAAACACAGTATACAAAGAAACAGAAACACATTATACAGCAAACACAATACTACACAGTAAACTGTGTATACAATGGGTATTTCATGTCAATTAAACACAGCAAACACAGCAAACAGTAAACACCAGTGTTGTATATCAACGTGTGGTTTAGTTACTCTTTTCAAAAATAGAGAGAGAAATGCAAGTGTTTTTACACCACCTACTGATTGACTGCAACAAAGCCTGCTTACCTGGGCTTGTTCATCACCACCAATAGTATACACAGGTTTAGCAACTCCCCAACTACGTCAAAAAGTCCCGCAAACAGTCTGATTGCTTAGTGCTCCGTTTGTGTAGGTTTGTGCCATTAAAATTTTTGTTTGTGCAGCTTTAGTTTCAGAGATATTAAAAATGGTGCCAGTTACCATTCCCCCATTTTGCTCCAAAACAAACCAAAGTGGGCTGGTTCGTTAGTGCTCTGTTTGTGCAGGTTTGTGCCGTTAAAACAAACGCAGCAAAGTTGTTTGCAATTTGGATTTTGGCTCTTCCAATATCCGGTATGAGCAGCGTCTAGCTCAAGGTTGATCCGATTTATTAACGCTAATTTCGGCCAGCCGTTCTCTAGGTCTCCCCCTTCCTCAAGCGCTCGGAGTTTTACTCAGGGAGAGTCAACAAATTTTACATCCAAACTCTCCTGAGAATTGCATTGGTGTCAAACTCCAGTCCTCAAGGGCTCCTGTCCTGCAACTTTTAGATGTGCCTCTGTTGCAGCACACCTGAATTGAATAATTGGGTCATTAGCAAGACTCTGGAGAACTGATCTACACAAGGAGGAGGTAATTAAGCCATTTCATTCCAGCGTTTTGTACCTGTGGCACATTTAAAAACTGCAGGACAGCGGCCCTTGAGGACTGGAGTTTGACACCGATGAAAGGAAATAGATTTCTTGCCTTGTGACCAACTGACACAAAATTCATGCTGTTACACGAGACACACTGTTCTCTACTGAATTTTTAGTCATACTCAATATTTTCAGTAATTGTAATCTTAAAAAGTATATATTTTGGATGGCCTAAAAAATCATTTTTAATATCTCGGAAACCAAAGCTGCACAAACGGAGCACTAACAAATCAGACTATTTGCTGGATTATTTGAGTAGGTGGGTGTCAGCTTCACAGAGGTCTATTACCTTTTTCCCATTAAGTTAACAAAAAAGCTCTCCCTCTTCAGATGCCAAATAAGCTGCATTTCCCTCCCAATTCTCTTTTTCTTTTGCATAATGACCAGTTATGTGCACCTATAGTTTGTGAAGTAGAGTAATCGTGACAGATTTTTTTCTTCATGTTGACCTCATTTTCTGTACTGACTATTTTTCTCATTTTCACCACTGACCTTACTGAAAGGGAAAACTTAAGGCTTACAAAAACTTTGTATTTTCTGTCCTGGAGGGTTTACTAAGAAGCTGGTTCAGTTGTAAAGCAGTTAAGTTAACCTTGTGGTTTAGGTAAAGCACTTAATTTTCTTAGCTAAATGATGCCTGCAGGTTTAACTATTAGAAGGTTTCATTTTGCTTGCACTTTGTTGTGTACATTATTTTAAGTGTATTTGACAAGTTTACCAGAATATATAAAATGTCATTCAAACTGCATTTGCCTTGTTTTACTTTTTACTGATACTTTTCATTACATTACTTGAGTACATTCATTTTTACAGTAATTTCCATACTTAAGTACAAGACGTTTCAGATACTTTAAGACTTTAACTCAAGTAACATTTCAATCAGTGACTTTTACTTTTACCAAAGTCATATTTTGGAGCGGTACCTATACTTTTACTTGACTCTGAGATTTCAGTATTTTATACAACACTGCTTATTTGCGCCAAATTCCGATTCTTTTCTCTTCACAGGGAACCACTGCACCAGTGAGGAGCAGCTGTGCAGGGCCTGGAACAAAAGGCTGTGTGTGATCTATTAAAAACACTCAAATATTCCATGAATACTTAAAAGTTCTTGTGTGCAAATTGTTATTGATGTGCAAATCTGTCCTTTAAGTGCAGGGCTCAGGAAAGCTTTGGTTAAAGTACTTTTAATAAAATACAAAGATACTCTTAAAGAAACCACAGTAAAAAATGATATCAGTAATTAAGAATAGAATAGCAAATGAATCTTAAATATAATTTTTCTGGTTTAAAGCATTCATACCCATTACAAGAAAAGAGACGGTGTAAAAGACTAAAGGGTGGTCAAAACTTTCTTCACTGAGTCGGACACTAAACTGTTTGAAATTACTGTGAGAAATGTCTTATTTTGTTCAGTTGCTGTTCGTTTAAATATGGCTCCAGTCATGCAACGTTGAAGTGCCTCAACAGATGCTGGTGGAGTCAGCTGGGATGGGTCCAGTTTCAGAGTTGTGTTTTCAGGCAGTCATGGGAAATTAAAACTCTACGTGCTTTTCACCCAGCGAAAAACTGAAAAAAGTCTGAATCACTGAAAATATGCAAAGCTGAGTGGACCATAGTGACAAAGCCCAAAGTATGTCCTGAAGCCGGCGCTGGGGAGCCTGGGTGTAATTTAGTTTTCCTTTCAAAATCTGCAGATTGGATTGGAGTCAGACGTTTTGTTTCTTCTGCGCATATCGCACTTAACATAGAGAACACCAATTAAAAGCAAAAACAAATGTGTGCTCTAATTATCATATTTTACATGGTTTTCAATTTGTGAGCTGATTGCTTCCTTTGTGGGAAACCAAGGAAGAACTAAGTGATGAAGCACCTAATAAGGAAGCAGCAATTCTCTTCCTTTTTCTTAATGTTTTCTGACTGCCAGTCGGGTCACACAGTAAAAACAATGTTTCAGTTTTGACCTTAAAATTACTCACATGTGTCTCACCTATCAGGAGCCTCCACAGGTCATGACATCATCACAGCAGTGGTTCTGTATGTAAACTTCTGATTTTGTGGCATTAATAAATACATCTCTGACATTATTTCCTCTCATTATTGTTGCATTTACCAAATGGAAACAATTTTATTTCTGACTGCCCTGAAACAAGAGTTTTTACTTGAGACAGGGAGAAAAAAAGTGTGTGTGTTTTTATGTGGTTATGTAAATGTCTGGTTTGAGCTGTGTAGGGGATCGATTCTTTTTCTGCACCTTCTCTGTGAGGAAGCAGGAACGACTGGAGGCCAGCCAGAACATCTCTCTCTTTTGTGCACTGTTGGAAATTATTTTAAGAAACAGTAATCAACCTCTGCATGTTAAAAGATGGCTGGGGGGATAAATAGCTTGGAGGGATTTAACTGTGAGGACACATTAAGAAAAGGTTATCAGATGACTGATTTACATATTCTGTCATTGTAATGCTGGATCTGCAGAGGATGAAAGGAAAGGAAGTTTACAACACTGATGGCATCTCATAATGTTTAGTTATTTACAAATACTAAACCTGTTGGGTTGCTGAGGACATATTCCAATCGTCAGCAGTTACATCTCGGAGGTCCGACTTTCCTAAAAGGACGTTATGGAAACCTGATTGTGTTGGGTAAGCCTCTATTTTCTGTTTTCCCAGTACCAACTGCTTGTTATGTTTATATTCTTGTCTTTTTTGCAGAGTCTGACCAGAAAGAGAAACCTAAGAAGTTGAACTATAGGTGAAGCAGTGTATTTCATGTTTTGACATAAAACACTGATGCAAATTAAGTTTGTGATGACATTCTAAAATGTTAAAGATGGAGCTGTGTGAGGTATTTTTAACATTGAGCATCCACCTAATTTGATGATTTGTTTATTTTATTAATTTTAAAAAAAGGTATTAAGCACTTTTTTTCATGCATGAAAGATGATTTTGCTACTGAAGGTGCGGCTCTTCTTTTTGAACCATGAAAGAAAGTGATCAGTCAGAAAGTCCATATACTTTGCTGAGGTCATTTTCACACCTTTGGGGCCTCTGAAGGGCCCAATCAGCTCTATCTCCCCATGATTTCAGCCCAAAGCATGACTCCACCACCTCCTTGCCGTGTTGGGTCGTGGTGGCCGTCCACCACCAATCCACTACTGCATCCATCTGGACCATCCAGGGTTGCACAGCAGTCATCAGTGAACAAGTCTGTTTGAAAATGAATCTTCATGAACGGCTGGGCCCACTGCGACCATTTCTGATTGTGATCTCTGGTTAAGGGCCCAATAGTCGGTTCATGCACAACAAGCCTCTGGAGGATCCTACACCTTGAGGTTCCAGAGGCACCAGCAGCTTCAAATAACCGTTTGCTGCTTTGTAAGGGCATTTTAACAGCTGCTCTCTTAATCTGATGAATCTCTTCACAGTATCATAACGGTTCAGTTTTTGTTAAATCTCTAATGTTTTCATATCTTGTCATACGACACTACACTATCTGATGATTTTTGTCAGCAGAGAGATTCTTTCTCTTTCCCGTATTGCTTGAAACCTGTGGCCTGCTTAATAATGTGGAACATCTTTCTTAAGTAGATTTCCTTTAATTGAGCTCACCAGATAAATGAATAAACCCAGTTCTCTGAAATTAATGATAGTGATTTAAAGAGCCCTGACACACAATACCATCTATAAGTTTAATAGCACAACAAAAAATTTAATCTTTATGTCACTTTAATTCCAAATTGCATAACTATATGGAACATGGTGTAAACACAATATGTCCAATCACTCAAGGGTACTTTTACATGGCAAAGCCTCAGATTGCTATGAATGTTTTAACTTAAGTAAGGGACAAATAGAGATAACATTGATAATAACATCTTGTTTAAAAACTAAAACTGTTTTGGTAATTCTGTTGTTGCATTGACTTGCATCGATTTGTACAGGATTTTGTTGTTTTTCTGTGCCATATGAAGAAATTGACATTTATTTTAGAGGAATTTCAGCTTAACTGAATGTGAGAAAGTTCAGAAAGCACATTTGAAATATTTGAGACAAACATGGATACATATCTGACCCTGGATTTAAAGCCCACTGTGTGGGTGGTTTTGTGAAAATGCCCAAAAATGTTGCTCTGCGCTCATATTCACACTAAAGCCATTAAAACTGTCTGACCACACAATTGGGCAATGCTGTTACACTTTTCATTAAAAGAAAAACCCACAAAAGTAAATCAAAATGATATTTTGTAGTTTCAGAGATTAGAAATGTAACTGAGATCCTGTCTTAGTGACCAGAAACATAATTCCTACTGGTCACAAGCTATTTGAAACGCACAAATACCTTGAGCCCCGGTCCTGCAGTTCTCTGGAAATGCCACAACATTTTGAGGTCTTTGTAATTATTGTTATAATTATTTTGCAATCTAAATGTCACATGTCCTCTGTGTGTGTGCAGCTTTTAGCAGTAGGTTTAATGTATGCACTAAAATCCACTGCCAAAAGCAGTAACTGTAACTGTACAAATGTTCAAAGCTCAGAGACACGGGCAAGGTAAGGAGGGCTGAAAGCCGACCATCACTGTAGACACCACATGAACTAGAACATGTAGACTGGGTCAAGTAACATCTGAAGACAGATTTTTTTTTAAAGGTTTTATGAACTGACTCTAAGCTTCACTTAGTGGTGACGGGCCAGATGGCTCAGTAACGGGCACACAGCTTCACTTCACATCAGATGCCGACTTGGGTTGAAGATGAGTTCAAAATCATAAATCTCCTGCCAGTTTTCAGAACAGCCCTTCTTCATGCAGGAAGAGGTCTGCACATTGATTTTCCAATGATTTTCCTGCATGCTCCATCACATGCATCCTCTGCGTGCCTAACCAGTAAAGGTGTTAAAAACTAAAAACATGCCCCCCTTCCTCGTCTAAGCTGAACCCTACTGAGAAATAGTGGGCAGGAGATTTACAGGAAAGGAAACCAGTAGCAGTCAGTTTGGTAAGTCAGCCAGCTGACCTGTGGAAATCCAAGATGTAGATACTCTCTTTTTATGTTCTATCTTCTAGAGTACTTCCACTGAGAGAATAAACTTTTAAATATTGTTGATGTTTATAAATCACTGCACAGCTCAGCACCACAATGCATTAAAGACTGTTGTTGTATCAACCTTCCAGACTGCTCAGGTCTTCTGGTTCTGCTCTGCATCAGAACCAGAACCTGTTTGAAGAGTTTTTGTAAATTTTCCAAAAATGGAAAATCAGCAGAGGCAGAAGCTGATAAAACATTCAACAAACTGCTGTTAAAATGAGAACATTGACCAGTCAAGTTAGCGCGAGCCGTAAAGCAGACAGAAAAGCTGCATGTGGCTCTCTAGTTAGCTTCATAGCACTTCATGTATCCAATTCACCACCTGTACTCTCAATGACATGCTGAGTACGAGCAGTCACCACAGTATACCATTTAATATCCAATGTATACTTTGGGTGTCTCATGCGACCAGGTCAGTTCTTCAAAATTTTTTATTTTTATTTTTTTACCATTTAATCTGGAAATGACTGCAAAAAGTCATTTGCTGTGAAATTTTGATCTTTAGAAATAGGTTTTATAGTCATATGCAATGATACCTAAATCAGCATTTTACCTAAAGCTTTTACACTTTCAAATTACTTTAAGCTAAGATCCACGGAGCAACATGTTGCTTTGGTTGTCTTCATATCTGTTGCTAGGTAACCTACAGCAGAAATTCAAAGTCATATTTGACCTAATCACACAAAAAATGATTACTTTATAATTAATTTGAAAAAATCCTTTTATTGTCCCATTTGTTCAGTGAACAATGTTGTCAAATATTCTGTAATCAACAAATGAGCTGTAGGTCTTGAACAACATGTACATGAAGGCAGCAGCTGCTCCGAACAGTTAACTGAGCAGTAATGAGAATTTTGCTTATAGATGACTGGTGTATTGTTGAACAGGAACAAGGATGGATGATTCACAGTTTCTTGTAATTGTCATGTAATTCAAATCTGACTGATAGCCTAGGCAAAAAAACATACAAAAATATTTGACAAGATTTTTGCATGACAAAAAAATGCTTTACTTCCTCTTCTGCTTCACTGCTTCCGTCAGGTTTTATTTGCCAGCTGCTTGTGCCATCTGCCTTTCTTATCATTGTGATTAAGTCCTTAGTTTTCAATCATTTTGTGTAAATCTGTATTTTTACCATCATGTTTTGCTTAGAGATTAACACACATTTGCAAAAGGAGGGGGTTGTTCTTTTCTGTTTTTTTTTTTTTTTTTAATGTAACATAACATTCCACACGTCTTTTTCAAATCCAACAAACTGACTATCATCAAACCTTGGGCTGGCTATTTTATGCCATTCTTTGGCCAAATGTCAGTGAAAGCCTATTCAAGGCTAACTTGACAATATGCAGTTACTCCAAAAGCCCAGAAGCAATTAAAATATATCAATGCAGGCAGTAGTGTTTTTTTTTTTTTTTTTGTTGACAATGGTGACTCTCTGTGGTAAAAAGGCTGTTCTGTATACCCACTCAAACAGCTGCAATCACACCAGTCCATTTATGGATTACTTGCTGATCTTAATCCCTTTCAGACCTGTGCTCTCTTTAAGAAATTGCATTTTCCCAATTATGTTTAGGCATAACATAATCAGTGGCTGAATTTTGATCTAAAACAGAGTAACAATCTTTATGACCTTCATGTGCAATTGAAGAAAGTTGCAGAGACACACTTATGCTCACCTCTCAGTTTGCAAATTCCTTTTTGAGAGTTTGTTTGACTAAAGGAATGTGCAGATTTATGCCCTTTCACAGCGAACCACCATCAAACCTAAACAGATTGTACTTCGAACAAGAAAAGGACACTAATTTACCCTGGAGAGAATAACTTTGAGCATGGCTCCGTATGACAAACTCCAAGATAATTTGTACCACTTCCATCTCAGAAGGAAAACACCCGCTGGGTGAAGGGTAATAAAAACTGGGAAACAGTGATAAGAAACATCTGCAGGATTTAAAAAAAACAGTCTGTATTTGACTGCTAAATGAGCTCCATCACCCCTATTAGCAGGGTTCACCCAAATATTCTAGAGTCAGCTGGGCATGCACCGTCTGCTGGGATGTCACGCTGTTCAACAAAGACACACAAACTCTAACATTTTGGCTCCAGTTTCTAAAAATTTAGATAGAAAATTTCCAAAGATTTGGCTCATCAAAACATGTCTGACTTTGGATGACAGCACATTTTGAAGGTTTTTAGGAAATGCTGACAGCTCTTAGAAGAGGTTTGAAATCTTTCAGTGCACTGTATATATATATATATAAAAATCAAATTCCTCACACATGTATTCATGTTTCTCTGTCTGCTACGTTACATTAACTCATTTATATCTTGTGGAATTTTACATGAAAGACCAAGGCAAAGTAGTGCATTATTGAAAGTCATTTAAATGTGTGCATTTATATTGACCTATTTTGCAGAAATATTTGCCAGAAATACTACCATTCACTGAAAATTTGACTGCTAACCTGTGAATGTAGCAAGTCTGCACTTCTCAACACTGTAATTATTGCACATTCTTTGCGAAATAATTAAACTTCAGGTTGGGTGAAGCTGGTGGATGTAGTGTATTGAGGTATCATTATAATGTATTTATCTGATAAATTTGTATGACTATCAGCTTTGTAAAAACTGTTTACGCCTCAAATCAGACTAAAGCCAGAGTCGAAGGAGTACAGTGACTACACTGACATTCCAACACATGAATGTCCAATGGCTGAAAAAGGAAATATTGACAAATTATCATATGTAACATTCAAATTCCTGACATTTCAATCTGTCCAGTCAGTTTTTACCTTTCCAAATCCCTTAAAAAAGAATTATTAATTAAAAAAATTACCTAATGTATGCAATCAAACCAAATGTATCCAGCTTATATAACTTCGAAGTGCATAATTTATTCCACCAAGGCTAATTTTGATAAATTGGTCCAAAAAAGAAAGTATTCACTCCAGGGAGCTGCCCTCCACAGTACTCAGCTGGTCTTGCCCAATTTCCATTTGAATAGCTTTGAAAAAAATCTCCTGGAATGGCAATTTGCTCACTTAGACCTACAAATGTGAAGACTTTTGGAAAAGAAAAATGAAATGTTATTCAAGGAACAGCAAATCTAGGTCCTGAAAAAGACATTTATTAAAGTGGAGATGCTGTTTTACCCTTACACAGGTGAACATCATAACAGGATCTCTCCTTATCTGCTTCTGATGTAGAAGAAACTGTTCAAGACCTTTGTTTATAGGTTTTTGTTATGGGTCAGAAAACAGGGTGTTATGTTTTGTGTGTTCTGCTTTAATAAAAAGGGATTTTGGTTATGTCTTCAGGTTCAAACTGCTGCAGCTTACAGACTGCTTGACCTTCACAGGCCTGTTCTTCTCCAGGAATATCTCTGCCAGTCTGTAAAAACTGCCCATGTTTGCCTTCGTCCTTAGAGGCGCGGCTGCTTCCTCTGAGGTAGTTGGCAAGGAGACTCGTCCTGGATCAGTATTATTCCCAGAGGTTCACTAGCCTCCTCAATGCCTAGAACAGCATCATACAGGCATTGCAAATCTGTTATCTCCTGTTCCTGTAAGGCTCAACACTGCCCTCTATCTGTGCAGAATTGTTTTTTTTTATCTCACTGTGAATTTTCATTTTGTACTTATGCCTTAGCACAAAGACCAAATCTCTCACACACATTCATTAAAGTGGCTTTATTATGCATTATCCAGGCACATAGCTCCTTTTTATAACATAATCAAGTAACTATATTAACTTCAGTTATGAAAATGCTGTATGTGACCTTAAAAGAAATTTTCCTTCTTACTTTAACGCCTGCTTATTGGGCTTCTGTCTCTTTACAATACCTGCTCCTTCTGAAACTCTACCTTTAGGAAGTCATCACAACACGGCTCCTCTATTAACCCTCTAACAACATTTTCACCAGTGTTGCACTGAGAAGTAGCTCCTATAATGAGCCCAGCATTTCCACTAGGTGTTTGCTAATTGCTGCTGGCTAGTCTGAAGGAGCTGAGTGTGGGAAGAATGTGGAAGTTTGCTCTGTGAGGCGGAAGCTGGGAAGCCTGAAAACTGCATCGCTGTCAGAGTTAATTTTACGATGGCAGTGGAGGAAACAAATAAAGCCCTTCATCTTCGTGTCTCTCATCTTCCTCACCATCAAACTCCAAGAAATAATATTAATCACTGACATTTCCTCACAGTATGGAGCTGAGTCGATCCACCCACACTGCTGGCTTATGTTCCTGTAATAGTGATGCACTTTTCAAAATAAACTGCTAACATTTCTCCTCCTAAGTGTCTGTAATTGTTGACATAATTAGTTTGCAGCTGTCAAAATTGAAAAATTCAAACCTAAAGAAACTCACTGCTCCTAATGGTTTCAGAAAAAGTCTTTTGTCCCCTGGGTGGCATTTTTACATGAACTGCCACCGCGGTGGGTCACGATACAGACTAAACACAAAAAAACAGTTAGCATATTTATTTCTGTAAACATTGCTCTGGCTGACTTGTGAATTTTGTTTGATTTGCCCCACAGTAAGACTTGGTCTTTTGTGGTGCTTGTGTGCAGATTTAATTTCTTGCATCTGGGAGTTTTGTATGTTTGAGTTGTTTTAAACAGATGCATATTTTACCAAAACCCCACAATTGAAACTGTAATCCTGTAATCTAACTCACCGAACATGATCACCCAAAGTTACAAGGAAAGTTTCCTCTGCAACATGGAGGCGCTGAGTGAAGGACACAAACTGACCTAATGAATGACTCTGAAATGATGTTTTTCCCTAATATATTAAACTGTGACTGGTAAAGTGTAAACATCTCATGAACAACTTTAGAAAGATCTTACTTAAGCACTGCATTAATGTAATGTATTAAAACTCGCTGACGGGATCTACTGTCCCATCATCAGAATAGTAAAAAGATATTCCAACCTGTTAAATTACATCAACGTTTGCATTTCTACATTTTGGACAGATATGAGAGGCATTTTTAATTTTTAATACAATAGAAACTTCATAAGAAGAATTACATTTCCTCGAGATGCATGAGATCAATTAACTCTGTACTTTAACTTACTAATCTATTCTCAGACCGATTTAAAAAAACAAACTTTTAACAGTGTATGAAATCTATTTCTCTGGCTGCCTGGAATGCAATTATAGTAATACACTTAGTTCTCTATTTCTTCCCTTACATGAAGATTTCCCCTATATAAACCCGGTCTCGAAAAGACTTAAACCATTTCCACTTCAATCTGAAGTGCTCCTAAGCTCATTCACAATCTTTTCCTCGGAACATTTTGCTTTAATTTGAGCTTAAATAAATTATAATGACTGCGGTAATCTTGCGGTGATTAGCCCTTTTCATGACTCAACAAACTGCTCAAGTTTGCTGAGCCTTAGCGTGGCTTTGATTTAACGCCCAAGCTCCACTTTGTTACGCAATAAATAACAGTCAGAAAATTCTGCTTCAGGTATTATTGGCATGTTGCCAAACTTTGAAACTGCTCTCCACACTTCCCACTGCAAAAAAACATCAACATGCTCAGATCGAATGGAAACACAGACTGCAACGCTCTGAACGCACACCTCCAAATTGTGCATATAGGGTGGTTGGTGGGAGAAAGTTTTTTTTTTTTTTCTTTTGGAGTAAAGTATCTGTTACTCTGGTAAATAGAAGCTATAATATCCTATTTAGAGATACTCATGTATTTAGGAGGTGGACACATCCAAGCAGCAAGGATAAGAGTCCTAAGTAAGTTCACACCTGACATTAACGTGCATCCTCATATGTTAGTATTTAACGTTTTCCTCCTGGAGTTACTGTGTTCTTGGTCTATTGATCTATGTCTTTCCTTATGAGACTTGATGAACAGACAATGTTTACACCTTGTGTGACTTGGACCCTGGTCTTCAACGTTCGACGGGACCTCAGAGTGTAAACGCCTGCAGTATGTGTATAAATAGAGTTTGTATTTCTCAAACTCTATCTCAGGTTCAAATTACTTCCTTAAAAAAGAACCATATAAACAAAACCATAAATCCTGATCAAATCTGACATGAGAAAAGATACTAAAAAAAAATACAACCTGGCAACTTGGGTATGTAAAAAAAAAGTCACTATATATTTCTCTGTATCAGGGCTGACAGAATAGAAACTTAGCACTTGCAGCAGAATGAAAGGAGGACAAAGAAAAAAACTCACTAATGTGCACTTGGGGTAGTAACTCTTTTAATGAAGTATTTCACACCTTTCTGTGCCTTCCTGCTGATTTTTTTGATCCGGCTAGTCTTAATTAAAAGCTCTACATCTGCCACCATGCTGTGCCACCCACTTCAGTGCCACAGTTACAGATCGTTTTCACCACATAGCCAACGAGCCGGGCTGTCTGGTTCCTGGAAGAAATGTGGTTTGGCTTGAGTTCTGTTTATAGACTTTCTGTTGGAAATTCATGCTCTTCTAACTTCTCCCTCTCCCCCCAATTTCACTCACTTTTAAAATGACTCCTTCTGATTATGGCAGTTTTGTTTTTCTCTTTTTCTGCTACTTGTTTCAATTTGATACGTTTGTTCATTTCAAATTAAACATTAAATTTAATCTTTTTTTTTTTTTAAAAAGTTGGGACGGATTCCAGGGTGTCACATCGAGCCATTGGGGAGTTATTTAGGCTCGTCTTCTCCCCCACCCAAAAATTGACTTTTGCTAATAGAAAAACTCACACTGGGATTCAAGATAAAGAATTGAATCATATATCTCAATTGCCTTCATGCAGAAATTACATTTTAGTGAACATGGATCTATAATTTTTGGAGAACGTATTAATTGAATAGAAAGAGTGTAAGCAATTTTAAAGCCTTTTTGATCTTTTAGCAAATCCTCATTAGCTTCTAGCTCTCGTGGCTGAATGTCTTCAAAGCTCAGAGGACGGTTTCAATTTTCCACACGCTGCTGAAAGATAAAGGGAAGGAAACGGGCTCCAATAGGAGTTCCAGAAGTTCCTCTAGCCAGTATCTGGATGCATGTCTGAGACTGATCCAAGGATGCAGTTCCCTGGAGACACGGGTCACGAAACAGTGAGAGACGCTGGTGTTTATATTAATTCGTCCTCCGCTTTGTGAGACGTGCACTCTCTCTCTGCTGCTCATGAATAATATATACCCGGGGAGTTTAATGTGACCCTGTCTGCTATTACATCAGATGATGGATTTGTTTAAAAGCCACTTGACCTCAACATCACCACTGTGCCTTGCCATTGACCTCTGAGGGTTCTCAAGTCACATTCAGGCACTGATGCTGCAGAGAAATGACTGATCGGGATCAGGCTTTCATCAGGATCTTACATGTTTACGCAAATGTGTTTTAACACATTTTGTGTCATACGTGTTCAAACCTCGATTTCTTTGTTTTGATTCACTTGATTGAACTCTGTCATGAATTATTTCACATCTTTTCTATTAATTTGCTTTCCTACTTGGTCTGGAGTTTACGTAAAGTACCAACATCCTTCAGCTGTCATGTAATTTCATGTGTTGTTTTGTTCATTTCTGCACAAACCTTTCGGAAAACAGTGCAGCCCACCTGGGGAACACCCATCACAACCCTGCAGACAGCCTCCTCTGTAAAAAACAACGTTACAATTTAGTGAAGAATCGTGCAAATGCACAGAGACCCTACCCTTGTCAGATAAATGCTCATCAAAGTCTCCATGTCTGCTGCAGATTCAAAACCTCAATAGTGGACTAGTTGAAGAGAAATATCAGCATTGCTGTCTGAGCGTATTTCTGTATAAAGCACAGTAACAAACTTCTGACCAATGACGCAGCATTTTGCGCAGAGCTTTGTTTAAATAGTTTGACCAGAGCATGGTGTCGAGTTTGAGAGGCGAACTTTAAAAATTATGTAGGTTTACATGTTGTTAAAGCTAAAGTTTAATCAGTAATACTTTTATGACAAATTTATGTCAGATCATGATTTCTTGGTTAATGTCAAGTTGTCATAACAAAGACATTTTGAATAATGTCAACTTTGAATTAAAAGTGTCATGATTTACCGAATGACACTTTATGACAACAGTCATAAATATTCATGAAGACTTACTCATGTTTATGACAGGCGTTTTGTCATGTTCATGACGGTGTCATGACAGTCTTATTCACAACTCATCAACTAAAGTGTTACCCTGAATTTAGAACAACTTCTTGTTAAGGTAGAACTGGCATATTAGTTGTGTTTCCATCACAACTGTACATAAAGCTTTGTCAATATTCTGCTAATGTGAAAAATCAAAAACATTGAAGTAAGAAACATCAATTAAAATCATACAGGAATACATTTGTTCACTCAATAAGTCAAAAACAATAATAATAAAAAAACCCCCCGGTGTTATGATTGTCCAACTACTTCCTGTCGTCTTCTTCGTGGTTTGCGGCAGCAGCATCATCCGCTCTGTGACCTCAGGTTTCATGGGATGTGAAAAAATGTTTCTTTTGCAGTTTTTTGATGAGGTTAAGAAAACCATCTCATCCTATCTCCTTGAGGTTTTATCCCCCAAATTTTTATAAATTTTACATTCATATGTTTCAATTTAGCATATTTATTTATAAAATGTTAAATTGCGCAATTATATGGTGGATGGAAATGGAGCTGCTGGTGACAGCAGCTGTAGAGGTGAGAAGGCTCAACATCAAACTCTGCCCTAACTACAGAAACCGGCTTGTATTCTGCTCCATTTAAAAACCACAGTTTGTTTCTCTTGATCACAGTTTATTAATAATCTTTGTGATCAGGCATATGCTATTCCACACTGCAACTGAATGCAAGCCTACTTTAAGATGCGTGCTGCTCAGAACAGCAGAATAAATGACACACAGCAGCAGCATACATAAAGATGCCACTGATTTATCACTGCCATTAAGGCACATTAGCCTGACAGGAACAGTGAATGGGCTGAAAGTGAAGGAGCAAGAAAGACGCCTAAGAGAACGTTATTGGAACAGAGATGTAATGTATCATTAATCTCTTCCGGCTCTCTGTCTCTCACATCTCGGCTTCCTTTCTGACACTCTTTAATCTTGGAAGGCTAAATTAAAAGCAATGAATACCCCACCAAGGTATGTGCCACCCAGAATCCTCACCACACGCTCTTCCTGTGGAGAAAGCGTTTGGAAGCTGGCATTTTGGTGCCATGTGCTCTGCAGACTCTGTTATTTGTAGAGGAAAAACAACCCAAACAGTAGCGAACATCTATTCTCGTAGAAATGTTCAAGAACAGGTGAACGTTTCTACTACAATCAATCATTTAAACTACAATACACTAATTTTAGTTGAAATGATTGATACTGCAGCCCTTCATTTTTAACATCACTGACTTTATCAAATACGAATACAGTTTATTCAAAAATTTTTCAGATCAGAAGTCATCTTAAAATATCTTTGAAGAATTTATTAAATGTTTTTTATTCACATTTGTTCTTAAGTGTAATAAAAATCCATCTCTAAGGTTAGATTATGATTCTGCTAAGTATTATCAATATATTTCTTGGAATAGTAATTGAGGCAATAACCAAATATTTGACACGTCTAAATGATTTTATGCATGTATTTATACCTCAACTTCCATAAATTGCATTGGGATTTTATGTGATAAAATCCCAATGCAAATTAGTGCTTAATAGTAAAATGAAAATGATAAGTAGCATCGTAAAAAAAACCAAACAAAAAAACCCACACATGAACTGCAAAACATGCATGATGGAATTATCAGTTATTGCCTGTTGGTCTGCGACTTTATTTCAAGTTTACACACACACAAAAACTCACACAAAATTTTCACACACAGACGTTTATTGTAAATAAATTTTGAAGTCATATACTTTTTTATGCATTTCTTCCAATTCACAAATTACATCAAATAAAGCACTTATAACATGAGCCGTAAGTAAAGACATAAAATAAAACTAGAAGGATTTTTTTTTTTTTACTTTTTTTTCCAAGCTAATGTAATTAATCAACTAATTATATGAACACAAAACCATTTTTGTGAACGGGAGGAAAAATGCTGAGTTTTGTTGAGGGACAAATTTTCAAGATTAACTTTTTACGTATTTTTCTGATAACAGATTTTTTTTTGTGCGCCTAAATTAAACTGTTAATTGGTTTGTTTTAGGCTCAGAACACAATTGTGATTATGAACGTAATTAATTTTAGGATCAAAATGCATATAATCCATGACACAATTGAAGAGTAACAGAGCCCATTTTGGAGCCCTAATTTATAATCCTATACATTAATTACCTAAATGGATTTAATGGAGGCTAATTCCTCAAAAGGAAGCGTGTGAAATATGGAAACGGGTAAAACCAACAGAAGCTCTCCTCTGTTCTAAACTCTTTATCTCCGTCTGCCAGCTTCAAGATAAGGTTTGTCATTTTGGGTCTTGACACGACCAGGAGTGACAGGAACTGCTTGCACACCCAGCATTTCTTTATCGAGTTCAGACTGTGTGAAGTCGGTTTACCTTCTTGCTTGTCCTGCGCCTTACAGCTCATCGGAGATGTGAGGTGAGATGCATTTTAGGTTGTTTTAATCGTCCAAATATTTTTGTAAATAGAGAAAAAGACGGACGGACGGACAAACAGATCGATGAGCGGGATGCGCTCAGCAAATCCTGACTCTTTTGTCAGGAATATTTCACCATCAGATGTGTCCAGTCTCCATGGTGACCAAAGGGTCCACTGGCCCATAAATTAGGGTTCCCTAGAATGTGACACAATTGAAGGGAATAAAATACAAGGCATTTGTATGTGTTTTTCTTGCTTTATATCTGGATCCATGCAGCCCTGGTGAAGGTCAAATAGTCGTTTTGTTGCTAACATCAGTTACAGTTATTATTCTGCAAGTTCTCTTTGTCTCAAAATTCATTTACTATTGTGAAATAGTGAAACAGTCATAAAAGTGAATTAGTTACAACATTAAAAAAATTGCTTGCACTTTGCAGAAGTTCTGGAAAAACCTGAGGTTTTTTGCAAAATCATTATGCATGTCACTCAACACGAGAACTTTTTAAACCTCCTTAAAAAAACTTTTTTAATATTTCCAACCATGACTTGGACCAGTGCTCCCATGATTACCAGATTAGGATATTTTCAGGTTCTGCAATCAATTCCAGTTAACAACGGCATAATCTGTGGGAGTAACTAAAGAACAGACTGGAAGGAAAACTTTCAAACTAAACTAAACTCACAAACGGAAAATAAAACCAAACCCCAACACTGTGGTTAGTAGCACAGTTTAACAGAGAGGGTTAGTTATTCATTGCCTCCATTACTACAACAGTCCTGGAAAAACTCAAATTGTACTGTTTTTTATAAAAAAATTTTTTACATACATTGCTAGATCAAGTGGTGTATTTTCCTTTAAAAATTCAGTGACTGAATTCTAAGGCCCTACAGACTGGTTTATTGTCTTTCAGTACTAGCAGGAGGAAGATGTTGAATCAAGAAGGAGAGAAGCAGAACCACTAAGATTAAAACAAACGCAAATGGGTCACATTATAAGCCTCTCAAGAGATGAGTCAGTTGAATGGATTATAAAGTAAAATGAGAAAAGCTAATCTGAACTGCAGTCGGGAAAACTTTATTGCAGTCATTTTAACTGAAAACGGTGACAAGTTGGTTCTGCATGAAATAGATTTATAGGTTAAATTAAAACTATATAATAAAAATGAATCTATTTTACATAGGTAACACTTGTCATTCCTGATTTATTAAACTATTTGCATCTTCAGAAATGTGTGCTGAGGCACCAGCAGTTTGCAGTGGGCGACGATCAAGAAATATACTATTTCACATAACAGAAAAGCAATTTCCGTGACATGTAGGAGGCAGCGGCATTTTCAAGCTATGCAAGTATGAGTGAGATGATTGTGCAATTGCGGCTATAACACAATGAGAGCTATTTCTGAAGCTTTTCAGCTGATCTCCATGCATGTTTTTATGGTCTCTGATGCCTGGCTGGGCTTTGTTTGCCGCAGGAGGATGCAGGAAAAGAATGAAAATGAAAATGTGCTGGTACCCTGGGAGGACGACGGATTCGATTTGTTCTCCTGAGTCCTTCAGGACAGTAAAATCTACTGGATCATTGGATCTTTTGGCTTTAAGGCTTGGATACATTTTGGGGGAAAAAAACAAACAACCGTGTTTCTTTTATGAGGGAGTTTGCGAATTTAGGAACTTCCACATATTAAAATTTTCTATACATAAACTCAACATAAAGCCAGAATGTAACTAAGCAATATATTTTAAAACAAAGCAGTTTGCAGTCACTTATTCTTAAAATTACTTGATCTTCACATTTTTCACTGTGGATCAGTGAAATTCAATAACTCTGGTCAAAAGCCAAAAATGATCTGTTGTTTTCAATTGTTTTAGCATCATGTTGATGAGCTGAATCCAAAAATCAGACTAATTTTACTCAATAGGGTCAACTTTCTGGACTATAGAGCAACATCAGCATCAAAATGCAGGACTTGTTCTCACATCTGGATCAGTTTGCTGATAATCTGGACCAATGAGTGATGAGCAGGAGGAGAGATTCCATCAGGACAGGAAACAGATGGAGAATTTTACTCAATGAAGACGTAATGTTCAATTCACATGTACTTACCCTTATCAGTGTATATCATTCAATCTACAGAAATACAAGTTTGTAACATTTAATCCATACACTCTGTTAGAAAACTATTTTATTCTCCTAAAACCTTTTTTGGATGAGAAATATTAACATAAATGATCTGATAATGTTAAAAATGTCATCAATTCAGTCATGAGATCAGATTTCTCTAAATCAAATTAGAATAAAATCCTGACCAGATTGAGAAAAATGGATGTAATTTTGTGATTAGCTGTGCAAAATAGTCCTGATTCAGTTGAAAAAACACAGACGACTTCCAAAGAATATTTTTTGTAATTCAGTACAATCGTAGAGAAAGATGAAGTGAAAACAAATTTTCTGTTCTTGCACCTACAGAAACCACAACCTGCACACTTATTGACAACCTGTTAAAGATGTGCAAGAAATCTCATATAATACATAATCTCACGCTGACACATTTAGAGACATCTCACCTTCCAGTACATTACCTTACTGTTAGTAATATAGCTGTTGAGACATATGTAAGCCTTTTTTAATTGATGGTTACCATTGTTGGCAAGGAAAGCATACAGCCTTTATGATATTTCACAGGATGTGGCATAAAAAAAAAAGGAGGATACTGGTCCATTTCTATTCTCGTAATTCTCTCAGTATGATACAGGAACCCTGGTGCTCTCTGACGTTCTTCTCCTCAGATCAACCCCGCAGCTTTTCAGCAGAGTTTATACCAGGCAAACCGAAGTGTTTGTTGCAGAAAACATTAACGAGGCAGTATTGTGTAAAACTGTCTTTTTTTTTTTTTTTTTTTGCTTTTATATTGCTATTCCCGCCCCCAAAACATACTTGAAGTGTTTCTTTGATTCTTTCTTGCATGATTGAGAAATTGTTTAATCTCCCCGAGCAACCATTCATCTGTACAAAACACCTGGGCGGACTACCTCCGCTTTCCAGGACGAAGCTCCTCCTCAGAGCTGCAGTTTCAAAGTTTTGAAACTCTTTATGGGAGTTACGTGTCAGTAAAACTCTGGTAGAAACATTAAAGGTTTAACAGAGGAGCCATGTTTGTGACGACTTCCTGAAGTCATTAAGAATAGGAGTTTCTTAAAGAGGCAGAGGCCAAATTTCAAGGTGTTAAACTACACAGTGAAATTTATTTTAAGTCATATTTGATATAAAAATCATTTTTATAACAACTGAACTCAACGTAGGTACTTGACTGTGCTATAAAATGGCTCTGTGTGCCTGGGAAAACACATAATACTGTCCCTTTAATGTTCTGTGTGGTATGAAATCTTCCTCAAAAAGCGACCCAGACGGAGCCGTTGCAAGGCTATGGAAAGATAAAGCCTATAATTCACACTTGAAATAGAGATTGTAAATATGCTTTGAAACATATGGTTAGAAGATCAACGCTACTTTGTCCAAATGTTAGCACAAAAATGTTTCAGTGTCTGCAGACATGAAAACTGTTACAAATGTTCTGCTAAGACGACACTCACAGGCCTCCGTTAAATAAGAACATGCAGCCAGCTGGCAGTTTATTTAAATAATGCTGTCCTCCCGCAGGATGAACCCATTCAGTAATACTGGATCGGTGTGTGTTTTTAGTGATACTGTACAAACACACACACACGCATACTGTATAGAAGCAGAACCATCTGTTAGAGTTTCTAACACCTGTGCTGGTGCAAAACTGCGCTGGAAGCATCGAAGTTTTCTAATCAGCCTAATTTTGACGGCACCTTCAGAAAAACCAGAAGCAAGTTGGAACCCTCCCTTCACATCTGGTTGGCAGTTAATGAGTTTCTGCTCAATTATTCTTTTGAGTAATTTATTATGTTATGTAACCCCCGTCACACAGGATTATGATTTGGGGATACAGAAACAGCCCTAAAGTCAGTTTTATTATTAGATATTTATTTTGTGGGCTTGACCTGATATGAATGAGCAGATTATTGTAATCTTCTGATTTTAATTCCTTGCTTGTGCACTTAACATGTCATGCTATTATGAGCTGATGAAATTCCAGTATATTTAATACAGAGTATGGATACCTGTGAATTGTCTGGTGAGTCGTTGTCCTGTTGATGGCTGGAGCTGCCAGCCTGAGGATTAGCGAACAAACAGAATTATGAAGGATACATGCTTTTTCCCAGCTTAGGACTGACCTGCTTTAACACATAACAATGATTTCTTCTCATCCGAATAAAGCCCCAACTGACCCATATTGTTGTTTTACCTGTGTTGCATTCTAAATATCTGGAAGAAAACCATGAGAAATAATTAGATTTCTATGGATTCCTACATGATTTTTCATTCCTGTTAAATCTGCCTGAAGACGGTTTTCTCTCGCAGACTGCACACGTTGATCCGACCACAGGTTTCGCAGCTCTTCAAAACTTCTTAGGCACACAAATTAAATTCTCACATGATGAATGGGGATTTTTAGCTTGCAGTAATCTCTGTGTTTCTAACAGACTGCAGTGGAAAATCTCTGCAGTTTCACCTCCTATCATGCCTGGCCGTTAAGCTTAAGAGATTTCATGATAAAAGAATTCTGGACATTTACTAGTTGATAGTAGTGGTGCATTTCAATCCTTTATTGCTCTGTAATAACTATGAAGAAAATTAATCTAGATTAAAGAAATTTGTATTTTCAAATGTAGCTTTTGATGATGTATCAGGAGGGACCAAAAGGAGCAAAATCATGTAGAAGTCTAAAGGCCAAATACCAAAGACATTTTTTTTATTGTCGAGATACAAGAACAGCCAAGTTATCGCATTAAAAATAAGTTAAGAAAAACTGCTTTTCTTACAAATAAGGTGTGATTCATCATGAAGTGAAGTCGCTTGTAACAAAGCACAAGCGACTTACAATATTATTGATATTATGACCTGTTATTGGTCCATCAGAAAATGTGTTTCTCATTGATCCAAACTTGACAAAATACACAGAGGTTTTAATGTGCTCTGTTCCAAACTTTCCACTGAAAGCTGTTGAATGCATTGTCCAGTGCATTAGGACAGGAGGCTAATCTTCATATTCAGAGATTCACTGTCTGGCAAAAATGTAAAGGCTCACCGGTGTCAAATGGCAGTCAGTCCTCCAGGGACATTGTTCCGCATTTTTTCAATGTAGCATTAAGAAATGGCACATTTTTAAAAACATCTTAATCAAATGAATTAATTATCTTCTCAGTTCCCAGAGGAGGTATAGAAAAGTATAGAGAACTATAGAAAAGTTCTCCAGAATCCTGCTAATGACCTGATTCTCTCTCAGGTATTTTGAAGCAGAGGCACATCTCGAAGTTGCAGGTTATCAGACCTGGAGGCCTGGAGATGAAGACTCTTGTTCTTCAATTCCCTGCCTGCCTTTCTGTCTGGTCACTCCTATCAGCTGCACCTTCCTCCTAATCAGCCGCCTGTCACTTAACAGTAATCAAGCTCCCCAGTCCTCATTTCCTTTCCCACTTTGCTGGATTCTCCCAGATTATCAGTGTAGTAGGTTGTGGTAAATGCTAACTACCACCTACCATTCTCCCATTGCGTCATGGGTCTCTGCCTCCTGTCTCTCTATAACATAGGTGGGCTATCCTGGCCCTCGAGGGCCAGTGTTCTACAACTCTGTGACGGCCCTGCTGTGTAGTCCTCCGTGTGTGTAATTGATTAAACAATTAAGGTCCTCAATGTGGGAGGTGCTTCTATTACAGACACCTGGATGGTATATAGGGAGCGCCGTTCCAGTCATGTTTGTGACTGTCAGAAGCCAGCACCGCAGACGTCCCTGAGAACCAGACCAGGATGAGTCCCGGGCTTCCTGGTGTGAAGGGACGCGGATCGACCACCCTTGGGCCGTCTTTTTGATGTCTCCCAGACAATTCAACTTTTTAGAAAATAAATGCCTCACGGGCTTAACACTAACTGGTTGCCGTGCCTACTTTTGTTGCGGCTTTCAGAGCCGGCCGTAACAAATGGGGGCTCATCAAAAACAAGCTTTTTTTCAATTTGAAAAATTGTTGATTTGGGGTTGTGATGTTTTATTAACCCTTTTCCTGTTTGTAGGCGGGAACATACAGTGGCAACACCGTTGGGGGTGGGACACGGCTTTGTTAACCAGTTTGTTTGTTGTAGGCAGCTGTGGCGCATTTTCTTGGTCGGTCCAAAAGACAGGTGAGTGGAAAGGTTGGGGTTTGTGCGTTGGTATGGTTCTCCTTTTGTGATTGTGTCTCCTGATAGGCTAAGAGGTGCTGTCGTTTTAGACTTCACCTGTTTGTTGTTTTGGTAGTGTCGTGGGGGTTTGCGGTTGGCGTTCACTGTGCAAGCAGTGATCTCGGGGAGCAGTCCGTGAGATTAATTTCTCACTGGTTTGGTGCTTTAATAAACCCGCCGCCGATCCACGTGAAGAGCCAGGAATCAGCTAAGCAGGTGAGTTCTGACAGGCAGGCAAAGTATAGTGGGGACATGATTGCTTTTGGACCATTGCGCACTCCTTTTAACTTTTCACGTTACTCTGTATTGGCCGTTTAGTTTGTTTTTTCTCCTGTAGCGTATGATTGCAGTTGTTCTTAAAATATGGAATTTGATCTGGAGGATTTTGTAGCTAAACCTTCTATGGAGAAGTTTCATGCTGCTCGTAAAAACGATCTGGTATCCATTGCGGCTCAATTTGAAATACCTGTGATTAAACAAGAAAAAAAAGAGGTTATTAAAAGGCGACTGTATGCCGCATTAATTGAGCAAAACGTTTTGCCACCTCCCGAATTAACCACCCAGGGTGACGTTGGGTCGTCTGCCAGTGAGGTGCGCAAAATGGAATTGGAGTTAGAGATGCGTCGCTTTGGAGCTCCGTGAGAAAGAGCTGCAGCATCAAATGGAGATGCGCAAATTAGAATTGGAGGCAGCTGAGAGGCGTGACTCGGCGCGTGTTTCGGTTGATCAGCACAGCAGTTCAGCAGGGGCAGAGTTTGATGTTAACAAATGTATTCGCTTGATTCCACCATTTACCGAAGCGGATGTGGATAAATATTTTGTCCTATTTGAACGTGTGGCAAAGACACTGAGGTGGCCTCACGATGTTTGGCCGCTGCTTCTGCAATGCGTTTTTACTGGTAAAGCACAGGAAGCTTATGCCTCGCTGTCACCTAGTGACAGTTTAAATTATGAGAAAGTGAAGAGTGCAGTTGAAAAGGCTTATGAGCTCGTGCCGGAGGCATATAGGCAGAAATTTCGCCGCTATAAAAAAGCCGACCATCAAAATTATACTGAATTAGGTCGTGTTAAAACTGCCTTATTTGATCGATGGTGCGCTGCACAAGATGTTAAGAACTTTGATCAGCTCCGCGATCTGATTTTGTTGGAGGAATTTAAAAACTGCTTACCGGAAGAAATTGCGACCTACATTAATGAGCAGAAGGCTAAAAACGTCTCTGTGGCCGCGGTGTTGGCGGACGAGTACGTGCTGACTCATAAGGACTATTCGGGTCCTGTGGGTTTTAAACGGTATTTTGGACGAGATGTGAGCCGCACTGATCGGGTTGGTGGTGCCACTAAGCAAATGGAGGCGAGGCAGTTTAAAAAATCCGGTTGTTCGGGATGATGATCGGGTTTGTCACTACTGTCACAGACGCGGACACATTAAAGCAGATTGTCATCAGCTTAAGGTTGAAACAAAAAAGTTTCAACCTGCTCCGAAGGGAGTTGGTCTGGCTGCGCCGGTGCGAAGTCCTGAGGATACGAAAAACGCTCGGTCTTCTGAAGTAGGTGTCTCATACCTACCTTTCATTCGTGAGGGGTATGTGTCACTGCCAAATGGCGGGGTAAAGGCTCGAGTTAAGATTCTGAGAGACACTGGGGCGTTTGACTCTTTTATTAGAGCTGATGTGTTGCCGTTTTCGGCTGAGTCTGAGACAGGTGCCTGCGTTCCAATTCTGGGAATGGGATTAAACATGATGTTTGTTCCATTACATACCGTTTTTCTCGAGTGCGAACTGTTTGTTGGTGACACACAGTTGGCTGTGCGCCCTGCTTTGCCAATTGATGGAGTCTCTGTGATTTTGGGTAACGGTTTAGCAGGATCTCGCTTGTGGGCGGACGCTGTGCCGTTAGACGGACTGGTTACGTCAGAGTCAGTTGAGCGAGTCATTCCTCAGACTGAGGGGAACGGGGAATTCGCAGATGTGTTTACCGCATGCGCAGTTACTCGGGCCATGGCGCGCGGTCAGAGCGTGAAAGACGAGAAATGTGTGAAAATTAATTTACCTTTGTCTAGTTTTCCCATGTCTTTGTCTCGCAGTGAGTTCGTGACGGAACAGCAAGCTGATATTTCACTGAAGATTCTTTTCGATCAGGTTCGCCCCTTAAGTGAAATAACTGATTGTGCTTGCGGATATTTCCTGCAGGATTCATTGTTGGTGAGGAAATGGTTACCACATGCTGACGTTGTGGGTGAGCCAGTATTACAAATAGTGGTTCCCACTAAGCTACGCTCCGCAGTGTTGAAAGTTGCTCATGATGAATCTGGCCATTCTGGTGTACGTAAGACGTATGACAGAGTTTTGCGACATTTTTTCTGGCCGCGTCTTAAAAAGGACGTTTCGTCTTATATTAAGATGTGTCATGTTTGTCAGCTCATGGCTAAGCCCAATCAGGTTTTGAAACCGTTCCCTTTAAGCCCTATCATTGCTGCGTCTGAGCCATTTGAACATTTGATCGTAGATTGCGTGGGTCCGTTACCTCGCTCAAAAGCTGGGTCTTCATATCTACTCACTGTGATGTGTCAAACTACACGTTATCCAGCGGCTTATCCGTTACGTACGATAACTGCTAGGTCAGTTGTACGTGCGCTTACTCAGTTCTTTTCGGTGTTTGGCATCCCTAAAGTAATACAGTCTGACCAAGGAACAAATTTTTCATCACATTTGTTCAGTCAGGTTTTGAAACAGCTGCGAGTGCGACACAGTAAAGCGACAGCGTATCATCCAGAGAGTCAGGGGGCGTTAGAGCGCTTCCACCAGTCTCTGAAATCTCTCCTGCGCGCTTACTGTATAGAACTGGCGGGCGACTGGGAGGAAGGTTTGCCTTGGCTGATGCTGGCCGCCAGGGAGGTAACCCAGGAAAGCACTGGGTTTAGCCCAAATGAACTGGTTTTTTGCACACAACGTGAAGGGTCCGTTGGCTGTGGTGGCGGACGGGCTGAAAGAATCTGTTCCACCGAAAAACTTGGTAGATTATGTAAATGGTTTCAGAAGACGTTTGTATCTGGCACGGGAACTCGTTAAGGAGAAACTGACTGTGGTGCAGAAAAAAATGAAAAGTTTGTTTGATCGTCGTGCTGAGGTGCGCTCATTTTTGTCTGGTGATCAAGTTTTGGCTTTGTGTCCGGTCACGACTTCTCCTTTTCAGGCGAAATTCACTGGTCCATATACAGTTCTGAAGCGGGTTTCCGATCAGAACTATTTAATATCTATGCCGGAGCGGAGAAAGAAAACCCAGTTGTGTCATGTTAACACATTAAAACCATATTATGCTCGTGATGATTTATTTCAGCCACAATGTACTGATGCTGCGCCTGCATGTGCCGTAAACAGCCTTGCTGGGGGGAGCGAGACTTTCAGCACCATGGACAGCGCACTGTCACCTGTGGGAGATGACAGCGGTACGGATGGGTTGGACAGCGCTCTGATGCATGGGCGTCTTAAAAACTCTGAAACTTTGGGTAAGCTGGACATGTTGTTGGCTCATTTACCTGCAGGTTGTGCTAAAGAGTTGGCAGAGTTGATGAGTGAATTTCCATGTCTATTTTCGGACACACCAGGTCGCACACATTTGATCGAACACGATGTGGATGTGGGAGACGCTAAACCAATCAAGCAACGGTTTTACAGAGTGAATCTGGAGAAGCGTAAGCACTTGGATATGGAAGTAGATTATATGCTTCGTACTGGGATTGCAGAACCCAGTAGGTCCAGTTGGGCATCTCCGTGTATTCTGGTCCCCAAGTCGGACAATACCCTGCGTTTCTGTTCAGACTTTCGTAAGCTTAACGCCGTTATTAAACCAGATTGTTTCCCCTTGCCGAGAATGGAGGATTGCATCGATCAAGTGGGTTCTGCTAACTTTGTTAGCAAATTTGACCTTTAAAGGGTTACTGGCAGGTACCACTGACAAAACGAGCACGGGAAGTGTCTGCATTTGTTACACCTACGGGCTTGTATTCTTATACAGTCATGCCATTTGGTCTGAGAAATGCGCCAGCCACGTTTCAAAGACTAATGAACAGAGTGGTTGATGGCATGACTGGTTGTGCGGTCTATTTGGATGACGTGGTTGTGTATTCTGACACCTGGGGAGAGCATGTGGAGCGCATTCGGGAGCTTTTCACTCGTTTGGCGGGGGGCGAGGTTAACGGTCAACCTGGCCAAATGTGAGTTTGGCAGGGCGACTGTTACCTATTTAGGCCGTGTAGTTGGGCAAGGTGAGGTCCGCCCTGTTGCAGCAAAGGTTCAGGCGGTAGAGCAGTTTCCTGTCCCAGCTACAAAGAAGGAGCTAATGCGTTTTCTTGGGCTGGTGGGATATTACAGATGTTTTTGTCGAAATTTCTCATCTGTGGTGATGCCTCTGACAGATTTGCTGCGTAAAGATGTCAAGTTTGAGTGGTCTCCCCTTTGTCAACAGGCTTTTGAGCAGGTGAAAAGACTCCTCTGTGCTGCTCCAGTATTGGCTGCACCACGTTTTCAACATCCGTTCCAGCTTTATGTGGATGCTAGTCATGTGGGTGCTGGAGCTGTCCTTACACAGACTGATGATCTGGGTATTGGTAGGCCGGTGAGTTATTTTTCCAAAAAATTCAATAAACATCAGTTGAACTACTCTGTGATCGAGAAGGAAATGTTTGCGTTGATTTTAGCCCTGAAACATTTCGATGTTTATTTAAGTGGGGGTGCTAATATTGTGGTTTTTACAGATCATAATCCACTGACGTTTCTCGCTTCACTGAAATGCCCAAATCAGCGTTTGATTCGCTGGTCATTGTTTTTGCAGTCCTATAACCTGGATATTCGTTATATTAAAGGAAAAGATAACATCATGGCTGATGCATTATCTCGCGCTCCACTTGTGTAGCATGTTTGTTTTTGTGTGCGCTTGTTTGTCTCCCTGTTCCCTTTCTATGTTCCTTAAAGAGCTTCTGAGTGCACCAGTTGCTGGTCTGGAGAGTGAGCTGAGGAGGAAACCTGTACATTAAACAACTTGGCTAAGTATAACTTGGATGAGAGAGCAACCTACTAATGGTGGCTGGGTTTGTTTACACATGTGGTGAGTTTGGAGCAGGGTTCCATACAGGAACCTGCTTTTTTTTATGGGCGGGGGTGTGACGGCCCTGCTGTGTAGTCCTCCGTGTGTGTAATTGATTAAACAATTAAGGTCCTCAATGTGGGAGGTGCTTCCATTACAGACACCTGGATGGTATATAGGGAGCGCCGTTCCAGTCATGTTTGTGACTGTCAGAAGCCAGCACCGCAGACGTCCCTGAGAACCAGACCAGGATGAGTCCCGGGCTTCCTGGTGTGAAGGGACGCGGATCGACCACCCTTGGGCCGTCTTTTTGATGTCTCCCAGACAATTCAACTTTTTAGAAAATAAATGCCTCACGGGCTTAACACTAACTGGTTGCCGTGCCTACTTTTGTTGCGGCTTTCAGAGCCGGCCGTAACAAACTCTTAGATGTCTCTGTGGTCCAACACACTTGAATCCAACAGCTGAATCACCTCCTAAGTGCAGTCAAGTTCCCTGGAGTCCTGCTAATGACCTCATTATTTGACTCAGGTGTTTTGAAGTAGAGATACATCTAAAAGTTGCAGGAGACCCTGTAACCCTGTCTCTCAACCCTGGTCCACAGAGACCATTGCCCTGCATATGTTACATGTGTCTCTGCTCCAGTACACCTGATTTGGATGATAGCATTAGCTCCTGCATATCATCAACTGCTGCGGAAGCCTGGTACAAACCTATTTATTTAGGCCAGGTGTGTGGAAGAAGAGAAACTCCTAAACATGTAGGGCAGTGGTCCCTGAGGCCGGGGTTGACAGACTCCGGCAGAGAGGAAGGTGTCAAACTTCATGCCTCGTCCTGTGACTTTTAGATCGTCCTCTGCTGCAACACACCTGAACCAGATGTTCAGGTCATTACCATCAGACTGAATAACTAAAAGGAATGTGTCCAATTAAAGGAATTTGTATAGGCCACCCTCACCTTGAGAATAAGAACCTGTACATGTAGGACAGACATATAAAGGTCGAAGCCAGCAGCCCACATCTGACCCACAAGACCATTATGTCTATTATTGATAGCCCACTACTATGTTAAAACATGACTATTTCGATAAAACATTTTGGTGCTTGCATGAGGTGTTTTTTTTGGTCATATTTTAAATGGGTTTATTTATTTTGCAAAACTGCAATGGGAATTTTTGTTTTCGCCTCACGAGTCACGTGACCAACTACCAGAAGTTACACTTTCACAAACCGTGAAGAAGAAGACAGGAAGCAGTTGGATGTTTTTAATAAATTACCACATGAACAAATTGTGTTTTTAATCGGAATACCACAAGTGTGAAATTGTATTTTTAAGACAATAACGGAACAAAGAGAATGGTTTATACACTTCTGTAATGGAAACCCATCTAATGTCACAAGCCAAAGCCTCAATAGACTGACTTGCAGGTACAATTATAGTCAGATATTTGTAACCAGGTATTCATATTCAAGATAGTTAAACCTTTTTTGAGATATCCATGCTTATTATCATGTATTTTTCACTTCCACTGCAGCAATAAATGCACCAACATAATCCAGTAAGTGTTATTTCTGATAATAGTAGCAAAATAATTGTTAGTATTAGTGTTAGTAGAAGCATGGATGATTTCACAACACCTATGAAATTGAACAATAGTTGAAACTCTGTTAAAAAAGCTTGATCATTATAGGATGTATATTCTGAGCAAGAGTTTTTTTTATTATGTTTATTTTATGGCTCATCTCTAATTCTACAGGAGAAAATTGACATCTATTCAAATCACATAAAACTAACATTTACATATTTTAGAGGCAACGTCTAATGTCTTGGATTTGTAAGGAATCTATTGCCATTTTTATTTCCTCCAGAGTTTTTGGAGGCAGTGAGTGTGGTCACTGTGTGTAGGGAGGTTATTTGATTTTTGTTTGCTGGTAGGAAAACAATGGAGCAATTTGAACATAGCCTCTGGTCCAAGCCTGGGTTTAGGGTGGTGAATTTAAAGCCTTGCAAAGTTTTACTGCAGTCACTCTTGAGAAAGTGAGTACATTTATTAATGATGCTAATAAATCAGACTAACTTGAAAAACAGAAGGTGTGAAGTTTAACAAGAAGTTAATTGCGCTTAAAGACAAACCAGATGAGAAAACCTTGCAAATAATATAAATAATATATAAAACAGAATTATCAAAACTACAGATTAGTTGCCATTTCCTACCTTTCACATAAAGGGGCAGTATTATGTAAAAATGACTTTTGAGCTTTACATCATGTTATAAAGTTATTCTCTTATACAAAACTGTGTTGATTCTTCCATGCGTATTTAAGAAAACTTTTCTTCTCTGTGGCAACCACTCAATTGCGCAAAACATTTGGGTGGACTTTTCGAAGTTTCCGCCTCACACACCAGTCTTCCCTTGTGACTTCCCCTCTCAGCTCCTCCAGACTAGCCAGCAGCAATTAGCAAACACCTGGTTGAACTGAGCATCTGCCGAGCTCATCATAGGAGCTACTTCTCAATATAAGGCTGATAAAAACATTGTTAAAGTAGAGGAACCAAGTTGTGATGACTTCCTGAAGGTGGAGTTTCGAAAAGAGCAGGAGTTTTTAAAGAGACAGAAACCCAATTTCAAGGCAGTAAATTACAAAGTCAAATTTCTTCAAAGTCACATTTGATATATAATTATATAACATAATTATAACAACTGAAGATAACATAGTTACTTGGATGTCCTGTAAAATGTTACTATGTACCTGAAAAAAAACCTAATACTGCCCTTTTAAGAAAATGTAGTTTTCTGTGGTCTATTTATTTTCACTGTTTAATTTAAATGTTCTGTGATATTTGCATGTCAACTTCATATACAGTCAGAAAATAAGACGATTCACTGAAGACCAACCACAGCTGGAAATCTTCAGCCATTTCATTGTTCAATATGAGAGTCATTCAGAAGGCTACAGTGGGATTTCATACTGCAAATCCCAAACAATCATAAACATCTGATCCTAATTACAAGTAAATAACAAGTCCAAGCTCTCTCACCTTATCATTAACTAAAACCAGCAGTCTGCCATTCCTCTTCTACATTCTTTTACAGCTTATTCATATTTGCACCTTTCATTCTCTTCTCTCCTTTGTAGCACACACCACCGTAGCTCCCACAACTCAGAAAATGTAATGGGGACAAGATTTTGTGGCAATTACTTTCCACGCATGACATGGTTGAGCTGGAAGTCTGAAGAGGAGCAAATCAGAAAAAGCTTCAAATCTGACCGTATGTTTTTCTGTTTTTTTTTTTTTTTTAAAAAACATTGGCACCGTTGACAAAATGTTTAGGGAAGATATCACAAGTAAATACTTTTATCTTCAAAAGTTGAATCTGCGAATGTATGTCAAATACAAAGGGTAATAATTCTTGGTAAAAGTCCACCCACACAGAAGCCCACATACCAGGAATCCTTTAATCCTATGACATGGATGAGAGGATTTTTGCAACAAATGTTCCCAAAATAACAACCCCGTGTCAATAAATGGTTCTGGGACCTACGACTGCTATTTACTGCATAGTCATCAAATTCAAAAAGTCTTGTTGAAGTAACTTCTGCCTACATTCTCTCAGCACACATCTTCCTGCTTAAAGCATTAGTGTCGCACCTGCTGCAGACAAATTCAGCTATCTGCCAGTGTATATTCTGACCCTAGTGAGGAGCAGTGGAAGGATAATTATCCTTTAGAGCATACGAAGGCTTTAGAGAACAGTTTGGGCTGTTTTTTCAGACAGGTAATTGCAACCCCACTTTTACTTTCAAGGTTCACTCTGGGTCGTCTGCTCAAGCGAACAGCTGATAAGAGACTCAAATACCATCTCGGTGGATGTGCGGTAATTGAGCCGCTAACAGACATCCAGCCCAGTGACTGTTACTTTCATGACAGACCAACTCCATATCTGCACTCCATCTAGATGGGAGGTCACATCATGACACTCAAATGCAGACAACTTAAATCTATGAGGCTCGTTTTGAACATCGGCAGACTGTTATCACACTCCATCAATTTCTTCTTCACTGTGCTGCCCGACGAGAGGAATAGATGTAATAAAACTGAGCTCTGCAGATGGCTGACATGAAGAGAAAATGTCAGGATGCCTGCTTACAATTTGCCAACATGTAGCCCAATGCCACGAGGGAACGCTGAACTAATGGTCGTTTTTTTGTAGCTTTCTGTTCCAGTCTCATCATTACCAATTGGCTATTATGGTTAAACATTTGCAGGCTATTGCCAATAAAGAAGGACCTTCTCCAACGCCCATTGAATGCTCAAGAAGGCAATAAACAAAAGACATCAGGATGGGAATGATGAAAAAGACGAAAATGCAGGAAGAAATTAGGTGATTTGTGGTCACTACTGAGGGACTATATTGAAATACCAGAGGCACAGAAGAAAATGATTTTGTAAAAATTAGCAATTTCTAGTCCTGTAAAATCTGAACCCATTGAATAGAATAAAATAGAATAGAATAGAAGAGCATAGAATAGAATACAATATACTATTTTGATCCCTGATAAAGCATATTGGGGATCAATTGCTTATTTGTTGAAAGCGACTCCATCTTAGGTAATAAAAACAAAGTTTGTAAAAATATATATATATATATATATATATATATATATATATATATATATATATATATATATATATATATATATATATATAAAAAAAAAAAAAAAAAAAAAAAAAAAAAAAGAGATAAGTTAAAAATGACTAGATATAAACAAATAAATAAATAACAAGCAATCACATGCAATGTATTAATCAATAAATAACCTATAAATGAGCGCAACATTTTTTTTTTTTTAATCAATTGGCACAGAATGTAAAGCCTGAAGGCAACAGGCAGAAATGACCTTCTGTGGTTCATTTTGGTAAAATGATTCTCTGGCTGAAGGTGCTGCTGTATCCGGTCAGCTGGCCATGAAGTGGATGAGACTCGTTGTCCAAGTTGGTCTGCACCTTGGACGGGATCCTTCTCTGGAAGAGATATTTTAAAGTACATTTAATTTCTACCTCTTTGCCACTTCTCTTTGTGAATATACCACACCGCATTCTACCAAAGATTTATCGTCACTGATGTGGATTTATTGTCACTCTTGTGGTTTTGAAAATCGGCCAATGATTTTAAAATCCTGCTGTGTGAACCAGACATAAGTTAACTTAACACTGTGCAATTAGGTTACAGAATTTTATGCGCAAAACACGTTTTTGTTTCAATACAAACTGATGGAATTTCATGAAGCACGGAACCTGGAATTGTTTGAAATAAATCTTCTCTTTGTTCACAGTCTTTCCCTTTTGCTAGTCACATAATTTAAACAGAATCTTTAGACCGTTTGAGTAGAAAAATGGTTTCTAAGTCAAACAGTGATCCCTGCCTGCCTGAGCTCCTGCAGAAACAAGATGGTTGTGGTGAGGTTAACTTTCGTCTGGATTTTCCTGAGTGTTTTGAAAATTCTGTGTGCTACTGCCCGTCTTGTAAGAGAGTGTTTAATCTCCGTGGGATTTTCCTGGTAAAATAAAGGTTTGCAGTCATAAAATAATGTGAAAGAATTATTGATTCCCAAGAGGAGACAGTGTGATTAAGTTGACAAAGTGGTTTCCCCTCCACTGCCTTGAGAGAAGAGAACATTTTGAGACTGCTGCCAATCTGAGCAGAACTCCATCCATCCGTCAACTGCTGGTAGCTTATCTATGCTGGAGACATCATGAAGCTGTCAATACATGCAAAAACCTTTCAACCAAATATTTAGTTCATTTAAGTAATTAATTTCTTCAATTCCATTTGATACACATAACTTCATTTATGAACTAATGTCTATAGATCTCTTAGAGAGATCTTTGTTTGTTGACGCAAAATTATACATATATCGACATCTAAAGATATTTGTCCATCCACAAAGATTTTTATATATATAAATATACATATACATGAAGACATGATTAATTTAAGCAAACTGGCACTCCAAAACGGGCATAATTTGACTGTTTGGGTAATGTTTAAAGACAGCATGCCTATAGATGAGTGCAGACTGCAGCTGCTGCTCTTCTGTTCCGTTGCACAGTCAGTGTACAGAAGGTCATCGTAGCAGCAGTAATGCTGATCCATGGGGAGAGATGTGGAGACGTGTGTACGGATGTGAGAAATTGCTGACTCGCGGCCTCTTTAAAACAGATGGTCGAAGCTATGAGGCACTGTTTGGTTGAACCCGTATCCACAGTGGTCATACAGCACCGTGGCTCTGACAGCAGGGTGAGCCAAGCAGACACAGCACAACAACACCACGCTCTTTATCGTAGTTAAAAAAAATTGTCTTTTTATTTCTAAAACAATGGTTTTGGATAATATGCACGAAATAAAATGCAGACATTTGTGAAAACTAAATGCCAGCAGACGTTTGAAAATACAAAAAGGAATTAGTAACAGACCTTTCTCTGCATACTCTATCGTAATGCATAAAAAAAAATACTGCTTCAGAGCTCGTTATGCAGAGCAGGACGCAACAAGCATACTGAAAAGCTCAAGAAGGATGGGGTTCAAAGACATAAATTCCTTGGGTAAACACAACTAAATCATAAAGCTGTGGTGGGAAATTTCTGCGAAGTAAATGAAGATGTGATTAACTCACAAAACCTGGTTGCTGCTGCTGGGTGATTACCGGCGAGCTATGAATCACCCACTGTACCTTTCTGCACCTCCGTCTCATCCACCAGAACTGAGAGGAAGATTTTGTAATTAACTACAGGTTAATTACACCAGTTTATGCCAAAGGAGGGTAAGCATCATATGGAGGAGCATTTTTTATTTATTTTTTTTACTATGAAACCCTTTATTGGTTAATTTTGAGGTCTGTTGGGCTTTAGATTCATTTTCACTGACTTTCTTTGTCTACTCTGCTTTTAAAATGACACGGTGCTCATATCACAGGGAGCAGAGTTAGCTTCTACACATAATGCATAATGTTTACTGAAAAACATAGGTTTAAGAGGAGCTGTCTGTCCTTATTTCTGTTCGCACACATCGGTGCTGAACCTAAATCCTCTGCCTATTGTATTTAATATCCAAACTTTAACAGCCAAGTATTCATAAATAATAATTGAGTCTGAAAACTATTTGATGATTTTCAGAGGCTGCCCTGACTTGGTACTTTTTACCTAAATGACTAATTTCCATAGGTGTTTGTTAATAGCTATTCACAGCCACGCCAAAGCCGTCGTTTCACAACAGTGGCTACATAAACCACACAGACCTCGCTGTGTCACTGCGTCACTTCTGACACGAGAGTTTTTCCTCTTTCTGGTTTCACTGTTGTCTCACTGCTATCAATCTCTGCCAATGCTGTTGCACTTCATCACTGAAGTAAAACATTTATTTGGGATTTTGTTGTGTGATATAAACAAGTCCAACACAATGGTTTTAAAGCCCAATGTGTCCCTCTGTGATATATCTAGTTATACTGCCAATGTGAAAAACTGCTGGGTGGAAAACTCTCAGAAGGTCCCAAACACTGTGGGAAAGGTGCTGTTCATTTAATTATACGGTGGAGAGCCAATAAAATTGTTTGTTATTGTTGAATACTGCTGGGAGACAAAGGCCCTTGTGTTTACACTTTGAGTGTTGAATTTATTCTAATGAAAAAGTATGCAATCTTCCCTTTGAGCATGTTTGAACTGACTTGCTAGCTCTTAATGCATACATTTTTCTCCACACACCGACAGACGATGTGTTACTTAAGTTCACATTTTAACCACTTCATCATCTGTAAAACGAGGAAAATTGTTGTTTGTTGCAACTGACAAAAATTAGACATATCTTTCCCTCTAATAGGGAAAGATATGTCTAATCAACAACCTATGTCTAATAGGTTGTTGTAAATGCAGGCAGGACCTGCTGCATAAATGGAGTAGCACTTAAAAGTTAACATTTTTATACTCCCTGAACTAACGGCGCATGAATGCAACTGGCAAGTTGAATCCCAGCCTGACTGTGAGATGATCAATCAGGTTGTGTTACAGTGCCCCCCTTTACACCTGAAAACACAAGACTGAAAGCTGGGTGCACATCCAGCAGAATATCATTTCTCCGTGACCTCATATTGGCAAAATTTCTCTGCTATTACTACCAATATTACTACTGATCACAATATTGATTTTGATAATTATATTATTGCGGTTGGTCACACTGGAAGTGAATTAATGCAAACCTGTCATAAACATGTCAACAAAACTGTCGGAACCACAATCAGTTTGCTCACAATAATCCTGATCTTTTTAATTCATTGCCTGACGAGTGTGTAACTACATCCTTAACATATTAACCCTGTAAGTCCTAAGCAGAGTGCAAATTTTCAGTACAATAATTCTGAAAATATCCATTGGTTTCTGAAAGGGGAGGCGTTGCGCTTTCCAGCCAATATCAGACTATTACGGTAATATCATCCCCATCGTAGCAGGAAGTGAAATGAATCTGACGGCCACTCTTTGAATAAACCGTAAATTGCGAAAATAACTTGCTAGATATTGAAAGTTCCAGTTATTGTGGATAAATGGACAAATACATTTATTCACAGGACATTTAAAGAAGTGAGTACAGTTAAATTAAGCAGGCAGATATTTTAAATGTAGGACATAAAGGGTTAATTAAAGCTGCTATCGATATTAATATCTAGCCAATCTCGATTTGGCTAGATCCCAAATAGCCAAATCTTATAAAAGCGTCAGAGAGTAGGTTCTAAATGCCACATTCAAAAACAACCAAATACATTTTGAGGTTTTATTAAATTGAAAAATGAACCATTATGAAATTGACTGAGTGCACAACTCTGAGTAATTCTAGTTAGAGCATATTTTTTAAAATTAATTTCTGCCACAAATAACAACAAACAAGAAGGAGATTTATCAAAGAAAACAATTATTCTGAGTCAAACACATTACAAACTATTGAGAGGGGAATGTTGATGAAGAACTGGCAGGAATTTCTGAAATTGGTGTTCTTTGAGATGGAGTTAGTGAAAAAAATAGAAAGGTCTAGGTGACATCATGAGGGGAGAATAGAAGGCCAAGCAATTAAATTTATGGGATTATTGGGAAATGCGAATGAAGTGATGAAATTCTGTTGAAATTCCACAGCGATTCTAAAACGTCCCACAAAGCAGGAAGCACAACTAGACAGAGGAGAGTGAAACCCTGAGAAAGTCAAATAGTTCCCAAACCAATTACAGATGCTGACATTGATAGTGAGGCTGATGGAGGTAAACAGAGGCTGCATAGTGACAGATCTGTGTTTGGATGGAGCCCGAGTTTGAAAGAAAGTTTTGTTTCTTAAAGAGTCCACACAAGAAGTACAAATTTAAAACTTGGATCAACAGAAATCACTGAATCTGTTTCTGATCCACATGACAGTCAACAAGATTTGATTGAAAACTAATGATGATCTTTTTGATTATTATAACTGAAGCAGGCAGATCATTTTAAAGGTGATTAAACCACAAATGCAAAAGGTTTGTAGATCCTCTTAAAGCACACGCACACGCACGCACACACGCACACACACATACACCAGTCTGGTGTTAGGTTTCCTTCATCCATATTGACATGAATCCTTCATTCCTTCATCATTCTGTATTTTTCTTACTCTATCATTTGAATGCTGGAACTCATTGTGAGACTCATCAAAACAGAAGATTTTTTATTTTTTTTCTCAATCTCTTACTGTCCAGTTTAGGTGACCCTGTGAGATCTGTAACCTGTTGCTGACAGGAGGAGCACCAGGCGAGGTGTTCTGCTGCTGTAGCTGTTCAGAGATGGGGTCTTGCATATCCTGGTTGCAACACATGATTATTTGAGCTGGAGTTATCATTCTCCCGTCTGCTTCCTTTCACATATTCCAGTCATTTTCAATCACACCAAACTGATGCCTACTTGATATGTTCACTTTTATGTTGCATTCTCTGTTAACCCAACAGATGGTTGTTTCAAGAAAGTTCCAGTAGATTGTCAGTTTCTGAAAATTTCAGAGCAACTCTTTAACTATTTTTGTTGACAGAACATTGTGGAAAATTGCAGGTGTTCTAGTTGATGCCAGTTCTCTTATGGTTAGAACTAAATGTCTAGCAGAAAACAATTACAATTTTTTTAGAGAAGAAACCAATTCATTATATGGCATTATCATATAGATTATAGTATAAATCACTGCACTCTGACAAACCCCCACTAATCTCTTAAGACTGTCCCACTGTAAATTTATACAACACGAAGTCCAATTTTACACATTCAAAACAATTTTTTCAGGTTTTTTAACCCTGTGTTCTTCATAAGGTAAGCTGTGATCAGATTTGCAGACCAGTTGCACAAAACATATTGTATAAAAGCCTTTTAAATTGTCTATTTAAGGTTCTGAGTTCAAGTCAACCTCACTTTTACATTGTCAGCCAGCTGCTGCCAACTGGCTTTATCTTTGCCACTTACAAGTTCTCACAAAGGAACAGGAAATAACATTTAGCTCTGAGATCTGTTGTGCGCCAGTACAATGACTCTATTATTCTACCTTGATGCTTGCTTCTCTTCCAAATTCCTGTTTGCTTTTGGGACTGTGAGTTAATCTATCCCCAGGCCATTATCCTGTCTAACTCACAGGCCATGCTTTCAGCTCTCCCACCAACAATCCAGCCTGTTCCCTCCTGTGGCTTGATGCCTTCATGAGAAGAACTTCCCTGTATTAATCTGTTTCAAGTAAAAAAAAAAAAGAAGTCATATTTGAATTCACTTCACTATTTTTAAACTGTTTTTAAACCTATTGTATTATTGCATGTCATTGTTCTGAATTTAAAGAAACAAAATTGATTAAGTTCTTCTTTGTGGTTCAGTTGATGATATCAAGAGTCTTAAGTTTTTAAGCCACATTTGCATTTACATAATTTGCATAAAGTGTTACTTGTATAATTGTGTGCATTTTTATATAAAAATTAAATTACTGTATTCTTGAAGCATATTTATTTGAAAGATTATGTTATGAATAAATTATGTTCTCATCAATTCATTTTACTGTTAGACCTGCTCATGAAAGCCAGACAGCAGTCAGGGTTTGAATCATTAGAGTGAGATTTAAGGCTGAAGTCCTCCTTAAAAATGTAAATAACTCCCCAAGGGGAATAAAATAACGATGCATTTAAAACTTCATAGAATTTAAGCAATTTACAGTCATTTCTACTGAGGAACTAGATTTTATCTTTGCCAACTTTCCACAAATGATGGTCAAATTCATCATTAATGTCTGTGTAGAGATCAATATTCTGTTGGTCAAAATATTTCTGGACTTTATTATGTATTTCCAGGCACATATCACTATTTTATAGAACAATCAAGTAATGTTACCTTCAGTTGAACTGAAAATTCTGTCTGTATTAAACACGACTTAAAAGAAATTTGCCTTCATTACTTCTTATCTTCAAATTAGCCTCTGTGCCTTTAAGAAGCTTCTGACCTTTCCAACAATCCACCTTCAGCATCACATCACAGCAACATAGTCATGCAGTTAAACTTAGAAGTAGTTCATATAATAGGCTCAGAAAACATGCAGTTCCATCAGGTGTTTGCAGGCAGAACTGGGCAGAGCTAAAGATCCAAGGCGGAGCTTTGTGTAAGTAGGCGGAGCTTTATGAGAGCAAGCGGCTCGACACCACAGGAGATTCTAAGATTTCTCAAACACACATGAAAGAATCAAAACAACATTCTTGGTATGTTTTTGATGAGGGGCTGACAATATTGCATAGGTAGCTGAAAAAAGTTTTTTTGTTGTTGTTTTTACATAGTGCTGTCCCCCTACTGCAGAGGAGGAGAGCTGGCTGTCACATGGAGGTATACACAGCAGAAAGAAAAGATTCATTTCACTCGATGTTCTTTTCTCTTGAACTGGCTCTAATAAACCTATTTTCTGTTGCTTTCATTTTGATATCAATTCCTTTAAAAAATTCTTGTGCCATCAGCTGCAGCAGAACAAAGTTTCTGGACAAAAGACCTTTTCTTTCACGCTCTCTTTTTAGACTCAAATTTACCTTGCAGAATTTCAGAAGAGCTGCTGCTCATGTTCCCTCATGGGTGTCATGACATCAAAGATGAATGAATATTGTGAAAAATAAACTGTGAATTATTCATCACTTGAGAGTTTTTGTACCGAGCTGTTGGTAGTAGTTGTTCCAGATGAGTTAGGAGAATAACCCTGACCAGAACCTTGAGTATTGATGTAAGATCTGAAAAGTAGTAGGAGTGTTTTATATGTTCCTGAGGTTTGGACAGTGTGCAGTAGGTACAGGCTGCCACCATCAGAGTGAGTCAAGCAAACCCTCTAAAAGGACTTTTTTCTTACTGCAGTTGTCAACCACCTCACCTGTGTATACATGACCTCTACCCATATAGACAGAGCATATTTTATTTAAAAAAATAGACACAAATGCTATACATTGTGATATGTTTATCAGTGACATTTTAAAAACAGTGTGGATGAGAAGAGACACTTTGTCTCTTTTCCACATCCTTTTTGATAAGTACAAAATTACATTTTTTACATTCCTTTCAACAAAACAATCAATTGTGTTTATGTGGAGTTTTGACCAGAAGCACATCTCAGGAAGAGGCCACATTCTGGCAGCTTTTCACTTCATAAAATCAAATGTGCCTTAGTAGAGGCACAAAACTGGGAAAAATGCCTACACCTTGTTTTTTTATAACAATGCATAGTGTCGAAGTCTGGCCAGATTATGTGTTGTGTTGAGGGGCTGATTCGTTTCAAAACCTAGATGGAAGCATGACGAATTTGCATTTTCTTTTTTTGCAACATTTTCAAAATTTCCTCAAAATTGGCATCACAGAGGGATGGAAAAATGGCTACTGTCATTCAGCAGCAAACTCTCCCCAGGGTTCATGTACAACATCTGGACGGATTCTTTAGCAGCAGACAGAAAGCAGCAGGACATGAAAATAATCTCGAAACCACTAGACGTAAATTCTCACTGCGGAGACGATCACATCAGATCACATCAGGACAATTTAATCAACATTTCAGTTTCCCGTGGGGTGAGATTCAGAACTTTTATTGTTTTTACAATATTACAATACTTAGTATGAATAAATAAACTCAGTTAGGATTATTACTACCTAAACTCCTGTTAAAAGATTTTAAGAATTCCTCTATTTCCAGTCAAAATTTCTGGACAAAATTTTTTCGAACCATCAAATTTTACCAGAACATAAAGTTCTAATTTCAGTTCTACCTGCTCAACCTTGACAACAGCGATTTTTTAAGTCAATCTTAACGCCTGTGTTTGTTTTTATCAGTTTTTTTCTCAACAGGTGGTAGCCTCTTGTCCTTTCCATGTGTGTTATGGGTCACAGACTCTCAGCTCGTTTTCCCACCTCCTGCTGACATAACAACACTTGTTATTGATGGAATGTCCCATTGCACTTAAAGTGACAGAAAGCCATAAACTGAGACAGTAACAGTAGTTTGTGGGATTTTTACATCTCATTAGCCATTAGTTTCTCATCCATCTGATCTGGGACAGTCGCTAAAGCAACTGCCAATTTCAAGTTAGTGAGAAACCTAATTCAGATAGATGCAATATTAATACGGAACCAGAGTAAAGTTTTTCAATTGAAAATATATCAGTCTCCATTAGATAGCTACAGTCTGGCGGCTCCTCTTGCCACTACAGAATGATTTTCATTTGTAACTTAATTAATATCCAATTTTAGATATTCAGAGATGCACTTCTTTTTGTTCTACTTTAACAAACTAATTACCAGCAGAGCAGTAGCAGAACAATTCTGTTCAGTCCCATGCCTCCTTATTTAACTTAATTGTAACACAGCAACATTAACTGGCAGAGACGGAAAAAAAAACAACAAAAAAACATCAAGAGACCCAGAGAAGGAGAGACTGGAGTATCTAATGACAAGTGATGTTTGCTTGAGGAAGACATGAAAATCAGAAGTAAAATAATTAAACAAGGGAAAACTGACTGGAGAAAACCCAGTGCGTGTTCAATGCTACGTTCAGACATTCACTCATTCACGCACAAATTCATACACTGATCCTAGTGAGCTACGCTGTAGCCACAGCCGCCCTGGGGCAGACTAGAGAAGTGAGCAAGTGTCACATTTGTTTATAACCGATTCCAAATCAAGGAACAGATAATTCCTCGATTTGTCACTCATAAACTTTATCCCAGAAGATCCAGAGACACATAATAAGCAACACAGAAAACCAATGTTGCATTTAATGTGGTTATTTCCAAATGTTTTAATCCCCAAATTATATATTTTTAGAAATATAATTTCAATTGTTGCTTTCTTCTAACATGCAACAAAGGAATCCCGAAGACGTATAAAATATAAAATACATTCATGCTTCAGTAATCCAGTTTGTTTGAGGAATAGAGAAGTAACTGCTGCATTTGTTGTTTTTAAATGAACTTCGACCTCATTGTTGCGAGAGACTCATCCGCTCTGTCTCTCATCAATATGCAAACAGCCTGAGTTAGTAACTTTGATTTTACTTGTGGTATAACGTAAGTAATATTTTCAAAGTTAGAGTTAATAAATCCCTTTCAGAGGATTCGGGTCACTGGAAAGAAAGAAAAATAAGAACTCTCAGAATTCTGAATTTAATCTCAGAATTCATTTTGTTTTTCTCTGCGGCTCTAATCCTCTCCCATATAAACCCCAACATAGTGAATCGTTATTATAAAACAGGGACCAGAAATGCTGCCTTTGCTTTAAAACACAAGCTCTACCTTTCCCCAAAGGTGACATTTTTTGCATCTTATGCCTTTGAAAACGACTCATGCAATTATTGGCAGTTTGAGCACTTAATGGTCCACTGAACATGCATCAGTGGCAGAATAAGAAATGGCTGAAATTATTTGTCAGCACACGCGCATGTAAGTGCTTTTGCTGGATCGAATGTGACCATATTCCCATTTCACTTTTATTTTGTTTAATCCGTCCATCACTCACTCCTGACAGCCACATTATTAACTGTTCCATTTTGCGCCACTGCTAAACATCCTACATTTAGATTTATTTTCTGACCTTGTTTTTAACTTTCTGTCTGGGAGTTTGTCCTTTAACATGACGATAAAAAACAAAGCGTTGGAAGTGAGGCTGTTCCCCTGTGACATGAGCTAACCTGAGAGGCAGAACATGAGATAAAAGCCCAGGTCTTACACTGAATTATCACATAATACAATGACAATGTATAACAATTGTTTCAGTAAAGGTTTTGGCATTTCATTGACAAAATCTAAATTTGTTATGACATATATGCTTTAGTTACTTTTATCAGATCATTAACAAGATGTGATAAATACTTTATCAAAATATTTTGCCCTCAAGGATATCCTAACTTAACCTTCTTTTTATTATTGGACCTACAAAGACAGCATGGTGTATTATCAGCCAAACACTTGGGGAAGGTTGTCAAAATGCAGCAGGTTGAAAAATAAAGTCTTTTTCTTTGCTCTATAAAACGTTATTTCTTTCCTCTTTCACCTATTAAATAGTCTTACAAAGAGGTGAATTTTTATCTGCGGTGCACCTCATGCATACATCAGATCCTTCAGGGAATTGTTGAAAACCAATGAAATCTTCTCTTTTTTTTTTTTTTTTTTAACCTAGAGAAAATATTTTATGCAGATTTTTGGAAAGAGATAAGTGCATGTAATAGAAACACAACTGTTTTCAAGGATGGTTAGCTGCAGACTGCAGCCTTCAGAATAAGAAATTGTAGTTGCTTAAAGCAACGTGGTTGAAACGTTAAAGAAGGTGCTCAGTACTGATACAGACCATTTATTTTTTTCTAAATCATAGCTACATCCATACACAAGAATGGATGGAGCTGGAATGGTTTAGGGATGTGATTAAACATAAACAATCAAGCCACTTCTAAACGTACAGCCTGACTGCATTGTTTCCTGCAAGCTCAAGGGCCCATGACTCCATTTATTATCACAGTTGATGATTATGTTTTGTCCTGTGAGGTTTTTAACTAACTGCAATTATTTTTCATTTGATAATTAAAAGTTTAATACCCCAAGTGGAGGGTTTAATAAAATAAATACAACAAAGTCTAATGCTACGTGTAATTCGCTGTGTGGAAAAAACTCAAATTAACTCCACCGCTTGGAGATATATGAGTTAATATCAGTTTGTGCTGACAAACATGCAGATTTAACAGAAGATCTCAAATATAGCTGAGGATGTGTTACTGAATATTCATCTTCTTCGTTGAAATTCTTGGAACAGAACAAAACATTTGACCAAAGTCTGACAGCTCTCATGGCTAAGCTGACCCTGCTGGATCCTTCTGGTAGCTTTATTGTCTAACACCTTCCTCCCATGTTTCCTCCCATCTGTGATTGCCACAATTGCTCCCAAGCAACAACCGAAGAGATTGCTGCCTGCACCGCATCCACGAAGGCTTGAGCATCCTGCTGTTCATTTGTGTTTGTCAGACATCTTGTGGTGGTGTTCGTGTTTACAGACCACTGGAAGGAATAAAAAAAGTTCACTTCAAACCCCTCCAGAACTTCAAATACCTCCATCGGAGATCTACTTCAGCGACCATATGAAGCCGAAGCCAGATTCTTTCATCCACTGCAGTGTATGCTCTGGTAGCTCCATAAAGATAATCTGAATTTCATGTGGATCAGTTATGTTTTCCAATCACTACATTATAAAACATATGCGTGTGTGTGCGAGTGTGTGCGTGCGTGTACGTGTGTGTGTTGTTTTTTTTTTTCTAACACCAGTGGTGTATGTTGCGGTTAATGACTTTGTTTTCTTTCTGTTTCCGGTGACATCCAGTTACAGGGGCAGCCGAGTTCAGAATTTTCAGTTCCGACTCATTTGTTGCCCGATTTAAAGGTCAGAGCCCAAATCACCATAACATCACTCAGCCGTCAGCCTGCGATCCAGTGAGCCTGCACACATGACTGGCCCTGAAACACCTCATTAACATATTGATATTACGTGTGCCATTCAGTCATTAGGAAGCTTACAGTAATTGAGTGTTTGATTGTCAGCCTGCTGCTACCACTGTCAACTTTATAAAACATCTTATATAAAAATACAGCCTTTTATTTATAATGGAGTTGTACATGTGGATGAAAAGGGTTGCAAATTAAAGTTTAAATTAATTTAACATGAATTAATAGAATTGTCTGTTACATGAAGATTTGTAACAGAGAGGAAAATATTTAAGAATTGTTGGAGGTTTTAGGGGCTAGAAGTGTCAATACTACCTGACAACAAGTAATGCTATTGTGGTTGCAGTTGTGAAATAATTGTGAAATGAAACAATGGTTGTACATTTTTCAAAATTGTTATTACAAATGACCTGAAAAGTGTGGCTGTGATTGTATTCATCCCCTGTTTTGGGTTTTGTTATTTAGAATACGTTGCCACCAGGTTTCCATGTGTAAATACCAACATTCTTCCCTTTCTTCTTTTGCAAAATTACTGAAACTCAGTCAGATTAGACTGAGTGTAAGTGACCAACATGCAGTCCAGCTCTGGCTGTGGTTGGTGTTGTAATCCTGGAAGGGGAGTTTGTGGGGAATACAGTGAATGCCAACAGATTCTCCCAACTGAGCTGTGGATCTCTACAGCTCCTCCACAGTTATCATGGGTTTGCTGTCTGTTTCTTGGGTCAGAGGTCAGCTCCTTCCCATGAACGACAAGACTTGCTGTGCTGCCTTCTTCTTGGTTCCTGCTTTCTTGTTTCTCTTACATTAATGTTCACTGCTGAGTTTTGTTGGCTTTAATTGTTATATTTAATTGTGCAGAAGAGGAATTTTACTTCTGTTAATGCAACTAAAGTCCACCTGTGTACCCCTCTACACTTTATTACATTTTTCTTCTTTTTTGTTTCTAAATAACAAATAACACCAAGGTGTTATTCATACATGCAACACATAAAAAAACCCAAAAAACTTACGTGTGTATTTAATGTTTATATTTAGAAATTTCACATTTTATGAAAATATTTCTTTTTTTCTCCGAGAACATACTGCATTTATTTAATGCAGATGATTAATTTTTTTCTCCCACAAAAACATTTCAAATGAAACCACATTACAGATAACATTGCTTGTTCTTAATAAAATTGAACCATTTGGACGCCTCTTTGAAGTTAAAGCATCTTGACGATTTGGTTCCCTTTACAGATCCATGAGTTCCATCACTTTTGAAAACAGAATGAGAAATAGCAATGTGCTTTAAATATGCAGAGAACTGTTCGTGTTTTTTCTGGATGCGAAGGGAATGTTCTGATTTGCTCCCTGCAGTGATTCTGTTAGCGAAATCACACCCATCATTAGCAGGACTGAGTGCTCGTAAGTATGAAGGCAGTCCACTATAAATAATGGTAGGTTTTTTTAATAATCCAGGCCAATGCGGCGAGAAGCGGCGATCACTCTGATGCCCCTGCTATCACTTTCAGATCTTTCAGGGGTCGGATGGGAGAAGGCAGGCTGGTAGCAGCTCAAAGAAATCAGAGAAAACTAATAAATGGGTGTATGAGGGAAATCGTGTGCGAGCTTATCTCTACCAGCCAGCAAAGCTCGTTATCACTCTGTTTTAATTGACTCGTTACACAAACGCAGTGAAACATGCACATGGTGTGCATAAACAAATTGAAACTGGTATTCTGTGAACGGCCTATCACTCCAGCTCAAAGCTGCTGAAGACTTAAAAGAAGCCAGGGAAAAAGAAAAAGTGAAAATACTCTGCCGAACTTTTCCAACTACTTCCTCACCTCTGCCCACAGGATTCGATATTCTGTGAAGGAAGTCTGATGCACATTTCTCCACGATCTTATGAGGATCGTAGAGAAATGGAGGGCCAGTCTCCTGCAACTTTAAGATGTACTCTACTTCAACACACCTGAGTCAAATAATGAGGTCATTAGCAGGACTTTGGAGAACTTCACTGCACTTAGGAGGTGATTCAGCTATTGGATTCAAGTGTCTTGGACCAGGGAGACATTTAAAAGTTGCAGGACTATAACCTTCAAGATCACAGTTCTTTGCTCAAATATTATTTTGTGAAATCAAAGCAGTTTTCTAACTGTATACTATGAAATTACATGAATCAGTTCCTCCAACCTTTAGTGGAAATAGGGTCCCACATTTTTTCACAAGTTTATTGCAAATTCTCTGCAAAAATGGCCAAAAATATTGGGTCTACATGATGCTTACTCCCACCTGCAGGTGCCAGTATGTCTCACTTCCCATCTACGATTGATGTTGCAAACTACAGAAAGTCACATGTCATATATATGCGCAGATATCTCAAAATTGCTGATATTTCTATAAGTTAGCGACACAAAATTTGTGATTTTGATTTAAATGAAATCCAAAGACAATCACAAAATTATGGATGGACTGATCAGTGTTAAAAGTTTTTCAATATTATTTCATTTGAACAAGAACTTAATGAATGCAGAGACAGCTAGTTACTAATGTTTGATCAGTTTGTTAATGAGTTTTATCAATGCACTGGGAACAACCAGCTGTTTGACAATGTTCATGATGTTGATGTGGCCCAAAATGAGACTGAGCGTGACACCCCTGGTGTAAAGCATTGTTTGGTCTCCAAATATATATATCATAGTATAATCTACATTTAATAATTTCTCAAGTTTTGTGAGTATTTACTTATGTAAATAAACTAGAGACAGTGTGAGAGACTGAAATGTATTTCCTAGAGCAGAAGATGATAAATGAGCGTTTTCCACAGAACACCATTGCCCAGCAACATCGGTCCAATCTGTCGGTTCTCTAGGTTCCCACCATCTCTAATAAAACTGTAACATCCTTCGATTTAACACATTTTACAGGACATTCCAGCAAACACCAGTTCAAATTGAACAAAATTACACAGGGCGGAGTTGCCACTGTGGGTGATGGGATTCTGTGCCCCCCAATAACTGAGCAACAGCAGACCTTAACCGGATAAATGAGTGGACGTGCCAGGGTTCAAGTGAGTGACCTTGACTTGATGCACCTTCAGCAGGAAGCTGGCTGAGTTACAGACACCGTGGGACAGAGCAGGTCAAAATGATCTGTCACACACACATGCATTTTACTTCTATCCATATCACAATGTACAAATACATGCATTGCATTATGTAGGTTATAATAGCACTAAAGGTATTTTTCTGTATTTGTTGTTTAATTTATGATGCACTGCAGGTAAAAATGTGAGTAATTTTGGTGGTTTGTGTTTTTGAAAAAAAAAAAAGAATAGACAAACATACTTCATATCTTAAAAAAACTTGTTTTGTAAAACATAAATCTACATAAACTATATTATAATAATAAAAAAAATAAATAATAATCACCTCTTTTGCTGCCAAAAGAGGTGCCAAAAATTGCTTTTTATTTAGGTAAAAAGCAACTTAGGCCATTATTTCAGGAGGACTCTGTGCAGGCCTGCCAATATCAGACTCTCTCATCCATGTCTTTATGAATCTTTCTTTGTCTGGTGCTGCACAGTCATGCAGGAATAGCAAGGAGCTGTTGGTAGCCTGTTTCTGCACATGTGGTGAGAGGAAATGATCCAAAATGTCTTGGTGTGCTGTACATTACGGGTTCCTTCTACTGGAAGTATGGAGACAGCCCAACTCCAGAAATCCAGTCTCACCATTATCTCCATGTGCACCTAACTTTACACTTGAAACAGGTACTGTACTGGTTATACCACACTGGAATTCAACATGTTCCTGAGTTACAGAAGCAGTCTGTGTTTTATACACCCGTTGTCATGGAAGTGATTGCAACAGATAAATGATGTCACAGTTGCCCGGATGTTTGGAGAAACAAAACATAGACAAAATGGTGACAGCTGAAGAGTGTGTGATGTTTGACGATCAGGACGTCCAGAAGCTCCTCACACTGTGGTAGCGAACACTCACTAGTACCAAGTTATCTGGGCTGAACTTTTCCAACTTCCTGCTCGACAGTCGGTTTTGGTAATTTATCAATGCTTTTGCTGTTCCTGCCATGGTGAGTTTCATCTTGAGCTTATTTGCAGTTGGAAAGCAATTAATAGTGGCCATTAAATTATATTAATTAAAAACCTAACGATCCCAAATAAAATCAGCTGTTTAGACGCACAGACTTTTCCTCCAAAACACACCTTACTGCTGCTGTTTGTCCGAAGCTAAAATGATGGCGGCACACTGTTCTAAATGTTGTAGTTTGACATAATTTGCGGTCAGTGGCAAATGGCTGAGCAAATACTTTTCTCTATAAAGCTGGAAGTTAAACAGCTCATAAGAACACAGGTCCTCTCAAAAGTATTCACACCCCTATGTGAAACTTCGACATAATTTTCTGACACAACCACTGAATAATTGTTAAATGGAAGGAAAATAATGTATTGTTTTCAAAATATAAAAGAAAGCTGTTGTATGCATTTGCATTGTGCTCCTTAAGTGGGGAGGCTCTGCAGCATCCCCTGCTGCGGCAATTAAACCGGCAAGCTACTGGACGTTTTTAAAAGGTGGAACCCTGTTGCTGGGATGTAGCGGTCACTGCATAAACCTGCCTCTAATGTACAAGAAGCTTCTGGCATTCTTAGCATATTTGTGTAATTATATAAACCTCCTGTGTGTGTGTTTACCTGTGCAGCTCTCTGTGTCCCATCTGCGTCCAGAGGCCATGCTTTGCTGCTTTGCTGCTTTGCAGGTTTACTGTGAAGTTTGTTCTGTCAGGGCCATGGCAACGCAGACCCAGTTCTGCCCCGAGAGCCTTTTACAGAATCAGCCCACATTTCAGTGGGTTTGACGGCATAATGATACATCGCAGAATTCAACTTAATAATTCACATGTAGGCTTCTGAAAACTGGCACTCATTCTGAACACCATAAAGGGAACAATAGGAATTCATGGGAAAAGGCCTGAGTGACTTACATTAACTTTATCTGTCCACCGTGAAAAAAAAACTGGCACAAAACTGAAAACATCTCAAGTTTGGATGTTTGCCTGCATTGCCTTTCTTCTTTCAAACAAATGAAATTAATGTTTTCATTTGTTTACCACATTGAATATGGTTGGAGTTCAGAATAAAAAGTTAAATTTTATTAACTTTTTAATAAGTTAAAAAGTTATTAAAACTTTTTAACTTATCTGTTAAAAAGATAAGTTAATCTGAATCAGAACAGATTCTGATTTGTTCATCAGAATCTTTATGTAAGATTCTGATGAACAAACTGTTCACTTTGTGAGTTTGCAAAGCAGCAAAACTAAAAACTAAACTAAAATAAAACAAAAATAAGTAAAAAGTGAAAAGATGGAGAAAAAGTAAATGGGAAATGAATGTTTCTCCTTACCAGCTTATGAGTGTAATTTTTATTTCCTTTCCTGATAGATCAATTATTGAAAGAGATAAACAGAAGATCTCCTCACATTGAATTTCTCAAACTATTATTTTTCTGCTGTGAGTGACCTAACTATTGGTGTTCTCATCTGCTTCTGTTTGGCACCACATTGAAATGAGTTAAGTACTGTTGATGCTGAGAAACACGGTCACAAAAATCTGGGAGAATCCTAGCAGATCTTCACCTGCAGGTTCACAGAATCTGGCTTTAGATTTTCTCAAGAAACAGAGTCTGTCATTACACCGACATTTCCCCCTAATATCCGAAAGAAGCTTTATATCATGTCATGATCAAAACATAATGATTTCCCAGATCGAAGCAATTTTTGGAACATTGCTTTGATTCTTTCATGCAGGTTTAAAGAGGAAGTAGGATGTATTTTCCAGGCACATAGTGCCATTTTATAGAATAATCAAGTAACTAATGTCAAAAATGCTGTTCACATAATACATGACTTAAAATAAATTTTTGTTCACAATTTAACACCTTGGAATTTAGTTACAGGAGAATAAACTTTCATCTGTCAACCCAAAAATACTAAATATTAATTAAAAACTCACCACACACACAGAACAGTTCTGTTCGTTGTATATTTACATTTGTCTCACCTGGATTATTTGTCACTTTTAGATCCTTTGTGTTCCTGTTCAGCCCATTCAGATGGTTATTATTCACATTCCCTCAGCCTTCGCTGCTATTTCCCATCACACGATTCTTCTTACGCTCTTCTCATTTGTTTCCATTTGCCTCTGATTAGTTTCTCTGGTCTGCTTTGTTATATATCTCTCCTCAGTATTGAAGGACATTAATTGTTGCTGCTTGGTACTGGATCCTTCTGTGTATTATCCCATGATCCATCTCCTGCAATTTTCAACATTTAAACATACAGACATGACACCTTTATGAACAAAAGCTCACATTAGCTATTGTTAATGTCATATAATTGCTCAAAATGACATTTCGAAAATGAAGTCTCTTAATTTTTTTTGAAAAAAACTAGTTTTGAGGTCGGGGTTTTTTGGTTTATTTCACAACACTGCAATGGCAACAGCTTTTTCACGTCACATGAGTCACATGATCAATAACTGGATGTTTCCACTGGTGCAAACCATGAAGAAGATGACGGGAAGGAGATGGAGGACAATGGTGCAACATGTCTTTACTGACACAGGAACAAACTTGTGATTTTTAATTGCACTTCTTACCTCATAGAAACACATTGTTGGAATATTTACACAGTTTTGTGCACACTTGCAATGGAAAAGCAGCTGCAGACTGAGAGCTTTGTTTGTTTTTACATCCTGTTTATCAGGTGGTTCTCCAACTTCTTAAATGTATTGAAGAAATCACTATCTGAATTAATAGTTGCCCTTGGCAACAATATATTAACAAACAGAACATGTTCTGAATATAATGAAGCCTAATAGTGTGGGAGGCAGGTGAAAATGTTGCCTTGACCAAAAATGTTTGAAAGAAGAAAGGCAAAAGAAGACAGAGTATCTAAGCTTTATATTTCTATGTTTTTCTGTTCTTCTTGTCTGCTGCAGACTTCACACTCATTTTGACATTTCTGCTCACATTCTCTTCGTCCCGGTCACTATTTGTTGCCTTGCTTCTTTGCATTCTCACTTGCCAGGGGCCAAATAGTTGTAAGATTGTCACTTACCGCCATGTCTCAGATTCTAATCATAGATTTCTAGCAATATATTTTGGAGATTTCGTTGATCTTTTTTTTTTTTCCTGGCAAGAATAAGGTCAAAAGGTGCCATGAGGGCGTTAATGTCTGACCTGCTTTGGAGCTTAAAATGTTAAATGGAACCTGCTTGCTGTGGTGGTTTTCCAGCAGAGCAGCATAAATCGGAAACAAAAGGATTACAGAGAAAGAGGGCGATCGTTTCTCACCCAGCTGACGTGAAATCAAAGAAAATCAATACGTATCATACATATGGAATGTGTATGATTAAAGTGGAGAATGAGTAAATCTTGTTAATCTGATCACACCAACTGATGCAACATTCCCACTCGGCTACAGAGAGGGATAAAAAAAGAATCTCTCTGATGCAGTGACTGACAAGATGAATGAGACGGAGTTCTAAACCACAGACCAGCCCGAATGCAAATGGATGCACAGCAACCCAATCAATGCCCATTTGCTTTGTGAGATTGATTCAGTGCCTGAGAGAAATAAAAATGATTTTAAACAAAAGTATACAGTATCTCTGGAGAACACCTGGTTTAAACCACTGTTCAAAGAGTCTGATTTGTAACAGATCATTGATGAGCTTTCATGGGATTCAACTTTTCTATAGTTGAATACGTATTCAACTGGAATACGTATTCACCTTTATTTTTTTCTTTATGTTAATCTTGCTACCTGAGTCAAGCGTAATTTGCTGGTCGCAGTTCCAGCAAGAAGCTTTGAAGTGCACACTTAACGCCAAAAAGCCCCAAGCTGCTGGGTAAAGAGGCATGTGGGGGGACCTAATCAAGAAAATTCAGACAGATTAACCCACATGTTGTGCAAATTACAGCCGCTCCATGTTTGATAACGGTGTTAAAGAGTGACTGTTCCAAACTTTCCAGTGAGTCACTCCGATTACTTTCTGTTTCGTCTTTATTTTTAAAGTGTTCCTGTTCATAAATATCAATTACCAAACTGCAGCCGTTTGCTCAGCTAAAGAGATTTTTCAGGGCGTTAAGATGCATTTATAGGTGGAGACTTGAGTCACATGACTTAAACTCTTTAGATTTTGAGTGAAATATCTAGTGTTTTCAAACAAACAGGTTCAAGTCCAAGTCTGTGCACATTTTTTCAAGTCTAATCTAAAGTTTAAAACGCATTTTATTTGTTAAATGGCCCCATTAATTAATTTCACTCAACTTTGACATTTGAAGTTATGCTAAGAACTGTAGGATATTCTTTTCTTTTGCTGTTAAATAGCCGACTTCAGCTAACTTGGTGTTATTGGCAAATGCACTCCAGTCTATGTTGACGTTACCGCTTAGCTTTCACTTCACTGTGTTATGTTTTGTGATGCTGGCTGTATAAAGCTGCATTAAACGCATCCACAAATAATGTGCAGCGTGTTAGCTCAGGATTCCCAGTCCATAAAAGAATGGATTGAATCAAATATTTATAGGAAACAAAGCTGTTGTGAAACATCTAAAAACAAAATTATGTTGACTAAAATTTCCAAATGTTTTACAGAATTAGTTCATTTAGTCTTGGTTTTTCAACATTCTTAACAAAACAAATCCTCAAAATGTTGCCTACATTTGTATTCAGACAGCAAATCTTTTTTTTGTAACTTTTGTCTTACCTGGTAAGTTGATTGACAACAAATTCTCATTTTCCACAGTGACCTACGATCTGTGGAAAATCTTAGCCTTACTTTGCAAGGCACAGCTCAGCCTGCAGGGTCGTTGTTGTTCTGGAAAGAAAATGTCTGTACTCTGAATTGCTTCTCTTTCACGATTGTTCAACCACTTCCTCTCTCCCTCCTGAAGTACTGCATCGTCACAACACAATGTTTTATCATCAGGTCTGTGTAATCAACCTGATATGTGGTGTTAATTAAAAACCAAACAAAGTATTTTTTTCCCCCCCCAGACAACACAAGAAACAAGACAAGTGAAAGTTTAATTTCAAAAAATTATTTTTATCAACCACAATTCTCACTTTAAGCATTTTGTGTCTCCATTTTTCTGCCGTGATTGAATACAAAATTACCACTGACTGCCTTCATGGCAACATTATCAGTCATTATTCCATCCCAGAGCGTAAGCAGGTAAGCATTTCAAGTTCAGTCCAAACATCTTGGATGGTGGCATATATTTAGCACAGACTGAGTTCTGTTTCCCCAGAGACGCTGATTGCAGGAGGGAGCAGTGAGAGTGGGTTTCTATGGGCTTATTTCCTCAGGGACAGTGGTCTGCTAATCATCCATGATCACAAATGGAGAATGAAAGGCAGGAAAATGATGTTGCCTCATTTACTACTATTTTTGCATGGACTTTATGAGTGATATTCAGACTTTTACAATATTGCAGTCTTTAACAATCTAGAATTTATTCAGCTTTTGGAAATAATTTTCCAATTTTTCCTTTTGTCTTAAAGCAGCATTGTGTAATTTCTATAAAAAAAAATTTTTGACATATTTGTTGAAACTATGAGACAGATAATCTGTGAACAAAACCTGAGCTCCTCTGCCTTCTCCCAGTGCTGACTGGAAACAACCAATCAGAGCCAGGAGGCGGGTCCTCCACTCCTTGCAATACAGCTTCTTCCTGTCAAAAGAGCCTGTAGCGAATGCTAAGGCTAGTTTGCATTTCCACAGATGATGCCAAATAAGCAGTTTTCCTAATGGTAAGATGTTTCTCTACCATTAGTACATGTAGCAGCATGTACACAAAGTGATTGGCAACGCTAAGGCTCTCCCCCTGACTCTGATTGGTTGATTATAGTCAGGAGTGGCACATTTCTTCCTGTGCAATGGCCAACTGAGGAAGGAGGTGGAGGAGATTAATGTTTTCACAGATTATCTCTCATATCATACTGTCACCACTTGGCAACAGTTTAACAAAAAATATGTGAAAAAGAGAAAAAAAAAAACATGTTTTTGTACAAGTTACATACTGCAACTTTAATCTGCGTTTTTGAAGTAGCAGCTTAAAGTAAAAAAAAAAAAAATCAACATTTGCTTTTCTAAGGGATTTGGAGATGGCTCCTATAAGCTCATATCTGTCCAGTAAACATGAAGTGACAGCCAGCAGCTGATTATCTAAGCTTACAGTCGCATTAAGATTAAAGACAGCAAGGCGCAGCTTTTGAAGACATGCATTAAATTCCCCCAAGTCCACGCTTTTTCTAAACTAATTAACACAGTTGATCATATAAAGCTAACATGCATTTAATAAGATGCTGGCTCTATATCGATTTCTCCAAACGCAGCCACTTTTTTAAGGCTGTTTGTTAGCCTTATTTTGCATGGCACATGCAATAAGTCTATTCTAATTAGAAACACTTGTAGAGTAAATTTCTAAAGGTAATTAGGTTGATGTGCTTTCCTCTAAAGCAGCCTGTTTTCACAGCTTTGATCTAATAAGGCTATGTGGACATTTCACAGCCTCCTGTTCTGTGAAGGATGAATCGTCCACCAGGTGGAAATGTGTTCATTATCAACTCCCAGAGCCACAGGAGGCCGATCTCTCTGTGTGACCTCTGGGTCGCGGCAGCTGCTGGGCATTTGCAGAAACTTTTAAAGGGATCATAAAGTGTTGTGGTGTTTCACAGAGGCTGTGCTCGCAGCACTCGTCCAAGATATGAATAATCATAATCCTGTTCAAATACCAACATACAGGACAGAACGGGTGCCACACGTTCACACATGGCATTTTACTGTCCCAATTCACAGCTACTTTTACTGGCCTGACATTTCCTCAGGTCTCTGAATAATAGCCACTATTAGCCTTTTTTTATGGACTAAAGGGCTAATCGGGTTTTACACTGGTAAATCTATCTGAGAATTATTTCTCTGTTTTTGACTCCTTTTTCTCCCAATAGAGATTTTTTTGCCTTGTTGTAGTTGTTTTCTTCAAAGACTGTTTAGAAGCCACCTCTTCTTTATTTAGCTGAGTAAGCTCATCTGGAGGTGACGAGAGAAGAATGCCTCCGAATTAGACCTAATTAACCCTTTTACCTTAATTCACATCAGCCTAGATTGATAAACAAACCTTTTGGTTTCTTTTGTCCTACAAACGTGAGCTGAGTTGATTAGAGTCTTCATGCAGCAAAAAGCAAAGAGGAGAAACCTGCTTGATCATCAATATTTTCATTTAGCTTTTTCACGGAGCCTTTCAGTTCCCATGTTCTTAAAATACTATTCTACATAAAACTATGTAAAACAGTGTTTTACATAATACTCCAAATGTATTATGCAACAGTGTACCCAGATGAGCTGAATGATAGTTTAATGGTGAAAAATAAAGAAAATAAGCACAAAAATAATCCAAAGTCCAAATCCAGGCAGCACAACTGAGCAGAAGACAAATGGCTCAACACTGGTAGCACTGGAACACCAATGGACAGCACAGACACACTCACTCGACAAACATTCCACAAGGACCCGACAGAGACACAGAGACACAGGTGACACTAACTACACAGGAGGTAAATCAGGGAAAGAGATTCACCTGGGAGGAATCAAGGGGGCGACAGGACAATACAGAGACTGGGAAGACACAGAAACACAAAACAAACACACAGAAAAACACAGAACATGGCACAGAATATATAAAATGCACATGCAAATATGTTAATCTGTAAATGATCTATTTATGAGTGCAGAGAAAATTAGATCTAAGTTACTCAGAGCTGGCCATTGTAAAGTCTTATGGCTACAGGTAGATATAATAATAAGCTTATTATTTTACAAAATGGCAGTATATGCCAAGAAAATACATAATCTTCCCCTTAGTTACATGTTTAAGGAGACAAGGTGGATTTAAAGGGCAAATGAGAAAATATGAAAGCAATTTTTTGTTGTTTAAATGGTGTAAGATGACCTCATGCCATAAGAAAATAATCCAACACCATCACTGTATGCCACATTCGACTTTGTAACAAGACTATTTGAAAAAAAATATACACGTCCCCACAGATTTTTGAGACATGTCCAAAACTCCAGCTGCAGCTCTGACAAACAAAATGATCAAACGAGATAATGGCATCACAGCAAAAAGCTTCATAACCCGTCCTGACGCAGCAAACAGCATTTTACCTCCTTCATCCAAATACACATGCACCATTCAGAACAGAAGCACTTCAAAGGCAACACTTACACTTCAAACATGTGACAGGACTTAATGTTCCTCAAACCTGCCTTTAGTTCTGAGGCAAAGAACAAAGTGATTTTCCATAATAAAACATCAGATGAACAGTAAGGCATGACATAATATGGGTTAGGAGTTAGTCCTTTAGGTTGCTGGTTCAAACCCCACTATGGGTTTGATGAAAGAATAACATTATAACATGATGTAAAACTCAAAAAAGTCTGTTTTACATAATACTGCCCCTTTATGGAGTTAAAACCTTTTTTTGTTGTTGTTCTTTATACTTTGAAAGAGTATTGAACTGAGACTCTGTGGCAGCTGATGCCCAGTCTCAAATGTCTCAACATCAAAATTGTGCAAAAGAATGGTTGATAAAATAAAACAAAATAAAAAATTCCAGAAAGATCTGCAACTGTCCAGAAAAAGTCCAAACCCGAACCAGACTAAAATGCTGTGGTGGAAATGTAAGAGTGCTGTGGAAAAACCGATGCCCACAAACCACAATGAAATAAAGAAATGTGTAACAGGAGTGAGCCAAAAGTCACCCAGAATCTGACGGGATCTGACAGGCTGATCGCTTTGGATTACGGTTGTCAATAGTGGTTAATAAAAATATCAACTGATAGAAACAATTTTACTACATACTAGATGGATGTTTAGAGCATATTATTTTTTAAGTGTGGGTTTTAATTTAGGTCTTAAGCTTGAGAAATCTCTTATAAACACATAAGGTGCCATTTGCCCAGATTTTGTCTGCTTGATTTTGTGTTTATTTTTGGACACAATGGTGGTAAAAATGATAGATTACATTATGTTGCATCACCTTAAATTGTCAACAGCAGAGTTACAACAAAGTTTAGTTTTTTCACAAACACTCCCACAAACCAGTCACTCAAAATTATTGTTGTGTTGTTTAAAATATTTGTGTTACATTCAAAGATGAATGAATTGCTCAGACGTTTGGATTTTTTTGCAGTCTGTTCAAACTTTGCAATTCATCCTGTGCAGGAGGTTATATGTCCTACACGTAACCTACTGTGCACTCTTGAAGAGAGCACCAAGTTTGCGTTGAGGTCAACTCTATTTTGAGAGCAGACAGCCAGACTCCTGGATCTGGCGAAGAAAACGACAGACTGACACCGAGGAGACGACTGAGGGAAGCCTGGTAAAGTGAAACCAACCAGCAGTGGAAGTCACAACACACACTGACATGCATGCGTGCGTTTTGGTGTGGAAGGGTGCGTGTGTGCATAACCCACGTTCTGAATTAAAATTTTCCGTCTGTGAAAGGAATGTAGCAGACGTGTATTTATTTTTTTTTTTTCCTCCCAGACCAAAGGGTGGCACAATGCCTTTATTTCAGTATGAAACCAAATATATTTTCCTTTTTAGAAAATAAATTATTAACAATCACAAAAATGTGTCTGAATATTGATGACCTGAAAAGAACATCCATCCATCCATCCATTTTCCGTCACCCTTCTCCCTAATGGGGTCGGGAGGTGCCGGTGCCTATCTCCAGCTGCATTCCGGGCGAGAGGCGGGGTACACCCTGGACAGGTCGCCAGTCTGTCGCAGGGCACCTGAAAAGAACAATGTACAAATTATTTATTGCAGCTATGGAAATAAATGAAATTACTCTTAGAATTTATTGAACAATTGCAAGACTTGGAAGAGTTTCTTGTTCCAACTACATAATTACATTAGGTTTGTCAGCAGTATCAGACAATACTTGAGAACAAAATACATTAAAAACAACAGAAGATATTAAAAATATGTCGATGGATCACAACCATAATGTAATGAAAACAGGAGTGAATGAAATGGTCTTTAGATGACTGAAGCTGTAAGCAGAGTCTTTCAGCTGATAAAAGGTTTAAAGGAAAGTCTTTTTGTCTGTTTGTTTGCTCTGGTTTGCTTTCACGTTGTGCTTTTTGTGAGTGGACATATATTTAAGTTTTTTTGTTTTATGGGTTACTGGATATACAAAATTTCCCTAATTAATGTTAGTAACACTGAACATTTTTACCAGAATGCCAGTGTGGCTCGTGAAGTCCAAACAGAAATATTTCCTGTAGTTGGTTCAGACTGATGCTGTTCTGTGTTCACATCGGAAGTGAATCACACCATGGTGTGTTTGGGACGTCAAATCTGGACATAAATCTTTGTTTATCAGCCATTGACACAATTGTGATGATGAAAATGACTTTGTCATCTGAAGGATTGAGCCAGAATAGTCGTAAACTATTGTGAAAAGCTTGTGGAAGGAAATCCAGCTCCAGCTTACACCTTGAAAGGCAATTTGACCAATTAATAGGGAAAAGAGCCTGGAGAAAATAAATTATTTAAAAACATATCCCATTATTCAAATAACAAAAAGATGTAATCCCTCATTTATGTGAAGTATCTGGTACTCTACATGCAGTAGATGAAAAATATTGACAGCTGTCCACAACATGCGGTTTGGACTTCTATGTCAGTATTTGAAACTTTTGACAGTAGCTTATAAAAACCCTTTCAGATTTGAATATTTGATTTGCTTGAGTAGATGTTTAATTTGTTTTGACAGAATCGGTGCTGCTGTTGTGCGGTGGAAGGTGCTGAAGGATCAGAGACTCACAGCAGAGATGCAGGAGGTGAAATCTGGGCTTCCTGCTTCATGTGCTGTGAATTTCAATCAGTCTCTGATAAATGCAGGGCCATAAATGCTCTCAGCGGGGTGCAACATGCCATTTCAGATCTATGGGCGATGACTGATATAATTAGAAGCAATGGACCGTCCAGCAATTAGCATGCTGAGTGCAGTATTATCAGCCCTAATGCACAAGTTAAAACCATATTCCTCAAATTATGGGATGAAGGAAAAAAAACATTTTCAAAGAAGCTGTGTGGTGTCACACAGTAAGAAGAAGAACAGAATAGAAATATTATTTATTGTCCCACAATGGGGAAATCTCTGTGCAGCAGCAGCAATCGCAGCAAATAGACACAGGGATAGCATATAAAATTTATTTTAAAAAATAGAATAAAGAATAAAAATATCATACAGTAAAGCCAACATTTCAACATGAACACCATGTAGTTTCTAAAAAAGAAAAATATACCCCAGTCTAAAGGCATGTGCAACCTGTTAAAAATGAACAAAATATGCAAATGTATTTAAACATTAAAGTTTGGAGTAGTTATAATTAGTGACAATGACTGTGCAACAGTAAAGATGTGCACAGTCATGGAACACTTCTTGGTTCTACTCCCTGACAGCAGGTGGGAGGAAGGATCTGAGAAAACTGCTTTGTGCACCAAGGATCCAGCAGTCGGTCAGTGGAGGAGTTCTGTAATTCAGTAACAACTTCATGCAAAGGCAGTTTGGGGCAACATTGTCCAACAGTTTCACTAAAGTCGTCCAGAACTTTGAAATAAAAACCACAAATCAATTATATTAGCAAGTTTTTAAGAGATTTTTTTTTTATCTGCCCTGCAATCTCTTTTATTTAATCACCTAATGTAGATACTTGCTGAAGAAAATACTTAGAAATAATACCAACCCTTCTACTCTGCAATGTATTGGTGACTAATCAAAAGTAGCTTTTTCTTTTATGTTGACTTAGAGAGAAACAGGCGCTGTAAAACTGAGTTTCACAAAGAATGAATGGCAAAGGGCCAACAACAAGCTAAAGGAGATTCTGTGAGAATCTTTCAGTCAGTAATGATCTGAGGAGCCTGCATCAAGTCCAAAGTCATCCACCAGAAATTCTTTTGCACTTCATGCTTCCCTCTGTGAAATCGCTTTTCCGCTGGCAAGTTGAGCTCCAACCTGTTAATGTGCCTAATACAGGCAGTGAGCTTTTCCATTATAAGCTCTGTTCTTCACTGTTACAGTCGACTGTCCGCTGATGTTTGCAGTGATACTCAGCAATACAAATATCTCATGGTTCTGGTTCTGAAGGACCAAATGAGCTACAGTCTAAAATATCAGACATCGTAAAAATAAAAGAAAAAAGAAGAGTCTGAAAAAATATTTAAAAAAAAAAAAAAAAAAAAACCTTGAAGAGTCTGCTTGAAAAGGAAAGGAAAGGAATTTTATTCTTAAGCATCACAGTGACTCAAGAAATACATCAAAAGCAAGAAAAGAAAGACTTTATGAAGAAAAAAAAAAGTTTCATAATTGCCCCCCAGAGACCAAAACCAATCAGTTCAGTTTAGATGTCAGATTGAATTTTAACCAGGTGTTTAGGATTTAGAACCAGTGTCACTGATTCTAAACCCAGTTTGGTTTGACAGACATGTTCATACAGAGGTCATTTGTTGGGTCATCAGAGGTCATTTGTTGGGTCATTCAGAGGTTATTTGTTGGGTCATCAGAGGTTATTTGTTGGGTCATCAGAGGTCATTTGTTGGGTCATCAGAGGTCATTTGGTTCTACATCAGACGCTACAATCATTAGATGTAAAGAAAGGCAGGTTTAGAATGCCTATTAATTTTATATAAACAATATTAACTCATTATGTAAATTTGGGATTGACTATTCATCGACTATTGGGATGGGATTATTTTTGGGCTGCAATTTGATGGAAGCCTAATGACATGTTTAGTTTTTTGTATCTTCATTTCTATGCACAAGATTTATCCAAACAGACTGTGCACTGGGTGCTTAACCTGGAAGCTTTAAAATATTTATGTTAACATAAATAAATAATATTTATCTTAAACTTATTTATATTCAGTTATTAAAACTATTTGTGAAGCAGGTATTGGGTTTTTATTCATTCTCATTGCTCCAACATTAGTGATATTAGATTAGTCAAAAACATTCCATGTTAACTGAGTGATAATGAACAAAACTGCCTCGAGTTGTCACAATAACGTGAAAATTTACTAAGATTACATGCTGTCTCTGAGACATATAAGACATTGTTGACATTTGAATAATAATTCTATTCATCACAGCTTACAGTTGCTTCCAAATACAAAGGCTGGTGTGACAGTCTTCATCTATTTCCAGCCATGATACATTACTGTTCCTTTTGTTACATAATGAAGACATAAAATGCTGTCAGGCATAACTGATGTGACATTTGACTAATGCTGTTCTCTCTATCTCCTGTAATCACAGAATTTCCCTCTCTGCACATTGATCTGCAGTTAGCTACTGAAGGCTTTGTCAGGGTCAATGTGGCTTTTAGTTGCCAATATAACTCTCTAATGGTGCAAATGAAGAGGGAGCAATCAACCTTTCCACTGACCTGTGGAACAATTTAGTTCGCTCCCATTGTCTTTCTTCTCGACACTCGACATAAACACTTCCAAGACGTACTTGAGGCGCTACACTTCTACCGTCCAGTCACTTTGCCTTCTATTAAATTTAGAACCACTGTTGTGTCGTTGACTCTCTTGGATAATGTGTAGTTCACAAGAACAAACTACAGAGTGGTGGCTTGCCTCTGAAGAGTCCTTCCTGTAATTGTTCTGTCACAAAACTAACGGAAATGAACATAGGAATAAAAGTGAAGATGTACCTCACACCAACCGAGCAGCATCTTTTGACGGAGGATGATAAGGAAACTAAAAAAAAGAAAAACTGCAGCTACAATAGCAAACAATAGTATATGTATAATTGTATTTCCTCATTATTAATTTTAAATAAATTTTCTAAAAACTTCTCTCATCTAAAAAAAACATCATAATCATACATTTAAAGGAGTTATTTGTGATTTGCTCAAATTAACAAATGTAAACTATATAGCCTATTAATTTTTAGCAAGTTGAATGTCAATTAATGGCTGTAGTGGTGTGCATCTTTGGAAAAAAAAAAATGTTCGAGAAGGATGAGGTTACTATTTTCTGTCAGGACATTTACACTTGATTGACTTTGCATATTTTTGCAAAAGAGATGCAATTCAAAAGTTCTGACAGTTCCGTTTTTGCCTGTTCCATTCGTGGAACTTACTGCCAGTTGCTACCACTGTCAGAGGTCTTGCCTTTGCTCACCTGGGCTGCCTGGACCTTCTACTCTGTTGGATTTCATTAAAACCATTGTTTACATCACAACCTGGGTTCACCGCGCCTCCATTCTCACCAACAGATACCAGGTCAAGTTTATTCATGTATGATTTTAATTTCATTTCCCATTTAATGGAAGCAATTGCAAAGGTGTTTTTATCTTTCACTTTAGCAGAATACAGACAATGATTTGCACATATTTGTAATGGACATCAAAAGGAGTTATTTTAACATGGTGGCAAAATAAATGGCACCATGTTACTTTGAAATTGTGACACGGGACAGGTGGGTATTGTAAAACCAAAAGAGTCATATAGGTCAATTTGAGAGACGAATACAGCAAAATAAATTCATGCTCTGCTGACAAAATAACAAAGCATGATCTGTGATGAAGCACAAATAAATTAGAGGTTGGTCTGTAATGAAGCCAAGACCGAGGAGGCGGTTGGAGGTCAAACGGCCTGTGTGGAGGAACTAGAGAGGATAAGTGAAGACAGTTGATTAAATGGACATATGAGACATTTAATAAGTTCACCATCTACATAATGGATGTAGATGTTGATATGCAGTATCAAGGGCAGCTGTTCAATTTAAGAAGATAAGGCAATGACTCATAGATGTTACAGAGGAAAAGAAAACATGTATTTGGTGTGCAGCTGCTGTGTGTTGCTCAGATAAACAAAGAGTTGTGTCCAAAATTGCCTGAACTGCTTCACATCCGATCTATCATGGCTCAACTGGTTTCAAATGGAGAGATTTGATGGTTGACTGGCCTTTTGCCCTGCCTTTCAACACATCTCCTCCTGTTCTGAACCATCTGAGCAGCACTTTGCACTCTTCTGTAGCCTGTAGCTGCACCAAAGAAATAGCTCACAAAAAAGCCAAATTCCTGCCGCCTAAAGTTTATGGTGGATTATTAAAGGAGACTGCTTTTAATATCAAGGAATAGTACTAAAGTTTAGCTAGTCTACTTAAACCTTAAAACACAAAGGTCTCTTACGTGGTACTCAAAAAGGACCTGGATATTATTGCATTTGCTCAAAAATACTCCCATTATGACAATGACAATGTTACTTCAAGCAGACATGCAAGGACTCTGCCAGATGCACATGTTTGGCATGAAGGGGAGCAAGTCTACCTCCAAGATGGAGGCAAATTAGAAGTTCGTATGATGGTGCGGCTCCCCCCTGTGTCTCCACCATGAGCAAAGTGCTAAAGCCCTAACAAATGACCCACAGCGGGGCGTAAACACACCCACAAAATGCAGAAAACATGAGGTGTGTGTGTGTGGTGGAGAGCCCTCTGGCAGCTCTTCACACTGACATATCCATAAAGGAATGATGGATGATGCACTGTGGAGTCTCTCTGCAGGCAGAGAAGCACACATGCTCCACTCAATCCAGTCCAAATACTTTCTATACACACACTTCTAAAACAAATTCAGTTTTCACATTTTCTCACCAAAAGCTCCCTATGTTGCAAGAAACTTATTGTTAGCAAAAGACACAAGTTCAAAATTGTGACCGTGACCCGTGACAAATGCGCCAAAAGCCCTCAAAGCGCATGTAGTCAAAAATACTCTTATAGAAAATATTAGAGGAAAGAGATTTTGATTTATTTGCTTGAATGAGTAAAATACTTTGGCAAACGAAATCCCAATGCCCTCAAACAAAACACATCTACTCTTGTTTTTTACAAGTAAGTTGAAAAACAAAGGTAATGAATGCAATAAACATTTCTCAACTGAAGAGTGCAGTTCCAGAGAAATGCCTGATATGGTTGAACATATACAAAAGTTCCTCATGTGTATTATTGCAACAACATAAACACAGTAACTAACAAATACAGGAAGATAATGAGAAAAAACTATAACCATATACATTAGGTATTAGTACATACCTCAAAGGAAACTTTGGTAACACTGAGACTAGAAACAAATGAAAAATCATGTATTTTTATATTATTTTAAACAAAAGTACATCTAAAACTTGAAAGACTAAGTAATTTAAGCCCTGTGTTGCATATGCAATGGATTAGCAACCAATGACTGCTGGAGATAGAGATGGGAACCAGACCCAGCACATCCATTCAAATGTATCTATGGATGGATGGATGGATGGATGGATGGATGGATGGATGGATGGATGGATGGATGGATGGATGGACTTTTTTTGTCATTAGCAGAATATTGACAAAGTTTCGTGAACATTTGTAATGGATATGCAGCTAATGGCAGGCTGGTATCCAGTAAATATTTATTAAAATTAGAAATCCACCAAACTGGATTTTGAGGTCATCAAGGATAAAATCCTGATGGTGCTGACATTTTAAACTGGTTTTAGCTTCTTACATTAGCGGTTAGCATGGTGTGTGTGGCTACATCACTAAAACAGATTCAATATGTAACTAACTCAACCTGGACAGATTCACACAGAGAGAAAGAAGCTATTGGAAAGTTTATCTGACAAATAATCCTTGGCGCTCATGCAGAAGATGTGGCTCTGGTAACCGCCGTGTCTCTAAGAGGATGAGCCTCTTAGAGACATCTTCCCCCCCGAGGGCAGAGGATGCTGTAGGACTGAAGATGTACTGAAGAAGTCAAGAGTTCAAGGGGTGGAGGGGTATTGAAGCTCCACCGAGGAGCAGGTGTAGAGAGGAAGCGAAACCTGGTGATTGGAGGAGATGAGGAGAAGACCAAGGTGAATAGGAGGAGCTGGATGAGGTGATCAGATGGGCTGCTGAGATGAAGAGTCTTCCAGTTTGCATTTACACCTAACCTTCATTTGGGGACGCAGACCCAGACCGTAACTTCGTACAAATTAAGTGGCAAAAGTCCAAAACAACTTGAGCGTAGTGACTGCTCTTACAGACATAATGATTAAACATGTTCTTTTGAGTCTGGGTCTCTGATACTTTCCATCCAACTTTGAGAGAAAATTCAACAGACCTGACTTTGTTGGGACAAGAGCGTAGCGTTACAGGGAGAATGAACACATGCGAGAGCGTAATGGCTATCCTCAACATTAACGCCCACTAATTACCTCTAGCAGAGCTCTGAAATGAACTGACGAACATTTAAATGGTGTTAAAATAGGCTCTTTAAAAGTCACCTTTCATATTACGGAGGTGCGAATGTGTCTGATGGTTAGCGCTCACTTTTAATCAGCAACCCCAGTAATACACTTCAGTGCTTTCAACAGTTCACGTCTCTCCTTAATGAGTGACTTTCAGGTTTTGTGGACAATTATTACAGGAGCATATCTGATGATGACAAAAACTGTCATCACAGCCGAGTTTTGTTGACAGATTATCTGTTTTTAAGCAGTTTAAATCCTCTTCCTGTAAGGATGAAAGAATCCTGACAGAATGAAAGATCCTCCTAGCAGAGGGAGCGAGGTGAGCCATCAACCATTTTCTAGAACCTTCTTAGACAGTAATCACACAATAATCTTTGAATAAGCACAACACATGGGAGGTAACTCAGGATGTACATGGAACTGTGTACTTTAAAGTGAGAAGCACAACACTTCCTAACAGTGTATCTGAATGAAGATCATTTTTATGAGTTAATATGACGGCATATTAGGACCATTGTAGATGGAAACTTTTAGAGGCAGCGCATTTCCATTAAACGACTCATTAAAATTCTTTGGAAAATAAAATGAACATTTTCATGTTTTTTTTCTAGAGAATGTCTGAGATTAATGTCTAAGTTTCAGATTTTTATTTTTATTTTTTTGCAAATTCTCAACTTTCAAACTCCATTTCTCAATTCCCATGTTTACTTTTCCCCAAAAAACTTTCTGAGATTAATCTAAAAAATTTTGAGTTTTTTTTTTTTTAAAGGAAAGTTTGAACTTTTCAAACGTGGAAATTGTTATTTTCTAAAAACAATTCTGAAATTAATCTAAATATTTCCTGTCAGGTGTATGAACACCTGCTTTCTCGCAGTTTCCTAGTGAAGTAAAGAGAATAGTGAGGAAGTGGGCTTGTGTGTGTCCACACGTGCAATGTTGTGGTCTGTGTGTGTGTTGAAACATAATTCATAGTTGCAAGGAAACATATAGGACTGGACATTTTTCATCTATTTTACCCATCAACTGGACTGCCGGGCCAAATTGACCCGAACAGTATCGATGTAAAGAGTTGACACAAGGGGTGTTGCAAACGTGTAAAATGAACACATTTTCAATTTACTTACAGAGTAAGACAAATAGAAAAAGTTTGATACGAAAAAATACTTCCAACTATTAAAAAAAAAAGAAAAAATTAAACTTTAAAATGGGTCGATTTGACGCCCAACATAACAGGAGGGTTAAGTTTACAAAGCCTGATGATGATTGTAGAATTTTACTTTCAGTGCATATAATTCCTCTTTTTTTCACACCAATCTGTCTCCAAAATACATTTCAGACAAAACCAGAACAACAAAAAGCCTCCACAGTTTTCACATGTATCCATGACATTTTAACACCTGCTCACTCGTAGTGTAGATTAACATGATTTAATTCTAATCTTCAGGATTGCGGCCTCATCCGCATGTGATTATGCTGCTAAGCGTGACCCCTGTGAGCAGGCTAAGTGGGTTATTGGAGTTACCGACTATTTCGGACTTGGTCCGCAGTTGTTGTGATCCAGTAACATATGGTACACATATAAGCCAAACCTCCATAGAGCGTACGTTTCCGGATGGGTGAAATCTGTTTTCACCTTGGGAAGTGCACAGTGATGTGGAAGCAAACAGAAGCCTGTTTGATTTTTCTGAGATTAAAAACTGACACTTATGTTAGTTTTGTCCACACTAATCTAATTGTGCTTCATATTTTGAAAAAAAAAAAAAAAATAGACACTGAAAGCTTTGTGTTTCAACACAGGTTCAGTTTTAAGGAAAACCTGTCCAAGCGGCTAAAGTATTATCTCAGAAAACAGGCTGACAGAATTTGCAATCAAACTCTGCCTCTCCACTAAAATCAATATAGAACAAAATTACAGAATGTGGAAACAATGACATTTAGTAAGGCAAGGATAATTCTCTGAGAAAATTAGCCAACTGTAATGATAAGTCGATTTTTCACCCTTTGTCCTTTTCAGCAAACTTCTTTGCTAATTAGACCCAAACGAGTCAAGTGAAGGTCAAGAACAAACAAAACGGGCTGGTAAAATCCATCAACGATAACCTCAGCCAACCTCAATCTTTGTGTGATTTAACAAATTGTTGTGTAGAGTTTATAATTAACACCTATGTCAAGATTTGTGTCAATAAACCCAATTAAACCACCGTAATCACCTTTTCTCTCTCCATTTAATCTGCATTCTGATAGCTTTCTGTGCGTCGCCATCAAATGCTAATGAATCACTGTTGTCAGGGTTTTTGCGGAATTGCTGATGACTACAGTACTATTGAATGCAATCAATTACTCCCAGAGCCTGTCAATACATTAATCAGCCTTTGGAAGACCTATTAGTACTGATCAGAGATCAGAGCCTCGTCTGCAGCCCATTCAATCAGAGACGCCCCCAAACCAGCGGAGCCCTGCAGAGCTCATAATTTGTCTTTTTACGCCAAGCAGGATTTCATCAAGCCCCTATTGTTGTCAGGAGAGCTCAAAGTAATTCCACAATGTACATTATTCAAAAGACATCTGCCAAGTTTATTCATTTTGAATAGTAAGTTGGATACTCGTATCAAATCTACTGTTAATCAAGGTCTAAGAATAGGTTTTTATTGTTTTCGCTGAAGCTTTCACTTCATGAGCAAAGTGATCGAGTTCCAACGGCAAAGTAACGGGAGCAATTCACTTGAACTGTTCATGACACCTGAACTAAATTATTTTGAGTTAGGCATTGAAGCCTCTCGTTAGCTGTGGTTTCATTATAAATGTGAGCAAATGTTTGACTACATTCTGCTAATGTCAAAAATACATAGTTTTGTAGTTGCGATATTTTCATCAAATAAGAAATTAAATTAGCTTGTTCATGCAGTAAGTAATTCCAAGTCATGCAGGGACGGATGAAAACAGTTGTGTGAGATATATTCATATTTCATCCATGGTGCCAGCGCTCATCATCTATCGGCCTTCAGAGGAGACGATGGAGTTGAAGCCCTTTATACTTTGGAGTGTCTGCAAAGTATAAAGGGAAATTGGCTGTGATTTTTCTAAAGAGCTATGGACTCAGCATGTTGGAATGACACACATCTTTTATTAACTATGTGATGCTGTTCATGAGAAAAATGTGATGCCATAGAAAGTAACATACTGGCATCACCTGCTATGCATCCGCTGTGTAACATTCAAGGTCTAATAGCCAGAAGTCAGGCTGACACAATATTAATGTTATGTTTTAAAAAATTTCAAAAATATTGCAAAGCTTACAAGTCATGTGTTCAACAAATGTGTACACAACCAATGCAACTGCACTGGAATGACCTAATGAAAACACTTCATTTCAGGTAACACTGATTTTATTGGTATGATCAGTTCTACATAGGGGCCCACAGGGCCCGACAGGGGCCAGAGCCCGTGGAGAACTGGTTATGACTCCTGTAGAGATAAGATAATGCAAAATCAATATTTATAATATAGATTGAGATGTATGCTGGCATAACCAGCTGGCATCTTGGACCAATTTTATTTTTTACCTCCAAATTTCAATTATGAATTAAAAATGTGCATATTGTACTTTTTGCTTCAGTCATATTGAGACAGGATCAGAGCTTTCATCTGCCAGATCAGAGGTCTGCAATCTGCAGCTCCATATGAGGAGGCTCATTTAATACATTAAACAGTGAAATATAGTCTTTCTTTCTTTTGTATAGCTTAGTAGGATACTGTCCATTAGAATAAAATAAAATAAAAAAAAGCAACATTTCATTAAACTGGTGTTTAGACCACAGACTGGTGTACTGGATTCCTGAAGTAATTGTTCCTGTTTTGCATTTAGATCATTCTGTTTGGAGCCACTTGGAACCGGGACCCAGAGCGCAACAGGTGCAGATCTGGAAAAACAAATGGATTGAGGGCTCAGAACTGAGCTCAGGCCCGATTACCTCCTGTAAGCCCATCAGCTGATGCCTCGGCGCCCTGCATCCACTGGTCTTATTGAACAAATCTGAAAAGTGGAGTGATCCAAAGAGGATTTATCAGACTCTGTTTTGGGATAATCTTTTCACAGGTAGATTGAAGTTATTAGGTGATCATTAAGAAAGTCACTGCAGGCGGTGGACAGGTCTCCTCTTCAGACATGTACAGGAGCCCTTGGTCAAACATCAAGCTTATTAATGGTTCCTTCAGCAGAAACCACCTGCTAAACTGTCGCACAAAATAAGATTAATTTATCCAGCTTATGCCGCTCCTGTCTTTGTTTATTGGTTACAAGTTAACTAATGTGCTGCCCATTATGAAACAACAGCACCACTTTATGTTGCTAGCACTTCAGTTCAGGCTCAGAGAGAGTGATTCATTGTGCGAAGTTCCCAAACATAAGAGGAGAAAATAAGACTTTGTTTTAATGAGTTCTTTCACACTTACTGGCACCTCTGAGAAAATTGAGGACAGAAAACGTTTCATTTATTTCAGTCATGTGACGTCTTTCAAAAAAATGCGTAAAATCCAACATTTGGTTTGAATTTTAAAGGTTCACAGTAAACATTTTTGATCAGTGGGATTAAAAACAAAGTATATTGTTCTTTTGATATTATATATATTGTATATTATTATTATTATTATTATTATTATTATTATTATTATTATTATTATATTATTATTATTATATTATATTAATATAATTATATTATTATTATATTATTGTATATTCTTCTTTTTCATATTGTTCTTTTGCGCGATGCAGGAGTGTTTTCATATCGCTGACACATGTCCTCCCATGTCCCAGACATGATGTAACACAGTTGCCAATTCCACTTCAGCGCTCTGTAAAATGGGAGAACAAATAAACGTGACAATAAGTGAAGTTTCAGGTGTGTTAGAAATACCTACAAAAATATTTTGTCATATAGAGGCAGGATCAGAGCTTTCATCTGCCAGATCAGAGTCAGATTAGTCCAAATGTCACCATATCTACAGGCAGAACAATAACTAAAAAGTTTAACACAATTATAATTGTGATAAGTCTGGATGAAGATGTTAGTTTACGTTTCCACTGTCTGTTGCTTGTTTTCACAACTGTTGACTGTATGTGTCAATCATGGTTTTAATGTTTTTATGAAATAAAGGACTTTCACAGCCTTGCTGCTGAAAATGTGTTATGTCAATAAACTTGATTGATTAAATTTATGATACATATTATTTCAGGGCACTTTATTAGAAAAGATCCCACATTTTATAATAATAATAATAATAATAATAATAATAATAATAATAATAATAATAATACTTTTTTTGTAGGGTTTAGATTTGAACATAATTTCTGATAATAAAATCATATTTATTTAATTCTGAAAATAATTACAGAATAATTTCAGCTAATCAGCTAAAAAATGGGCAGATGACAGGATGGACAGCGACTTGTTCTAGACATTTCTGATGATCAGACCTTTCGCTGCTCTGTCTGACTTTCAAACACAACACGACTGTAACGACTTTACTTTCAGAGATCTAGATTCCTTTTTTCACTCCTGTTTTAATAACCTTTAAAACTGTTGCTGGTTCACACTGAACCAAAAAAAAAATCACTTTTTCTCTGTTGTCATCCTACAGCCTATTAAAAGCACAAAAGCTTCTCAGCAGTCACAGGCATGAATGGGAAAACCTCCACCGAAAGGTGTTTCATCTCCGGCGGCCCTTTTTCGGGATTCATTTGTCATCATCCATCCGACGCTTTTGGCCTTCTAATGAAGAGGAGAATACAGAGCCTCAGTGTTTTGTGAGAGAAGTGACGCAAAGAACAGAGCCGGTCCGTCCCCTCTGCATGTGTTCCCCAACAGAAAGGACTGTGAGGGCCGTTTGTGTCGCTGGGGCCCCGACGTTCACAGTTACTGTTTGGGGACTGATAAATGACTCTCACCACGAAAATATTCTCCGAATAAATGGCCGCTGAAACGTGTGGCCATGGGGACAGCAGAGCAATCGTCCATTAGCTGAAGCAGCTGAGAAGATATAAAAAGCTCCATTGTAATGTATGATGCTTACTTAATACACTGAAGCTGAAATCATAAATCTGTACACAGAACGAGCTTCTGCTGAGGTGCTGACACTTCTATATGTACTAACAACGTATGGATCATAAGGAATCCTATTAAAAGCACATTAATAATCGGAATGTAATGATGCATGCAGCTCAGACAGGACATCACACATCAGGTTCACAGGAAAGAGATGAAATGTTAGCAATAACAATATCTAAATATTTATCCCAAACAAATCACTGAGTTTTTATTTTTGAAATAAAATGTAGAAGGAGTTTGACCACTCTTTATATTGCTGCCTATAATATAAAGGTAGCTTTATAATATAAAGCTACGGTTGTTCTAATATCAACTAACATTGAGAAATGCTCAGTTTTGTCATTCAGCAGATAGAATAAAGGTCTCAAAATGTACTGTAAAGAACCTATGTTCAGCATAGAACCAAACAACAAGGCAAAAATCACTTCCTGTTAGACTTCAAAATAAGATTCTCAGACAGATTCAGGACAATACGTAATATCTACATTTCACAAGGAAGTCACATGCTGACAGTAACTTGACTGCAGAGCGAGGCAGACTTTGCTTTAACAAGGAATCTTGTGGTGTTGCAGTACCGCAGCAGCTTGTGCAATGAGATCACATTACATGAAAGCCACCAGCTAGACTTCTTTTGAAAATGAACCACAGTCACGTTAAATATAGGTTATCACCTACAGAAGAACATGGCAGCTAGTTTTTCACTTGTTTTTTCCATTTCATTATGAATGATTATTTAACTGAGATAAAAACACATTTCATTTAAATCAAACGTCCACATAAATGGTGGTGTGTTTTTTTTTTTATTTTTTTTTATCAATTTCCTCATTCAAATGTGGCACGTTGTCTATGGGTGCAGGAAAACGTTTGAGTCTTACAACACCGCACAACACAGAATCTACAGTTTGTTTGTATTTTGTGATCATTTTTACTGTAAGTGTGACTTCAGAGTCACATAAAGATAGTTACAAAGTCGTCCTTTCATCACCTGAAGATCATTTCCAGGATTAAAAGTCTAATGTCTCAGAATGATATAGAGAAACACATCCATGCGTTTATTATTAGTGACACTGATTAGTGCAACAGCGTCTTCACAGGTCTGACTAAAAACATTCTCCAGCTGCTGCTGGCGTTCTGACTAAAACCAGGAAGATGGAGCTCATCACTCCAGTCCTAAAGTCTTTCCACTGAGAGAATAAACTGTAAAATAATGCTGTTAGCTTATAAATAACTGAATGCTTTAGCATCACAGTACATTAAAGATCTGCAGTTGAGTCAACCTTCTGGGATTTCCCGTATTCTGGTTCTGGACCGATCTGCATCAGAGCCAGAACCAGAACCAGAACCAAACGAGGAGAAGCAGCATTCAGCTTCTATGCACCACAAATCTGGAACAAACATCCAGAAAACTGCTAAACAGCCAAAACACTGAGTTTCTTTAAATCAACGTTAACCTGTTGGAGTTAACTTTGATCAGGAGTAAATGGAACATTGACAAACATCACTGTTTTTTATGATGGCATTTCAAGACGAAATGTTCATCACAGTTGGTGACTGTATGATGTTTTTATGCTATAAAACATTTTGAACTGCCTTGTCGCTGAAATGTGCTACACAAATAAACTTGACTTTCCATGGCCATGACTCTGTTCTAAGATCTTGTCTCTCTGGATTAGTCCATGTGGATCCCAACTTGCTGAGACTCACTTTAACCAGCTGATAATTTGACCTTCATGGGATTACTTCTAGAATCTAGTTTCAATTACAAAAAACTGTTGCGGTAGTTGTTACCCAGAGAACTAAAACATATTGTCCCACAATCTGCACCGGTGCCGTGATGTCTTGTGACTTCCTCTGTTTTTCCTGCAGGTTGTTGCAGCTGTCCCTCTTTGTGTTAAGCATACTTGCAGGCAGTGATACGGGTTTCCTGCTGTTGGAACTGCCCTCTCTGTCAGTCAGACTCTTCACACCTGACTGCCAGCTGAAATCCCCAGATTATGCCCAGCAGATCCCTGCTGTGTCTGAAAAGCTCCATTGAGCAGCATGTTTAGAGATGTGTGGGCTCATCCACACCAATCTCTGCTTCTTACCACAACCCCACATGGAGGCATTAATGGACTGATTGATCCAGTAAATAAATAATAGCACAGGCAGGACAGGAGATGGTGAGACACTGGTTCACTGCAAGTGTAAAATCTTGCTCTGTTTAGTCTACATTTTGGGCCCTTACACTATAAAAAGGTGAGTTCTACTTCTTGAAAGCTATTCAAACAAAGCAGACCGATTCCCCGAAACAGATGGCGTGACATAAAACGTAGTTTTTATGTAAAGCTACTCCCAGAAACAGGCACAGCTTTACGCATAGCGTGGGATATTTACCCTGAAACAACAAAGGTGGGGAACATGTGAGTGAGACTAAACATTTTGTACAGAGAGTTATTTATTTAATTCACTCAGTCTTATTCCTGCTCTTTACAGGAACTGTTCTCACAGTGCAGGCATATTTGCTCGCCAGCTCAATTATTCAACCCATCTTTATTCAATTCTGAGTTGTTTCATAATTTTTGGAACCCTTTTGCCATGGTTTCTGACTTTATTAAATCATTTTTGCAACTTCCATTCTGGTCAACCCCTGATACCCCTTATTTGCCAGCACCTAAACATGACATGGATGTTACTACTGGTGAAAACACTGAAGAAGACAACAGGAAGTGGTGGAAGGATTTGTTATTATTTTTTTTTATTTTTTATTTTTCAGAAAATGTGCTGCTGGCTCCACCAGAGCTCTCACAGCATTGCACACTTCATAAAAAGTTGTACCATTTTAACGTCTTGAATTTGTAGCTCTTCTGTAAAATGGCCGACTACAATTTTCCCAAAACACAGCAAGCATAGTTGCTCCCATGTAGGCGGGGCTTGTTACTCCAAAGCATGAATAAGATGCTGATATCTCCTCTGATTGGCTGATAGATTATGAAGGCTAGCACCATGGATGAAAAGTGAATATATTAATGGAACTGTTTACACCCATCACTGCTATGATTTTTAATGACTTATGTGAACAAGTTTATTTGTGTGATTTTAATTATATTTACTTAAAGGAACACAAAAATTGCGTTTTTCTTTTTCTTTTTTTTATAGACATATTTGTGCACATTTGTAATGCCTACAGTCTGTTGTTGCAAGTCAGAAGTTTGCTTTGCAGTTAACATGCCATGCACATTCAAGGTGTTTTGAGATGCGCAGAGTCCTGAAGTGGTCCCTTCAGTAGGGGGAGAACAGCAATAACAAGCCTCAGATGAAGGCTGAGATTAGGCACAGACGGGCCACAGTGGAGCTCCCTCTCCAGATAATTCAGCTCTAATCTGTGCTCTGCAGGTGTGCGTTTGGTGCTGAGAAGGTGAACCTGGCACCTCGACAAAGATTTACTCCCGCCTCTCTCTCTGCGTCTTATCACGCAACGGGAAGCCATGTGCGCATGCTACACAATTTAGCACAGACGACTTTAAGAGTTTCTATCACAGCACTATGGGTGTATGCCTGAAAAAGCCTGAAACTCAATCCTCACAAAATTTAGGCATAAGGTGCATCTTTCTGCTACAGGTAGAGCCTCTTAAAAAGCATTCAGAATACTTCATATATATTTATTCATATTCAGACACATTACATCTCTATTTTCTGCATTTACAGCCAAGGTTTGCCCTGTAGGTTTGTTTACATGCTTTTACCTCTGCGTGTTCTGAAAACGGATCATGTTGTTTGCACCTTGCATGGCAGAAGAGAATATTAATTCATAATCAATCAACGCCTTCTACAGCTTTGTAAATGTGTATTTTTAAATTGGCAATTAAAAATAAATTAAATAGTTATCTGCCATCATGCATTGGTTTAAATTTTGGTCATACATAAAAAAAAACCCCATCCGTTTAAAAGGAAGAATACTAATGTCATTTAGGCTTGGGTTGAAAAAAAAAACATCTTTAATGTGTTTTTAGCTTAACTGGAGAAAAAGTCCATTAAAGCCTCAGTAACGTCTGTCTTTCATCATACATTAATTGCAAATTAGAATTTGGTCAAACTCCAAAACATTTTGTAGGTAGCTTCTTCTAATGCTGAAGTTTGTCGTTCTCTGAAAACACAATAACAGGCTTTCATTGCAGACTAAAAGGCGGATGATAATTTGACATCTAATGAAACATTTTATTTTATTTTATTTTTTTCAAATTTCAAAGTTAGGTTGATGAAAGACGGTGGGTGGTGCATGATCAAGCGGGGAAGTTCTGCAATCAGAGCAGATTGGGCTCATCAGGAAAGGAAAAGCAAAAACTCCCCCTTTTTAAAAAAAATAAATAAATATGAAACAAGCAGCTATGAAAAAGAAAAGCATTCTTTTTTTAACCAATGGAACTTCAGCAGGATGTGTTGTGCCACAGTAGAGTCTTGTTTGGCTATTAATAACTGTAAATAATTGCTCTGGGCAATTATTAGTAAAACTATTAATATAGATAAAAAATGATCGAGAAAAACAAAGTAGCTCAGTCTCAGTTATTGTCTAAGTGGAGTTTCTTCAAACAGCAAGATACTGCACCAGAATAAACACACAACTTATCTTTATTATAATAATCTTTATTAACAAAAAGATTTCAAACGTGCAGTGAAACGCTTCGATAAACTCAGTACAACATGTTGAATGGAAAACCCCAAAATATCCACCAGACCCAGCAAACTGGCTGAATAACAAACCAGTGAAGACCAAACTACAGGACTACAGAATGCCGAACACATTTAAAAAAAATAATTACAGTAGCATGTTGTATAATCACCTAGAAAATGATGAGAAGTAAACAGAAAAATACCCAAATTATTAAAATTTGTGACTAAAAAGAATGATTGCTACTGTAAGTGCAAAGGGCCTTTTAAGTCATCATGATTACTAGGATGCATTGGCCTGTATAAAAGATCTTCAGCCAAGTGAAGCTGTGGAAAGACAGTTTGTGTGAACACAAACTGAATTAAAACAAGGACCGGAGCGCAGGAGGAGCGCAGAAGGAGCTCAGCAGAGGGGAGAGAAGAAAAACGCGTTCTGTTGGCCGATTTCAGACCTGTAATCATAAAAAAGCCACAGGCTCTAAATGGAGAAAGTATTGGAGGAAGTCACCTCTGGCAAAACAAAACAAAAAAAAACTTTGGTGAGTCTTTTGACAGTAGCTCTGAACTACTTACATTGATTCTGTCTTCTACACACTTGAAAAATTAAAATTGTGAGAAAAATGTCCAAAAACATTTGATATAGGTATGTTTTTTTTGTTTGTTTGTTTTGAATTATTATTTTTTTGTTTAAAAAAAAATAATAAAGGAAATAGCTTGTGTGTGACTAGACGCTTGTATGTGTTTATAGAAAGATAAATAAGAAATGCAGTGTCTGTGAAATTGGCTGTTGTGTTTTATGTTGAATTCTGCCTCGCCTCATGTTTTCCATTTCCACTTCGGCTTTTCAGAGCCAATCAGGCACCAAACCAACAAACATGTGGTCTTAGGTTTCCAGGGTTGTGCACTTGCATTACAAAATCAATTTTAGTTCATGTGGAAAAGGTTTTGAGAATATTTCTGAGTCACCATTATTTTATTTTTTTTTTTTTGCATGCATTTGCATCTTGTATTTTAGCATTTCAGTTTGAACTTTTTCAATATCATGTCTTTTTTTTTCTTGTGATACAAATATGACAATACAGAAAAGGATTTCTCTCACCTGCACTTTCTTTTTTGAACAGTTAGTGGATCTGTGGGCCAGCGCAGCTTCGTTTCAAAGCAGTTCACCATCTTTGATTCAATGTATCCTGAGAATCTGAGGCGGCATTTGTGCTCAAAGGGAATTAAAAATAAGGCTCTCGGCTGGGTAATCATGTTTTAAAAGTGAGTGCCATCATCTTGAAGCATTAAAAGAAAGAATAATATCAGCGCCGAACAGGTACCTGTTTGAAACGATGCCAGTGTTTCATCATTGCTGCGTATAAGAACCTGGACGGATCTGCATTTGGAAGCAGCTTTAGTTCATCTCACTGATGCCAGAGATGCTGCGTGTAAACACCGAGCGACGTGCCGGGAACATTTTAGCTAAAATCATTTTAGAACAGCTACTTTAGTTCAGCCGTGTCGCATGATGTTCAGGAAAAATTTGATGCGGGCACCAAATGCTCCTTTTACACTCAAATCAACTTCATTTTAGCTCCACACAGTTCAAGTGCTACTGTTTTTTTTCTTTTCTTTTTAAATCTAAAGTTTCCAACAAGTCAGCATTTCTTTCCCTATTTTTCCTAACTGTTGGTTCTTTGAAAAAAAAAACCTTCAGCACTTTTTAAGGTTCCAACTCAGCAGGGTAAGCTATAAAACTGCAGTTCATTTGTCTCCTCTCAGATGGAGTATGTAGATGGCTACTGCCTCTCCGGTGCTTTAATGCTGCGGGCTGTGGTGTGGTAAATGGTCGAGCGATTCAGCCTCTTTCTCTGCACAGTTAGCCAGCTCTCAGCTGGCAAGCTCCTTTCAAATTTATTTCCCCCCTAAAAAGGAAAAAAGAATATGCCAAATGGGCCGTGTATCCTAACGTGTGTTTGTGTGTATGGAAAGGCAACGAGTCAAGATTCCTGAAAAATATTTTCTATATAGCCTTGATTTTAATTCAGCTTGAAACATTCCTATACGTGTTGATGGTTGAGGTATAAAATATGTATTTTTTTCTTTCTTTTTTTGCGGACAGTACAAAAAGTTCTGTATGAAAACTATGAATAGTTTTCATACTATTATGTATGAAAACTGATAAATGAGTGTAGTGTGGAAGAGAAGAAGAAGTTACAGCTGGTGGCACAGAAGCCAAATGATGATGCATTCATGACACAAATAGTCCAGCATAGAAATACATGAAGGACAGAACCAAAGAACCGGGAACCTTAAATGTAAAGAATGAAGTGATGCCAGAGAAGCAAGAGTGACAAATGTAAAAGTAAAGCAGAACCCATCACCAACGTCGCAAAGACTGTAACGAGAACAAAAGGCATGACGGAAGAAACAGGAGAATTTATACTGATTTAGATGATAATGACTGACACGTTGCAGGTGTTACATCGAGCAAATTAGGAGCAGAGAAAACAAGACCAACAGACCCAAACCTGGGAACAGATGAATATATTACAACACATCCGTTTTACACAACTTCCAGGTTCGATTTTCACACTTTTCGATTGTGAAATTTTGGATTTTTTTGTCATTGTCAGACTTTTTACATGTCTGTCTTGTTTTTTGATGGCTGTTTTAAGAAAGCTTATGTATACATTTATTTGCTTTTTAATCAAGTCCACTAATAGAATTATCCTGTTGTTTACTAACGTTAAATATAGTCCAGTAAGATACTCATCTGTACATTGGAAACATTGATGTGACCTGAATATTTAATTGTGACTGAGTCTGCAATATAATCTATCTATCTATCTATCTATCTATCTATCTATCTATCTATCTATCTATCTATCTATCTATCTATCTATCTATCTATCTATCTATCTATCTATCTATCTATCTATCTATCTATCTATCTATCTATCTCTGTCTGTCTGTCTGTCTGTCTGTCTGTCTGTCTGTCTGTCTGTCTGTCTGTCTGTCTGTCTGTCCATTTGCTGTGTAACAATGTTAAGTGTTTGGAACAGGAAAAGGCTTATCAATGTCAATCACCCTCAGGTACATTCTGCTAAATGTGCTAATGGTGGAAAAACAGCAAAACTGTCTATCTACTATCACTGGTGACCATGCTAGCTAGCATGAGCATTAGTTAGCATTTGCCAACTTTTTGCTATATAGCAGAAAGCAGGGAGTGGGAGGAGAAGGGGAATGAGCAGCGCCAGATTATTGTGACTGGCAGCACTAAGACCCACCTCCTGACTCTGGTTGTTTCTAGTTAGCACTGGGGGAAGGCAGATGTTCATAGATTTTCTGTCCCTATTAATATGTCATGACATATTGACAGTTTCAACACATATGTAAAAAAGGTATATGAACTTTCTGACTCATTACTTTTTTTCATAGTTCAAAAAGAAGAGCTGTACCTTCAGTAGCAAAATAATCTTCATGCATGACAATGCACCATCTCATGTTGCCATTGGCTGCTATGGGCATTAAAGGGGAGAAATTCATGGTGTGGTCACCATCCTCCTCTGACCTCTGACCCTATTGAGAACTTTTGGAGTTTCCTCAAGCAGAAGATCTGAGGGTGGAATGCAATTGGGAAGGTTTTCTGACATCCTGCAAAGAAATTCAAGCAGAAACTTTCCATAAACTCACAAGTTCAATGGATGCAAAAGTTGTGCAGGTGATATCAAAGAAGGTCCTATGTTAACATATAACTCGATTTGTTAAGATGTTTTTGATTGAAATAGGTTTTGATTTTAGTACATGCCACCACTTAATGCTCCACATTCAAAGAATAACGGTTTGCAGTTCTTTATAATGCATAAAATGTTTAGAAAATCTGCATAATAATTTGGAACAGAGCATTTTGAGGTTTTTTATTTTTGAAAAAAATACTGTTCTCATTGGGAGGTTTGTTCAGTAAAATTAGATTTATACTGTAATAGTTCATGACTTGAAAATTATACTGACCATCATTTGCATTGACCATTTAAGAAAATATGAGAAAATATCACTTGCATAATATTTTGGAACACAGTGCAGAAAGAAGTTCATCAAAAAAAGAGGGAAAAGAAATCCACAGAACAGATGAAACATATTTTCCAAACCACAACCTCAGGCACAAAAGGATAACTGCAGCTCGCCACTGCAGTTATAGTTACAACGTGTAACGCTGTTTGCAACTTCGCATAGCAGAAGGGAAGTCTGCTGTGTCTTGTGTGTTTTTTTTCCTGACTAAAAAAACCTTCACTACCTTACAAGTGAAGCCACAAATTCACTTTGGTTGAAGTTCAAAGTTCATGCAACTTAAATAAACAGAATATTTCAGAAGTACGAGGAAATGAGCAGTGAGAAGTAGTCGTACTTCTCGAGGCAAAGGAAGAGAAAATGACAGAGGATTTCAGATGGCTCTCTCAGTGTTTATGTAAATGTTCTATTTGTAAAGTGAATCTGTCCACTCGGCTGAGCTCAGGATGTTCTTAAACCATAATAGCATGAGTGAAACTCTGGGTTTTAACAACCCCCTTAAAGTTCTCAGTGCCACACACCTCCCCTGTGACTGATATTTACATTTTTATGCCCCGTGTGCCACACGGAGAGATTGATGCTCTGTGAAACATATTTATCTTCACTGAACGAGTCCTTCGCATGTCAGCGCGCTGAAGGACAGGGATACCCTGAAGTCCTGAACCAAAGGCAGTTTTACAACCCTCCACAGAAAAGACGCTCAGAGTTCTCCCTTTTGTCCAATAAACCTTTAATTTTGTCATAAAATGCAGTGTGTACATTATGAGGAGAGGAATACGTTTTATTTTTGGAGACGGTTCGCTTCACTAAAAGCTTCCCTGGAGGCTCTGAGGGTGTGATTCTAGGAGACAAACAGCTTTATTCTGGTTTAACTCTGGTATTTCAATGCACAGGAGCTGCTGATAAATGCTGTTAGCATTGTGTTAGTTCATCACACCACATCAAGGTAATATTGTTCTTGATGCACGGCTTAGTTTTCTCTGGTGGTCAGACACTTTAGAAATAATAAAAACATTTAGAGGCGTTAACGTCTCAACCTTGTTTTTCTCTATTCATCTCCCTTCGTTTTACCTTTTGAGACTGACAGTTTGATTTGCGAATGAGTTCAATGTTCAATGTGTCTCAGAAGAATAACAGGGATTCAATTGGGAAACTTAAAACAGCTCCATATTTAAGCAGATTGATATCAAAGGCTCTGATATCACATTGGTTCTGGGATGGAAATTAATACTCTGTCGTGTGAAGATGTCAGAAAAATCTACAATTATACTTTCTGCTGTCAAAATAATATTATCATCACAGTTCCAACTATTGACTATAGGTATTTTAATATATAAACCAGATTAAACATTGCTAAATTAGTAGTACTCACTTGGTTTTTTTGTCCTTCTACTTGTTAGTAATCCTTGGGTTCAACAGTCTAATATTAGCTGGTTAGTGGATCAAACTATATACTGTCTTCTAAGAAGAGCAAGTCTTCAGCTTGTAGCATCACATAAATGTTGGTTTTGTAGCTCGCAAATTTTTTTTTTTAAATGTTGAACATTAAAAAAGGATAGATGGTAAAATTACCTATAAATAACAATATCACAAGAATCACTGTAATGGCAATATGTAAGTTAAGGCAGGGTAATTATATTTATGTACGAAACTACATGTTGGTTCCCCATGTTTAATTAAAATAAGAATAAGTAATACGCAATTTATAAACTAGTAGATGTTTCTCTGGATTCTTGTTCTGATCAAACTAGATCTTGGTTCCAGTTGTTCTGGGTTGAGTTCTAGATTTGTATAACATAAAGCTGGATGTTGGTTCTCCATGTTTGATTCTTGTTCTGGATTGTTGAGTTCACAGTGTTTGAAAACTAACATCAGTTTCTCTGGGACTTGTACTGATATTAAAACCATAAAGCTAAATATTGGTGTAAAGTAACAAGTACTCCAAAGTTTATAAAAGCAATAAACTAAAGAGTATGTATCTAAATGTTGGTCTAAAGTGATCAGTACAGAATAATTTCACAATTTCACTTTCACGTTGTCTACAACATGTTGATGCAGCCAACATTTTCCTTTAATCAATATTAATAATAATGAACATACTAGCAGGTATTCAAGGGAATCATTTTCCTGCTTTCCCTGACACTTATTCAATGGAGAATTGAATTCTGTCTCACACATTTTGTTTTACTCAGAGCTACATCACACCTGGCTGGACAAAGCCTCCCCTACAGAAAGCCAAATTGGCTCTCAAGTGGCTCAATGTTTGACTCATTATATGGTTCATGGGTGGCTGGCTGTGGAAAAAGCCAAATGTCCGTGCAGCCGAACTGTGCGTTGCTTTCACAGAGAGAAACATCTGGCTCCTGCTCCCTCTGCACCCACGCAACATGATGTCGTGGTTCACTTTTACACAATCAAAGATTGTGATGCAGATTTTTGTCAAAGAACCAAAAACAAATTAGGTTTGTGTCTAAATTTAAATCACTGCGATTTTAGCAAATTAACTCATTTGAAAAGCTATTCGTTTGGTTGCAAGACAAGCAAAGCTGCTAATACAACCCGAAATAAGAAAGTTTGTTTTCCTTCTGAAAACTTGAATTACTGCTTCTGCAGAAGCAATGAATCTGCTTTCAAACCAAAAATCTGAGCTAAAATGAAATCACACATTGACCAAAAAAAAAGATGAAATACATTTTCAAGTAAAATAAGATCAACTATGAACAAACAAGTTCCTCCGAATTAGAGTTCAGTGCAGAATCATTGCAAGAATCACAGGACACAGCTGAACCAAACAACCGTCTGTAAAAGTCTATTGAGAAGATGCTGCAAACAAGCTAAATAGCAAAACTTAGATCTAATAACTAATGAGAACAAATATCAGCATGTTCATTTACCTTCAGGATAAAACAGTAGCTCCAAAGGGTTGCAGTAGGACTTGAACAAACTCACTTCATTTATAGTTCATCCTGCTGCTCTCAGTTTTATCTGCATGCAAAGATCTTCCACCTTTGAAGAAATAAGAGAGGTTTTGTTTTTCTGTTGCATTGTAAATTATTCTCCAGTTAGAAAAATGTATACTGTTTCTGAATCCTCTAGCAATGTTGCACCTGCAGCTGATTCTCCCCTGATTACTGATGCAAGCAAAGGAAACTAGAGTCAAATTCTTGTTTGTACCCAAAATATAGGTAATTCAGTGAGGAATAAAGTCGATTTTCATTCTGATTCTAACAACCTGCAGGTTTTTAAGCCTCCGACCAGCATTCAGAATCAATCTGTTGACCTACACTGGTCACTGAGAAGATTCTTTAAAAACTTCTCTGAGTTTATTCCATCATCATTCGTTTTCTCCTGAAAAGTGCTGCCCGCTCTTCATCAACATGTTCGGTACAGACTCATCTGGACTTGTTTCTGCATCTTTGCCATTCTTTGGCTCATCTGCACTTGGGATCTCTGTGACCTCGACCCCCAAGCTTCTGTTGTTACGTCAAAAGTCAGCAGATTACTGAGTTCTAACAACTCAGTAATCTGAGTTTTCCTTTGAAGACCTGCTTTACACTGGGTACTAATGTTGAAATATGCACAAGAGCGTTAGATACCAAAATCCTAAAAGACTTGAACATTTATGGTAACTCAGAGACACATGCACTGTTCTGTCCTGCAGAGCTTCATCACTTCCAGCACAATCTGTGGCTCAGTAGGAACCTGATGAAATACCCAAATTTGTAAAAAGCTGATTTAAAAATGAACCAAGTACAACTAAATGTATCCATTTTTCAAAGATAACCACAGAAAATGTAAAACATTTCTCAGCTCCTTAAGGAGGAATCTGTGATTAGTCCATTAGTCTGTGAGTTGGCTGAAACCCAGACAGATGGCTTGATTTTCATTTTTTATTCTCAAGGAGAGGAAATTTTATCAGTAATGTGTCTTCTTGATATACTTTTGATGTATTTTTTCCCTTTGCTCTTATTACCTGTGTTTGCCAATTTCAGTTGTTTGAAACTGACATTTTGGGCAACGCTGCTTCAAGAATCCCGCTGACCTTTAGATTTGTGTTGGGCAAAAATGATTTGGCTTCTTCTGAAGGGAAATACAATAAGTGATAAAGGAAGAAACACTCAGACATCAGAGTTGGCATTTGTATCAAGTGAAAGTGGGTATAAAAATCAATGGCAACAACATAGCCTTTACCTTACTGATAGAGTTCAAAACTCTATTAGTTACATGGAGTTTTATAGGGCTGGATATGTAAAGAATTGATGACTGATCAATTTGAGAGAAGACAAAACAGTAGTCTGCTTACTAGTCTGCCTCTCTGCAGTTTGTCTACAGAAAGTATTTACATCTAAAGCTCTGGAAATAATGAAGCGCCCACTGCACTGAACCCCATTGAAAACCTCATGGTTAATCTACCAAATATTGATTTCTGAGTTCAAACATTAATATTGTTTCTAAATGAATATGAACTTGTTTTTTGTTTTTTTAACATTACTTGAGATCTGACAGCACTGCATCTTTTCTGCTGTATTGAACATTTCTCACTTTCTGTAAATACTAAAGTTTTGCTTGGATTTTCAGAGACAAGCAAATATGTTTTCAATATGAAATATGAAATAAGAAAAACTTCATATTTCATAATATGTCGTGAAATTTCGATCATAAATATGGTAACGCGCAACACTAACGGTGTTACTTTTGAGCTGGTTCGCTACAACATTTTTTGTATTCATATCATCTTTTGGGAGTGATTACTTTTTATTGCTTGACAATGTTGACTTTGTTTCTCTTCAGCACAAACATTTATTTTTCTTATTACTTTGCAGACTTGTCTGTTGTTTGTGTTTGAAGTGCTGTACAATTATTCAGCCTCTCAAACCAGAGTTTCTTTCGAGCAGTAATGAGATATTCAGCCTTCAGAGGTAACTATTACAGTCAAGCACTTTAATTTAAAGGATATGTCTCTAATACCCACAGTGTTTATGTACTGTAATATAAATTTGAAAAAAAAAAAAAAAACATACTGAGATAATGCAAACCACCACGAAAGATTTCAAATTAGAATAGCAGAAAATAACTCAAAAAACACAATTTAATGTTAATGTGAAGGAAAAAAAACACCAACAATGTTGCCTAGAAAAAAAAATATTGATACTGTATTAAGCCAAGCATTCCTTTAGTTATAAAGTTATATTTTGTCTGTATGAAGAGCTCTCTCCGTAAATAGCGTGAAAACAAGCTGGAGTGGCACCGAGTTATTTGTGTCAAGTGTAATACGGATTTTTCAGAAAATCACCCACCTGGGTATAAACAGTGGCACTGGTTGTTGTGCACTAGCCTCCTCCTGCCGCCCATAAAGAGCTCCCACTCAGCACCACTGCGCTGCAGGGGCAGCTACAGACAGGTGCTGCTGTGAGATTAACAGATGCACAGCACTGCAGGGTTCCAAACACAACGGTGCTTATGCCGAGATGCTGAACACCTTGTCAGCACGTGGTTCACGCCCGCTCCCTCTGGACACATTCCTGATAAGGATCAATGATTTTTGAAAGATATACTTGTGCAATTGGGAAAAACCCCTAAAAAACAGAAACCTGAAAATGACAGAAAAAAATGTGAGCGTCTGAGGTGTATTCATGGCTAGACAAAGGAAGTGGCAAAGTGTTACGCAAAGTGCTAAAGAATCAATTCTGTTCATTCTAAAGTGAGATGTTAGAAACAAAAAGTCACAGTCACTTTGTGAAACTCTCACAACTGATTAACAAATGCTTAAAAGAAGAAAAAAAAATACCCCCCATAAAGCAAACATTCAGCAGAATTAGGTTTAATACTATGTACAGTATTAAGATTATTATTAAGGGAAGCTTAGAGTTGAGATGTCTCCAAGCCTATTAGATGCTAGTGAGCTACATGCTAACCACTTGTTAAGGTGCCAAAAAATAAATCGTTTTTTTTTTTTTTTTTTTCCAAAATTACTAAATGAAGGTTTGCTAAACGCTGCTGAAAAATGGACTTTGACTAAATGGGACTAAGATTGAACTTTTCAGCTACACGCCAAGCGGCTCTGGCAAAAACATTGACAAAAAAGCCAGTGAGTTTAACATTAGAGTTTTTTCCATAATGTTTGAGTGGGAAATTATCCTGCTGCTTTAATAAAGCAGAATTTATTTGAATCAGTTTTGCATATTTATACCATAGGCACCAATAAGTGTGGAGGACACCTGTGTATCTCGGTTCCCTCACCTTTTACAATCCTACAACTTTTTCTTTACAGAGCAGAAACCATGAAACCAACAGCAGGAAGCAGTTACAGGATCAGGGCGCCACCTCATTTTTAATGGTTAATTACGTGAGATGATTTTTATTGAGTTTATTATTGAACAGAAACACTAATGAAATACTACTCATGTTTTTTCAACAGCAGCGGAATATGGACAAAGCTTTGCACGCTTTGTGTTTTCAAATTCATAGAAATGTTTGTGTCTTGATAAAAATGCCATTTCGCCATTTCCAGTTCAGTTTTCAGACTTTTGAATGTGGCTTTACCAATATCATACCTACTTTTAGTTTTGTTCTACTGAGGCTTTTCACAGAATACCTTGTCAGTTCTTGAGTAAATCATTACACAAATCCTGCTGTTGGGTGGAGATGGGGAGGATTGAATTAAAAATCCTCAGCTGAAAACCTCTTCATAGAGTCGCCTCCGGGTTAATTAACACGCGCTCACCTGAGCACCACACTCTGCAGAGACTCCTGCCAAAAAGTCGCTTTCCAGGCTGCAGTGAGTGCATCTCACTTGAACAGAACACCGTAAAAAGCCAGGTGTGGCAATCAGATGCATCCTACCGCAGCATGGTCCTGGTTTGAATCTTTATTCATGAAAAGGATTTTTTTGTGGCTGAAAGGATTCCATACAGGCAGCGAGGAGCAGAAGCAGCTCTAAACCATCTCAGCTACCCCACCACCACCTCACCTCCTGCCCCCACCTCACTCTGTTAAGTGGAAACATTTTGTTCTTCCTTATCTCCTGCAGCCTCCCGAGTCCGGACTGTCTCCTGTGTGTTCAGTCCCAAGGTCGCGGCTCAATTTGTATTATGACTGATTCTCCCACACATGTCCCCCAATTCACACAGAGAACACTGCGAGGATGAGCACTGATGCAGTAAATTTCCTTTTTCTGGGGGAGTCTCTCTAACCGGAGCTGGACGGCCTGCCGGCGGCGAGGGGAGGCATTCGCAAAAAGGACTCACCAAAGAGGAGTTTCTGTCACCACAGACTGCTCTTATCATTTCTCTTCTTGATTAGAGGGGAAGATTTCATGCCTGAAGGTCAACTTTAGGGCTCCAAGCAGGGGGCTGATAAAGGCTGGGAGAAAACACATTAAAGGAAACCTTCCACTCCTCACTGATAACAATCGGTTTGACAACACCTCTCAAGAAATTATTACAAACACAAAGGAAAGGGTCTTTTTGCATCTTTACCTTTTCATATGTGAGCAGTTTTGGTCACTGTGTGGCCAACTTTCAGAAGTATGAAAGCAGTCTCATGTAAGAAGGTTTTGTGCTGATGTTTAAAAGGGCCAATTTTCAGAAATCTCCCATGGCAACCATGTCTGGTAACAACCACTTTGCTTCGTCCAGAGGGTCTGGACTCTGGTTTATGACAAAAGATTGCCTCCTGGGGGTGTGGACTATGTTATTCATGATGTTTTAAATTTTCCACCCAAAACATTTTTGGAATGATTTTACCCGTGACGCATGCTATGCGCCAATTCGACAATAAAATGCTTACCAGAAATTTTCCTGCGTCATAAACATGGTTGTTTATGACGCACAAAGACAGACACACCGAAACAAATGCAAGAGCATCTGTATATTCCTTTGTGCATGAACACGTTTTATGACATCCAAGTTATTTAACTGCTGACAAGTTGAAACCATTTTCTAAGAGCTAATAGCTTTTCTGGACAAAATACACCACATTATTAAAGGTTCTGTTTCAATTGTTCCAGAAGGAAGGGAAGAGAAAGATCATATTGACAGGTAATAATTTGTGTAAATTTACTTCTGAGACTCAGAACAGGTGGCCCAAATGCCTGGAGAGCGAACGTGGGCAGGCACTGAGGAGCAGAGAAAAAATAGACATAGAGGAAAGCTTCCCAGACTAACATTCAGATCGATTTGGATTCAGCACTAAGGAGATGCCAGATTTAGTCAAATATGAGATTAAGTATCTCCGGTTCTTTTTTTTTCTTTTTTTTTTTTAACTACAAGTAGACATTACAAACAAAGCAGTCGGTTTTTATACAGCAGACCTCTAATTCAGTGCGTATTGTATCCATATTCAAAGACGTGGGCTGTGCTGTGCTGATAAGACAGTAATGGAAATTTTTACTCGTGTCTCTTTGTATAGCAATTTAAATGCATTCCAATAACAATGTCATGTATGAAATGGCTCCTCTAAAAGAAGTATATTACTTGAAAACATTCATATTCATGTATCGTCTAATTCGTGCGCACACCTTGGTGAACAGCTGAATCATTTTCAGATAGTTTCTCACTTATTTTTTTATTCACAGAAACTCATTTATGAAAATTGGGTGTTTCTTTTTTTTTTTTTTTTTCCTTAGCACTTCAAATGCTTTCAAACCAGGCCTCCATGAATTTAATTAAGCTGCCGTTATCTGAGCTTTTAATGTTTTTTGTCATGGCGTTGCCTTATTTTTCATTGCTGGAATAGTCTCTCTCCTTTGTGAAGGCCAACATTCGATCAATGAGAGAGAGAGGAGAAAAAAAAGAGAAATGTATCCAGCTAAGGTAAGGCCTTTGCTCCAGTGAGGCAACTTTCAGTGCCTAATTTCCATTAGGTCCCAGAATGGTACATAATGCATATGTTCAAAGCTTTAATTAGATACATTATGCAGGGGAGCTGGGCTGTGCTGAGAATATTTGGCACAGTGGTTAGCACTGCCACCACTGGCTCTCAGAACAACATCTATGGCTTCCTGCGTAGAAATATCTTAACTGCTGCTGCTTGCTATTATACACATTACAGTAGAAATGAAAAACGCACTACTATATATTTTCTAGGCATATTGTATCAGATTGTAGCAAAATCAAGTAACTATTTTTAATTTAAAAAATGATGTACATAAATTTGACTTTGTAATTTAACACCACGAAATTGGATCTCTGTCTCTTTAAGAAACTCCTGCTCTTTCTGAAATTCCGCCTTCAGGAAGTCATCACAACATGGCTCCTCTATTAACTTGTTTAAATGAGCTCATCAGATGCACAGCTCCACCAGCTGTTTGCTCATTTCTGCTGGCTAGTCTGAAGGAACTGAGTCACGACAGAAAGGCTGCTCTGTGAGGTGAAAGATCAGACGCTTGGACATTCTAGCTTGGCGGAGGAGCTGCACCTCAGAGCTGTGCAGCCCTAAGGGTTCTGCACAGCTGTATGGTTGCCATGGGAGATTAGAGGATTTCTCAAACATGCAAGAAAGAATCAAGGCAACATTCCAGGTACATTTTTGATGAGGGAATAACATTATAACATAATGTAAACCTCAGAAAAGTGGATTTATTTGTAATACTACACATGCAAATTATCCACTGTGACTGGGATCCATTTTCTGCTTTGGGGAGGTATATCCAACTGATCATACCCCTTTGATTATGTTTTTGTAATTACTTCATTGCTATTATTTTCATTTCTTAGCATTTAAAAAAGCATTTTGCTGTTTATTTAAATTTTGTAGGACTTTTGGAAAGCTAACAGTCTACATTATATTTTTAAGCTAACCAAGTTCATTTTAATCAACAATGACACTGAAAAAAACCTTTATACTCAGGTATCAGAAAATGATACTGAGTAACTGTCTAGGTTTCTATCAAAGAGCAATAAGAGCAATAAGACATTAAGGATGGAATGTGTCCAGAGTCGCCTTCAGAGTGAATCGTCACATTGTTTGCTGCTAAATGTCACTTTGAGAACAAAGTGGCTCCCTCAAAGTTTCTAAAAAAGAAAAAAAAAAGTTACTAAAATTCAAACCATGCAAACATTTGCATTCCTTCAAATTTGTTGAGTGTATTTGTGTCCTGATAACACAATGTCCAGCTCCACACATACAAAACTCCTGTGCCTAACTCTCTCCTGGCCCAGTCAAAGTCTGCAGCATTGTGTCTTGTGAAAATAGATCAATCTTGTCTTCTGTGATCTATAAGACATCTGATTTGTGGCTTATTTATCTTCTGGTTATTAAAGCAAACAACAGAATGTAACAGTAAAGAATCAGGACAGAATAACAGATGGTAAATAAGAGCCAGTGGGACCAGGGCCCAAGACATTATCGGTTGTAGACAGGGGCTAACAGGGGCCAACAGGGGCCAGTGTCCATGTAGAGCTGTCCTGGCCCCCATGTGGCCCCTGTACTAATGAGATAACACTACATCAGTTTCTTATGATGATGATGATGATGATGATGATGATGATGATGATGATGATGATGATGATGATGATGGCGGCACAGGTAGCTGTAACTAATTGGTCCATTTGACCAATTTATTTTTTTACCTTCACAGTTTTAACTTTAACAATGGATTAAAAATGAAAGTGTTACACTTTTAGCTCCAGTCATAAAATTGTAACACATTTTGCTGGTAAAGATTAAAACATAGATTTGTTGCATTATGGCTAAACAGGGATTGAAAATATCATTTCTGTAAACATGTTGTTCTTTGAAGTCACATTCCAGAGAAAAATTTCTCTCTAATCTTTTCCACCTTTTAACAAAAAAACGACAAACACTGTGCAGACTTTTCACTTTACCGTTTTTATTTCAATAACACTAATCAACAGATAGTATTGTTTTCACCAGTGAGATGAAACCAGACAGGCCACAGAGTGAAACCATGTAAGGCTTCATTCAGTATGAAATATTTAATTCTGAACCATCTTTCATGAGCATGCCAATGTAAGTCCAGCTTGTTTGCAGAGTAAATATTTCAGGTTGATTAACATTCCGGTCTTTATTGGGTATTCACATGCTTTTCTTATTTGTTTAGGGCAATAATTTGCCAGTTTGAAGTAAACACATGGCTTCTTAATATCTCCATCACAAGCATTTAGTTGTGCAGTGTGCTGCAGTGGTAACAGTCTAATTAACTTCTGCTCCTTTCTTTCTTTCTTTCTTTCTTTCTTTCTTTCTTTCTTTCTTTCTTTCTTTCTTTCTTTCTTTCTTTCTTTCTTCCCCCAACAAACTAAACTGTCTATTCCTCCATTTAAACTAGAAATAGATTATCACAACTAAGCATTGTGTTTTATTTTTCTTTGTTTTGCGTGAACTGTAGGTTTCTTAACGCTCCACAGAATCCGAACATAAAGCAAATCATTTTGGCCTAACTCGGCCTTCATTTCAGAAGGGTTCAGGTTATAGATTTAAATGTTTCTCTGCTGCCACACTGGAGACTGGAATTAAAAGTTCTACTTCAGCCAAAGTTCTCAGTGCACTTCTCAACCAGAGTGCACTGATGTCTGTTGTCCATAACTACGTCTTTACAGTAAAACTCCTGAAATTACCTCTTTTTTTCATTGCATCCATGATGAAACCACAAGGCGACGTTCATCCATCCGATTCTTCTGAGCAGCTCTTTACTCTGGGTCTCAGTTAGTGAAAGCTGTTTTATGCTTTGTATGACTTCACTTACTTATAATGCTCTTCACACATTAGTGTTTGTATTTAATTAAACATTGTATTCACACAAATAAATACAGTACAGGAAACGGGTGTGTAATTGTCATATTTAATGGTGGGGAAGAGAATTTGTGTTTCTCCCAAAGCGACTCAAGTTTTGTTTTTCTCTTTTCCTCTGTTTATTCCATTTTTTTTAATGCATCTACATCACAAATAGCCCTAAAATGTTATTGGTGCACACAGCTCTTACAGTAAAGAACAACATTGGTATTTGACATTTGTGTGTTTTTCCTGTTAGAATAAACTGTTTGGACTTTGCATTGTACTTTGTAAACACCCTTTTATCTTACTTAATATAATTTTGCTCTATGTGAATTTGAAATGGCTTGTTCTTTAAAAAAATGTTAGACATTCAAAACTGGATTTTTTGACTGAATCTTTACAGTGAAATAATCCTGAAGGTTTTGGTTCTGTTCAAACAGCATCAGTCCCAACTGGTCTCAATCTCATTCCTTTAGATAACAGGCTGATTCTTCTGAAACCTCTTTGCATTTTTTGTCTCATTAATCTTAATTGCATAATGCCAGCAATCAGACGGCCGAATCTTTTTCATTCCATTTCTTATATCTGGGTTTGACGTCGTCAGAAATCGTCAAATCCACATTCTCTGAATCTGTAAATAACTCAAAACTCCCCGGATGTTTTGTGGTCAGTCGCAAATACACAAAATGGTTTTATTGCAATGTTTACAAGTATTTCATGAAATCAAATGAACTTAACCTTGATTTATTTCTGTGCATTGTATGCCTTGGCACCGTGAGCACTTCAAATTATGGGGCAAAATTATGAAGCTGAAAAATGAAGTGAGTCAAGCAAAAAATTAAAATAAAATAAAACCCCAAATAAAATAAGCATGTGTGATTTATTGTTTGTTGTCCAGATGATCTGTTCATCTTTAATGAGTCTCACTTGGCTCGGCACTAACTATCCTCCCTCTTAACCAAGTCATTATTTATGTCCTACTTGTTTCTTTAGCTCAAATGAATTTCGCGCCCCGTCGTCCCAGCTGCTCCTCTACATTATTGAGAGAAACTAAAGGAAAAAAGTCCATGAGTGAAGAAGTTTCAGTCCTTAATTAGAGCTTCCTCTGCTCTGAGAGCAGAGAGCTGGATGTCACTGATGTTCACACAGAAAGACCAAAGCCCTTTGCTTTGCTTTGTGTGTGGAAGAAATAGCACATACAAGAATCATCCCAGATGTTTTGTGTTTAATTTTGTTGAGGTGCGATTTAGTTTTTTAAAACCTACTTCAGACAGACTTTAACACACACATGTTTGTTCCCGTCTCCAGGAATGCTTCACATCAAATCAATTCAGTCTGTCTGTTCATCTGCCTGTCTGCTCCGCCTCAATCCATTTGCATATGCTCTCTCCCACACACTTTTTTTTTTTTTTTTTTTTATCATCAGCAATGAGATACAGAGATCACACGTGAGAGTCTCTCCGCGCCCCCTCATCCCTAATATTATGCCGCTCCGTCTCCACTTGACTCCAGCACTTGGTGGCTGGCAGTGAGAGGAAACTCGCTCTGAGACTGAGATGATGCCAAAGACTCTCTGAGGTGGTTCACTTTTTGTTTTTTTTAAACCACAGCAGCCCATTAGGTCATATATTTTTTACTCATGACAGACTGAAAGAAAGAAGGAAGAGACAGTAATAGATGTGGAATTCAAAAGTTACAATTTTATACCAGAAAACATAAAAATGCATCGAGAAGGAAAGATTTCCTTCTTGGATATTCTGCTAGGCTTTTCCACTGGAAAGCCTGGACTGAAAAGAAATACATGTACATCAAATATAAGCCTTGAGAAACATAAATATGGAATAACGACTACTGACTGAAAGTCAGTGAGACTTTTTTTTTTGTTTTTGCTCAGGAAGAAAAAACACAAATATAAGTCAAAACTATTCTACATTTTGGTTTTGTGAAAAGTGTTTTTAATCAATTACAAGCAAAAACTTTCACAATTAACTTTTCTAAATCAAATCAGATTATCTGTCTCATAACAAACTGGAGACAGTTTCAACAAATATGTAAAAACTTTTTTTTTTTAAATGAAAGGTTCATACTGCAACTGAAAGTAAAGTTCAGCTGTCTTTCTCATGAGTGATGATAGGATGTATTGATGCTTCATCAACATATTAATTTAAAGGTCCCACTTTCCATTGTGTTATTGAATAGGACAAATGTTTTCTCCCAATTAAGATTTTGCAGTACATTCCAAAATATGATGCTCAAACAATGAGCCACGCTGAAATGCATAAAACTTTATCATTTCCTCCCAAACGATGAAGCTGTTAAAAGCCCCAGTCGGTCTCAGCAGATGGGAACTCAGACATGTTTGGTTCTGCTGGAGAGTTTTTCCTGTTTAAAGGAAACTGTGAGTTTCCACTGAATCCACATGCTAAGAGCAGGGATGCATATTTTCACTTGATGTAGTTAACTATTCACTGCCACCATCTTGTGATCTGGCTCATACAGATGAGGATTTTGTACAATGCTGTATGCAAATAGGCCAAGCTAACATTAGCACAGCTGTTTCTCTGATTTGTTCGGATTGAGTGATTATTTGCCCTGCCGCTCACAGTTAATTGTGCTCTGGTAAAACTTACAGAAGTTATTCTGGAACCAAACATGGAGAAGCAGCATTCAGCTTCTATGCACCACAAATCTGGAACAAACTTCCAGAAAACTGCAAAACCGCTGAAACACTGAGCTCCTTTAAACCTAAACTAAAAACTCATCTGTTGCGTTACGAATTTAACAATGCCACCTGACAAAATGTAATGTTTCAATTGCTGATTCTATGTTGCATGACTTTGTATTTGTATGATGTAGAGGACTTTGAAATGTTGCTGAAAAGTTGAATTACAAGCAGAACTTGACTGATTGAGTTAAATGTTAAAAATGTTTATGCTCAAAAAGTTGCTAAAAAATAAACAAACAAGAGAAATGTAACCAAAAATAGTGATTAATAAACAAATTGTGCCTTTTGGTTCACTTTTGTTGAAGGAGGAAGGTTGGAATTTCATATTAAGAAAACAGGAAATTGACAATGTAATTTGTGGCTCTGCACATATTCAAGGTTGTATCTCTCCATTATTACTGTTACTATAGAATCCATTATTGTTAGTCTCTTCTCTTTTGCAACATCAATTACAATTAATTGTGAACACCTGTGTAACTAGGTGTTGGCATCATTTAACATTTACCTGATGTTAAGTCACAAACACCAAGAAAGACAAGAAGGTTCAGCATTCTTTCCTTCAAGCTTATCATTATAAAAAGTGGGGAAAAAGACTAGATAGTTGGAGAATTCCCAGATTTGTTTTATAATGTGAGTTTTAAAGATTAGACCCATTGACTGACAAAACCACAGACAACAGCTTTAGTCTTTAATCTGACACCAATCATAAAAATAAAGCCTTGATGGTCTCAGTTACACAAATGAGTTTGCAGTCAGATATTTGTCGCAGTCCTTAATGAGCGTGTTGTACCTGAAAACATTGAGAGAACTGTCATCTGAAACGATGGAGAACTTTAAAACCCTTTCAAGAAGATTAATCAACAAAGCCTGTCACATGTCCTGAAATGATAAACGCTTAATTCTGAAAGACGTGCATTTGTGTGGAAAATCTATTTTTTATACTCAACTAAAAATGACACTTTAAACCTTAAATTGTTATGTTTACCTCATGAAATCATTTCAGTCTTCCAGTTAGTCCAACATTGTCTGTGTTTGGAGTTCAGGTCCTGCTTCGTCACTGCAATGGTGTGATGTAGCAGACATTAATAATTCACATTCAAAACCAGTGGGCCTGTCAGTTTCAGTAGAATGTCTCATCCTCACCATTAGTGGCAGCAATCTCCCTCCGTGAGTCGAGTCCTCTGGTGTGAAACGAGCTGCTCTCCATTGACACTGTGCACAGATGAACCTGAAGACAAACCTGTCACTCCATTTTGCTGATGAGCCATCTGTATTCCAGCTGCTGTAGGGTTGAAAAACGTGGAGGTGACATAAACAGCAAAAACAAACCAAAATGTATGCGGCCAGCAGAAAACTCTTCGCTCCAAATATCTGTGTGTTTTGGTGTGAAAAGCTAAACCTCTTCGGTGGAAGAGATTTGCCGTATTTCATTATAAAACGCTCCAACCAGTAAAGATTCAATGTGTCAGAAGACGAACTTTGGTACATGAACACACCTGGATCTTTTGGCAATCTGATTTGAGATTATGAAGACAGATTTGAAAATGAAATATTAACCCCAAATGGGTTAAAAATAAAAAGAGATTGAAATTAGAATCTGTTAAATACCAGATTCCCCTGAATTTCCTGTTTGTGAACATTATGGCTCCATTTAAATAAGGTGTTTTCTTTTACCAGACTGACTTGTTTTTTGGTCTGTTTGCACATTGAGGAGGTAAACATGTTGCTCACAGGATTTGGATCAGTACATTGAAAGTGAACTACAGCGGCTGAAATGTAGCAAATGTTGCAAATTTGGTCCCCAGTCGAACCAAGTCTACTGAACTATCAGGTATGAAAATAAAAATCTTACGTTTTTTCAACATTTAGTTTTTATTTTTCTTCTCAGGTCAGGCAAATATAAAGCTCATCGCATTTCCTTTTGTGTTCCCTTCACCAACTTCAGTTCATGCTGAAGATCTTCAGGCGTATTGAAGCTTTTCCATTAATTGTTTTCCCTTTTCCCATTGACAGAGGTTTACAAGTCAACTGTGAGAAATGAGCCGCTTAATGACTACAAATTCAGTGGCATCTTATATTGATCTAACAGAACCGGCCTTTACTCATCGACTGGCTTTAGTCATACAAACCTTCAGGGACCCGATTCTAAAAGTGGGTCATCTGAGCCCATTGATGAAGCTGCAGCAGGAACACACCACCAGTGATCAAATGCGTTTCACATATGTCGAGGATTTAGTCGCAGGCTTTCACTGTAGAGCACGCTCAATCTCATTATGTCTGTTAGCAGAATGTAGGAGGCCAAACTTATAACTATGCACACTATGACAGAGTATTAGGGACACAGTGGATGGGAAACAAGAGGAAGAGTAAAAAGTGAAAATAGGAAGAAATTTTATTAATTAATTTCAAAGGTCAGAAATGTTTGACTATTGGAAATGTTCTTTCAGCAGTTGAAGATTTTCAATTTCTGCGAGTAGAACATTTCTGACTCTTTGTCTCACAAATTTTCAACTTTTCAAACTCAGAAATTTGTATCTTTTTCTACAAAAATTCTGACATTAATCTCAAAATTTCTGGGGTTTTTTTCTTGAAATTTTTCAAGTCTTCAAACTCAGAAATTTAGACTAAAAAATTTTGGCAGACGGTACTCCTTTTTTTTTATCTACAATGACAGTAATAGTTTAACTTTTCCACATTTCACTCCTAGCAACTGTATTCTAAACATGTTTAATTTGCGATCTATATATAAGCTTTTCCATCCTACTTAATGGGACTCTGATGACTATGCAGCTCTTTTGAACTTGTCCACTGTAAGAAAACGTGGAGTGTAAGCATAATGGCTTTCAGTTCAACCATTTGCCCACTCAACACGCCTTTCAGGAGTTTCAACATCCCCGGATGTTATTGGAGGCAGAGGAGAAATCTGAAGCACTCATAAGGTTTTAAATCGAGGGCATGGAGCAAGAAAGATGAGAGAAGGAGTGGGAGCGAGTGGAGGAGGAGGAAAGGGAGGGGTAGACTTTGTAGTTTGCCTGTGACAGGAGGGAAATGATTCAAGAGGGAGCCAGAACAGAAAAGCAGGCAGGGAGCCTTCAGAGGGAGGAAAGAGGCTGAGATGATTATGTTAAATGATAGACAGCTGCAGGAGTTGGATGAGCTGTAATGATAAACGATACATAATCGGGGGCACATGAAAATCACGAGGCCAGATGATTGACAGACGGGCCAATTGGTGGAGGACGAGGGGCGAAAGGCGAGCTACAAGTCATGAGCGAGTCAGAGTCCATCATCACAGTTGCCGATGTGTTTGTCGGAGATAAATCTGTGTGCCAGGTGTGACAGACAGGAGTGTGTGCAGTGAGCCGAGAGCCACGGAGCGCCGCCACTCTGGCGTCTCCACAGAAACACTCTTCATTATTTCCCTCCTGTGAATTACAATGCAAAATAATTCCTCAGTAGCTTGTGCTTCTTTCACAGAATGTCCATTTCACATTTATTATGGATTTAGTTATAAGTATGTATGTAATGGAGCTTTTCAAATCATTACATAAAGTGACAAGTACTACAGCCACTGGAGAAAAAAAAAAAAAAAACACACTAAACAAAGTCCCACTTAAGAGCATAATGGAAGCTTTGCAAAACTCAAAGAAAGCTTTCATTAACAGCTAAGTGTTTTTTCATTTTTACCTTTTAGACACAAAAAAGGCACTTCACTCAACTATGCCTTCGAAAAGAACAAATAAAGGCTTCAATTTTTGCTAAAGAGCAGGTTGTTTGTCTCTAAGAGGCGTTCATGTTGTCGAAGAAACGTGAGACCTGCTGAAGAGCTGCAGAAGAAATACCAATTAGTTTGAAACTGAGGTTTTTATATTGGGAAGCTTTTGATCTTTGTTGTATTATAATGACGTCCATCAGTTCAAACTACACTATAGAGAGCTTAGATTTGATAATCATGCAACATCATACGATCTTAATAAAGCAGCCCTAGCAGTTACTCTAGGGACAATGACATTTTTTTTTTTTTTTTATTGTAGACATATTCTACTTATAATTCTTATTAAAAATTGGAATAAATAGTGTGTCAAGTTGCACATATATTTTTACTTGTAAGACATTTTCAGTGCTCTCTCTTTGGCTTTTCAATAAAGGAACCAAATGTGACAAAGTGTAAAGACAAAGGTCTGTTTACACTCCTATCACCAGAGACACTTACGGCATGCAGGCCATTTGTGAAACTACTGGCACCACTTGGCTGGACCTCTGTTGAATTGGGTCAGTCATTTTAAAGGAGGTGAGAAGAGGTGATCAGCAGTCACTGATTTTGTGCTAGGTTTATTTTTTCAGTTATTTTGTAGAAATAAGTTTTTATTTTAACTTTTTTTTGGTTTTGTTTTGTATTTTTCATTTCTGTCGACAAAAGCTAAGTTATCTTGATCATGACTGAGTCACAAAATGCAATAAACAGGCAAATCGGTCTTGCCGGTTATTAAAGTGGACCCAATTGCAGCAGAGAGGAGATGTTGTTAGAGTTCAAGATTTAATAAAAGAATAAAGATGGCACTTACAAAAATACAAAAGTCCAAGGAACTAAATAAATTCAAACTGGGGAGAACATGTTCTCATGAGGAGAACACAGGGGAACCAGGGAGCAGAGAGGAGATGTGACATGATGAACCGGCAAGTTCTGCCTGAGAATGAGGAGCTAAAATACTGGGAGGTTAATGGTGGGAACAATAGATCTGAGCTGATGAGCAAACTGATTGCAGGTGTGAGTAGTTGCTGAGGGAGGGGGGAAGAGAAAGCGACACAGGAGAGAGAGGGAGGAAATACATGGGAACAGGAAATAATTCTTACATTAAGAATAACTTAGAGTAAAGAAACATGATGAACTAGAACAACATAAAATAATAACTAGAGGAATAACAAGAAAAAACATAACTAGAATCACTAAGGAAGAACAGAAATAAAGAAGGCATAAATGAATACAAAAACCATATTAACGCCAAAAATGACACAAAACCAAAACCAAATTCAAACAACCACAAATCCCAGCAACAATATCCAGCATGAATAATTTTCATAGGGCCTGTAGAAACCTCACCTTCTCCAGTTTGACAGCTGAAGCCTCATTCAGTGAGGATGAAAAGGCCGAAGCTTTTCACACGACTTTCTGTTTGAGGCGTGTAGGAGTAAATGATCTGTGAAGGTGAGACGCAAAGATACCGGGACTGACACGTCTCTTTCTGACCATGTTTACATCAAACCCACGGTACAATACTAAGCCACTGAGCAATCCACACACACTGCCTCTATAGATATTGAGAGTTTACCAGGAACATGTCCAAATTTGTAAAAAGTTCAAATATAGAAAACAATCTCCAGAGAGATCATTTAATGCTGTTCTTCTGTTGCTTTTGTAGATGTGATTAGGAGGATAATTAGCTAGCACATTTTAATTATCCTTTTTTTCCCTCTGGATGAAAATAATGATAAAAAAAAAATGTTATGCTAAAATTTTATGGTTTGAAAGGAAATATCTATATTGCTTGGAGTATATGTTTCACCCCCTTTGTCTGAACAGAAATATTACTATGCCAGTGACAGGTGGACCAGCGAGTTCTTGATGGATTCTGTGTTTTCTGTAAATCTGCTCCTCAGTGCAACAACAAAACGAGTGGAGCCTGTTGCAGCAGAAAACATCCTTTAATAAAGTCACAGAGATTTAATAAGATCTCAACTTCAGCACAAGTATTTAGCATTCCTGATGCACTCCAGTTTGTAAAGACTTAAGACTTACTGTATTGCAATAGCACAAAGACACGACTGTGAATTTGGCAACAAAATGTTGTTGCTTGGTTACCGTTACCACAGTACACAGAAAAAATACTGAGAAACATAGTTACATGTACATAGACCACTGACAGACCACTGAAAATGATCAGTTTCCCTGATTTTCTCTTTGTAGGTAAATGTTTGAGTGAAATGAACTTTGTTCTTTTATTCTACAAACTACTGATATGTCTCTGAAATTCTAAGCAAAAAAATGTGTTTATTTACAGGAAATCAGAAATGTTCAAATAACCAAAAAGATGCAGTGCTTTCAGACATCAAATAATGCAAAGAAAACAAGTTCATGTTCATTTGGAAACAACAATGCTAATGTTTGAACTCAGGAAAAGCTCAGAAATCAATATTTGGTGGAATAACCTGACTGAGAATGAGGAGCTAAAATACTGGGAGGTTAATGGTGGGAACAATAGATCTGAGCTGATGAGCAAACTGATTGCATGTGTGAGTAGTTGCTGAGGGAGGGGGGAAGAGAAAGCGACACAGGAGAGAGAGGGAGGAAATACATGGGAACAGGAAATAATTCTTACATTATTTCGGCCTACTGGACTGAACAGGGAAATAATTCTTACATTAAGAATAACTTAGAGTAAAGAAACATGATGAACTAGAACAACATAAAATAATAACTAGAGGAATAACAAGAAAAAACATAACTAGAATCACTAAGGAAGAACAGAAATAAAGAAGGCATAAATGAATACAAAAACCATTGTATTGGACTGAACAGGGTTCAGTCCAGTAGGCCTGAACCCTGGACTGGACCTATTACTACTGGACTGAACACGGTTCAGTCCAGTAGGCCGTTCATTTGTTCCAGAGCTGTAGATATAAGAATGTCGCTGGTACAGGTAAGAGAAAAAAATCTAGAATAAATATACGAATAGAAGTATTTTTGCTAAATATAAATAAACCAGCATTTTCAGGCAGTCATAGTGGTGTTGAATAATCTAAATAACAGAAGTAGTTTAGAAATCTCAGTCGAGTCGAGAAATGAGCTGATCATTATTGTAGGAATCAGGTCATCATATGACTACAGTTTATTGCTTGCAAAAAATTAACCATATTTTATAAATCCATACTCTACAACACGATGTGATTTGATGAAGTTTACATTAGATAAACAAGTATAATTTTGCTGCAACTTAAACAGTGAAGTATTTTGAGGGGCTCTTGAGCAATAATTCTGGTTTTTGGAGGTCTTCTAAAGTTCTTCACTAGTTTTTGGCTGCTAGGAATTGGACTAGAACTATTTATCTAAACTTGTTAAAAAACCCGGCAAGTTAGAGAGAGAGCTTTGCATAGGAATTTATGCGAGTGTTTAATGCTAGGAAGAGCATAAACTAAGGATCAAGATATTTTGCTACTGGCACCAATCCAATGTTTAGGAGCAGACCTTCAGTAATTCTAGATGACTGCCTGACGCTGCATTACAGCACAAAACAGATGCAGAATCAGTGACTTCACACAGGAACTATTTTGACATAAGTTCAACTTAACTGCATTTTCCAATGGATTCAATTTGATTCGTTATATTAGGTCTGAATTGTCTACATGTATATTTGCATCTGCATCTGTTTGTTTTGTACAATGCCTTAAGAAAATGTTGTGATTTGACGCTATCCTATGTAGTGCTTCCTGGTACTTCTGTTTGACATCTGTTATGGTGAGTGGCTATGACAACCAGGGTTTACATTTTACAACTACCACCTGCTGCAGGACCTAAAACCTTGGCGGACGTGAAGGAGAGATTTTGTGGCTGTCAGGTAGGGCCGGAGAGAAGGGGGCTGTCAAACAGATTTGAACGATTTCTTATCGTGAACATGAGATCCTTAAAGCAAATTAAACAGCAGAGAATGAAGCACTAAGAAGGTGCTCTACTGATACTCCAGGGGAGCATCGGTAGAGGAGTTTTAGGAGCATTACTGAGACTTATTGGTGGACCAGCATTCATCACTTCAGCCAAAGACTGCAGACTCTGCTTCTGTAAAGATCTGCATACAGGATTCCCAAGCTTGTAATATTTGTACTTATTTTTCATTTGGGTTACATTTTTGGTAAGAATTATTATTAGAAGTTTACAAAAAAAAAAGCAATAATAAAATGTTGCATAAGTAAGTTACTTTGTATTGCACCTCTATCTGAGCAAAACATTCCTCTTTTGTAAGCTTGTTTTGAGCTTGCACTCAAAACAAGCTGTTACTCTCATTTCTCCTGCTGTACGGAAAACTGTCTGGTTGCCAAAGAATGAGATGTAAACACTGTGCTGAAAAACATTCTCCTGTTCTTGCTTTACAATTGATTGAAGAATCACGTTCGGATTTGCTCCGTTTCTCTCTGGTTCACTGGGAGAGGTCCTTTACATGCAAACGTGGTGAAGAGCAGAGAATGGATATGTGATGAAAAGAAACAAGAGCCCAGTGAATACTGACAGGATTGACCTAAAGAATGAGGAGAACTGAGAACGGATAGACCCATAGCTGGAAGTTTAGATAGAGGATGACGTATGTAGAGGAGCGAATGGGCCAAGAATGAGAAATCAGACCCACTTCACATCCTGCTGCAAAGCTGGGTGTGAAGTGGATGGATGGATGGATGGATGGATGGATGGATGGATGGATGGATGGATGGATGGATGGATGGATGGATGGATGGATGGATGGATGGATGGATGGATGGATGGATGGATGGATGGATGGATGGATGGATGGATGGATGGATGGATGGATGGGGTCATGGTTGTGAGCAGAAGCAGAGGGAAAGGCTTCTTGGTTCAAAGGACCCCTGACTCACGGATCAGTGGATGAACAGTTGAATGAATGGATCCTGAATTTAAATACAATTTAGATACAAATGAAGAGATTGCTATGAAACTATTCCTCTTCTCTTTTCCCTTCAGGGGTCACCATAGCGAATCATCTGCCTCCAGTCAGTTCAACTCTCCCTATCCTTTATCTTCACACCAACTAACTTCATCAACTCCTTTGCTGGGTTCATAAATCTACTTTTGGTCTCCTGCCTGTGTCCTTGTACCAATATAATCATTGTCTCTCCTCTGAATATGTCTAAGTCATCTCTTTCTGGTCCTTCTGACTGGAACTCCTAAACCTCTAACATGAGCTGTCCCTCTGTTCCTTCCTCGTCACGTCCAAAGAGAATCTCAACATCTTCAACTTTCAGTTCTGCCTCTTGTCTTTTCTTCACTCTCAGTGTCTCTACATCTTTCTGTTCTTCTGCAAACAACTTCATCTGTCAGTCTGTCCATCACCAAAGCAAACAAGAAGAAGCCTGGAGATGCATCTGCCTTCACCATGCACTCTCTCTCTGTCCTCAGTCCTGTCAGTGTCCCACTTTGTTGTTTACGTGATAATGAGGGGGGGCCAAAAAGGGCTTGAGCCCCTACCCCTTTTAACCTTGATGCCCTAAGTGCCCTTTTTAATTTTTTTTATTATTATTTTTTTTATCTGTATGTCCGAAGGCCTGTTTGTGCCCCTCAGCAATATGTTCAGACACCAGATTCCATGGTGAGGAGAAGGGGTTTGGATCTGTTCCTCTCTAACTATCAAATATTCATATCAATGTATGAATATTTCATTCATTTTTAAACCTGTTCAAATTTTAAACCTGATAGAATGTTAAAAAAAAAAACTCTACTTAAATGGTTTTACTATACCATTGTCAATCTAAACTTAATATTTGACTATTAAAATCCCAGTTTTAATCCCGAGCCTCCTGAAATATACACTTCCAACATCCGTCATGATTAATCATTTGCCTCAAATGATTGACACAGTTGCAAAGGGTTAATAGTTAGTAATGCAGAACTGATCTGACAGTTTCCATAGCAACGATCAGAAGTAAGATATTCCACCAGAACTACAGTGAGCTCATTGTAGCTATGACCTCATCTATGACACAGATCTATGTCATAGATAAAGAACATCTGTGGTTATAAATGCTTCCATCTCAAAACATCAGGTTATATACAAGCAGCTCTTTGACCCTCATCATTGTGTTTTTGGAAGGATTTCTAGTATGGAAGAGGTTTGAGCCACCATGTTTTTTCCCCTGACTTTTGGCGCTGGATATTTGATCACCACAGGAATGAGGAAAGTTTTCAACAAACTACAGCCTGGTATCAATTTGGAAAAAAGTAGCTCTCAGGACGAGTGCACGGAATATGATGTTTTCTATGCTTATCTTTTAAATCCTTTTCCAGCAGGGAAACTGTGAGTTTTCAGAAGACAATACTCTTGAAGAGACCATTGCAGTAGGGAATGATTTCTCCAGGTTGTACCAAATTTTGACAGACATCATGTTACATTTGTCACGCTCCTCCTGATTTTTAGTATGGCAGAGATCTTAGTCAGCGAAAACTGCATTGGGAGACCCTATCCCTGAAGAGACCATTGTCTTAGGTAATGATTTTTCCAATCTTCCCAAAGAACAAACATGGATACAGGAATATGGATATGGATGGATATGTTAATGAACAGTAAAAAACCCACATAAAGTGTAAGTGAGTTGTAATTACCACTGTCCATTCATTTTATCCATCCATTTTCATCCAGTTATCTGGTGGGGATCAAGGTGGTTGCAACTTCAGAAGGGATGCCCAAACTTCCCTCTCCCCAGCCACTTGCTCCATTTCCTCTGGGGGAATCCTAAGGCATTCCCAGGCCAGCGCAGAGACATAGTCCCTCCAGCATGTCCTGAGTCTTCCCCGGGATCTCCTCCTGGAGGGACGTGCCTAGAACACCTCACCAGGGAGGCGTCCAGGAGGCATCCTAACCAGAACCAGCCACCTCAACTGGCTCCTCTCGAAGTGGAGGAGCAGCGGCTCTACTCTGAGTCCCTCCCAGATGACAGAGCTCTCTCTTATTTCTAAGCGAGAGCCCAGACACCCCATAGAGAAAATCCATTTTGGCTCTTGGGACATAGAATGTCACCACTCTGGTGGAGAAGGAGCCAGAGCTGGTGTGTGCGGTTGAGAGATTCCGGCTAGAAATAGTTGGTCTCACCTCGAAGCATGGCTCTAGATCTGGAACCAGTCTCCTTGAGAGAGGCTGGACATACTTCCACTCTGGAGTTGCCAATGGTGAGAGGCATTGTGTTGGAGAGGGCATACATGTTGGCCCCCTACCTCGATGCCTGTATCTTGGGGTTTACCCCGGTGAACAAGAGGGGAGTATTCCTCCGTCTACAGGTGGGGTAATGAGTCCTGACTATTGTTTGTGCTTATGGGCCAAACAATTGGAGAGCGCCCCTCCTGGGGACTCCCTTGTTCTGCTGGGGGGCATCAACACTCACATGGGCAATGACAGTGAGATCTGGAGGTGTGTGGTTGGGAGGAGCACCCCCCCGATCTGAACTCAAGTGGTGTTCTGTTGGACTTCTATGCTTGTCACGGATTGTCCATAACGAACACCATGTTCAGGCATAAGGGTGTCCATATGTGCACTTGGCACCAGGACACCGTAGGCCACAGTTCGATGATCAACTTTCTCATTGTTTCATTGGATTTGCAGCCATATGTCTTGGACATTCAGGTGACGAGAGGTGCGGAGCTGTCCACTGACCACCACTTGGTGGTCAGTTGGCTCCGGTGGTTGGAGAGGATGCCAGTTAGACTTGGCAGGCTCAAACGTGTAGTGAGGGTCTGCTGGGAATGTCTGACAGAGTCTCCTGTGAGACAAAGCTTTAACTTCCATCTCCAGCAGAACTTTGAACACATTCTGGAGGAGGTGAGAGTCATTGAATCTGAGTGGACCATGTTCCGTGCCTTCATTGTCCAGGCTGCTTATCTGAGCTGTAGCCGCATGTTGGCAACCCTCGAACCCATTGGTGGACACCTTCGGTGAGGGAGGCTGTCAGGCCGAAGAAGGAGTCCTATTGGGCCGTTTTGGCCTGTAGGACTCCAGAAGCAGCTGATAGGTACAGGCAGTTGAAGCAACATGGGGCTCGGGTGGTTGCTGAGGAAAAAACTCGGGCATAGGGGGAGTTTGGAGAGTCCTTGGAGAAAGACTTCTGTATGCATTCGAGGCAGTTCTGGTCCACCATCCGGGCTCTTCGGAGGGGGAAGCAGTGCAGCACCAACACTGTTCATAGTGTTACTGCAGTGTCTTGTTGCAAACCTTGAAGGATCTTAGCTTCCTCCAGTCTGCTCTGTTCATTCTTCACTGTTGCGTCTTGGTCCAGTCCGTTGACCAGATGAACACCAAGGTGTTTATATTGTTCAACCACCTTCTTCTTTGTTTTCTCCCATGATGGAAATTGGGTTTGATTTAATCCTGTTCCTCCTGAAATCAACAATCATCTCCTTTATTCTCTGGTGCTCTGGTTTCCTGGACACAGTCTGAATTCATGACTGTTAGGTCAACTGGTCTCTAAATTCTCCTTTGGTGTCAATAAAAAATACATTTAATTAATAAATTAGCAAAAATAAAACATCAGGGTTGCACAGTTGGTAGCACTGTTCATTGTTGAACAGTTTATTGTTCCCCTACTGCCATTCTTATAATCTTATAAGTCACCCTATGTTCCTGCCTCTTCTGGAAGAAAGTATTTACAACAGACATTTCATTTCCATCCTATTTCCAGAGTCTACCAACATGTCTGGTAAAGTCTGCACTTATCACAGCCCTCTCAATTCTTAGGTTACTCTGCGTCTCGTCATCTAGAGAGAAGAGCATCAGTCAATGTGAGTCACTGACGCTGACTCATGTTGAAGACAGCAGGGATGTAATGCCTCGGGTATATGTGCCTTTAGTCCCATGTGAAACACTGTGACTTAACAAACTTTCTGTTTTCTTTCTTCACAGGCAAACAAGTTATGATTCAGTGCTTGCAGGCAGGATGAAGGAGAGTCCCTGAGGATCCATGTTTCCCCATCTAGAGCAAAGCTTTGCAGTTTTAATACAAGTGAATTTCAATCTATACACCAACTGGATGTTAATGGTCATCCCACACTTTTTTTTAATCTAGCAGTTGTTTGTTTAATATATTCACATTGCAGCATGAAGCCAAGTTGTTTTCCCTCAAGCATATAAAAAACTGGATTATTTCCAGCTGTTCAGTGCAAAACCTCAAAAATCCAGTTTTACAGTTTGAAGGAGACCTGTCATGAAAAATCGACATTTTTAGGTCTTAATTACATTTTTTTGTGTACTTTGAGTCCCTAATATTGAAAAAAAAATTTATGTATTCTCTCCCGATGCTGCACAGACATCTTTTTATTCTTTTTAGGTTATATTTTTCAGTCTGTTCATTCATCGACTTTGACATCACTGCATTTCCAGTGAAACTGTTAAACAAGGGTTAATCAGTTTTGTGAATCCGCCTGTTTTGTCTTCCTCGTAGCAGTTTTGTTGTCCCGTTTAATTTATGCTGAGGTTGTAAGTAATTAAGTCAAAATGTTCAATTCTAGCGCGCATTAATGGACACGATTCCTTCCATCACTAGCTGCCATCAGAAACTCTTCAAAGTGTCAAATTGAATTTTTCTCAGAAATGTGTCCACGTCACTGGGGACATTTCTCAGCAACCTTTGCCAGTATGAAGGAGGATTTTCCAAAAGACTTTGTCTAACTGAGGCATCAGTTCCTTCTTTCTTCTTTGCACACAGCAAAGCGGTAAGCTCCAAATAACACTCAAATGACAGCAAAGCTTGTTTTAGACATGAACATTGTGTGTAGATAATGACGTCCTTGTCATTCCTTTGGCAATGGTTCGTCCCTGCCTGTTAGTGCTTCTGTTAGCGCTGTGTGCTAGCTTTTTGTTGACTCCTGGAGGATGTCACTGTACTGCATGTTTTGAGTATAGATGTTTGGTTTTGTTTATGCAAGTTTTGTCTTCGCTAACCCCTCAATTATGTAGAGGTTTTGTTTGCTTCATTCTAATTGTGATGGCATTAATATTTTATGACAGTCTTCTTCATATGGAAGTCTTTTCAAGTGTCAGCCATATTTAAGCATTTAGATGTTTTTCCATATCACGCATTATGTAATTCCTTATCCACCTCACCATGTACATTTGTCAGGCTTTTGTTCCCTCGATGCCAGAATATTATTATTTCTTTTCCTTCCCCCTTTGTTATTATTGGATTGCTATCTGTATTATTATTTCTTCATTTTATCAGAATAAGAAGAAGGAGTTTAATTTTACAAACTGGCTTGTCTGCTCTGCTCTGGTCTGCATCTGCTTTCGGATATCTTTAACCTCTCCACTTCTCCATTGATTTATCTTAAAGATTTGAAGTAAACTCACTTTAGAGGATCATTTAGCAGAGGTTAATTTGCAAGAGAATAACAGATTGTAACGCTATTACTCTTGATCATAATTATGGCAGCCATCCAGCTAAAGCTTGAATTAAAGATCTAAAGCTAAATGTTTGCAGAAGTAAACTGCCACGCTTTGATGTCGTGCCTTATAAATGGGACTCTGTTATCTTTAATAGAGTTACTGTTCGACTTCCTGTCATGGACACAAACATCCTTATTTGAAGTTGTATTTTTCTCTCTGTTGTTGGAAAGGAGGCTCTGACTAATTGTCAAATCTCAAACATTAATACCTTAACTATTAATGCTAAAGTATTAATACTTTAACATTAATACTGTTAAAGTATTAATGCTTCAACTGTGTTAATACTGGACCAGACTTCAGATCTCCAATAACAAATAGCTAATTTAAGACATTGACCATATTTGCTCATGTTAAATGATGCTAGATCCAACAAATGAACTGGCTTCCCAGTTTTTGAGCCAAAGGTAAAATAATTCTGGGGCCAGCCGCACATAAAGGTACAGATGAAATGTAATCCACAGCTGCTCCGCCGAGTACACACTCTCTGCAGGCTTCCAGATGAGTTTATTATGAAACAAAGTAATATTTTAGCAAAAGAATGCACTGTTCTTTCTGACTCCTACAATCTGCACTGTTCTTTCTGTCTCCTACAATCTGTTTTGTTGTTGTTGTTGTTGTATTTTTTACATAATATCAAAGGAGCTGTTTGATTTCGAGCGCAGGCTGCCTAAAGAAAACCCTTTTTTTTTCAGAAGCAATATTACTCATCACTTTTTCTTTTTGTCTAGCAAACTAAATTGTATTTTCTTGTCTCTGAATTCTGTAGAAGGGAGAAGAAAGCTATTGAAATCATAACGATCTGATTACTTTCATCCATCCAATTAAATAGTTTTACATTGCAAACTTTAAAAAAATGTTTATGATTTTGCGGAGCTCAGAACTGCTTTCAAAGCCTATCAAACTCCTTCCAAGGTGTCTGCAAAAGTGGTTTGAAATTAAATAAACTTTGAATCAAGAGAGAAGATCTGGATGAATATTTAAATCAATTGTACTTCAGTTGAAGGGATTCAAGTCTTCAGCTTAAAAGTGAAACTGTGACCAGAAAAATTTAAATTATTCCAAGTAGCCATTTAATTTGATTTTGATTTTGTAAAATCTCTTCAGTCCAGGGACCATAACAGGGGCCTGGGCCCTATTGGCCCCCTGTCTAGAACCACCAGTGACACAAAACAAAGTGACCCGGTTTCACCATTTTCTCCAACTGTCCACTTAAGCAGCTGAATTAAGAGTTCACATGGAATTTTATTGTCAATCAAAGCCACAATATTCCATGGAATCTGTTCATGTTGCTTCTGCTGGCTGCAGCTGTGGCTGCATCAGATTCCCAGGAAGTAAAATGGCTGAGGCAGGCTGGGAAAAAAAAAAAAAAAAAACAGTCTGCCCCTACGGCTGAAGTGCAGACATACTCAGCCTGCTGACCTTTAAGCCAGTTGCTGATACTGCAGGTGGTGGTAGGAGGGTAAATAATGGTGATGTGCCTGTCACCTTCAGGCACAAGTGTTAGGAAGTTGGTCTGGGGGGGAGAGCTGTCAAAAATTCACCAGAGGATAGATTGGGTGGTCTGCTGCCACAAGAAAAGAGCATTTCTATTTAACTGAACCGGAAGCCTGATGATGTAAATGCAATGGCAGCAGAGAGCGGACTTTCAGCACGCCTTTGATCATTAAACGCAGCGGCCACATCGGCAAACAGAGAGGCAGCTTTGAGAGCGCTGACCTTCCGGGAGCTGAAATGAACCAATTACACATACTGTTTTCTGTCATTATCTGCAGCTCTGCGAATCAATAGATTTCAGATTAACACGGGACCGGATTTTTAAAAGAGGTCAAAGATGAAACAACAAATTTCACTCAACTGGGCAGAGCATTGAGTGATTTTGGCTTTTAAGGAAATATTGTTTTGCTTTTCTGTCAGAATGGGTTACAGTGTTCTCATTAAATCCATTTCCAGGGGTAACAGAGAGCCTTTTCCCAGCAAACAAGCTCTGATAAATTGACTCCTGTCAAACAAAAACACAAAGCTGACAAGTCAGGCTGGCAGCTAATTGCAGGAAGCTGAAGGCACTGATAACACTTTTAGCTTAAAGTGCATCTTCATGCTGGCTGATTGCAGGAATCAGCCAACATACGGCATTTTTTTAAAAGACCGGCTTGGCAGAAACTGCATATCACAGATGATGTGCTACAACCTCCAACAATAATCACCTATTTGTAATTCAAAAAGAATCTATTCAGTTCATTTGTTGCTGTCTCCTGCTAGAACGGTCCCAGCAACTAAAATGCTACTTAACAACTTTGGGAATCAATAGAGGATTAAAGCCTGAGGAAGATTTATGGCTGAGGAACCGGCTTAGAAATAAATGAGATGGAGGAAAAAAAAAAAAAAGTCAACAGCTGTTTCTATGAATGTGGACTGTGGGGAGCGCTGAGCGTTTTAGGTAACAATATAATTAAAATACGGAATTTTATTTCCCCCACTTTTAACGAATGTTCTTTTCTTGCATAGAGAAAATATTGAGATACAATTTTAGATATTGCCCACTGTTATCACTGATGCAGCTGAATTTGAGATTAAAAGCGGCAGACAAAGAGACAAAGAATCCGCTGTCTGATTGTGGATGCTATCTTGGTAAACACTGACAGAAAGAATTGTTGTGAGATAAAGAATGAATGAGGAAAATGCACATTATTTCCACCAAACATCAGAAAGTACCATCTGGTTGGCGGTTCTGGCTGCAGTTATGACCACTAGAACTGCCCAAAGAATATTTCTCATGAATAGATAAAACTGCTGATAAATGACCAGGGGTTGGTCTAAGTAAAGCTTTTGGGACTGAGTATCCCATTGCACATATGCTGTTCTTCCAAAGTTTTATTTTACAACTTGATTTTGTAATTCTTTGTTTCTTCTTCGGTTTTCCTGAATGACTTTCATAGACTACCACAAAGCAACCAGTCACTGAAAAGCGAGAAAAATACCCTACATTTATGCTTTTGGAAATGTTTTACATTTAAAAATCTACAAATATATGTCTACTCTTTGTAAAACCATGTTTTGCTGCTAATGCGAGTGTTAAGCGCCTCTCCAAGCTTTAAACATTTGGAAACTGAAAGTTTTGTCCTTTTCTCTTTGCAAATTCATGGTGAGATTGGATAGAGGGTCTGTGAACAGCAGTTTTAAAGTCGTACCACTGATTTAGGTGTGGGCCCTCTAAGTACACCAGTGACTCAATAGCTGCGTATTTGGGGGCCACTGCCCCCCGGAAGGTGAACCTCTAAACCAAAGTTTTGATCTCTGACAGGTTTTCTTCCAAAATTTGTAGCTCTTCAAATCTTCCTATCAGATTTCCCATTCCTATGTGGCCAAAGAGCATAAAACTACCACCAAAGCATTTCAATGACGGTTGCTCTGACAACAGATTTACCCACCTGAGGTCTGGATCTTTGCAGTTCCTCTACTCATGTCCATTCATGTTCTGTCCATTTTTTAGACACAAGATCAATATAAATAGAAAATATGTTCATCAGAATAAAGCTTTAATAAAGCATTCCCTGTTTGCCTGGTATTAAAAACAGGTATTCCACAAGGCTGTGGTCCATGTAGCTCAATAATGAAATGAGGACAAGACAAAAAAAAAAACAAAAAACTAATCAACTTAACTAAACATACAAATGCCAAGTTCATGGTTGCTTGCTTGAATGATTTTAACAAAATATTTCTCATTTCAGTATGTTAATCTGTGTATCACTTGGTTTGTATTCAGTCCCAATAAGCTTACATTCCATAGCAACACAGTCATGGTTTTGGGAGGATTTGCTCTGACAAACCAACACAAAGCAGGGCAGAATCATGAAGTGGAAGAACTCTGCAGAAGTGTGGCATTGATGTGCATTCATCTCCTTTTTCTTTCTGACTCTAACTTAGTGTTAGCCAACTCAATGCTATAAAGCACACTGTCACTCAGTGGCTGAAATGTGACAAAATCTCAAAAGAATGAAAGGATTTAAATGCTTCTTCAAGGCATGGTTGATAGGAAAACAAATGAATGTTTTGCACTGGTATTATTTGATCAAAAGTATGTTACCAGTCTGAAAAACACTTTTGTTTTTGTTTTTTACTCTCAAAAAAGCAAAATGAAGAAAAAAATAAGGCACAAAATACACACAAATATTGCAGAGTCGTTGTCCTCCCACTGACCCTGTGGGTCATAGCATTAGCATCTGTGAAATCAATAAATGTACATGAGGGCACTTTGTTTTGTCCTACCATGATCCCATAAGTTGTGGCCACGTGCTCATGATTCTTTAATGATGGGCAGAATCCCAGACACCATACAAGGAAAAAAAACACACAAAAAAACAGACCAGGGGCACAAACCGAGTATTTCAAAAGGGCTGAAGATTGGACTCCATGTCTCAATGGCCAAGGGTGATTTTCCGGGTGGAACCAAATGAATGAGGATAAAAAATAACATCCCGGCTCGGCCCTGCAGCCGTGTAAAAATATTTTTAATCTAATGTCATTTTGATTTGCTGATATTTGCCCCGTCCGTCGGCTCGCCAGAAAGCGGCTCTCTCACTGCGATGAAATGTGACAAAATCTTTGCTTTAATTTTGCCAACTCTGAAAGGCCATTATAATTTTCATCATTTATTTACTGCTCATGATAAAATAGTTATATTATAGTTTATGAATATTTCAGCATCTCCCTAATGGTTTTTGCTTTCTACTAGGAGATCTTAATGTTGCCTCAGCCACACACTGGTAGGACCAGTCAACACTCTAACCTCATTAGTGTCTTTGTTTTGTATTTAAATAGTCTAGTTAAATAATCATGTTATTGCATTATACCTGAACCTAACAGTTATGTTGTAAAGCTTGCAGGTGATAGCACTGTGATTTTTTGAAAATGTGTGATGTTATAATATTTTATTATTTTATTCATATTTAGAAGGGGATTTGGCCACTTCCTCTCTTGGAACAAAACACACTCAGCAGGACGAGTAGCCATTGCCTTCCTATTCCACTAGATTCAAATCTCTCTTCATGCACAGTCTGGGCATTCTCCCATTTACTCGGTTTCTCCTGGTAGAATTTCTACCGGGCCAATCAACCAACAGAACGAGAAGTCGTGAAAGATGACGTGGTTTTAGAATTGTGGTCTGCCTGTCTCTTAGCAACTAAACGGCTTCTTTCACTTCCATCAACATCGGTGGATGTGAATGAAGTTGTTCAGTCCGTGTTAGCTTTGCTTCCAAAAATTCGATAAACATTAGCACTTCTCTCTTGGCAGTGATGGATGGTTGTTAAATTTCAGGTAAGTTTCATAGCATTACTAATGTCATGCTAGAGATTGGGTACAATGTCAAATCTCCACAGACTCCACACCTCCAGCAAGCAATTGTTTCTCAACAGCTGAAGGTTCAGACCTCCTGCACAAAGCAAAGTGAAGTACAATGGCTTGATTTTTTTTACCAAGCTATTTCTTGCTATAAAAGGGGAGTGTTCTAGCTTTTAGTTTTATTATTAGGTTGCATTAATGTTTAGTTCTGTTTCACCCAGTCGAGTGTAAATCAGGAGTGCCCAAAGTGGGCCCTCGAGGGCCGGCATCCTGCATGTTTTAGTTCTCTCCCTTTCTGTAGTAACAACCTTTTCAGCAGGTCAATGTTCTTCTTAGCCCTCTAATGAGTCATCATTGGAACCAGCTGCGTTACACCAGGGAGAGAACTAAAACATGCAGGATGCCGGCCCTCGAAGGCCCACTTTGGGCACCCCTGGTAAATGGTCATTAAATAAGTTTCTGTCTTTGCGATAGATCAGTTTTGTAAGTTAAGTTGTGTATGTTTTGTTTGTGTCTTTCATTTTCTGTAGGTCACTTTTTGAGTTGGGTTATGTTTTGTAACCTCTTTGGCCCAGTGATTACATTTTGTACTTTTTTCTCCTACTTTTTGGGGAGGTAAAAAAACAAAAACAAAAAAAACACAGACTAAAGATATTTTTACTGTGTCCTCTCAGCCTTCCCTGCTCGCTCCCTCACACCAGCACTCCATCATTCTTCCCTCAGGCAGTAGATGTTTCTGTTTTGTGTATTAATCTGTGTGCAGCCTTCGTAAAATCCATTTGTTAATTCTGTAACGCTTCAGTACCGCATGACATCTCCAGCATATAATCCTAGTATAATGACCTCTAGTCTTCCTCCTTCAGGTTCTGGATCTCCTCAGTTTGCCTTCGACTCCAGAGGTGTCGGGAGAAAACGCAGACTAATCAAAGAATTCAAATGAATCATTTCGGTGGGCTCCGGGCGCCAGCTCTATGGAGAATCAGAGGCAGATTGGATTTTCCACTTTCGGGAGCAATCCTCTGTAATGTCACTGACACCTCACTAAAGCAACACTGTCATACTGTGTTATCTGGTTCAATATTCTTTTATTGGCATTTTCCTGCCTGGGAAGAGCATGGGGCAGGCCAAGAAAATGAGACAAGTGATGGAATATTCCCCTTGTTATTTCCGGCTGACAAGAGCGGGAGGAGGAGGAGAAAAAATTTGTTGATTTTTTTTCCCCTTCCCCTACTTTGACAGATATTTGAAGCAGCTTCTCTCTGCAGGGGGGCTGACTGTAGCAGCATTTTGTTCCAGGAACATCACAGAGCACGGCATCAAAACAGTTACAAGTAAAACAGCATTTCATCAATTATATTAAGAGACTAAACATGCTGACTTATTCCATCTCCTGGGAGAAACTCTTCACCAGCGTGTGTGTTTTTTTATATCTATATTTAACCATGTGTTCCGTCATTAGAAATGTATCAGAATGTTTTAAAGTCCTGCCTAAAGGAAGCTTTGCATGGTGGGAAACGGTCTGTCATTTTCCGACTCCGTGAAGGATGGTGTAAAATAGTCTTTTTTTTTTTTTTCCCCCTCTCTTGCATTAATTCACCTGAAATATGCTGCAGGCTCAAAAACGGTAGATGAAAGCTTTTCCTGAGATTAGTCACAGCAGTCTGTCAATTGTACTATCTTACTTTATCATTTCCTCGCTCTGTTGGAATTCTGCCTGACATTAATTTATGTATATCTGATCCCTTAAAAAAAAAATATTGGATTTAAATATCTCGGAAATTTCTCCCGCTACACGCTTCATCTTTCCCTTCTGATTTTCATGTACTCCGCCTTCCTTGTGTAACTTCATCAAGAAGTGGTTTGCACAGTAAGTTCAAACCAGGACCACCACCTGTCTCATTCCAGTCCCTCTTCATGAACAGCTGTATTTTCACCACACCAGACACTTTACATTTTTTTTCACATAACCTGGAACTCTGCAAGCATCAGTTATATCCAATAAGCTTGGATGTATGTTCCGCTGAGACTAATTTAACATGAAGCATGGACACCTTCGCAGAGGTTTAGTGCAGTAAGATCATTTTACTAGCAGTAAACTTCACCTCTGACATTCTTGCAATTATTTCCTATGCCTAGAATTTTCAACATCTGGTTATATCTTCCCAACACAATATTCAGTGAAGTCATTTTTTTTAAAACATTTTTAAATGGTATTAATAGGGTTTTTTTTTCCTAACTGTTCTGTTTTCCCTTATTTTTTAACTTTTGATTTCAATTCACAATTATTCTTCTCATTACTACTGTTATTATTATTACAAACATCCCAAAACGTGTTCATTGGTAATTCCACAGTCTATCGTCATTCCTGTGTTTTTGTCAGGAATTTCATTCCTGTGTCATCATTTTGGTGTTTTCCTTTAGGCTTCCCCCCATCTGAACTCACTCACTCACACCTGCCCTCTGGCCTGCGTGAAACGCTCCCTCTTCATGAACATTTCCACTCCGCCTTACCAGGCTGGCAGCAGCTAAGAGGAATTACTGGAGAAAATAAGCACAGTGTGAATGTTCTAGATGAGTGAAGTTGAATCAACTGTATCTGACAGAGTTATACTGGGAAGGCTTGTCTGCTTCCCAGTATAAATGAATCATGCAGCAATTTATGCAACAATGGATTGTTTTATAAAGAAGTATTTATATTTTCCTAAACACAACACACTATGAGAAGAAGCCAGTTTTATTTTAATTTTTTCCAATTAACATTCACAAAACTGATAAAACCATTTATTCCCTCATTCTTCACAATTGCCTTTGCTCTCATTACACTCATGTAATTTTTGACATCACAGCCAAGGTCGAAGTTACTGTATTCGTTCTGACATTTGCTCTGTGTGTTGCCATAACAAAGAAACTAAATGGGCCAAGGCAATTTTCTGAAATAAGCACAGTTTAAAAGCTAACCTATGCTGTGCAAAAGCATGAATCACTCCTGCCAGTGCTGTTCAGTGAAAGGGCAGCTAGCTAAAGGCATTAGTTTCATCATGCTGCAGAGTTGTGTCAGCTGCATGGGTCAGAATGACTGAGGGTTTTTTTTTTTTTTTTTTTTTAACCAAACTGTGTAAAGTTACAAATAGAGATGTACCAGTCATGGCTGTTTTGCAACAGTGGCCATAAAACTTTGGAAATTACAAATACAAATTCTCTTCATGTAAAAATGTGTTTTTTGATAAAGGTTTTGCACTAGAATGAGTTTTTTTTTTTTTTGGCTGCATCAAAAATGATGTATTTTGCAAACTAGCAATGAAAACATTTCTTTCACTACAGGTGAAAACCACCAAGAAGACAGGAAGTAGTAGGAAGATGATGGTTTGCTTTTGGAGAATTTGCAGAAGGTTGCACTAGAACGCTCACAGCATCACATAGTTCCTAAAAAGCTGTGGAATTTTAACATGTTGAATTTATAGCTCTTCTGTGAAATCACTTACTGCAAATTCCCAAAAACTCTGCATAGATTAGCCTCTCCTAAGTAGGCGAGGCTTGTCGCTCCAATACCTGAATGAGACACTGACGTCTCCTCTGTTGGATGAGATGATGGGCGCTGTCACCATGGCTGAGTTATCTTATGTAACTGTCTACAATCATTGCTGCAATGATTTTTGATGACTTATGTCATGAACAAACTTATTCACATGTGATTCTAATTTAATCTCTTATTCTTAACTCTACAGTTGCAAAATTTAGTTTTTTGACATTAGCAGAATATGGACAACAATTTGCGTGCATTTGTAATAGAAATGCAGCCAGAGAGTGTCATGAGTTCATTAATGGACGGGTTGTTTAGTTGATGATACCTCTCCTGGACTCTGGGAATCCATCGCCACACAGCCTGTTCCCAGGTGCAGCCATATCAAGGCCTACACAGGACAGCTATGTTTGAACATGCTAATCCCCAGCCTTCATTCTTCCCAAACTTCAATTGGTGCCGCTGTTGGCACTTCCTCCCTTCCCCCCGCACCCCTCACAACCACAGCCTCTGCAATGTTTTGCACACAAAACAAACCAACCAGAGCCAGTCTGAGAGAAGCATTCGTTAGACCTTCAAAGCAACGCTGAACCTGCCTGGTGATAAAACACAGTTTTGACTCAAAGCTTTGAAGAGTGCTACAACACAAGAACTGTACCAAAGGAAGGAGCACTCTTATAAACTCCTTTATATACATAGATGCTTGCCAGCACTATCACACATTCAAAGCATCCCAGAGCGAAGATGTGTTGTCGTTGAGGGCCGATTCTATTTTGCAGTAAGCTTCAGATCAATCCGAAGAGGAAAGGGCAGGGTTCTCTGCCTATCAGAATAACCGAGTCTGCTGACCTTTTTAAATGGGTGAAAGATACGCTAAGGTAAACAGTGGGTAGCTTGCAGCTTTATGGCACGCTGTATTGATCCCTGTTCTCAGAAAGGTCATACACTTGAGAGGTGATTGTTATTAGATAAGCAAAAGAGAAAAAAAATAATAAAATGCCAGTGAACTTTTGAGTTTTGCAAGTCAGAAGACGATGACATTTGACTGTACTGACTTGTTATTCTTCTTGCACTGGAGGTTTATTCAAATTTTATGCACTGTGCTGCATGATGTATGCAGTACAGTATAGCTTCACATTGGCTCGGTGGTGTTCTGAGTCAGCAGTTGAGTCCTGTCTGAATGCATGTGTATGTGGGTCAGTGTATGGTCATTAGCAAATTAGAGCCAGTCTAATTTCTCCTAAACAACTGATCACAGCTCTGAGAAAGAAGTAAATTAGAAAGAGATGAATGTGACTTGTACTTTACAGAAAGGAAATACTGTAGAAATGTTCATGTTACTGAAGATTTAGAGTCATCATTGTGGGGACGTTAGTTTCTTAAAAATGAAGTAAAGTTTAACTAAAAAAAAAAAATCTGTTGAGAAACATGGTTTTCATCCTGGTTCATTGAACAAGGGACTACATAAATACTTCCACAAACTTTACCCTTCAGCTCTGAAGAAATATTCATTCATACGATTTACTAACTGTTTCAGGGTTATTTTTGATGTGCTGAATCCAAAGGTCACATTGGTTTTGTTCAATCAGGTCAACTTTCTGAACTACGGAGCAAATTGAGCATCAAAATGCAGGACTTGTTCTCACATCTGGATCAGTTTGCTGAGGATCTGGACCAATGAGTGATGAGCAGGAGGAGAGATTCCATCAGGACAGGAAAGAGATGGAGAATTTTACACAATGAAGACGTAATGTTCAATTCACATGTACTTACCCTTATCACTGTTTATTATTCAATGTACAGAAATCTAAATTTGTAATATTTAATTAATACACTCTGTTGGAAAACCTTTTTTTTTCTAAAACCTTTTTTAGATGAGAAATATTAATGGAAGTGAACTGATTTTGTCACAAAAATGTCATCAATTTAATCAGAAGATCAGATTTCTATAAATCACATTAGAATAAAAAACAGACCAGATTGAATAAAATGGATGTCATTTTTGGATTCAGCTGTGGAAAATAGTCCTAATTTAGTTGAAAAAACATAGACAACTTCCAAAGAATATTTTTCGTAACCCTGTGTTACTTTACATTTAATTCAAGTTAATTTACTTTGACAATCCAGATGTCTCTTGTAATAGTGCCAGTATGGCAGTGAGAAACTGAAATGTTAGAGGTAAATATAATTTGATTTCTTCTTACATTTTCCAAAGATTTTTTTTTAACACAGATGTAAATGAATGTAAATTCAGGCAATATAAATAAAAACAAACTTAGTAGCTACCTGTAGCTATTGTCATTGAAAGATACCATATACTATTGTTAAAAAAATAAGTGCATGAAAACCAGACATGCAACAACCTTACGGTCATTTAGAGGCAGCCACCAATAATCACTCAAACAATCACCTTATATCAGCTGATTTTCACATTGAATAAAGATTGTTTATGGCTCTGGTCTTAATCTACACCTTCAAATTCAGTCTCAAGTAATTTGGTCATGAGTCTGAAGTCTTTATTTCTTACAACTTAAGAAAAAAAGACTCAAGTCTAAGTCGCAAACTGCAACAACTTGGGTTGTAACCTGGGTTTGCAGCTCAGTTTGAAAGTAGAATGGGATTGCAATCTTCAGGTGTACAGCTGAAAAATGCATTAAAAACCTTTTACTTGGGACCAAACTGAACTTTTCTAAAGTTTCTTGCTTGCCAGTGGGAGTAGAATGAAGTAGGAGGCAGGCTGACAGGACACGTGTGTACAGAGATGTAAGTGATGTAACTAATAAACTAATTGTAAGGGAAAGTTGTCAGTTTACCTCTTGAGCTACATACAGACTCTACTTTGGGTATAAAGTGTTATTATTTGACAAAAACAATGAAAAAAATAATAGAAAAACAAATACATATACCTGGTGGTACCTACAGTGTAGCAAAGAGAGATTCTTCTCCTCCAAACCAAGTTCAGTCAGACTCTGGAGGTTAAGCTTCTGATGAGAATCCGTTCAGTAAACAGAAAAACTTTCAAATTTCATCAAGACTCATAACAATAACGATTTGTCAGTTTAGCCTGCTACCAAATGCTGAAAAAGGAGGCTGAAAATGTTGTATTATGTTTAATGTCAAATTTATTCAGGTCATTTGCTCTCTGTAAGACAGTGACAACACTCAAACAGTGCAAAATTGTAAATCTTCATAAAACTAAACTTAACCTGTTCACAAGCAACGAATGAAATGCTCATCAATCATGAATTAATACTTATGATTGCCACCGGTTTGTCACATAAAAACAATGTCTTTAATATCGGTGACTTATGTTTGATGTCTGAAATAAAATTTTACAGCTGCCATATCATGCCTATTGTGCATCCCGACTCATCACACCATTTCCTGCTGACAAAATGTAATCTCTGACTGATTTCTCTGTATGATGTGTTTATGTTTTCATGATGTAAAGCACTTTGAACTGTCTTGTTGCAGAAATTTTCTATACAAATAAACTTGATTGATTCATTCACTCATTCATTCATTGTCTGTGTATCTTCTGAATGAGCTGAAACTAGAAGTGACAGCAGACAGAATGCAGCTCCTGTTCTTAAATGGCTGCACATGTAACATGACCCCTTATAAGCAGTGTTAATTGCAAGAAGCCTAAAGTCAGTTACATACTATTATAATTTCTTCGCCTTCTTTAATGGTGAAGAAATGGGTGAGGGGAAAAAAGCAAAGCTTATGGGTCAAGACCGGAGGAGCTAAAAATTGGATACAAGTTGCTTAAATGTGTTTCCTCTTGTGTGTCTGGTCAGATAGAGGAACCAGGTGAGGAGCTTTGTCTTTGGGGAGGAGGTCAGAGCAGAGCCTCTGCTCCTCCATGCAGAAATTAGATTACAGAGGCAATGTTGGGTGCCTGACCAGAATGCCACCGAGGTATCAGCAGTTGGACAGACCCTGCTGTTGCTTGAAGACTTTCATTTGGCAAGGGGACATCAGGGTTTTTGTTGTGGTCTGATCTTGGATAATGGAAGCCAATGGATGAATGTCCATACTTATGGGTGTCATTTTTATGGGAAGTTACCCAAATAGCTTGATCTGATCAAACGCTGGACATACAAAACGTAACAAACAAAGTACAGATGCTGAATTCTTAAGATATGGACAGCCTCTGTAGGAACATTTTCACACAGTGTAAAGATTCAAACTCCTCTATCACACACTATTTAAACTCATTCTAAAAACACTCTAATACCTAACAATGAAAAGAAAAAATGTAAATATAATCTGTACTTATAATTAGATGATTTAGATTGACTTGTGTGACTTATGTCGTCATTACTTGGCTTGAGACACAACGCAGATTGAATATTTTAATATCTGTTTCAAGTACAAACAGATTGAAGTATTTTATTGACAGTTTGTGGGTCTTCTCAATCAACTTCATCTCAGCTGGTACTGGTGACGTCCTGCTCGCAAAACAAACAGGTAACATAAGCATTACGTGACTAATCTTTGAAATAGACTGAAAAATGTTTAAATGCCTCTGTCTATTCCTGCAGGATGTTCAGGCTAAAACATTCTGAGCACCTTTGAAAGGTTATGAATGGAAGGGAGAGACTACTGTCAGATTTATATCTAGACAAATGTGCTTTTAGAGGTGCTTAGTGATGAATAACATTTGTTAGCATTTGTTATTTTGATGGTTCAGCTACTTTTGTAGAAGTTTGTTTTTGTGTGTATGCACTTTGTTTAGCGTGTTTCATGGTGGGTCTGCTAGTGGGAGGGCTGGTGGACTGTAACAGTCAGTAGAAGTACTGAAGTGGGGTTGTCATGTTCACCAACATGTTCAATGTTGGCGAATAAACACTCAGTGGCTCTGCACCTTTTCTCTGCCTCAGGTCTCTTGCCTGATCCAGCCACTAAGGATCATTTTAACATCATCAAAAACCAGTTTAAACAAAGAAGGAAATGTATCTATTTTCTGTTTGAATAACTGAATCAACACTCTGTCTGCTGTCACGCTCTAGCAGACAGTGGATGCAACGTTAGACTCTGAGGGTGAAAACTAATAAAAGTACAACAATCCTTGAGCCCTGGACACAATCAGACTTCACCTCATGGTGTCTAATGGAGCAAGGAGAGTTGAGCATTCAGGCTTCCGCATGGACAAAAACCTCCTGAAAGATTTATTTAATCAGACTGTTTTTATCGCTCTAAATGTTAAAGAAAAAACATAAAACTGATTCAGGCAATTATTACGACCCTCGGCGCTCTGGCCTGGCTTTATGCATGGATGTGGTTTTTGCTAATGTTTCTTCGTTCTGAATTTGTCAGTTTGCCTCTGAAATAGATGGAGGTCATGAAACATTGATGAATGTCACTCTCCGCCTGCTGCTCTGCTGATTTGCATCTCTCTCATGGCACTGCTTCCCCGTTCGGAGCTTAGCGGAGAAAATGTAAGCGTGCAAAGTGCATACCAATTAAACTCTTTGTCTAATAACAAGTTAACTTGCCACATATGAAATGTTTCCATTGTGAAGCAGACCAGCATTCCACCAAAAGGGAACACACTGGGATATAATAATGCTGCTCGGGCCTGCCTGTCTCTACATGTCCTGAGGGCAGATTATTTGCCAACAAAGCAAAATGTTCCACCTGCAAGTCAGTGAGGAGAAACAGAACTGATGTCCTGTCAGTTTTATGCACATAATACACCATAATAACACATCTTTCATGGCAACCATAAAACTGTACCTTTTGAAGAATGCTAATGTAGAAAACAAAAAAAAAGAAGAAAAACAACGTATCTGTCTTATTCAATTTAAAATTATTCACAGGCTTCACTACTGTAAGGTAAAGTTACATAAAATTTTCCCTACCACATCCCCATTGTGTGACAAATGCCATATTGAAGAAGCCACACTTCTCCATTCTTATTCCTTGTGTACTAAGTTAACCCCATTTTGGTCTGGCATATTCAAAATTTTGTCAGATATGTTTCATACAGAGTTAAGGCTGGACCCACTTCTGATTGTACTCGGAGTTTCTGCTCAATTTTCGCAATTTAATAAATATCAACGACAATTTTTAGCTTATGCTTTCATTATAGGGAAAAAGCTAGTGCTGATGTTTTGGAAAAAATCAGAGGTTCCATCAGTCAAATTGTGGCTGGAGGAACTGGTAAGGCTCTCTCATCTGGAAAGAATACGGTTTTCATTAACAAATAACTTAAAGCGATTCAATAAAACTTGGCAACCCCTTCGACAATATATTGATAACTTTACTTGAAAAGAATCTGATTGGACTCAGTGTGATAAGATGTAAGTCCTGGGGAATGGGGAGGTGGGTGGGTTTTGAGTTGTTTATGTTACTTTTGTTTTGACTTTGTTTTGTCTTTCTGTTTTATGTTCACATCAAAAAGAGGACGGATTTGTATTGTTTGTTCCAATCTTCATGTTTGATTCCTCAATAAAAACTGTTCGACAACAGAAAAACAAAAACAAAAAAAACAAAACAAAAAAAAAAACAACGTATTAGTTTAGCTCTGATCAAAAGTGCCCGGGCAAAGGAGGGAGCTTATATCCAGCAGCGTTATTAAAGCAGGGATAGAAGAGTCGTGACTTTACCTCTTCAATAAGCTTATCATTATAATGTCCCTACAGTCAGGTGGTTACAGACTGCCTCCCTTCCACAGTGTGCGCCGGTTATCAGTCACAGTTCCTCGGCACGCAGGAGGGAGATTGCTTCCAAAACGGAAAAGCTTTAACCGTGATTATATGCTGTATTGTTACAGTCGAGTGGATTTGAAGAAAATCTTTTGGCATTCTGGTAAAAAAAAAAAAAAACTGAAAGTGAATTACACATGCTACCAAGTTTGAAGAAAATTTACCACAGCTGAATGAACAATATGGTCATGGACTGTGAGAATGTACACATTCTTTCCTGTTCTCAAGTCAAAATAAATTGTAATATAAACAAAGATAATCTGAGTAAATCCCAAAAGCAGCTTTCAAGTGATGATTGCATGCATTGTTCTATCTAACAATGATGTTTTAATTCCCACCATGTCTATGGAGTTAGTTTGGAGTTTGCTAAAGTTTTTATCGGTAATAGTTGCATTAAATGGACAGGCATGTATGACAAACATTTGAAAATCATTTGGTTGCAATTTTCTGGTGTATCCAGGCTGAAATGACATGCTTTCATTCTTCGAACTCTCTAAGCCACCAAGCATTCCCTGGAGTTCAGCTGAATCTGTCATCAAGAAATGAAAGAAAGACGGTGCCTAGTTGAGGCCGTCCTCACACACTGAGTGACCAACTACTGCTGACCAGGTTCTTTGCTCTCAAAGCATTATGGGAGAGAGGCAATTAAAAGCTGCTGCTGGAGAAAACTCATGTCAAAGCTTGATTAGAATTTGTCCAAAAAGCACAGAAGAACATTTTTCTGTCTGATGAGACCAGAATTTAGTTTTTTAACCAACAGCATCACAAACATCATTATCATGGTGAATTCTGGCGGTGGCAGAACAGCATCCGACTGTTGGGAAACTTGTCAGCAGCCCTCAGAGCTGAAATGAATGCAGAACAGTTTTGGAAAATCCATTTGCAATAGAACTATGGCTTCTTAATTTACAGCAACACGACAACCCGAAACATCCAGGAAAAGCTAAACTGTCTACTCTGTAAAAATATAAAATAAAATTAAAAAATGTGTTTTTACTTTGACATTGAAGGGGGCTTTTGTATTTCTTTTTTTTGCATGAGCCAAATTTTGTTGATTAGTATTGATTTCTAAAAGCAATAAAAAAGGTTAGGATGAATACTTTTTATACACACCAATCTGCCAACCTGCTTAACATAGGATATTTGAGGAAACTAAAAGTTACTTTGTCGAGATTCTTGGAATTCCGGGTCTTTTCCCTTCATGTGCTTAAAGTACATGAAGGGAATGTTACTTTTACTTATAAAAGTTACACAATAATCTCAGGAATGCTACCACTGTTCAAGCTAGATAAGTGTAAAATAAACACAAAGTACCATAAAGCCAACTGCACAAAAACACAAAATCTTACAAAGTATTTTAGATCTAGTTTCTAGTGCAAATATGTTTGTAAGACAAAACTAACCTACAAGTAACTTCTTGGCAAGATAGGAGCTTCTTCTAAGTCAATAATTCATAAATATTGATGAAAAAGTAAGGTACGATCATTTTATTTATATAAAACATTTTCAGCAACAAGGCAGTTCAAAGTGCTTTACTTGAATTTGGAGGGAATACAAACAAAACCAAAAGAAAGAATAAAAGGTAAAAGTATTAAACTAAATATTGGTTCCCCGTGTCTAATACGAATAAACAGGGATTCCACTGGATTCTCATTCTGATAAAACTCGATATTGGTTCTCCATGTTTGGTGAGATCAGTGAGTACTATATAAAACTAAATGTTGGCTCTCTCACTGGGAAAAATGTCTTGTAATCAGTGAGACAATCTGCCAATGGAGCAAATATCTTTTCATCAATATTGAGGAATTCTTAACTTTAAACAAGCTCTCATATCACCACCTTCCTAATATAATGACCAAGATATTTTTTGCCAAAAGTGATTGATTTATTATTATTTTTGCCTAAAACATCTTTTGAAATAAAAAGTGGTAAGTCTTTTTTTTTTTTGAAAAGTTACTCGAAACTTAGCTTCGTTTTATTTCAAGTGTACAAATATATTTGCTCACTTGGTCAAGTAACTGGACCGACATTACTTGGCCAGCAGACTTTGTGCATTTGAAAACTGTCGTCGCTTAACGGTTTCATTTTCAGCTGCGGTTTATTTGTGTGGGCCCCAGTCAGTGTGAGTGAAATCCTGCAGCCAGCATCCCGGGGTCTGAAGGGGCCCCAGGCTGAGGCCTCGCCGCCTGGAAGCGCCGCGCTGCCAGCGAACGCAGCGTTTTGCTCCGTGTTGTTTCGGAATAGCTTGTTGACGTGTGAAGCTGTCCTGCGTGAACCAGCGTGTCCCTGTCGTAGACATCTGTTTCTCGCCGATACATACAAATTCCCGGCATCAACAGTAATGAGGAATCATCCGCTGTCCCGGCGAGGGAGATAATGTGTGTTAACATGAAGTGGAGCTCAGCGTCACTGCATCCGGTGCGACAGAGAAAGAAGACCGAGGTTTCCCTGCAAAACGCCGGCCTCTTATTACAAGACTTTACTAATCCGACCGCGAAAATCCATGTCCAAAATGTGCCTTTTGTGTATAATCCCGACACAGTTTCTGCGGGATTAGGATTTAGCAAGGAAGAAAACGACTGGCGGGATATAGCACATCTAAAATATCAGGAAATGTTGCGTTCAATTATTGATTTATCCTGCAATGTGCTTTTTCCCTTTTCTTCTACTTTTTGCTGTGTCACATCAAAGAGTGGTCCTTTTGGAGGGGCCGGGGGCCGCGGGGGGAGGGGGAGCCGCAGCGGAGATTATTTAATCACAAGGCTGCATGTTGACGCGCTCCCCTGCGTGCGCGCAAAAAATATTTGCCCGGCAGACAACAGAACAACCCTGACAATTTATTCTACGTCAGTCTAGTTCTCTGCTGCACGCTGCTCAGACAGGCTGCTCTGCATATGTAAGCAGTCATGGTAGGTTTAGTGCTCCTCAAAGACGGGCCATTATCTTCCCAGGCCATCTGCTCCAGTCAGTGAATGAGCGCAGCGCAGTTCAGACTGAGGAACAGAGGGAAGGTTTCCTGGGGGGCTGGAAAAGCTGCTGCATCTTATCCCAGTTCAATGAACAAACCAAATAACAGTTTGCTACTGAATGCCCGGGTGAATGTGTTTATTGACAACTACACTTGCCTGGTTTCATGTTGACGGTCACACAGAAAGTAATATGCCTCAAATGAAATACGGAAACCAAAACAAAATCAGTGTCAACCTGGAACCGTTTTAATAGGTTTTAACCAGGACAGTTTAAGAAGAAAAACATAAAACAAACGAGAATTTCGATGAAAGCATTTTCTATCTTTATTTTGTGTGAGTATGTTTCCAGAAAACTCTCTAATAACAGTTTGAATGCAGAATCTGTGTTGGACTGGTGATTATTTCAAAATAATTGCTAACTAAGTCATTGTTTGAGTGAAGTTTTCCTTCCTTTTTTCACTTCTTACATTTTTATTTCTTTTCTATGAAGGCCACGTTTAGCTGTGCATCTCTGCAGCTCCTCCACTGACTCTCTGCATTATGCCGTCTCTTTCCAGTCACTGGAGAAAGGAAACAGCTGATCCAAGTAAAAATTTGTTACAAGAAATCAAACTAACTTTAAGTAAATGTATTAAATTTATTATTTTTTCATGTTGAATAACTTGATTACATGCAACAAATTAACTAAAACATTATTTCATTTCTTTTTTTCAGTGTATTTTTGTGGTTTTGCAGTTATGCCAAATTCTATTTTTTGATTTTCTCTCTACCTTTGTCCTTTGGTTCTTCTTGTTTGATCGCTAATATTTGCTACCAGAAAACTGAGGCTTTTTAACAACAGCTGCGTTCAAACTGACATCTTAAATTGACTCTGTCTTCCTCATCTTCCCAGCCAACCTATATATATATATATATATATATATATATATATATATATATATATATATATATATAAACCCTGTATCATTTTCCTTCCACTTCACCACAAAGACAGATTTTGTTTCCCAGAGATATGACAGACTCTGTGGTTAATATATATATGTGACTATGAGTCCAGCTTATTATTTTGCTGGATACAGAGAGCTGTATTTTTAGAAGTCTCTGAAGCAAACTTGCTGCCTCAAAGGGAATACTGCCTTACCCCTCTATACAGGTTTAAGACCATCCATCTCTGCCTCATTTTCTGTCATATGGATGTAAGGTGGATAAGAAAGAGAGAGAAAAAACCAACACACTCCTTTTTAAAAACAAATTATAACCAGTGCCCTTCCATTACCTGAGAGAAACGTGGACTTTGATTTCCATTTTTTTTTAGAACCATAAAGCAAACAAAGCGGTGAATTACAACTGTGATCCATCTCAGTCCGTCTCATGGGAGCGCAACCTTATTTGGACGATGCGCTATTACAGCTAATTGCAAAGCAATCCAAGTCAAATGTAGAGTTTAAAGGAGGAAAAGGAGCTTATTAATTTCCCTGAGGACTCAGAACAACTCTTCGTGATTCTACCTTGCCATCGCATGCTCTCTCAAGACTCCAGTAAATAATGCAGAAGTGTTAACTCTCTAAACAGGTTGCTCCAGATATAGCTCAGTGTATTTTTGTGTCATCTTTTAGGTAATTACAGAAAGGGGCTTCAGTGAGCTAATCTCTTGCCTTGCTTGAGGCATCTCAGGGGATGAAAAACTATTCTCAGAGCAGAGCAGTTTGTCTTTTGCTTCAGGGCGGGGAAGAGAATGTCAATAGTTGTTTATGATTTCATTTAAATTTCTTCAATTCAACTAGCAGAGCTCTATTATGTAAAAGGCTAAAGCTGAATATGAAGAGCTCCGGCTTTTGTAAAGTGTGCAATATTGTGAAGGTCTGGTTCCCCAGAGAGCCGCAGCAGCCGCCTCCTGTTGCAGGGTCAGTTTATGAACATCTGGACGCATCACAAAGGGATGGAGGCTCAGTTATTCCCAACTCGCTCACAGTTAAGCTCTGCCTCAGGATTCAGATTCGATCTGCGCTGATATAATGGTGGGGAAACAGATACCTAGGTGCTCTAGTGCTGAAGGCACGATACTAATCATTTATATCTCTCCAAAATCTCCCTCCACTTTCAAGTTGTAGGAAACACAGAGCTTAAGACATTAGTCACAGGCTAAGGAGAGGACAGCGTTTGTCTGATCTGGACATTTCAATTCAACTAAATTGCTCTATGTTGCTGCCACACCTTCTGAGCAGGACGCTGACAGAAGTAAAAACAAACAAAATCACCAACTCTTTGTTGATGGATTACAGCAAAGAATGACATCATGGCAGCATTTCCATAAACCATAAAATTGTGCACATTGAAATAACAAAAATAAATCTGTTTAATGGAAACACAACAATTTTTTAAAAAGATCTCATTTTGATATGTTTTTGCACCAAGATGAGCTTGTGTTTGTCTTGAAAGAGAGGTATATGACAATACTTCAATAGAGACACTATTTTTACATCAGACGAGTCACGTGATCAAAAATAAGACGTAGCAAGAGGATGATGGCTTGTTTTGTTTTGTCCAGACAATGTGCAGCTGGCTCCACCAGAGCTCTCACAGCATCACAGTTCATGAACAGATGTGTGCCATTCCAACGTGCTCTAATGTAAAATCACAAACTACAATTTCTCCACAGCATAGTTTGGGGAAATTGCTCCAAAGCCTGAATAAAATGCCAACATCTCTGATGAATGATAGATGATGAGCGTAAATACCAGGGTTGAATTATGATTTTATTTCTTGTAACTGCTTATGTCTGTCTCTACCATGATTTTTAATGACTTGTCACATGAACTAGCTTATTCACATGTGATGTTAATTCCATTTCTCATTTAATGTATACACCACAACTGTGAAATTGGGTTTCTTTGACATTAGCAGAATATAAACAAAAATTTGCGCACATTTGTGAAGGAAACACAGCAACAGGTTTACTTTTAACCCTGTACACTGCACACATATTTAGGCGACCCTATGTATTTGATGCGTTTCTGTTCATTTTTATAATGTTGCTTGTTTGGACTCAGATAAATATAGTTACAAAACGGATGGATTACACCAAATTATCCACTGCTGAGCTCAAATTTTCGTCCTGTGAAACAACCGGGACAAAGAGGATGGAGGTGTTTCCCCGATAACTAATCTGCTTTATAAAGGGCATTTTAAGTTCAAGGTTCATCAAGAGTTTTAATACAGATGAACTGCAGTAGAATAGTGCTTCCTACATCGGGCCTCCCAGTAAAATGATCAGCTGTAAAATGTGAGAGCAATGTGAAGAAAATTGGAATTAGGAAGGTGATTTCCCACAAAGGCAAAAAACAAAGAAAAAAAACAAAACAAAAAAAGCCAACAGTTTGAAGACAACACAAAGGAAGGAATGAGTTACTTTAGGTCGAATCCCTGACATGATGCTACAAAAGAGTTTTTGACTCTAGCTCTGCTTCCCCATGAGGATTCCACAAAAATCAAAACGTTTTAAAATCCTTAGCACAAACTTAGTGTGCTCCTTCGTGAGCAAAGAGAGGACCATCTAACTGACACATTAGCAGGGCTTTTATTCCTGTTTCGGGAGGGTATATTCACATAAAAAGGCCACCTGAAATTGGATTTCCTGCTCAGTAATGCTGAGATCGTTCTGCAGCCCTCACTCTGGTAAATTGTGACATTTTCCAAAATCACCTGAAGCACAGAATGCTGCCTTTATAATCTCAACCCATTTCTGCATTTGTCTTGTTTAAAACCCCTCTGTTAATAATCATTTAATGTTTAAGAGACCCGTGTCTTTAGAGCAACTTTTGTATTTTTTCAATACAGGGGAGCCTGAAATGACACAAATGTTGTGCAGAATTTGATGTGTATATTAGAAACTGTATATTATAACATGTCTCATTTGCATAAAGCCACGGAGCCGAACATTTAAGGGAACCTGAAGAATAGGCTGTTAAAGTGAGTTACCATATCGTTCACATCAGCAGAATGAGGATGAAAATGATTCTGTTCTCTTTTGTCTCCCGAATTCAATCAGAAGGATTTCAGATCATCTTAGTAACTTATTCCTTCACATCAGGCTGAATAGCCAAACTCCTAGGTCAATAAGTCACCTTGGTATCAAGTCAGGAGAATAAATTAAGACAGTTACTCCATATCAAAAACTCGAGGTCATTCTCTCTGCAGTAGGTCTTGAGTCTGACTCATTATTTCCACTTAGACTGTTCATTTCAAGTCACACTGTTATTGACCACACCTCTCTGTCCAAACTAACTTGCCGAGGATACTGGTTAGTATTACCCGACTCGCATTCAGATGTGCTCCTTCCATCCAGACTTTTATGCCTAGAAGAAATCAAATGTCATTATTCATTGGTATTGAAGTCCACTTGACCTGACATTGCATGTTCTCTGTCTTTGGCTATCACAGTCAAGATGTTTCTAAAGGAGATTTAAAAATAATTTGGGGTTTAATAGGATTTCATAAATTGGTTTGCCCCCCAACCCATCAATCTTAGAGATGAATTTCCTGTCAGAGTAACTTTGAAACAAAAGCAGAAGGGATTGTTGTACATTTAGAGCGTCTGATTTTAATAGTCAAGTACAATGAACAAAATCCAGTTTAATGCGGAGAACAAAATGTGCTTTACATATTGAAGCATTAAACTAAAAAAATCTCATATGCAACCAAATTCCTAGTTAATAAAGTTCAAATTCCTAGTTAATAAAGTAACAGATGACAATTTCATTTAATAGTCATTTGAAAAATCCAGGAAAGAATTGTCCAGAGAAATATCTCTTCTAAATTGTTAAATCAAACTTTAAAGAATGGATTGGGCTTGGTGCCGCTATTTTACTTATTCTGGGTCCAAGTTTTTTGTATTTTCATTAGAGATGAGAACAATTTTTAGAGATGTTAAGAGGATGGGAGTGACTTCTTATGGAGGCAAAGCTGCATAGGATTCAGCCAGCAGACAGTAAATGTACCCAGAATGCAAAATTGTGACAGATGCTGCATTCCTGTTTAATCTCCTAACATCCTAACTGCAGTCATTAATAAACCCCAGACAAGAGAAATATAATCACTTTTTGGACTATATATTTATGATTCTCAGTTTGAAACTTCTTACTAAAAATCGTCTTCCTCTAGTTAAAAGAAGTGATATACTGAATCTGTTTTTGCCTTTTTGTTTGTAAACTTGAGACATGTGAACAACTTCCTTGAAGCTAGAATAAGGAGGGTGTTTGTAGACTGTGCACATCTGCAGTCGTTTGGCTTTAATACCCTCTTCTGCTTAGGTCTGCAAACAGGTTAGACTGCATCCTTGAAAAGGTACAATTCCCTCTCCTATGCTTAGTGATTTCAGATTATATTAAATTCCCACTGAGAGGTGGATTTAATCTGTTGTTCAGGGGTTAGAGTTCCTCCACTATACCACCACATACGGTCCATAAGGCAGAAGGACCTGACCCACGCGAGCCAGGACTGCAAACACTTTGCGAGATCAAAGCAGTGGAAGCCGCCCAGGGCATCACCTGACCTGAATTCAATTAAAGCTTTACAGGCAGATCAGAGAGCAGCCTATGAAAGAAAATTGCAGCCTCAGATAGCGTACAGGACAAAACTCAGAGAGAGAACAAACAGAGCATCATTTAAAGACAGATGAAATATTGCACACTCACTCTTGGACACAAAAGGCTTGTTTTCATCTTCCCTCCTTCCCTCTGTTCCACAAATCTGCCCAGCGAGCCCATAGGTCTCCTTTGTTTACTCAGCCTGTGGGCATGTGTGACTTTAATGAGCCAATGCTGAACGGACGTTAGGTAAGAATTCTCACACACTTGCTCTGGCTCAACTGCCCCTTTCTTTGCTCTGGCATTTTTTGGAAGCCCCCTCCCAGCATGGTGTCAGGTTTAGCTGTTGGCCACATGTTCAGGAAGACGTTCGCTTCAGCAAAGTTCACCATTAAACTCTAGATGGGGTCACAAGAGCACGTCTGTTAAAATACGAACTTGCAATAATAAAACAATTATGGTTCATCCATTTCCTTTATCGCCGGATCCCAGTGCAGTGTTTGAGGCAGCTCATTTCAACACACAGCTTGATAGACTGAAAAGAAAAAAACAAAAACAGGATGGGATTTTTCTTGCTGTGCCAGATTCGTTCAGTTTTACTTCCATTTTTAGTGTTATGCTTATTTTTAGTGCCTGTGCTTCCATTTGTCAGGTGGCCACTATCACACTAAAACTCCTCCACTGAAGATAAATGATTGTATTCTATTCTGTTTCTTCGTAGCCTGGGATCAGATCTACATCAGGGGTTCCCAAAGTGTGCTCCATGGGCCGTTTGCAGCCCCTGAAATGATTTTCTGTGGCCCCTAATTGAAATTTGAGAATGAAACTATTTTGATCCACAAGCAAAGGTGGTTGGCAGAGATGGTGTTTATTTTTTAGGACAAAATTGTGAGAGAAAAGAAACAAGTTAGGCACAACACAAAGTATTAAACCTGCTTTTTAGCATTTCCTTTATTTGCATAGTGAATCCGACCGCATGCATCCAAGGATTTTACTCTAAACAAACTTTAATGCACCCAAATCTGCATTTGATTAATTTATTAAGCTTGACCAAACACAGCAGGTGTTTTCAGACAGACTGACCCAAATTCTGTTCCTGAGCTGAAAATAGACACATTTTGTGTGTACTGTTTTCCAAATGAGTCAAGGAATTTGCAAATTTAATATATTTTCCTTTTAGCTCAACATTTCTCTACACATTTCTTTTCTACTTTGCTTTGTTAAAATATTGCATTCTGAGTTTACTCTTGAGCAGATAAAATAAATTGACCAAATTTTATTTTGTAGCATTAGCTCTTAGAATACTTATAGTTTTTGGCCCATCTGTACTTTTGTCTTGATGATTTTGGTCCATGTGAGAAATCTAGCTCTAGATGAAACGTGACCATGAGGGGCTCCACAAGGCTCTGTGCTCATGATTTATTTATTTGTCCAAATTCATCTGTTAAGGAGAGGAAGGGTCACATCAGAATCTCCTCTATTTCAGTGCAGGGTGAGCAGAAGTCTTTTTGTTTTTGGTTGAGTAAATGCATGCTTACAGAATAGGACAATACCGAAATTTATGAACATAAAGTCCACAGAACATAAATGACACTTTTAACAACCATATGAAGTCTTTTACTAAATCTGACTACATAATGGAATCAACTGAATGTTCTTTTAAAGCTATTTTTGTGGTGTTTTTTATGTAACAGCTAAAACAGACAAGAAATGGAAGAGAAAAAAGAGAGATGGAGAGAGTGAGAGATGACAAGAACTCATTTGAGGAAATTGATTTGTTTAAGTGAAGTTGAGAAGTTTTAGACATTTAGTTAAATTTGCATCAAGCGGTCTGCGATAAGATTTAAAGGGAAATAAGTTTTGTACTGATTTAGTACTGAAATTTTCTCACTCACTAATCTTAGACAACTTTGCAAAAAACAATTTTGGTAACAAGCTTGCATGAGGCCAACTAATTAGATTTTACAGTGTACAGCCATCTTTAAGTCATTGCCAAAATGACATGATATATAAATAACACACGCACACACACTTCTGAAAAGTGTGGCATGTGCTCTATTTTGTGTTGGACTTTCAGATGAAATTTCATATCAACAAAACAAAACAAAAAAAAATATGCTGCTGTTATCTGGCATAAATGATTTTTTTATGCCAGAAACTGCACGTGCATGGAGGCTTTCACGAGCTTCAGCAGAATCTGCGCAGCCAACAATTTTAATGACTCTATTAGGTTACAAACTATCAGCATGAAAGGATTAGATAAGCAGAAACCAGCGCAAAACATCCACCCTGATTTCACCGATGCTGTTATCTTCACTCAGTCCTGCATCGTACCGAGGGGAGAGCAGCGACACCGTGATCTTTACTGTTCTCGTCTGCCTCTCAGCGCCTGGACGGATCGCGATATTTCCTAAATCACCTGAAGGCAGCCACAGCATGCCACCCCACCTGTGCCATTCTGCTGGAGACGCGGAGTGAAGCACATCCCCTCCTGACAGCAGCACCATGCAGGATCAGTGTGAGCGGGTCGACTCTGAAGGACTGAGGAGGAGCGGAGCTTCCTGCTGAACAGGAGTCCGTCATGTGAGGCACCCATGATTCATGGGAGGTAAACTTTAGAGGTGGGTAGAAATGTATCCTGTGTGATCTTTCTCAATGATTCTTTTTTTTAACTATACTTTTTAACTTTCGACTCAGCAGCATCTTTTAACAGTGCTTTAGTGAGCTCGCCCAGAAACGCGCACGCGGACAAGTACACTTTGTAAGACGCATGGCACGCGCGCACACACAACACTTTCATCAGCAGCGGATGTTGACAGGTTGTCAAGCAAGCCGCGAGCAGCACAGGCTTTTCCTTCGAGGGGCGCATCAGCTGGGTCTCCGCGGTCCGGACCAGAGCAGTGACACAGCGCCATCCGCCGCACGGCAGCTCCGGCCGGAAGAGGGAGATCCAGGAAAGTCCGGGTGACTGACCCGAGAGGGGGCTGAGGGCGTCTCCATGCTGCGATAATGGCACAGCATCACTGCAGGACGGGTTTCCAGCCTGACCACTGGATATTAGAGAGAAGAAAAACACACACACACACACACACACACACACACACACACACACACACACACACACACACACACACACACACACACACACACACACACACACACACACACACACACACACACACAAAGTAGAACACAGCATACATCCGGGCTTCCGCAGATAGGCAACTTTCTTAGCAATTGGAATCATGAGGCAACTGAATTTGACTGTATTGTTTCAATAATAGGATCACATTGCACTGTATGTAATTAGATCTGGATATGATATTAGATCTGGATAGATAGATAGATAGATAGATAGATAGATAGATAGATAGATAGATAGATAGATAGATAGATAGATAGATAGATAGATAGATAGATAGATAGATAGATAGATAGATAGATAGAGCAGCAATAAAAGGCAAATAGTTAAACATTATTAAAAAAAACCCCACAATATGTAAAATATGATTACCTTTGTCACACGTCATAAGTATCTTAAAATCCATAACTTAGACAGATGTTCGGTTGATCACCTTATACTCCGGTATGAATTGTTGCAGAGAGTTATTGAGAATGGGAGAAATTATTTTCTGAGGGGAATGAATTGAAAATACTTTGGAACAAAGTAGGTTATAAAAAAATATTTGTTTTAATTTGGCGATGTACAAGAAAAGCTGAGTTGAATCAATATGGAAAGCTTTAATCTAAAAAACGTACAACATATGACCCACATGGAAATCCTCATTTGGGAAGACTGGCTGTGTTTTCTTTATAAACATTGGGTTTTCATCAAATTAAGCTAAAAAGAAATGTAATTAAAATAGATTATGTTCCTATTGCCTGGAAGACATGCACAAAGTAGGCTGAATTGAGGTTATGGAGGAATTATCCTTTGTTTTAGCAGCATAGCAAGGTCACACAAACAATATAGAGTAGAACGGGGTCCTTAGGGATGTTAATTTGAAGTGGAAATTCAATGATTTTCAAGATTATCCCTATTTATACATCAAACATTAATCTGACTTTCATTAACTTCAAAAAGCGCATGATATTGGCCATTAACAGATAGTGAGAAATTAAGCTTTTAAGGCATTTAGTGAATATGAAAGAAAAAAATCTAGTTTCGGAGCCAAACAAGGAAAAATTGGCCAATTCCAATTTTTGACTGATGGTCGGTGCCTTTATAGCGGAACAGTAAGAAGTCATTGATGACATAGAAAGAGTTGGTTGTCAGGTAGTTAGTCTAACCAATTCAATTATCACAAATTGGCTTTTTTTAAGTTGGAAAACAACAGCTTCTACAGCTATTTATTCAAAATAGCTCATAATAAATACACATCAAAATGTACCACAAATATGCAGTAATTGATGCATATTTTGGATCAGTCGTTACACGTTCGCATTATTAGACGGTATCAAACAGGTTTAGCAATTGACCAAATATTCCCGGTAAAGCGGAGCACGGACAGGCTGGCGCCATCTCCGGCGGAGCGCCGCACCGCGCCGCGCCGCTGCCGCCGGTGCCAGCCTGGTAAGTAGATCCGGACGTGCGCAGCGCGGAGAGATATTTTTTCAAGTGGGAGAGAGAAAGGAGAGCGGTGGGGAGCGAGTGAGTGAGCGTGGAAAAAACAGAGCCTGCCGACTGGTGGCAGAAGGAGTAACGGAGAGGAGAGAAGTCCACGTATTACCATGCGGAGATTTGGACTACAGAAACTTCATGCCAAACCTCCGAATGTTCGAGATTATTAATAATAAGAGAGGTACGTTGTTTCCTATCCTAACGGGCTTCCCTTAATTGGCCGCTTTCGCATCTTTTTAATGTGGAGAAAAGTTGACGCTATTGTGAGCTTCGGGCTGTGGAAAGCAGCCGCTGCTGCTGTTCTCCTCCACAGAAGTTTGCTGTGAACAAAACAAACTATTTAATTCCAACTTCGAGATCACAATCGCTCATACCGGTCACTCTGAGGAAGGTTTATGCGCTGTTTGCTCCAGTGCTGTGGTTTTTGATTTCATAAAGCAAATCTCTGCCCGGCGCTCGGTTGCCGTCGTTCCAAGGAGTGAATGGGAGAGTTGGGGGATGGGGTTAGAAATGAAAGAGTTTCCAGGCACCTAACTTATTATCTTCGACTGTTAACTTTTATTTCTTAACAAAAGCAGTTTACGTTCGTCGCCAGATGTATTCAAGCAAATGCTTCGAATTACAGACTTTTTTTTTCGGGGTCTGGAAATAGAAACAAAGTTGATTTGAACATTTCACAATGCGCTTCTTCAAGATGGTTCTTTTCATACCTGCAGGGAGCATTTTCAGATTTAAGGTGTGTTTGCTCTCATACCGCGTCACTTATTAACCTGCAGAAAGCCATAATAACTGAACCGTAACAGAGTGATTTGTGACACGCCAAAAGTCAATAATGTATTTTTTTGTTTTGTGTGTGTGTGTATGAGAAGCATTCCTGCGCAGACATGGCAACGTCTTGCTTTTTATTTGTCTTTGTATGGACTCCCACACAGCCAGGAGGGAGGCTGGAAAGCGGCTCCCAACAGTTTCCCAGCCGCCTCGGCGCTGATTTTTCTTCAACCCCTTCATGCTGTACAGATCGCCTCTGTTTATTTTTCTTCAATAATTTCGCCTGCATTTATTACATTGTACTTTTACAGCTACCTAGAGAGCTTTATGTAAACTCTGTCACTTTAGATTTAGATTGTCACCAGCAGAACTTGAACATTTCTATATTTGCTTTGCTATTTTATGTAAAGGAAAGTGATATTGAGAAATATTTCTTCTTGAAAGTCAAGCATTTATGCATAATTCCAGTGACATCACAGAAGGCATTAAAGGACCTTATTGGAGTGGTTTTCCTTTTTTTTCTTAAGTTGCATGTTTTCAATCAAATGCATCTTTATGTTACCGCATTTGACTTTTTATGTACAGTAACACCTTTGAGCTATGTGGCAACTTTGCATGAATTTTCACCAAATTATGGAACAGTCAAACACATGAAAGTGGTTTTTAAAGTGGAGCAGGGCAGAACGGATATGCCAGATTACATTATCTGTAATCATACAAATGGCAAATGCATACAAAAACTGATTAGTAGAAATCTGTTCATAATCCTTTATGAATTTTCCATCCAATGTTGTGCTTTGCTTCACTGCTGTATCCATCTTGGAGAAACCGCTTGTGACTCAAATGCAACTTTGGTACTCCACTATCTGCCTTAAAATGTGCAAAGAAACTGCTCATCCTTCATAATGTTTATGAATATCAACTGATCAAGCTTAAAGTTGATACCTCTTGTGATGTCATCAACCCATGTATGCACAACACCATACAAGTATTTTCATAGTGCTTCTTAAAAACGGAATATTTTTCAAATCCTCCAGTGGAAATGTACACTTCACTCCCCAGCTTACATTTTATTTGATCAGGTTACATTTTATCAGAGTAAAATAAAATGCACACAACCTGTGTCTTTGAAAGCCAGGAGTGTTTATAAATGGTGTTCTCTGCCTTACTTTAATTCCAGAATGTAAAATATGTGAAAAACATTTTACCCTTTTTTATTTATTTTGGGCATGATTTACCCATTTGAGTTCAGTTTAACATTGAGAGGTGTATGGTTGCTATCTTGGCAATGTGCTCATAATAGGCGCACTGCCAGCTCAGATCTGTCATCCGATTGGCTGCTCTGCTTCATCCTATTTCCACATGGAACACATCAAGCCACTCACCAGCCTGGCCCACATTTGTTAAGTCATTGAAGGCAGTCTGGTTTCTTGCAATTGTTGTCTTTAATTGTAATCCCAGCTAATGTCTTCTGTTTGTTGAAATTAACATATTTTGTTTGATGTTGCTCTGTTCCAGGTGGCTCTGTGAAGATCCCGGTACGATGATGGGGAAGTTCTCAGTGGCACTGCTCGTTCTGCTCCTGCAGCTCTTCTCTGGCCTCACAGGAAGCCAAAGGTTTGCGAGGGCTGCCTCCATACAGTTCACCCACTCTGTTTACAATGCCACCATATATGAGAACTCTGCTGCTAAGACCTACCTGGAAAGTCATACCAAGATGGGGATCTATGTCACCGACCCATCGTGGGAGATACGGTACAAAATAATCTCTGGGGACAATGAGAACTTGTTCAAAGCGGAGGACTACTTGTTGGGAGATTTCAGTTTTTTACGAATAAGGACCAAAGGAGGCAGCACTGCCATTCTTAATCGGGAGGTTAAAGACCACTATATGCTCACTGTCAAAGCTTCAGAGCGGAACACCAATTTGGAGAGTCGCACGAGAGTGAAAGTCCAGGTACTGGACACCAATGACCTGAGGCCTCTCTTCTCACCGACATCCTACAGCATCTCTCTACCAGAGAACACGGCCATACGCTCAAGTGTGGCCAAAGTCATGGCGACAGATGCAGACATCGGTACGAACGGAGAGTACTACTACAGCTTCAGAGAGTGGACGGACATGTTTGCCGTTCATCCAACGAGCGGGGTGGTGACCCTGACCGGCAAACTGGACTACTCAGAGACAAAGCTGTACGAGCTGGAGATCCTGGCCGTGGACAGGGGCATGAAACTGTACGGCAGCAGCGGCTTCAGCAGCATGGCCAAGCTTACCGTGCGGGTGGAGCAGGCCAACGAGCATGCACCTGTGATCACTGCGGTAACCTTGTCGCCCTCCGATGCAGATCACGACCCAACGTATGCTGTTGTGACAGTGGAGGACAAAGACCTGGGACCAAACGGAGAGATTTCGTCACTGAGCGTTGTGGCCGGTGACCCGCTGCAACAGTTTAAGGCTGTAAGAAGCAGCCCTGGGAGCAAAGAGTATAAGATAAAAGCTGTGAAGGAAGTGGACTGGGACAGCCAGCCATTCGGATACAACCTCACCTTACAGGCAAAGGACAAAGGCACCCCACCTCAGTTTTCGTCTGCTAAACTGGTACACATCACCTCTGCGGAGTTCCAAAAGGGTCCGCCGGTATTTGAAAAGGCTGTCTACAGAGTCAATCTGAGCGAATTTGCCCCTCTTCACACACCTGTGACGATGGTGACAGCTGTGCCGCGATATCCCCATCAGAATTATGCCTTTAAACACAATTCTGACAAGAACAGATTCAGCATCAATGCAGATACTGGCTTAATCAGCACAGCAGGACCAATCAATGCTGTTATTTCGGCACAGTATGAGCTAGAGGTGATCACAAGTGACAAGAAAGCAGCCACGAAAGTGATTGTTGATGTGATTGATGTAAATAATAATGCACCGGAGTTCCAGCAAACATCTTACAAGGCCAGTGTTGACGAGAACGTACCTAGTGGGACCAGTGTGGTAGCAGTGAAAGCCACCGATCTCGACAAAGAGGAGAATGGCTATGTGACCTACAGCATTACTAACCTGAGTCCCCAGCCATTTGTCATTGACTACTTTTCTGGTGTCATCAGCACTTCAGAGGTCCTGGATTATGAGCTCATGCCCAGGATTTACAATCTGAAAGTCAGGGCAAGTGACTGGGGATCCCCTTTCAGAAGAGAAGTGGAGGCATCGGTTACCATAACTTTAAATAACCTGAATGACAATAAGCCTTTGTTTGAAAACATTGACTGTGAGGTCACTGTGCCAAGGGATCATGGGGTGGGAGAGCAGATTACAACAGCTTCTGCCATAGACGCAGATGAACTGCAGCTTGTACGATACTTCATTAAATCCGGGAATGATCTTGATCTATTTGAAATGAACCCAAACTCAGGCCTGCTGTCGCTGAAGCGCACACTTAGTGAGGGGGAGGCGGCTAAGGTGTCATTTCATAGTTTACAGATTGTTGCGACCGATGGCGAACACGAGACTCGGCCAATGACCATGAACATAACCGTCATCACAGCACGCAAGCCCGTCCAGGTGAGATGTGTTGAAACTGGTGTCGCCACCATGCTGGCCGAGAAGCTGCTGCAGGGAAGCAAAATCCACGGCCAGACTGAGCCAGAGGATACCTACATGGACATTTATTCAGTCAACCGGTACGCCCCTCTGTTTGATGAGTCTTTCCCAAGTTTCGTTGAAGTTAGAGAGGACCTTCCTGTTGGAGCTCGGGTCATTCACTTAAGTGCAACAGACCCAGACAGTGGCTTCAATGGAAAATTAGTGTACGTTATTTCAGGGGGAGACACAGAAAGTCATTTTATTGTCGACATGGAAACCGGTTGGCTGTTAGTTTACTCTCCACTTGACCGTGAAATGACAGACCACTACACCCTCAATATTACTGTTTACGATCTCGGGATACCGCAAAAATCTTCTTCACGCCTGTTGGATGTGAAGATCCTAGACACCAATGATAACAGCCCTCAGTTTTTGAAAGATTCCTACTCGATTGAAATAAGCGAGAACACAGCAGTCGGGACTGAAATTATCCAGGTGGACTCGACAGATAGGGATCAGGCGGACAATGGAATTGTCAAGTACTCCATTTTAGGGGGCACAGATCATTTTGCCATCAATGAGATAACGGGAGTGGTGACTGTGACGAAGCCGCTGGATCGGGAGCGCTATCCGTTTTATGTTTTGAAGATTGCAGCACGAGACCAGGCAGTGAGTGAGCCTCAGTTGGTGTCCACAGTTCCTCTTAAAATTACCCTGGAAGATGTGAACGATAATCCTCCCAAATTTGTTCCTCCTAATTACCGTGTTAAAGTGAGGGAAGACCTTCCTATCGGTACTGTAATTATGTGGCTGGAAGCGCACGACCCTGACGTTGGCGCTTCCAGTCAAGTACGGTATAGCCTGATTGATAATGGAGATGGCCACTTTGAAGTGGACAAACTCAGTGGAGCTCTTCGGATTGTCCAAAATTTGGACTATGAGACTAAACAGGTGTATAACCTGACAGCCAAGGCTAAAGACAAAGGAAAGCCAATATCTCTGTCCTCGACCTGTTTCATTGAGGTGGAAGTGGTGGACGTGAATGAGAACCTCTACAGGCCTTTCTTCCGGTCATTTGTGGAAAAGGGATTTATAAAAGAGGACGCTCTCATTGGCACTTCTGTGATGACGGTTTCAGCTGAAGACGAAGACTCAGGACGAGACGGAGAGATTCGGTACTCCATAAGAGATGGATCTGGCTTAGGATTTTTTTCCATTGATGAAGAAACTGGTGAGTGCTTGTGTAATAAATATACATCTATTTATTAATCTAGGAAAAGTCAGTAAGGTAAATGGTGTTTGATTTATTTATCGGCAGAAAATAGTGGTACTTTTGGTTTTGTTGTATTTCATGAATCGCACAAAATACCAGATTTGTCTGTATTTCACCTATCAACTGCCAATTAACCCATTAGGGGAAACCTGCTATCTGTTGCCAATTGATTGGTACATCATCCAAGAAAGTTTGGATAGTTGACTTTGACATGTTTTCCTGTGTGAAACTTTGGTCTAAGAGAGTTTCCTTTTACAAGCTACTTTCTTATTCCAGTCATTTTTTTCCTTTTTGTGAAAGAACTGATGGCAGGAACAGATGGAGCAGCTGTTTCTTAGACCTTTGTGTACATTCCTGTGTAGTTACCTTGGTTGTAAAAAGATTTTGGATTGATTTCACTTGCTTTTTTTTCCCAACCAACCTTTTATGATACAGATGCTTCTCAAAACAAGTTTTGATATAAAAGTTTTCCAGTTAGTTTTGACTACGAAAATCAGCTCAAACTACACTCTATTCTTTATTATGATTATTTTATGGATCTAGCTAAATTAATGTTAATACATGCTCTGCTGTCTTTAATGATTTCAACAGCTGACTCAAATTATGTCCAAATATTCAGCCTGGAATGCTAATAAGACCCCTGATCACCTGAGTTAGAGATGGAGGACCTCTTTAGCTGCCCTTGTTTTTTTTTGTTTTTTTTTTTTCACTCTTAGCTATCTTAAAGTGACTTTTTCTCTATTTTTAATTAAAGCTCTCTTTCTGCTATACATATTTAATATCTGACTGAGGCAGTGAAACGTTATGTATAATATATTGGTTTTGCACTTGCAAGTGCACACTAGTTCATCTCAACAAGGAAGCCAGGAAAAAGCAATTTATCAGTTGGCTGCTTCACCTGTTTAAGAGACGGTTTATACCTACGGGTCAATTGAGATGCATGTGAATAATAATTCAACAAGTTGACAGGAAGTCTCTCCAGGGAAACTCTGTGGGAAAGACCTAGCTGGTAAATTCAGCATGGGTTGAGTACTCCAGGTTGTTTGTTTCTGTGATTGTTCTGTGATATCTAAAATGCAACACAATCTTATTTTATAAAGATGGATGCTGGGGTATATAAACCCTGGACTAGATTGGATAATTGTGTGCATAGACATGGTTTTCTGTGCACTCATTACAAAATCTTTCTGTTCAAAATTAGAAACTGTGACATATGTGGCACTGAGTCACAGAAAAGATTTCTAATGCGAGTGTTTATGGTCTGACTTTTTTATCGCTGAGTGCGATTTTCAACGTCTGAACAGCTTAGAGTGTGAGAACATTTGGAGAAAAACAATAAAAATGTTTAGAATTTAAGTTAAGTACATATCTTGATGTTTTGCAAATTAAATTTAATATAAATTTAATTTACAACTACATTTATATCAACCAGTAAATACCAAACACAGAGAAATCAGCTACCTGTAATTTCCCCTTTTAGTTAATTTTGCTCTGTTTGCGAACTACAATAAAAACAATTTCCATTTATCATTTTAATTAGAGCAAAATTAAAATTGTATGGAAATTGGTCCTTTAAATGTTCATAACATCCTGCACAAAAGTGAAAAATTTCACCATTATTCTGCTTTGGAAGCAACATAAAATTTTGCTTCCAAAATAGACCCTTCATCAAACTGTAGGGTTTGATGAAACCATCACCATCCAATCAGCATTTGAAACCTGTTGCACATATGGTGTGACATCACAGATTGCAAACATACAGCCCGTCTGGTTAGTCTCTGTTTTATGTCTCTTTAGAAATGTTATTTGACAAGCGAGACAGCAGGAAGTGAAAACATCAAAGGAGATGAAGGACAATAGCAATTTTCTACAGCTGCATTCTGTTGTCTGTTGCACATGAAAATCAGACTGCTTACAAAGAAAGAGAAGCAACGCTGGCAGAATTTTGGAAGATTTCCTTGAACTGTGGCCAAAATCAGCATATTTGCCTGTTTTTATGTGACACACAATGAACTTCTCAGAATAAAGTCAGGAGTTCTTGAACGATAAAATTATAAATGTAACATAATTTACTTTATCCTTGATCCTTAAAGTCAGATCAGGCACTTTCACAAGACTGAAAGGCCACATCTAACATCAAATCTGCAGCGAGACACAAATTCTAAGCCCATAGCTGTTATCATCTACTTAATTTCATAGGCCTTTATTAAGTGATTATCAAGAGGTGCAATAGAAGGCTTGTCTTGGGTTGGGTCCTGTTATTATGATGTATTTCTGAGGTCAGCAGACAACTAAGTGCAGCCGAGGTGGCGATGCCCCTCCCAAGACTTAACTAGATGAAGGGTGAGGTTTGTTAAAGGAGCCATATGTGTGTGGAATATACCAAACACCATCCAGCTATGAAATGTGTTTCCCAGCATGCAGTGGTGAAAAATGCACATTACCATCTTTTTTTTTTTTTTTTTTTTTGCTTGGATGTTAAGGGTGCTGGGGAGTCATCCAACAGCCTGTCATGTTTTTGAGTTAAAAATGTTTAAAGTTGACAGGAAATTTGAAAATATGAGCACATAGTTATGTGTTATTGGAAGACATAATTAATAATACTTAAAAAACAACTATAAAGTTTTAAAGAAGGCAGTAAAAATAAAAAATTTTTTTGACTTGTCACTTTATTTGCTGAAGTTATAAGCATTTAGACCGGTAAAGACGGGAAGTGGTTATGGATCTCTGGTGAATAAAAAAAGAAAGACACCTGATCTCAGTCTTGCTGTGTTCACATACTGACTATACTATGTTGCCATTGTGCTTCCAACGTTTCATTAAAGAGAGTCTTTAACCTGTCACTGTTAAATAAACAAATAATGCTTAGCTTGTGGGGGAGCAAGTAAAGCCTGGTAACCCACCAGGCTTACAACACACATTTCCTCAGGAACCCATCCATCCATCCATCCATCCATCCATCCATCCATCCATCCATCCATCCATCCATCCATCCATCCATCCATCCATCCATCCATCCATCCATCCATCCATCCATCCATCCATCCATCCATCCATCCATCCATCCATTCTCGAACACACTTAACCTTAGTGAGGTTGCAAGGGGCGTTTGTGCGTATCTCCAGAGGTCAACGGGCAAGAGGCGGGGTCATCCTGGACAGGTCACCTGTTTATCACAAGACTTGCATAATGCTCCCTCATAAATAAAATAATCTCTGTCTTTTGCCATTTCTAGCTGGTCTGAATGAAAATGCTTTGATTATCAATTTATTTAAGACACATAAATTATGATTAAACATTGTAAATGAAGTCGCCTTTAGGACATTTTATTTTAATTCACATTGACACGCCTAAAGGAAACCTTGCTGTCGTCATCTTCTGCCGGTTTCTTGCCATCAGTCCGCCCGGGGAGCCGATAGCAACTGTTTTCCCAGACATTCTCTCCTTTATTAAAAGCTCTGTGGTCACTGGATTATTGCCATTTTAATTTAAACAGAGTCTCATCATGGCTTCCTCCCCTGCTGTACACCACATTTACCTTCCAAGGCTTCTATTGATATGTTTGCTTCAAGCCGTTTTCAGTCTGTGGCATGCTTTCTAAGTGTTTAAATAATACACATGTAAAAGTTTCATCAACAAACGGTATCAATTGGTTTAATTCTTAAATTGAACTGGACAGTAAAGTTTGGTCTTGCATTGAGAGCGTGTTCTGTTTAGTTGATACTAATATTTAGTTTTGTTTTAGGTTTAACCGGCTAATTCTTATTGCGAACATTTGAAAACTTATTTGAGGTATAACAATTTGTCGCACGTTATTTGACAGATGAAAGAGTTTGAATTCAGCCAAAAATGAAATAATTACAAGATTATTCATGTTCATTTGCCAAAGAATTTGTTTCCAACCTCAATTTGATATTTATAAAAGCACATACTGTTCCTGATAACCTTATCGATCAAAAAGGAAAATGTAATTTTGCAAGTAAAAGATATTTAAAGCGAATCAAGAGAAAATGGTTCAATTATGTTCTCTGATGATATACTTACCTTATTTTGTAACATGGGAAACCTTGTCACCTCTAAAAATGCTAAATCGCAATAAGTAGCAATGGAAGAATGTGTAGATGATCAATACTTTTGCATCTCACCATTCGACTACACTTTCATTTTTTCTTAATGTTCACCACTTTCTATTGGATGATTCATTTAAAGACGAAAAATTGTTAGTATTCAGAGTTTTGATGCGCTAAAAGATTAGATATTAAAAACACAAGATTTTTATCCTGATGGAACTTTATTGACTTATTTTACTTATTGACTTATAATAAATAGTCTGTGCAGGAAGTACTGTTTTTGTGCAATAACTGCTCTATGTGTATATATATAAAGAAGTACAATATTTAAATATAATTTTAGTTTCAAACTTGTTATGTCTCTCTTGTTTGTAGATTTGGAGCTGAAACACAAGCACTTTCCCTCACCCCAAGGAATAAGTCAAGTTCTTTTAGATTTAGATTTATAAATCACAATTTCACAACTCCGAATTTTAAGTTTCGGAGTTGATCTACTGCAGTGGAGTCCTGAAGAGTTCCAAATTAGCTCTTATTTTTACTCTTTTTATGTCTCTTAAAGCCATTTTGTCAGACTTCACGTGAAAATAACCAATTTGCTGTCTGAAGGGCCGACGGCGGCAAATGAGCTACTAATCTTGTGGTTGACAGATGAGTGCGGTCGCAGCAGAGCTAAATTTAAGGATCTTGCAGCAGTCAACCTTAGTGTTTGCAGAGATCACAAAGGCAGGATGCATCAAACTGAACAGAATAAGGAGAGATCCCGAAACCTATACTCCCTCTTACCTCTACTTTATACATTCACAGTGTTTTACTTCTGGTTTTTGCAGGTTGACTTGAATTGATCAAAAAGAAAGAGACGTTTCATTATTTGAAAAAAAAGTTGTGATTTTATTAAACCCAGTCCTCCTAATACAGATTTTATAGCTGAGCATTGCCCTCACCATGCAGTGCTAGGCTAAGTATTTGGCTGTAGTGTAAGGCACTGAAGGACCACATGCCATATGTAGGTCAGGTGTAATCTTGGAAAAGCTGTCTTTGCATGTAACGGCCTTGAAAACATGTGTTTGTTGAAAATAAGTTGCAAACATTTGAAGTGTTAATAAAATCCCAAAAGTGGGAGGCAAAGAGAATAATATTAGATTGACCTCAAACAGCCCAGTTAGTTTTTTAAACTGAACATACACTTTTGCATTAGTTGTTAAAAGTAACTGTTGATTTATGTTGTATTTTTAAGTTATTATTATCTATTTATTCAGTTGTAATTTTTTTCTAATTTTATGGCCCATGCTTCTCAGAAATTTTAAGTCTAATTGTCCCTGGAATCTTCATATCCACATTACATTTAATTTAATACCTGATGCTTTGTTTTGACTCATTTGACGTTCTTAGTGTTGCCCTGGTAAGATATGAAAAATGCTTCAACATTAAAGATTGACAGCTGCTGGAGTGGTTGAGGGAGATGACTAAGGCGAGGAGGAACTAGAGTCTCGTTTGTCATCCTGTCATTGCTGTGAGACCCAACAAATCATTTCTTGTTTGTAAAGCTGCAGAGTGCAACTGATGTAAAAAAAAAAATGTGTTTCATATATTTACTAAAACTGTCACTGTGTCATGACAGTAGAACATGAAATAAATAATTTGTGGAAAAAAGGAACTCCTCTACCCTAACAGTCAGGAAAAAAAAAAAAAACAATCAGTGGCAGGAGGGTCTTGGTGATGTCAATCAATTTGGGTATGTGCTGCTCATTGTGCTAATCGCGGAACAAACAAACTACAAGAAAACTGTTTATCTGCTGCCGTCAGTGGCCATGCTAAGTAGCCTTAGCGTTCACGGCAGAGTCAAATGTAATGAAATGAAGCAGCTTAGCAGAAGCAGGGGAGAGTGTGTGAGCAGCACATATATAAAGATGATTGATGGAGAGATCAATCATCTCTAGGAGGAGCTAGCTCCTCCTAGCTCCTAGCTAGGGAACGTGAGCTGGGTTTAGACTGTCATGGACAGGTGAGACAGGTGAGACAGGTTAGCTCCTCCTAAGCTAGGAGGAGCTAAGACCCTCCTTCTGGCTCTGATTGGTTGTTTCTGACAGACTGGAGTATTTCTGCAGATGGCAGTAAGAGGAAGCAGAGGAACTAATTTTCTTTTTTTTTCCATAGACTATCTCTTACTGTCAGGACATGGTGACAGTTTTAACAAATATGTAAAAAATGTTTTTTTTTTTTTTTTAATCATTTTTTTAATAATGACTTACTGCAGCTGTAAGGTGTGTCATAGACTTCAGGACATCAACAACAGTTGATGGTTCATGTACAGAAATGTATCCAAAATTCCAATCAAATTTTTTTCCTGTAGCTTTCTTTCGGATGTCTGGGAGGCAGTGCACAGCAACAGGTGGGGGCAGGTCACTGTTGCATACCTTTGTACTATATAGAGTTGGATTAAATTCTGCTCTGATGTGGCATCTCATTGAAAGAAGCATACAGCTAGCAATAAAGAATGCTTATCTTGTTGAACCTGGACAAGCCCCCACTCCTCAAAGCATGCCTGATTCATCTTGACACACCTTAAATCAGTGAACAATCCACTGATAAAGTCTTTTAATTCCAGTGAGTAATCGTCTGTTCATTTGTACATTTACCTCTAGTCATTTAGTAAATTGTTTTTTTTTGTCTTAGAGCAGCTTTCAAATTTGGAACATTTAGCTCTGAGTCCAATAAGAAAAGCTGATGTAAGCATCAAGAATGAAATCTACATAAAGAACAGAGTGCAGGAAAGAGGCTAAAGAGGTGCAACATAAGGAGAAGACTTCTTCTTTTTTCCATCTGTGGAACATGAAAGAGAGTTTTTGCTGTCTGAGGAGCTGAGCTCCAATTAATTAAAAGGTCACATAGCTACGAGGAAGTCCCAAATAAATAAGTAATTGGCCAAGTTGCATATTGAGCAATTGTGAAGCAGATGCAGCGGCAAAGTCTGCAAACAACAAACACATTTCAAGAAAATCAGGATGAACTTGTCAACTCTTAATCCTTCACCTTAAGCTCTGCTCACAGATTTCACTGGTGATGTTTTGGTTTGAGTTGCTGTTTAAAATGTTCAGTGACGCCCTGGGTTCTGCTTTGTCGTTGTTACTTTTCCTGCACTGCACCATTCTCACACAGGAAAAGGACAAACAAATGCTGTGGTGATGAGAACTGACTGAAAATGTAATCAAAGTTGTTGTGTCCAGGTTTGAAGTGAAATCACTGAGTGTACAGAGTGACCAGCGCAGAGAGCGCTCATTGTACATGAGAAGCAGATGCTAGCTGTATAATGCATGCACTGCCCTTTCTTCCTGGATAAAATATGCATTGGCCTTTCACTTGAAGCTGTTCGCAGCCTGCGCTGCAAAAGCTTTCTTTGTGAGAGTAAACGAAAACAGTTTGACGGGTAATGAGGAATTTCTCTTCCGTTTCAACAAAAAAAATGACCTCTTTCTGCTTTATTTTCAAGCACTCCGTGTTGTACGGACTTCTTTCCTCAGAAAACTCGATTCGCTTCTTATCCATCAGCTCAGTGTGTAAAACTCTGAGCTGTCGCTCTCTGCCCCTCATCTTCCATTTATCCAAGATAAATGTTGGGCTGCAAAGTGGCACATGATTCCAAAGAGTCATCGCTTGACTGCTGTTACCGTGGAGATGGGACCAGGAATGTGCGGTGGGACAAAGTGGATTCTAGGTTGCTAAATGAATAACACACTTTCTCCTGTTAGAAGTATGTTGGACTTTCAGTCCATTAAATCTTTTTAAAGAAACATGGCGCTGCCTGCAGCACAGGATGTGCCTCATTATGTGTTAATTTACTGCCATGCTGACATTCACTACTGAACTGCATAAATACGCTAAATATTTATAGATTTAAAAGAACATCTTCTTAAGCATACAGATTATTACATACATGCACAGCCTTCTTCTTCACTGCTGTAGTTTCTTTTTAATAATCTCAAGATGGGCAAGTTTAGACAAGCAGCTAAAAACAGATAAAGCCATATCTGTGTGAGCTGAATTCTTAGCAACTTTGCTGTTATGTGACTTTTCGCACAAAAAATGTTGGCATCGCCCAAAATTGGAGTTGGCGTTTCAGGCTGTTTAAAGATTGGTAATCAGCCAGAAAAATGTCAATCATTGAGAACAAATGAATTCACACTTGGCGTTTGCATTTTATTGTTTTGTTCTGTAACAAAAGATTTTCAATTAGTCCAAAGCTTTTTAGTCATCTTCACAAGCAGTAATAATAATACTGGGTGTTTGATCTCAGCTTTGAAGGTGGACTCAACTTTTCCTCTTTCCACTTTGCTGCTTTATTTTAAGAGTAATCATTTATTGAAATCAGTGATGTAAGGCTTGTTTAAGTCAGACATAAATAAATAAGTAAATATTACAGTGTGAGAATAATTAGTAAAACATGGTTGAATTGTCCAATCTTTAGTCAACAGGTTCATCTGCAAATTTGACGTTTGATTAACATATTTAGCTTTCTTCCATAAGACAGAAGCAATAATTGAAACACCATCTCTAAAATTAACTAAATAACAGGCTCTCCATTTGTTAAATACACAGAGAAAACAAAGTACAAATTTAAAATCTTGTGTCTCTATAATTACAATTTTGGGGCTGTGTTGAAATGATTGAGTCCTGTCATTGCTGCAGCGTTGGCAGCAACCTGCAGACATCAAACCTCTCAGTTTTACAAAGTTTCATAATACTGGTGTTTTTAGTGCTTTGGGGACTTGCTGTGTTTTGTGCACAGATTGGTTGATGGATTGGACATAATGAATTATCCTTCTGAGAAAATACATAATTGTATGGCGTTGGTGGAAAGGTTACATTTCATGTAATGCAATGATAATAGAGACGGATATTTATAGAGAAACAAATCAATAAAGACTGCTCTATGCAGTTAGAGACATCAGTGCCGGGAGTGAAGAAAATCTTCAGAAAATAACATAACTGAGATGTTCTTGTTACCAGAGGAACACATTACAAAAAATGAAATCTTATAGCGTATTTTTGGTTTAGTTTCTAGTGCAAATATCTTGGTGCACTTGAAATTAGACACAACTAACAAGTAACTTTTCAGCAAAGTATAAGCGCTTGTTTTAGTAAATAATTTCTTAATATTCATAAAAAAAGGAAAAACTCCACTGGCAAATTATTTCATGAAAGCAAGACATTTTTTCCATAAGAGAAATAATCTGCCAGTGGATTTAGTACTTTTTAAAAATCAATATTAAGCAATTATTCACTAAAAACAAGCTCATAATAGTTACTCCGAAGTTAGTTTTGTCTTATTTCAAGTACCTATGCTAAGCTATTTGCATGAGAAGGTAAACAAAAACACTTAAGAGTTTATGATTTTTGCATACAGGCAGGCAGGCAGTTTTCAGGGCTCCGGGGCGTACAGTTAAAGCTGCTATAAAATACGGCAGTGATTTTCTTTTACTCAGGCTTTTTCTTTCCAAAGCACACTTACCAGAGTTCCATTAACAATGAAAGCTTTGTGTTTTCAACTAAATCTCAAACGCTATCTCAAGTGGCATTAAAGACATTCTTTAATATGGAAAATCGTTTGTCATTTTATTGCAGATGTCTATCAATTCTTTTCTTTTTTTTTTTTTAAATCTTGGCTTACTTAAGTCTACAAACTAATAATCATCATGCTCTTGTGGGATTATATATTTTAGAATTTCCATGACTGTTCATATAAGGAACTTATACTGGCCTCAACTGGTTTATGAACCCCCTAAGACTCACCACACTCAATACTTTTCTTAAAAAAAAAAAAACAAACAAAAAAAAAAAACATTGCTATAAGCTAGCTGCTGACAGGCGGTTTTTGTCACATTGAACAGCACCTGGTCATGCATGAAGTAGAAATGGCTCACTGATTCTAAAGGCGGTAGTACTTTGTCTGGTATGTAGAGAGAGATTTGAGAGAGGGTTTTATACGTCTCTTCATCATCTGTCAGATTACGTCTGACCAATCCCAATATTCTGACCTTTGTTTGCCCTGCAAACGTACCAGACCAACTCATGCCAGTCATGTTACTCACATAAACGTTGCTTATGGTGTAGTAATGTCCTGCAGTTCAGGTTTGCTAGTGGAACATTTGATCTGCTTAGTGTAGCTTCAGTATAAAGTCAAAAATCTAATGAATGATTGTTAACCTGTTGACTGAATCTGCCACTGAACAGAAGTGGGAGGGAATAAGTAGGCTTAATTGAGAGAGAATCCCATGGCTCACTGGCCACTTGGTATGAAAGTTTCATCAGCTCAGCACCTTCAGGAAGAGAGGAGGGATGACTGAGCAGGTTTGTTCTGGACGGAGGATGAAATGAGAGGAAAATCTGGATGGAAAAATGCTTATAAGCAAGTCTTAAAAAATTTGAATTTTATCTTCACTAAAATGTTCTGCAGTCCTATCTACTCTTAAAAAATGTCATTTGATGGAGTCAGATGTCCTAAATTTGTTAAAGTCGGTCTTCCTTAACAAGGACTGAAAGTTGTTGTTTACTTCTATGTTTTGCAAGTTACTTGAAGTATTTGCTCCCTCACTAATACCTCGCATACACTATGCCACGTCTGTTTCCATTGACAACATATTGGTCCAATTTGACATTTCAAAAATAAATTTGCTTAATGAAAACGCCAATTTCAAGAAAATTAGTTTTTTGATAAAAAGTTTTGTCAAGATGTGGTGTTTTTTTAGGACATGTCAAAGTAGTTTTATTTTTCGAATCACACAAGTCACATGATCAACAACGAGACGTTGCCACTGGCACAAACCATGAAGAAGAAAACAGCAGGAAACTCCTGGAGGATGATGGCTCGCGTGTCTTTTAACGACTCGTCATGTGGACAAACTCAAGCGTGACTTTAATTGCATTTCTTATTTAATAAAAACACAATTGCGAAACAGGTTTTTTTCTTTTTTACATTGAGGTATTGACAACATTTTGCATTCATTTGTAATAACACAGCTGATCTGATTTGCTGGACTTTCCTTAACTCTTTCCAACTAACTTAGGAGTAACTATTATGAGCTTGTTATTAGTGAATAATTTCTTAATATTGATGTCAATGACTTTGTTTCTCCTTTGTTAATGGACCTCTTTAAATAAGGAAATGATTGTTTTTTTAAGATCATGTAGCCTCCTTGATATTACCAGACAGGATCTGGTTACATGATCACTTGATTCTGCAGTCGTAGAATTGGACCTGATTGTGAGATTAACTGAAAGTAAACCACTTAATCACAGATCATTTGTGATTTAACAAAGAGGAACATTTACTTTAACATGATGTCAGATGATGGCTCGAAAGCTTGTATCCCCCTTTATAGTTTTTCAGAGTTTGGTTGTGCCGTGTTCATATATGCGTGATGAACCGAAAAATTCAAGAGCGACATAAAAGCAAGAAAAGAAGAAACGTGTAGCAGAATATAGAGGGGAATTGACGGCATATCCGCTCTAACTTGGGCCTGGAGAAACTTTAAATCTACATTATGAAACACGATTTAGAGAAAATCCTGATCAGGGGGATTTTTGGCTTCAGTAGAACTAAGGTGGCGTACACATGGAAACCATCATGTTAATATGCAAATGTTCTTTTGCTTCAACATTTAGTTAACACAGAAAGGATGATCATGTTAAAATAATTCCAGCTCAGACAATTCACAAAGTTACCATTTTCCTACCTTTGATCCCAAGCCCACAGTTTTTCTGTCTTTGTGGACAGAGACTTTTGTATACATATATAAAACAGGGTGGAATGACATTAGGAAAGCACAATTTATTAAACCTATTACTGAATGTTGCATGATGATAATATTCTCCCTGGAGCAATGAGATGCTAACGTTTAAATCAGACGTGGTGAAAAAGTGAATCCATCCAAGTGACCAAATATTTTATTGGCAGGCAGGATTTTATTGGACAGGATAATAGCTGACCTAATACCTCTTTCAAGCAACTCTTTGTGATTATTCACACATTGATATTGCACTGACTGTTGTGATTAAATATATTGTGCAGCTTTAATTGAAATTATGTTATGATTTGGAGTAAGCCTTTCACAGTGAGCAATAAATCGATGAATTGCATGATTAAAATGAGAATGGTCATTTCCATTTGGTTAACAGTCATTAAAGAGATGCTCCGCTTAAACTGAATTTTAAAAAAGCAGGCATTTGAGAAATGTTGCAAACATTTGACACCCATTACGAAGCAGTTAGTTTGCACTACCTGACACTTTTGCCCGTTTTCTCTGTCTAAGCTGAATGATTATTGTTACTTAAAATGCAATTTTGGTATCTGATACTTCAAAATACATTTGAATTATTGCTGATTCAGTTGTTTTTTATTTGTTTCAATTTGGATATTTAAAATGTTTTCTTATTCCAGTGATAAAGGTCATTTAGAAATCTTTGAAAGGATGTTTGCTTTAATATGCCATTATTGTTATTATTAGTTGAAAATGATCTCAAAATGACAATATCATTATTTATCACAATCATTTCTTAAATGTAAGCAAATGTGTTGTGATGAACTTCAGAGAAGCTCAGTTCTATGTGAACAAGTCTTAAAATAATCCCTTAAATGTAAAGTCATTGCTTTAGATGACATTTTTCATAGTTAACATCAGAGAAGAATCTTGGAACATTCTTCAGATCCTTCAGTTTTTCACCCATGTTAGGTATTTGTTGGTTTCAAATCCTTAAAACTCAGATATGGCCTGCAGAGATCTGGGAACTTTGGAGTGATGTGAAAATCAAGCTGCAGGGTAATAAGAAGCTAAGTTTAGGAGTCATTCTATTGCACTAGGCTCAACAACGAGGTAGAGGAATTTGAAACATTTTGCCAAGGCTTTGAGAAGGGGGTTGGGGGGCGGTGCGATACTGAGTTTATGCAAGCATGTGAGCTAGAGGCCTGAGAGGGCACAGGAATGTGGGGTAGAGGTGAGCAAAATGAACCAACGTGGCTCAGAGAAAGCTCGTTTATGTTGGACTCTTAAGCTCAACAGTGAGTGGCGAGCTACATGTCCACTTATGTCTTGCAGGTCAGGAACTCACTCCGATTTAATATTGCACTGAGGATGTACTAAATTTTTAAATTTTTCTATACTGTGCAGCTCCTAACATTCAACAAGCAAAGAAGGAAAGTGCCTTATTCAAAACAAATAGCAGTGCATTAAAATAATAGACTGTTGAGTTTTTATTGAATAAACTGCAGTCTGTGTACACACAGTTGTAAAATACCTGCTGGTCCTGATAGTTGAAAAATCTGCTGGCTGTCTGAGGTCTCAACGGCACCGCCGCTGCGCTCAAGTAGCTTTGAAGAACAAAGCCAGAGGGAAAAGAAAAGAGAAGGGAAAAAAAGCGGAAGGCAGTCTTGGCAGAGGCTTTTGCGTGGCCTGTTTCTTTTTCATTGTGGCCTTAGGGCAGGTTTTGTTCATGCCTTACTGGGTAGGTTAGTATATGGGAAGGGTGTGACAACTAAATTCTAAAGATTCATCTTTCATCCTCTTTGTTGAAGACTGTTCCCCCCAGAAGGAGTTGCGGATAGATTTCCTCATGTGCTTTTTTCTTCATTTTTTACACCATTAAATACATGTGAACAAGAAAGAAATCTTTGGCTTCATAAAAAGTAATTAAATGAGTTAAGTCACCTTCTAATTGCTGGAAGTTCAGGATTAAGCAATCATTTGTATTTTGACCTTTTGTAAGAAAAAACTGATCTGTTGTAAAAGTAGAAATATTTCAATAACAATGTCTGTCACTAAAATCACTAAAATACCTACTAATCCAAATTCACATCTTCACCTGATAGATTTTTCTTCATAATGTTTTTTATTAACATATAAACTGACATTTTCACATTTATGTTGGACTCCATTTAATGTTCTGTCTTACTTCAAATGCTGTTTAACCACCGTCACACTATTATCACCCTTGAGTGGCTAAACCAGGATTCGATAGATGTTTTGGACACGTCAAAAAATATTCTGACAGTTCAAGCCTACATTCCTAAATGACATCATACCCTATGCAGTTGCTCTGTCAACTGATCTCCAGCTTGATCTTGACAATTTACCAGCTGACAATAATACTTTCCAGTGTGGAAGTTGCTATGGTGGAAACAAGACTCAATGTCAGCTATTTCATTGTCAGGAGGAGGATGGAGAAAACAAAAATGTCAGAAGCTACAAAGAAATCATTGTTTTCTGTGAAGCTCAGGTCAGCTTTTTCTAGGGAAAACATGATGTCTGTGTTAGCCATAATTCAGTCACTCATTAACTGTTTAGACCATCAAACCTTAAGCTAAATGTCAGTAAGTATGGGTCAAAAAAAAAAAAAATATATATAAAAAAAATATACATATATATATATATATATATATATATATATATATATATATATATATATATATATATATATATTTGTAAATAGAAAATGACAATGTAAGAACCAAAGTGTCAGCAGCTTATCTCTCACAAGTCTTTGCTTTTCTTATAAAGGGTGTAGATCCAAATATGAGGTTACAGTGTTAAAATATGAGTCACATGCCATACAATTACTAAACTATATATATAGTCTTCTAGACTATAGTAGTCGTTCTGCTTTTTAAATGTTTTTTTTGTTTAAAGGTGGATTGACATTTATTTAATTATAAAAGTGATGGTTTTCTTAATTAGAATTAGATTGAATTTAAAAAGCTCATGAAAAGTGTTGAAGGAATGCATGAGCGACACCAGAGCTTTGAGAAAACGTGTACAGAGTCCTCTCATTTACATGCTGGTTGTGCTGGTGCTTCCTATCGTTGCCAAGGTGCTCTTAACATTACGGTTCTTTTCGGTTTTGAGCTGACTCTTTTTGCCTGGCTCCATTTTTGTCTTGCATCCCTTTGTTGAGAGAACTGTAATGATGACTGATGATGAGATAGGATCCCAGGACTAAACGCAAGGAAGATAAAGTGAAGCAGTGGTGTAAAATAAATGTATCTTATTCCCCTCATGAGATAAGTTTCAGCATTTTGTGAGATGTCATGTGGAGTATATGTCTTTAAAAATATCTGTTACCCACGGCTTAAAGTTTGTGTGCATCACATTTCATTTCCGTAAGTTGGAGTGAGCAAACAAAGGCTGACGCACAATTGAGATACTCTTTGTAAGCTATCGGAAATGGGTTTTTATGGTCTTCTGGAGGCTCCTTATCTAAGCCACCAGTGACTGGAAAGGTCCTAATGGACACAAGCCAGCAACTGAAATTGAAAAACACATATCTGCTAATAATACTCTCCCATAGCAGGATTCATTTTATTAGCCTCAGATAACAGCTCACTCAAACACAACCTTAAATTTCTTTTGCAATTTATGGAGGCTATTCAAGTGCTTTGACTAAGGCCTTTAAAGGAACACTGACAGGGCTTCCATTGTCTTGCAGATATAATAGAAATTTTATTATGCTTTCATGACTGTACTTTGTGTTTGTTGAAAAAATGGAGACCTTCAAGTGTAATGTTATCTGGGTAATAAACTGTTGTAATAAGAGTGATAGTTTTTCAGTAATTTAAGAGCTATGCATGCAGTGCTGCATTTCCCAAGGAGGGAAAATAACTTAATAAATTGATCGGTTTAACATCTGAAGAGGATTATGGTCACTCAGACCTGACATACCAGCACTATATATATATATATATATATATATATATATATATATATATATATATATATATATATATATATATATATATATACATACACAAGGGAGAATGAATCCAGAAGGATTAATCGGCTCTTCTCCACTAAACCAGCTAAGGTGTACTCTCAATGGCAGGGTAATAATAACAGAGCAGACCCACCAAGGCTGGAGACGGAACAATACTGGAAAGGCATATGGGAAAGGGAGGTGTCCCACAACAGCAATGCACAGTGGTTGATCTCTCTACGAGAGGACCATAGCAACCTCCCTGAGCAAGCCCCGGTAACCATCACTGTGACAGATGTCCAAGAAAGAGTCTCAGGTATGAAAAACTGGACAGCACCAGGGCCTGACATGATCCATGCCTACTGGCTAAAGAAACTCACTGCCCTCCATGAGCGACTGGCAGGCCAAATGAACCAGCTGCTACAAAGTGGGACTCACCCTGAATGGTTAACTGAAGGGCGGACAATCCTAATCCAGAAGGATCCATCAAAGGATCCAGACCCACCCAACTACTGACCAATAACCTGCCTCTCCACAACCTGGAAGCTCATGTCAGGCATCATAGCGGCCAAGATAAGCAAACACATGGATAAACACATGAGCATGGCACAGAAAGGTATCGGTGTAAATAGCAGAGGAGCCAAACACCAACTCCTCATAGACCGCACAGTTGCCCGAGACTGCAAAACCCGACACACCAACCTGTGCATGGCTTGGATTGATTACAAGAAAGCCTATGACTCAATGCCGCATACTTGGATCATTGAATGCTTAGAGATGTATAACATCAACAGGACTCTGAGAGCCTTCATTGCAAATTCGATGAGGCTATGGAAAACCACCCTTGAAGCCAATTGCAAACCACTTGCACAAGTGTCCATCAAATGTGGCATATACCAAGGAGATGCTCTGTCCCCGCTACTGTTCTGCATAGGCCTGAACCCCCTCAGCCAAATTATCAACAAGACTGGCTACGGATACCGACTCAAAAATGGGGCCAACATCAGTCACCTTCTCTACATGGATGACATCAAGCTGTACGCCAAGAGTGAGCGAGACATCGACTCACTGATCCATACCACCAGAATCTACAGCACGGACATTGGGATGTCATTCGGACTAGAGAAGTGTGGTCGGCTGATAACAAAGAGGGGGAAGGTGATCCGCACAGAAGGGGTCTCACTCCCAGAAGGAACAATAGCAGACATAGAGGACAGTTACAAGTACCTAGGTATACCACAAGCAAATGGCAACCTCGATGAGGTCACAAGGAAAGGAGCCACAGCTAAATACCTCCAGCGAATAAGGCAAGTCCTGAGAAGCCAGCTCAATGGCAAGAACAAAATCCGTGCGATAAACAGCTACGCCCTGCCAGTAATCAGATACCCTGCTGGAATAATTAGCTGGCCAAAGGAGGAGATAAAAGCCACAGATATTAAGACTAGAAAGCTACTAACAATGCATGGAGGGTTCCATCCCAAATCCAGCACCCTGAGACTGTACACGAGCCGCAAGGAAGGAGGCAGAGGACTAGTGAGTGTGAGCACCACTGTCCAGGGACGAAACAACTAAGATCCATAAATACATCAGGGACAAAGCCTCAACAGACAATGTGCTCAGTGAATGTCTCAGACAACAGGGAACGGAGGTTGAGGTGCCAGAGATACCATCATGGGAGGACAAGCCCCTACATGGGATGTACCACCAGCAAATAACCCAAGTGGCTGATATCAGTAAATCCTACCAATGGCTGGAAAAAGCTGGACTCAAGGACAGCACAGAGGCCCTCATCATGGCCGCCCAGGAACAGGCCCTAAACACCAGAGCAATAGAGGCCCAGATCTACCACACCAGACAAGACCCAAGGTGTAGGTTGTGCAAGGAGGCCCCTGAGACAGTCCAGCACATAACAGCAGGGTGCAAGATACTGGCAGGAAAAGCGTACATGGAACGACATAACCAAGTGGCAGGCATAGTGTACAGAAACATCTGTGCAGAATATGGACTGAAAACCCCGAGATCAAAGTGGGAAACACCCCCAAAGGTGTTTCCCAAAGGTGGTGGAGAATGCCAGAGCTAAGATCCTGTGGGTCTTCCAGATCCAGACAGACAGAATGGTAATGGCGAACCAACCAGACATTGTCGTAGTGGACAAACAACAGAGGAAAGCCGTTGTGGTAGATGTAGCAATACCAAGTGATTGCAACATCAGGAAAAAGGAGCGCGAGAAACTGGAGAAATACCAGGGCCTTAGGGAGGAACTGGAGAGGGCCTGGAAGGTGAAGACCACAGTGGTGCCTGTGGTCATCGGGGCCCTCGGGGCAGTCACCCCCAAACTGGAGCAGTGGCTACAACAGATCCCAGGAACAACATCAGACATCTCAGTCCAGAAATGTGCAGTCCTTGGCACAGCCAAGATACTGCGCAGGACCCTCAAGCTCCCAGGCCTCTGGTAGAGGACCCGAGCTCAGAGGATAAGATAAGAACCACCCGCGGTGGGTGAGAAGGGAATTTTATATATATATATATATATATATATATATATATATATATATATATATATATATATATATATATATATATATATATATATATCACTCCAGTATTCTGAGAAATGTCCTCTGTCCTTTCTACACCTACTCACACTTATCCATCCCCATGCCAGCATGTGCCTGCTGAGCACCTGATGAGTGCTTCCCCAAGTGGAGCCGGACAGAGATAAAAAACACAAAAGAAAAAGCAAATTCACTGATGTGAACTTTGCTTTTAGCTTTTCCAAAAGAAAGATCAACAGTCCACTTTAACGGTGCTGGTCACATTCAAACATCTCTCTCCGTTGATTGAGAGTCAGTGGCAGCTATAAGATCAGTAATGTTTGGCATCCGTAAAGCACATAGCCGTCCAGTTCTGTGTCACATACGTTTCTTTCATGTTGGAGGAACTACTCATTCAGCGGTGCATTCAGCCATTGTCATTCCATACCTCTCATATGTGTGTTTGAAAGCTCTTTTGTTTGCTCAGCTGAAGGTTGGAGACCCTTCATGGCAGGGAAATGTAAACAGGAGGGCAATGACTGGTAGTTGTTAATGTGCCACCTTGACATGTTGCAGGAAAGGGTGCGTTAATGAATAAATTCCTTTTCATTTGAAGAACAACCTTTTTTTCTATTTTGTGTATTACTAAAAATAAGCACTAGAAATCCATGATACTGATATGATACAAACTCCAAAGATTATTCATTCTTTGTTTGTCTTTATGCCCTAGGTGTCATTCGAACACAAGAACTGCTGGATCATGAGACGACCCCGCACTACTGGCTAACGGTCTACGCGATGGATCGTGGTGTGGTGCCCCTCTCAGCTTTTGTTGAGGTTTACATTGAAGTGCAGGACGTCAACGACAACGCACCGCAGACCTCTGAACCTGTCTACTACCCGTCTGTCATGGAGAACTCCCCTAAAGACGTGTCGATCATCCAGATTAACGCAGCTGATCCTGATTCGAAGGCCAGTGACAGGCTCAGCTACAAGATCACCAGTGGGAATCCACAGGGCTTCTTTGCCATCAACACCAAAACCGGTAAGACTTTTGGCAAAATTAAGACTATTGTTTACCAGTGGTCGCTGTCCCTTGCCGCAGGATGCTACCTCCATTCTTTAGCCAGCTACTGATCTGTTTAAAAGTTAGCGGCTGGCGCAAGAAAATGAGACTATTCACTTGCGTTAGTTTTGGAGAGTCTAGTGGAGGGGTGTTGAACTTTGAGATATGCCTCTGCTGCACCACACCTGAATATAATAATTAGGTCATTAGCAAGTCTCTGGAGAACTGATCTACACAAGAAGGAGGTAATTCAGCCATTTCATTCCACTGCTTTGTACCTGTGGCACAACTCAAAACTGCAGTGCAGCAGCCCTTATAGGATTGGAGTTTTGACACCTGTGGTCTAGTGACTAGCATACGTAGGCTCACTCACAGGATTGCCTTCTTCCTCTGCTAGCCCGGAGAAGATAGTGCTAACATTGGTTAAGCGGGTGTTAGCGTTGGCTACCTCCTTGTCACAGCAGACTGTATCTGTGCCAAAGCCAGCTACTGATCTGATTAATAACAAGCTGGCACTGCTAACTAATTGGCCTGGGTTAGCAAATGAGAAGGAGAGTGCTTAGTTGCGTTAGCTTTGGAAAGGCTGGTGGCTAGCATCGATTGTTAGCTATCTGCTGACACTGACGCTGTAATTGGGAGCCAACTTCAGCTCCGTGTTATACAATATGTTTACACATATTGCATGACAACCATTTTTCATGACAAACCTAGATTCATGGGTGACCGGTGTACGCGCGCTGGTAGCCAGCCTATTGAACACTAGGTGCACAATAAGTCTGCACATTTGTGGTGAGACAGAACCATGGTCTCAGTGTCAGCTTGTAGACTCATAGTCATGGTTTTATGGACTCTGGGGTAAAGATGTGAAAAGCAGACATTTCCAAGAATCCATGTACATGTGGTTTAATTTATTAGTAACTACACTATTTTAAGCTACAAATGTCACATCTCCTAATTTCTGTCATCTCAAGGGATTTTATCATCCCTTGAGATGTCCACAAATAAAATGAATCTGAAATAGCTCTTCAATATCTTTAAAGATCTTGACTTGAATCCAGCGGACATAATGAGCTCTTGACTGTGTGTGACATGGATCACAACTACAGGCTACAGGCATCAGTCAAGCTGCTGATTGTTTGGGTTTAAAACTTTGCGCCATCTGAGCAGTGTATTTTTACCCACAACAAGAGTGGGCTGAGCCTTGGGGGGATTTTTTCACTCTGACACTCTAAAGTGTGTTCTCACAAGGTTCTGTGGAAGTGATGTCACAATTAATATTTCAGTGAGTTCTTTTAAAGCAGATCAGGCTGCTTGTGTTTTGTGATAGAACAGGAAAAGGAGCTCTTGATAGATGGAAAGTGAGGCTTCATGTAAAGACAGACTTCTGTGATTTTTAAAGCTACGGAGAAGATATGTAATTTATTAAGACTACTGGCTAGTTTAGAAAACATTAGCCTTTTCTGCCTAACCAAAATTGATTGATATGATGCATTAAGTGTCATAATGTCTCAAAAACCCACCTGAAGAGTGATTTACCTTTGTATTGACTTAAAAGTTGGGCTGAAAAGAAGACTTCTATGTCTATCTCAGATTATTTATGAAACGAAAACAGATTAATCAGAATTATTAACAATTACATTTAAAAGTTATCAAACCTACAGTCAAAAATCAAGTTTACAACGCTGTAAAAAAATTGTATTTTACCGTGAATCAGAAATGATTGTTTTTTTACATTGCATAAACCAGGTCATGCTACCGATTCAATAAAACAAAAGTGAATAAATAAACTAAATCTACAGACGACTTATCAACTTCAAAACAATACAGTTCTATCAATCAAAGCTGACTTTTGGAAAATAAAGTTCATAGACTCAAAACTCCTAAAGTTACAAGTAAGGCCAAATGTATTCATTATTGATCTTTTAATTTCACCAGCACATTTCTGCTGACTGGAAGTAAGATTATGGCTTTTGGCTCAGCCCAGCCAGACTCCTGACCTAAATATGACAGTTGGTGCTGGGTGCTAAAGATTAAGGTGATGGACAGGAGGCCTTCCAAATTCAAAGATCTGGCGCTTTGAGTTCTGCACCGGAACGCCCACATGCCGTTTTTCCATTGTATTTTCCAGGGCTTACATTTCTTTGTTGTGCTATTTTGATCAGTCTTGAAATCCACGAACAGAATACTTCATTCTACAGATTTATTGTGTTTACCAGTTCTTACATTCAACACTCAATGTGCATTTACAAGAAATAAAAATGAAAAATCTGGGTGAAGTAAAATTTTTCAATTTTTTCTACGTTACAAACATAATAGCTACAAACTACTTACAGTTAAAGTATTTTTGACTGCAAAAATAGAAAATTTAACTTGTCATCTTCATAAAGAGACCAAGCATTTGCATGTACTTCAAATTGTTCAAGGTTGAACTTGGGTATACCTTTTCAGGCGTTTTTGGAGATTTAGGGGGCGAGGGTTAAGGGTTTAAAAACCAAAGATAAATCATCTACCGTAAATACAAGTGTAGAAAGCTGCTCAATTTTTATATTGATTATCCATCCATCCTTTATCATACACACTTAAAATATTGGAGTTGCCAGGGGTGCTGGTGCCTTTCTCCAAGTATGGGGTTCTATGAATTTAGAAAGTTGTTAAAAACAAACAGAACTTTACTCAACATTAGAAAACTTGGCAGAAACTCAACAAATTTGGTAGAGCAAAACACATATTTCCTCAGTAGCACAAACTTCTTAGGAAGACTTCACGAGGAACTCTTCAGCCAATCAGAAGTGGTGATGCATTTAAAAAAAAGAAGTTTGACCACAAAATCTGCACTTCTTTCACATCCACTCAGAGATACAACTGCATGTGGCTGCAAAGTATAAACAGCAACCTTCATAACTGTAGTGGTGTTTGTTATATAAGCAAAGTGGCTTGGCAGTTTGGAAGGTCAGAAAAACATGGATTCTTTTCAGATTCTCTTTTAAGAGACACTCTAAAGGCTAATCCAAAGCTTCCAGTGGGGTTAAATCTGAAGTAGGCAGGAGGACAAAGAGGCTGCGCAGATAAAGGTTAACAAAATTACGAGCTGTGTGCTGCAGCCCATTTGGTTGAATACAGCTGATCAGGAAGCTGAAAGGAGGAGGGGTGTGTGTGGAGGAGTGGGGGGTTGCAGAGCAGCAGTTGCTCCAGTTTGTCCTCGCTGATGTGTGTGGTCTTGTTTCTCAAGGTAGTCACATCAACAAGCTGGAGTTATTTTTGTTGGAAGTGGCGATGGGAATTTTCAGACCAAATAAGGATTCATTATTTAAGTTACCTCCCAAAACAGACTTGCAGAGGTTCTGCACTCTCCATGACAGGCAGGGAGGAAAAAAAAAAAAAAAAGATAAAGAATAAAGAGATGTGAGGACTTTCCAGTTTGCACATATAGTTTGTGTTCTGTCTGCATGCATAAAAAAGCTCAGCTTAAGCATGCTGATAAAAGTAATAATAAATGTATATATCTGCTAAAAAAAAACAATTTCAAAGCTATTGAGAAACATTTTCAGGTTTTTCTGTTTATATTGAGAATCAACCCAGGATAAAATGAGATTATGGCATGAACAATTATTGACTCATATCTATCCACAGATAGATCCATTGTGTTTGGATTTCTCCTGAAAAAGGCTTTCTTTGCTAGTGCTAACAGATTTTCAAAAACCTTCACTTATTCAGCAGTCAGATGAAGGTTCCTACCCCACATATAGATTTCAGATTATGCAATGAAGTCCCTGCTCACTTCCACCGTAGGCAAAATCTCTTTACAGTGAAAATTTTAAATCTACTAAATCTTTTATGACTGTCAGAGGAGCTCGCTGAACAAAGGGAAAAAGAAAACATAACATAGAAGCAGAAGGATAACGCCTATTCATGCATGTCAAAGCATGTTTAAACTTTTATCAGCGGGATTCCAGCGATGCTCACAGCACGTTTGACTAACACTGGTTCACAAGAGAAGAACCAGCGAATCACTGCTCTCTCTGAGATTTAGTTCTTTTTTTTTTTGCGAGTCTGCTGCATGGAGCAAAGTGTTGGAAAACTAACAAAGACAGTAACAAGTGCGAGATTTACTTTACAATGGGAATTTAGAGACAAAGCTTTTTCACGTTTAGTCACCTTATTTGTAAAGGTTGTTGGGCGGTGTGCAACTTAATCTCAGTAGAAATAAAGCTGTTCTTTGAAGCCTTGTTAGTTAACGTCAGATAACAAACTTCACCATGACGACCATGGAGCCCAGCGGACAGGGCAGGGAGTACGCTAGTGTTAACTTCTAAAACTACATCACAAAGTTTGAATGTCTCCTAGCAACCCAACCATCATCTGAGCATGGTGGAGGCAGCATCATGCTGTGGGTAACCTGTAATGTCTGTTGGGAAGTGAAAGGTGATCAGAGCTATTGTTCAATGGTTTTATCAAAATGAGTTAGAAGGTCTAGTTAAAGTGGAGGCTTTGACTTTTATCTGTTGTGTTGCTGCTGATTCTCTGAATTTCTCCACTGAAGGACAAATGAAGGAGTCTGTGGTTCTGTTCTGTTCTGTCCTGTTCTGTTCCTACTCCTGTGGCAGGAAACTCGTCATCCACTGTGACTGAACTTAAATCTGGTAAATAAGGCTGCATTTAAAGCTGGTAGCGACAGCTGCAGTTTTGTTGACAGGTGCCTCTCCAAAGTAATGATTCAAGCAAGCTTAATTCAGATGCACATGATAATTTTCAGCTACTTGTAAAAAGCAGGTTGCAAACCACACATCCTGTCCCTCCACTTCACAATTACTTGTCGTTAGAGACAATCCCCCCCAAAATGGGGATATGAATACTTTTGCAAGGCACACTGTGGGCTCATTTCTCCCACAAAACAGGGAATGATTACAATCATTTTTAAAAATGAATTTAAATCTGCGGTATTAAGCAACGTAAAAATAGTCCCAACACCTCCCCACATCATAAAGTCTATGTAGCAATCTCGCCGCATATTACGCGTTTATTTATTTTTTTTTCTTTTGGAAAAGATTTAAATTTACTACATGCGTCTCTGTAATTACACCTTCTAAATTTGCATTGAAGGCACAGGCAGTGTCCTGGCACATCTACAAAGGGGAGGGAAAAAGGAAAATACATGGAGGGCTGTGTTTTTGTGCGGCTTCTGAAACTTCATAGACCTGTGTTCCAAGCTAAATAGATCTATCATGGGCTATGGTCTGCTGTTGCCGGCTCTGCCCTCACATATATACAGCACAAGCACTTCACGCCTTGGGTGGTGCTGGTCAACCGTTTTTTTTTTATTGTATTTTCCCTTGCAGATTCACTAAAGCCTTGGATAAAAGTCTTTCTTTTTGCCAAGCCCCCTAAATCTATTTTGTCATCTAAGTGCAAGCCCAGATCGTTGGCCATTTTTTATGTATTTTGTTTCACATTTTTGCTGCCACCATCGTTGGAAATGCAGACAAATCTTGATGTAACCTCGCTCCTAAAAGAATCCCAAAGGGGAAGAAAACCTGAGCTGCACCGAGAGAAAATGATCCTTGTCGGCTGCATGAACTAGCTTTTCTGTATCAGTTCCAGATAGTTGAATCTGAATATTGTGCCAGTCTCACTTTCCAAAAGATGAATCAGTGCTGATTCTTCTGCTCACGTCTTATCCCCTCAACAGTTTTTTTCAACTTTGTCTGAACGCCTCAGGACCAATGTTGTTACAGTTCACTAAAAGTCACACATTTAAGAAAACATTTCTGTGAAATCCAATAAATAAAAACAGTGATTAATGGGGAAAAACTGTGGCTAGCAGGAACTATATTGTGCATTTATAGAACCACCTAAAACATACTCAGATTGTAGATATAACACCCTCCATTTTTGTGTTTATGAATCTTTTTCTTTTTGAACTCATGTGACATTGACACAAATAGTTTAAGTCAGCCACTGGCAAATTACTTCACTTCAGTCTACAAAATGGCAACAGCAAAAGTTGGGAAAAAACCCTTTTGCTGCTGCAAACTTTCTCAATTTGTTTTTCAACAATAATTTTAATCATTTCTTTGGAAAATGGTATCTTCTGTTCAGAAGTAAACATAATTACAACATGTGACTTTCTGAATTCTGCATATAAAAATTAACCAAAGTGTGACAAAATGAAAACTACTACTGTAATTACAAAATAAAACTTAAACTATAATAAAAAAGAACAAACTCTCCTAACACTGCTAAGGAGAACTGAAACCAGTATCTTGTCAGTTTATTTATCTCAGTGGGATCTGAGAAAAATAAACTGATTTGTTTCTCATTGCTAGTGGTTGTTTGGACGGAGATTCAAAGGAAGATTTAACACTTGGGGGCTGAACGTAGAACAAAACACAAAAAAACTTTCAGATGGCCAGCCCGCCTTCTGTCGACTTTTATTTTCTCTTCAGGCCAACATGTCAGCATTCCGGGCTTCCCGGGGTTGTTCAGGCAGGTTTTCCACCTTCCTTCTGTGGGAGAGTGAGCAGCGTTCGTTACCCCCTGAATCATTTCCTGCCTCCTCTGAAATGCCTGTGCTCTGCAACAGACTTTGACCCAAGGTTTTATGCCAGTGCACACATCTGTGTTAAGATGGAGTGCCTGTGCAGAACAAGCAGTCAGAATCAACATCCACACACACACGCACACACACACACACACACACACGACCACACACACACACACACACACACACACACACACACACACACACGCACACACGCACAGACACGCAGACACACAGCAGGAAGCTTACTATACCTGAGCGGAGGAGTTAAAGCGGTAGCAAAGATTTTTACGATATGTCTCCATCACGCTAAAAGCTCATTATGCTACTTCCTGTTATTGCTATACAACCTGTACAAAAAGCATTTGGACTACTTATATCTACCCTAATAGCCCCATTATTGACTAATTGACTTTTTCTATTAGATTATCACCATTTAAAGGTAAGAAGGACTTTGTCTGGATGTTCAGATATCTGATCAGATACGAGTTCTTATCAGCTGAGCCTGATGGTCTGATGACAGCGATAAACCTTCAGTCTAAGATGAGGTTTTCATCGGCACCAACCAGAAATCGCACGTCTGCATGTAATAAATTTAATTAATTTAACTCCAGTCAAAACAACAAGTGTACATACACTATATAAAAGGCATTTTTTTCACACTGTCTGATGTGAAATCAGAATAAGCGTTCCCATTTTAGGCCAATTGCAATTACCATCCTTTTTATATATATTTGCTAAGTGCCAGAATAATGGGACAGATTTTTTTAAAGGCAATTTTATTACATTTCATTATTATTTGGTACCATTAACCTTAAACTGCTTGACTCGGGCTAGCCCTTTTGGGTTTCCTTCTACAAGCTTGTGCAGGAGAAAACACACACATTGCGGTCTTATCGGTGGTTTAACAAAGCAGTGGCCACTGTCAGGGGAAGGGAGATAGGAAAGGCATACTTCCAACAACTTCCTGGTGTTTCCGGTAATTTGACAGCAACAGCTTTTCACTGCTCTCTGGAGACATTTGGTTGCTGCTAGTGGCCTTTATTCATCTGTTGCTCAGCAGGAGAAAGCGAAAGGCCAGGTCTGTATCCTACACTGAGCCACATGGTACCCAAGTTGTTACTAATTATCCCAGTATTTTAGATTTTCCACATAGTGTCATTTTATAGCACAATCAAGTACGTTACTTTCACATTTTATAAAAATGCTGAATATATCAAATATGACATAGAGTGCTTGAGTGGGTCATCCATGGGCATTAACACTAAGACCATCCTGCTTGCTCTGATTGGTTGTTTTTGGTTTGTACTTGGAGAAGAGAGGAGCTCCACTTTTTTCACAGATTATCTGTCATACACTATGCTGTCATAACATGGTGACATCCATCCATTATCTAACTCATTTATGCCTGGTGGGGGTCATGAGGGGTTCTGATGGCTATCTCCAGTGGTCAGCGGACGAGATGCAGGGTCACCCTGGAGAGGTCACCGTTCCATCACAGGGCAATAAGAGACAGATTGGACAAACACCCATGCACCACACACACTCACACCTTATTAATCAACCTGACAGTAACAAGCCAGAGTACCCGGAGAGAACACATGCATGCACAGGGAGAGCATACAAAATCCATGCAGAAAGACCTGGGAATCAAACCCAGGACCTTCTTTCTGCAAGGCAACAGTGACAGTTTTAACAAATATGTAAGAAACATATTTTTCATAGAAGTTACATACCATAGCTTTAATTGCTGACTTTCAAGAAGAAAAATGAATGCAGGTAAAGTTCAGTCCCACGGTTAGTCTATTTTGACATGGTGAACCATGTAAGGTAAAAAGGTAAACCAACTTTACCTTTTCTTATTCCCTTAATGTATTTATAAAGGTGTCTGCTGTAGCCTATGCAAGCCTGCTTGTTAGTAGTAATCAATGTTTCTGAAGGGGGATTAGGTTAGCAGCCAAGCATTGCACAATAAAAGTGAACATTTAGCATTTCCTGGTTGGCTGCATTTAATAAGAAAGAAAGACACAAAGAAGGAAAGGAAGAAACAAAGAAAGAAAGAAAGAAAGGAATGAAAGTTTGGGTTTGCATAAGTCTACCACTGAGTGATGTTTGCACCACATGGAAATGTGTGCGACTCTTAACATTGCTAATCACAGTGACAGTGTGCCAAGACAAAGCACACCAACAGCCTCCAGGATGCCCAGATCCCCCTCAGGTTTCCAGCTGAACACTCGCGGTAGCGCTGGAGGACATGGTGGAGAGTGCCCCTGTTCCTTCACTGTTGTTTTACTCCCCGTCTCAAACCAGCACGGCTGTAATTACTGTCAGCCCAAGTCTCTATGTGTGTGTATGCGTGTGTGTGTGTGGGTATGTGTGTGTGCGTGTGTGTGTGTTTGTGTGTGTGTGTGTGTTCTTCTTTGGTCAACTCTGGTTCTAAAACCAGTTATTTCACAGTACTTTAACGTTTAGGTAGTGACAGAAAGGTATGCACCTTTATTGACTAGAGCAACAGTTGCCAGCAGAGTCTTAAGTCCTTCTCTGGTGACTGTCTGGCCATCCTGGATTAATAAATTCTTAGAGAGTTTAGCTGTGAAAAATTTCCTGAAAGCAATATCAGCGGTTGAATATTACTTATTCTACAGTAGTACATAAAGATGCCAGCTGGGAGCATATCAAACAAAAATGCACCAAAGGCCAACAGGAGTATATCAAGCCAAAACACGGGCTTGGTTTACAGCAGCCACAAAATCAGGATTTCATTTCTTTCTTGACTGTAACTGATTTTCCATTGTGGGGAACATGAAAGCCTGGAAAATAACCCACTGCTGCACAAAACATTTCTATTTGAATTTTTTTGTTTGTTTTGTTTTGTTTGTGAGTCGACACACAGCTCCTTGTTTTCTTACAAAATAAGGAAACACTCTCCTCTGTAGTCTCTTCCGGAGATCCAACAACTTATTGTGTTGTTGGATCTCCGGAAGAGAGATCCAACAACACAAATTCAGCAGATTCAGTGATTGCCATACTAGGCCATCATCAGTTAAAAGTTGCTTGAATTGGCCTTACAATCAATCTCACAGGGCAAAATTAAAAACGTAGCATTCATTGAATTGGCAAGTTCTCTGGTTCAGCATTTCAGTTGTTTTTTCTGTAAAGTTGTTGATTATACTGCAAGTGTCCCTCACTAACTGGTAGAACAGCACGGCACAGTGTAACTACCAGCAGATGAATTTACCCAAAGAAGGAAATTGACTCCAAAATGTTACAAAAACTGACAAAGTGCATGTGTTTAGCAGCTTAATGATACATCCAGCGCACCATGGCAAGGTCAAACAGACTTAAATAAGAATTTGGGTGAAACTAATAGTCTTTTCTTCAAAAATCAAGTAAAGGTTTCATAAATCATTCATACACAAACTATGAAATAGCCTCATTTTAGGTTGACAATAATAACTTAAACTTTACCAAAGTCTCAATCTGACAGAAACTGGGTAGCAACTTGATTTGTTTCAATTACAGAAAATCTCATGGTTCAAACTCTGCCTTTGTGGGAGGTCAAACTTTTCACGTGGTTGAATAAACTCAACAGTTAACTGGAGCACATCCCATCAGTCCTGATTGGTGTGGGGTACCTCATTAAACTTCAACGATTCTATCTATAAGAAATAAAATGCCTGATGCTTTGGTTGAGATCCTGATTGATCAGATTGCGGTTTATTCAGGCGTTGGCGTAACAAGCTACTTGGGAGCGGATATGTATGGAGAAATCGTAGTGGGAGATTTCACAGAAGAGTTTTGGATTCAACAAGCTGGAATGACACACAACTTTTTATGAACTGTGTGATGCTGTGAGAGATCTGGTGGAGCCTGCTGCACATTGTCAAAAAAAAACAAACTTGTCTTCTTCGTGGATTTCACCAGTAGTAACGTATAACCTATGCGATGTGACAAAAGTTTTTTCCATTGCACTTTTGCAAAACATCCATTGCACTAGATGTTTTGCGAACATCTAGTTTGATAAACCACCTCATTTCTAGTGCAAAAACTTTTTATTGAAAAACCTTTTGATATTGATGTGTTTTCCATTGAGCATTGTGTTTCCATTTTTATGTGTAATTTCAGTTTGTGTAATTTAATGGAAACATAGCTGCAATTTGAGAAGCCATAAATTCTTCTTCATATCTTCTTTGTTCTCTGCTCTCTAACAAGATCTTATTTCAAACACCTTCTCATCCATGCAAGCGGCTGTAAACAGAAGGAATATACAACCTGTCAACACATTTGGAGTGTAAGCTACTCCAATCACAAGTTTGAGTTTATGCAAAAAGCGCTCAGCAATTTTGCATTTTGCCAGCTTCGTTCAAATTTTGTTTCACGTAAAGAACTGACATGCAGACTATTGTTTATGTTTGTTATCGTAAGATTTGCAACTTTAATGGTGCTCACGTTAATGCTGATTAAGCAACTGTGCTACAGATAAATAATATATCGGATTTGGTGTGAAAAATGCCATCTGTATTCCACTGCAGAGTCCATGTTAAGTGAAGAGTTGCCTAACGCAGCGCACAGGGGAGGCGGAAAACACGATCATCCATCATCTCCGGTCTTGCTGGAGCACATGAATAATTGGTCAGTGTGGCCTGTTTTGATGCGGCACACCAGAACTATTTGTTTTGATGATAATTCTCGAGACACCGTGCAACATGGCAAAGAATAATCTCAGCGTGAACCACACATTTATTCTACATAATTTGTGATGTCACTGCTGGAACATCTTGTTTCCTCCACTGTGCTGGTAGAGTTTGTGAGGTTGGAAAGAAAGAAAGAGACAGAGAGAGAGAGAGAGAGAAAGAGAAGTGTTTTCTATTTCTCTTTCAGTCAGTTTTTTTTTATTTAAATTTGCAATTTAAGTCGAAGCTTTTGCAAAATATAAATGAGCCCAATGGTATTGGAAAGTAGAGCAAAAAATATATAGGTTGCACCTTCAAGAATTCAATTTTTCTGAGTAAATATGAGAGGACTTACATCTTAGCAGCTCACTCTGAAGATTAAATAAAGCCTAAAACCTAGAGGATTATATAAAGAAAAAAAAAAGAGTGAGCAGTGGTGCCTCTCATTTTCCTCAATCTCAGTGCAAGGCATGGTTATTTCTGTGGACCTATAAGTTGCGGCCAGCTATTCTTGTTGCAGGCATATGTGCCACTGATGGGCTTGGGTTTCCGAAATCCTTTGCTTTATGCTAATCAAATGCACTGTGGCAGGCAAAAAACTCCGGTGCGGTCGGAGTTGGCATGTCTACTCTACACTCAGTCTCTACAAAGTTGCAATTACAGTGGGAGTGAGTGCTGAACGCTGCCTATAATGGAGAATCGAGCAATACCCCCCATCCCCCCTCTTTCTGCTCATGCCTTGTTTGTGACTTTAGTGCAAAATTACATTAACAAGAAACTCAAGACTCCAGTTTGTACTTGTACTTGTACTTTTACTCTACTGTGTACTTGCAGCTTCTCTCTGGGATTGATGTCACATGACATCAGTCAGCTTTTTTTTATTGAATGAAAGAAGCCCATTACAGCATCCAAACTAACAGCAGAAGCTTTTCTAAACTTTCTGTGGTGTCTGATGTCTGACTGGGCCATCTATTTATTCAGCTTGTGGAGAAACTAAAAGTAGGGTGTCGGGCCTGCACTATTGTATGGGTACTATTTGCAGATCTTTGTGATATTTCACACATGTCACAGTATAGGGAGAGGGGGCTGTCTGGCAATGCAGAAGACCACAGGCAAAGTGCTCCTCCAAACTCAGATATGTCGCTTAAACTGATGAGGTAACCAGCGGGGTTCGGATTAGTTCACCTTATGGTGAGCTGTAGGATTGTTAAAGTTGTTGTTACCTCTTTTTTTTTTCTTTTTTTTCTTTTTTTTTCTTTTTTTTCTTTTTTTTCTTTTTTTTTCAGTCAGATGCCGTTTTCATCACTTTCTACCATTCCAAACAACAGTTTGCCAGCTGTTGTTCCTCCCAGAGTAGGAAGAAACAATTAATGAAAATGACAATGATTCTTACTGAGTGGCTTGTTTCACAAAGCTTACTGCAAAAAAATGACTCTGCCAGGAATGGCTGTCTGCACTTCAAGCACAAACATTTTACAAGAGAAGCATTATCAAAACTGCTTCCATGTCTGCATGCTTTGTGGTGATGCAGTTGTATTTCACAGGGTTGCAACAAACAGTTGCAACATGTTTTCATCAGTGGAGTTTAAAGTATAGAGGCGCAAAAAAAAAATGCAAATATTTAAGCAACAAATGTCATTATAAAAAACCAGTGAACATTCTGACTTCAATCAAGTCAATGTGGCCAAACTCTGGCAAATTCCGGTTGTCTGTTACTGGGTCTGTCTTTATGGTCTGTCACACTAAACAGTAAATCAGTTAATTGCATGATGAAGTAAAAGAAACTGAATGATTTTCATTTGCTTGATTTATCATTTTTCTCTTTTTTTCTCTCTTTTTACCAAAAACTGAATGATAACAGTCTGCAGTCTGGTGTTTTGGTCTCAACTATCCCTTTTTTAAAAGATTGTTTTGTTTACAGAGGCTTCATAATTTATTTTATTTGTTTTCCTATTGTTTTCTTGGTTTATTTTGCATTTTCCAAATGTCATCTAGATCATTTAAATGTTAGCCTGAATTTAAAGTTTATTGGTCTTTGAGAATGTGTTCTTGCAATTTTATGCCATTATTACTATTGTTTTACTCGAAAATGATCTCAAAACAACAATGTTGTCATATGGCTATACGTTCTGGGACAATTTATTGTCCAACAAAATTTATCACAATAGGCATACAAACCTCACTTAATAATAGAAAGTGAGTCATTTCTTTTTATTATTTGCATCACTTATTTGTTTTATAGTTATATCTTTTAATGTATTTCCTTTGTTGTTAATTGTCTCCAACAGGTTTGGTTTCCACCACGTCGAGGAAACTTGACAGGGAGCAACAAGACGAGCACATACTTGAGGTAAACATTTTTTTTTGACCGATATTTCCCTCTCGATCTTATTACTATGAGAATAATTTAGTTTAAAATTAATTAATGTGCAATCATCATAATAAGGGAAAAATGGAAAGGTTAACATATTCAGCTACTTAGAACAAGGGAGAGAGAAAAAAAAAACAACACAAAATTGAACTGGGGAGCTGGGGATTTTCCATCTGTGAGGTTTGGCCTTTCCAGGCCAACTTTGACCGAATGCCACATGTTGCCAACCGAGAAGTCTTCATAGATATGCAATAACGGTCTTTCAGGAGTCATTTCTCCTACCGATTTCCAGGCGGGGCAGAGAGAGAGAGATAGAGACGGAGGTGTGTGGGAGAGGCTGGTGACTGCTCCTTTGTTCTTTCCCAATGTTCCGTCTCATGGAGGATGGAGCAGGCTGAGACAGGAAACTACTGTAAACCTACCAGGCCAATGTCTAAACTTGTGGCATTTAATTGAGCACATTTCTGCCCTCCCTCAATGCCTCCCTTCCTCTTTCACACCACAGATCCAATGTTTGTAATCGCTCTTTTAATTGTGTTTCTGTGGATGACAGAGACCAGATTGATCACCTTTTAATTATTGTTGAAAGCAATGCAAAGCCATGATTTCTTTGTTACATTTAGGGTCTGCTGCGTCTGTCACAGTTGTAGCTCATGTTTTGCTCTGCTCCTTTTTCACTACACCAGCTAAACTACAAGACTCAGAATGAAATATAGGGAAGTATACAGTGAAGAGTAGAGAAAAATAGTTTATTTGTGATGTTGTAGATAACATCACAATACCATATCTACTCTGCCCAGTAGTGTAGATTGCTAGATCTTCCATGTGAGTAAAGTTCTCAGTATGAAAGGTAGTAGTGTCATTCAAGAGCAACTTCCAACTTCAGCTGTATTTGATTCGTTTTGAATGCTTTTAGAAACATTTGATACCAATGTTAAGCAGGATCCTAATTTGCTAGTGACTAGATTTCTGCTCTCGATTTGAAATTTTGAAATGTATTTACTATCATTTCTCAGTCCCTTCATAAACTGCCTTTTCATTGCTAATGTGCGCAAATCTTTGTCTATATTATGCTGATAACAAATATAGACTATTTTACAGCTGTAATATTTCCATAAATAAGAAATTAAACCAAATTAACATAATTTACCATTAAAAATAAGTCATTGAAAATCAAGGCAGCAATGGATGTAAACAGAATTGTGAGATATAGTCATAATGTCAGTAGTTCAGTATGCGACAGTGGTGCTCATCATCTTTCATTCGTCAGAGGAGACGTCAGCATCTTATGTAGGCGTTGGAGCGACAAGCCCCGCCTACTTGGGAGTGGCTATGCATGCAGCGTTTTGGAAACACTGTTGTCAGCCATTTTACAGAAGACCTATGGATTCAACACGTTGGAATGACACAACTTTTTAAGAACCGTGATGCTGTCAGAGTTCTGGTGGAGCCAGCTGCACATTGTTCTAAAAAACAAAAACAAACATCATCATCCTACTACTTCCTGTTGTCTTCTTTGTTGTTTCTCTCAATAGTAACATTCGCTTGTTGGTCACCTGATTTTTTTTTTTATTTGGTGTGTTTACATTAAGCAGGTTTGTTTTTAATATTTCAGTTCTGATTAATGGAAATGCAGCTATGGATGAGAGGTGCCCCAAAGCATTGATTTAAGAGTAAACTGTCATTGTTGCAGTTGACACCACAGGAAAACCAACATTCTGATTACCGTAGTATTCAGAAAACAGAAAATGTGTTTCCCTGCTCAAGTTATGTCTATCCAGTTAATACAAAACTGTCTTAAAGACGCATCAGATGGAGATCAATTTCCCATAAAAAAAGGGAAGTTTTACATCGTTTTTGACTATCACTGTATTATTTTGCCATTCAAAACAGCAGTAACCTGCTTTTTGTTCTTTAGACAGAATTATTTTACAAAGTTACTGTCTCAGGTGACGACCTACCCGCCACAACAGGACTTTGAGGATGTGTTTCACAACTGGGAGTCATCCATGTTTGTTGGGATATTGGTAACTGTAATGTTGGCCTGGAACTCTTTACTTTGTTGCTAGAAAAGCCTGCAAATTGTCATCTTACTGAAGTAAAATAATCCAAGTTTCCCTACAGTAGGTGTGCTTCCACAAAAGAACCTTCTCCTAGTCTCAGGATTTTGCCCCAGAAACATGCCCTAGTTAAGCATTTACTGTGAACTTTTAAATGCAGGTTTGTGTAAGGAGGATGTTAAACATTTCAAAGTTCAAAATGCCCTAAAGTTCATATGTTCTGATATGTTTAGTCGTAAAAGATATCACCGTCTCTTTTCAGCTGTTTTTGGTGAAAGAACAAATAAATCCTTTATTTAGAGTGATAACTAGACATTTAATGTTGGGTTTTAAAGCCGTTTATTCTCTGTGGCAGAAATAAAAGAACCACAACTACTGTGGGTCCTCAGCAGATTTATAGCAAACAAGACGCTGCTGCTGCTGCTGCATCTGCATCTGTGTTCTTATGCCTCTTTGGTACACGCCTCAAGTTTTATTTATTAAATATATATGCAGATTGTGTCCTGTTCTGACTTTGATGTGATTATGATACACTTTCACATTTTGTTTCTGAGAGAGTCCTGCACAAGGACTGTGCAGACGGCCCGGGAAAACAAGTTCTGAAAAAAAGATATCCTGGGTTCCTAGTCAAAGTGGGCCTAATAACATCTGTGTTATTTTAGGATCCAATATAAACTTTGGATACGTTTACATGTTTCAGTGTTCATGCTAAAAACCAAAGCAGACAGGGCCTTTAGATCTGCCTGGGACTATGAACTATTCCCCGCAGAAGGTTTTTTCCTCGTGTTTGCTGCTTCTGGTTTGCTTTTAATTAGTATTTGAACTGTGCTTTACTTACTTATTGGTTTTCTTTTATTGGCTACTTATAATTATAGTTTTCATGTGAGGCATTTTGTTGGAACTGAAGTTATTCTTAAATGTACTTTACAAATTATTATAAATTACTGCATCACAGAATTTTAATGAAAGATGTAGTTTTTGTGCATAAAAGCATTTTTAAAAGTTTCATACCACATTCCATTTAAGTGGCTTTGTTGCTCACTTTGAGTGGGATAGTTTCAAGAAAACGAGTGATGTCAGCTTTGCTATTTCATTGAAACCATAGCAACAAAGGCAATTTGTTCCCATTCATCTTGCATTATTTAAAATTCAGCAAGAAGCTCTTTATGTTGCTATTTAAGAAACTGGCGTAGATTTTTATTTTTTTTTTGCTGGTCTCTGGCAGAAGAAAGTCAATGCAAAATGTTGCAGAGGAGTTCTACTTCTACAGTGACTTGTTGCAGGATAAGGAACTAAACATGTGGAGCCATGTGGAACATGCACAGCAATTAGAGTGGGGGCAGTGTCGGCATTGTTTCCACTAAATGCCAAGACGAGGTGGAGGGAACACAGCAGGCCTTCAGCTTTTATGATGAGGAATATGGGGGTTGGTAGCTGTCGTATGTCTCTCTGTGTGTGTGAGAGAGAGAAAGAGAGAGAGAGCTAAAAGCAGTGGGGGAATTTCAGAAAGAGGCAAAGCTGCTCTTGTTGTTCCGGGTCTGGGCTCAAGCGGCAGGATCAGAGACCTTCATCCAAAGGAAGGGGGTGGAGGGGAGTGAGAGGGGGTCGGAAGGGCTTGGTAAACAGCAAAAGTGGGACATGCCAGGACATGCCTATTACTCAGGCCTGGGACTGCATGGAACCGTTGTGATGTTAAAGAAGAGGTAAATGGGCCGTTCACATCTGTTGCCTGGAGCCTTTGCCAACATGCATTCTGGCCGATTTAGCTGATATTCAGTCCTGCCCACTGCATTTACACACATAAATATAAGTGTATATATATATCCATTTTCAGTCTATCCATTATCTAACACCCTTGTCCCTTGTGGGGTCAGGAGGTGCTGGTGCCTAAATCCAGCTGACGCTCCGAGCGAGAGGCAGGGTCACCCTGGACAGATCGCCAGTCTGTCGCAGGGCAACACAGAAACAGACAGGACAAACAAACATGCGCGCACATGCACTCGCGCGCGCACACTCACACACACACACACACACACACACACACACACACACACACACACACACACACACACACACACACACACACACACACACACACACACCTAGGGAAAATTTAGAGAGACCAATTAACCCGTCAGTCATGTTTGTGGACTGTGGGAGAAAGGTGGAGGACCCAGAGAGAACCCACACATGCACAGACAGAAAGATCACTTGCAGGTTGGTGCTTAAATGTTTCCCCGCCATATGCACATTGAGAGGCACTGTCATTCTAACTAGCCTGAATATTCTGTCTATAAATGTTTTCAATATTTTCATTAGCTATAAGTTGAAAAATTCTGATTTTTAGCAAAAATAAATGCTTGAAAATATCTGTGTGAAATTAAACATATAATAATTTTTACTTAGTGAGTTGAAATAAATTAACGTTACATTTATATTAACGGTTTTCAGACAGAGGCAGAGTTTCTTAAATCATTTGAAAACTTCTCTGTTTATGAGTTTTACCCAAGTTTTTCCAAAATAATATTTTTCTTAACAAACAGTTGTTTCCAGAAAAGTCTTCTTCCACATTAAAACAATGAGCCAAAACGCCCCAGAAACGACGGTGGGGTCTGGATGTGTGCTGCATGGACATCAGAGAAGGTGTGGTGCGGCGGGCTCTTAAAGCTTAAAGCTTGCAATGTGCTCCGATGATGTCATCACATTTAAAACTCTGTTTGTTGGTTAACAACCCAAAACCACCATTAAAGAATTTCAAAACAGGCACTTTGGCTTATTTGCTGTAGATTAGCTTGTCTAATGCGTGCAAGGTTAAAAATAACTAGCAGATCATGGCAACAGTAAAACATATCGACAGCATTCCTAAAGGTTCTGCTTTTTTTTTTTTTTAACCCCATGTAGGATATCAGGCATCCACAGAGCTAGAAAACAAATTTGTTAATAGTTTGTTTATTGCGAAATTTTCTGTGACACTGCGCAGGAAAAGCACAAACACCCTGCATCAACCCTCGGAGAGACATTCTCGTTCAAGTTTCTTGTCAGCCGGTTTAATTGACTCCGCTCATGTGAGCAGCGTGGACAGCTGCAGACACTGCGAGAAAAGCAGAAAGACATTACTTTAGTAATTGAAAATATGGCAGCAAATGGTGTGTGTGTGGCGGCGGACTGCTGACTGTTTTAGTTAAGTACTTAGCAGATGGTTTTAAATGAGTGACATTTGTTCCTTCACTTAAATTGTATTTTGTTTTTCTCAGTTCAGAGCTGGAAATGGTGGCACTTCTTCCAGCGCCCAGTAATCCCTGATCCCATTTTTCTGTGGGATTTAGTTTTGTTTGTTTAGGTCAGCCTGTGACTGCTATTCTTTTCAGTAAGCTTCAGGGATTGTAAGCTCATCTGACAAAAGTCACGATGACGTGGTGAATCATTGTTCCAAAAAAAAAAAAAGCCTTACAGAGCAACTACCAACATATGATTTCAGTCAAGGCTCTATAAAGGATTTTTTAAATTATTTTCACATTGTCTTTTATCTGGAGCACTTCAGAGGTTGAGCAACCCCCGGTCCTTAACTCAGAGCAATAAGTCACTTTATTTACTTTCAGCTCAGCAGAGTGAGTGCAGCTGGTGTTTCAATTATGAATAAAAACAAGTTTCATACCTCCGATAGATTTAGGCTTAAAATCATTTTCAGTAAACCAAAAAGTTTATACCTTAAATGATAGCAAAAAGAATGCTCAGTTTTAGCTTGTTTACTGTTATTAAAAACTATCACGGAAGCCTCAGTTTTCATCCCCTCTTCTAGCATGTTTTCGCTGCTGTTATAAAGATTTATCCTTTGTGATGAGCTCCAGGTCACTGAGGATGGAATGTCTCCTAATCATCACCCTAATCTTTAGTTTCTTTGTCAGATTCTCAGATTATCTGTCAAATCAGGTCTCTTGTTTGGATGACTCCAAAACATTAAAAAATAAACATTAATATTGATTTATAGTCAGACTAAATTTTACAGTCTACTGCTACATCTTCCAGAGGTATGAATAATTCTGGGCTGATCTTTTGTTTTATGTTACAGTAACACAGCCTACTTTTGATTGTCCAAAATGTATAAAAATAAAATCATGGTAAATTTTTTTATTTTCCCTGATTACCTGTTATAAATTTATTACAAATCAATTGATTGTTTATTCGGACAACAAAGGAATAAGATCTTTGTTTTATCACTAAATACACATATATTTCATATTTAGTTATTATTCGGATGGATACTTATTTATTTATTAATTTAATGGATTTTATAATGCATACTTTATTCTAGAAGAAATTTTTTATTTATTTTTTTGCTCCTGATTTCTTTTTTTTGTTTCATATTTTTTTAGATTGTTTTTGGAGCATATACAGTTTTACTAAACATTCAGAGGTTTCGGATTGGCTATATACTGTATACTGTGACCATAAAAGAAATCTGATTATTTTCAAAGTCCACTCCCAATTTATGGCTCTGGGAGCTGAGAATGCCAGAGATGGGGTGTGATATAAGATAATATTTCAATTTCCTAGTTTTAAAAACTATCTGTTGTGTCTCCTCAGATAACTATCACTGACCACGGTGTTCCTCCCAAATCCACCACCGTACGCGTCATCGTCCAGGTCCTGGATGACAACGACAACAGGCCACTGTTTCTGGAGAAGATCTACAAGATCCGACTGCCAGAGCGCGAGAGACCCGAGAGAGAGCGAGCCACCAAGAGAGACCCCGTGTATCGGGTGATTGCATCGGATCGGGACGTTGGGCCCAACGCTGAAATTTCCTACAGCATTGAGGAAGGAGACGAACATGGCAAGTTTTTTATTGAGCCCAAGACTGGCCTGGTGTCGTCCAAGAAGTTCTCCTCTGCCGGAGAATATGACATCCTCACGGTGAGCGTTTACCCAGAAAGGTTTATGATCAGTCGCTCATTAAGCTGTAAAAAGTGATAGCAGATGCTATTTTATTATTTTACTGTTTTATTATCCTGTTTTTCTCTCCAGCTGCATAGCTTTTCTTTCGTTTTTGTTTTTCTTTACCCCACCTTATTCTGGTAGAAATGCAGTGTTAATTAGTCCACATGCAGAATAAAAGTGTAGAGGAAACAGAAAACAGATTTTATTTCTTGTTTGTCTCACTATGAGCTTCTTTTCTCAGGTGTTGATGCGACATTACACTTCAACTGTCAAATGTTTCTTCATTGTGTCACCGCAATGCAAAGATCTTTGTTTCCAAAGATCACTTGGAAGTAAATGTGATATGTGTGTGAAAATTAACTCTGCTTTATCTTCTAAGTTCCTCCATCACATGTTGCTGGTAATGATTGTCATTTTGTAAAGTTGTTGGTGCCTTTTCTGAAAAACATATTCTGCTGTAAGAAAATGCTGCTTACTAAACTTAAGTTTACTTTCAAGAGAAAACTGCATAGAAGATTTGATACACAAAATATCAGCTATTGTGTTAGAGTTCTGAATTATCTGATGGTAGGCCCGTCACCACAACATATTTTCCTGGATGATAAATTGTCCCAGAATCTGTTCGATTTAACTTTAAGGAAAGGTGTGTTCAGAAGCTCATTTCCAAGTTAAATCCTAACACAGACTTGTTTTTTTCTTACCCCTTTTCTCAGATTAAAGCGGTCGACAACGGGCGACCTCAGAAATCGTCTACTTGTCGCCTTCACATTGAGTGGATTCCCAAACCAGAGGTGCCAGCTGATGCATCTCCCCTGCGGTTTGAGGAGTTTCCCTTCACCTTTTCGGTCATGGAAAGTGACCCGGTGGCACACATGGTGGGCGTTGTTGCCACCGAGTCCTCTGATGTTCCGGTGTGGTTCGAGATCACAGGTAGCGCCTTCTGTTTGTGCATTATTGCTTAGTTTATGCATGCTGAATAAATACTGGCTTGTAGTTAGACAAGACTGTAGGACTAATATAGTGAATGTGTTTCTTCTGCTGCTTGAGTGTTTTTTGTTAATTAATTTAGCTTTTAGCTTCAAAACAGTGCAGACCATAAGAGGATCACCTTAGTCCTTTGTGATAAGATCGCAAAGATTTAGGTAAGGTAGATTGAGTAAAATGGAGTAGAATGACAGCTATGCGAGCTTTTGCTAAAAGCTCGCATAGCTACTTAATATTTTTTCAATGTTATTTTACCCAATAACACTTTTAAATTACTTTTATGAGGACAGTTCCATAAAAGCATTTTGTAGATTTTTCTGTGGTACACTGAGTAAAATGAAACTGACTCCCTGAGATGACCTTGTTGCTTATTACTGAATTGCTATCTACTGTAGGTTCATAGCAGTGAAATACTAAGATCAGCATCTCAAACATAAATATAGTAAAACATTTAACTTTGACCTTCATGCATGTAGCAGCCATGTTTGATTTTGGATAGGTGGCCTCCAATTCAGAATTATGACTTGAGTTGAGATTTTTCAGTTTTGGAATCCAAATATCCACATTGAAAGTAGCAGTTTAAGGTGATTCAGGATGTTTTCTGGATCTCATTGGGAGGTTTAGCAGGAACATTCAAGCGGCAGAGGACCTAAGAGCCAAACCAGAATTTGTAATATCTCCTTTTACTTCCACCACCCAATCTGTTACCACCACCACCCAATCCCAGAGAAACAACTAGAAAGTTTTGACTTCAGAGGACAAAGTGAATGCTTGATCAGCAGCCTTTAAGAATGTCAGACAACCTTAAACCTCGCTTCACAATAATAGATGAACAAAATAAGAAATTAGGTTAAACTTCAAATTTATGACACAAATAGGGAATATGTATCACTTATTGTCTCGATCAACACCACCTTCATTTTCCTATCTGAGCTATTTGTCCACAAGCAAACAAATTAAAAGGTGAAAAAACATTTTCCCTGCAAAATTGAGATTTTTATGCCACTTTTGTCAACAATAAGAAGACATATTGCCTCATAACCACTCCGAAGCTGCACAATTTCCCTCAGTCTCTGTTTTTGTCCTTGATAGTGTGACTCAATTGAATTTGCCATCCCCTTTACAATCTTAATTAATTTACTTTCCTCTTCTTTTTTCTGTTTAAGTACACTTTGCCACATAGTGGTGTTTTTGAGTGTCCAAACATAATTCTTCTCCTCCTAAGTGTCCCTTTTTAACTCTCAACATCCACTGTACACATGAAAAGATTTAAAAATGCCTTCCTTCAAAAAGAAATGCTGGCTCCTCTCCCTCTTCTTCTCCCTCTGCCCGTTTTCCTTCTAATCAAAGTCTGACTGACACGTCTCCTTTTTCTCTTCTCCTCCTCTTTGTGCTCTTTCATTGCTTTCCCTCTTTCTCTGGAATGTTCTGTGTGGTTGGATTGTTGCAAGACGGCAGTGAGGATTCTGAGATGTTTTACATCCTTCAGATGGCTTGTGACCACAACTGTACAGCAGAAGGTATCTGCTGGGATCTCCTAATAGGCTGTGCTGTATTAAGAGATCATGTGACGTTGTCTGTCTCTGGTGCTACCTGTTGGTTGTGGTTGGAATGCAGTCAATGTTTTCAGTTTTAGGTTTCATCTGCTAACATGTAATGTGTATGGTGTTGCTACAAACATATTAGTTTGACCACACTATTGATACTTAGCTTAAATAGCTGAATAAAAGGAAATCAATATCACTAATTAGTAACATCAGCATTACTTTGTGTTTGTTAAATATTGATATTTATGTTCTGCTCTCTTAGTTTCTGTAATCTTGTGAAAATAGATGAAGCTACATCAGGAATTTCCTCTAATCTTTTCATTTTCATTTTTTTTTTTGTTGTTGTTTGCATGAAAAAAATAAAATCGCAGGTGGTAATTACGACAGCCGCTTTGACGTGGGCAAGGCCAGTGGAACCTTGATTGTTGCACGGCCCCTGGACGCAGAGCAGAAATCAAATTACAACCTGACAGTGGAAGCCACAGATGGGACACGAACTGTCAGCACTCAGGTAATTGAAACACTAATGAAACAGTTGGAGGCTGATGAGGCAGTTGTCATGGTTCTGTTTTCATCATGTGAGGAATGGTGGGAGTGGAGAGATGGGTTATTAGTAGATCAAATGACCTGTTGGATAATAATGATGTTATGACGCTATCACTGCTTTGAACCGGTGAACAGGTAAAAGAAAAAATTAAGTTTTTAGGTTTAAATCTGTTCTTTTATTCTTAAAACATGAGGGGACATTCTTTAAAAATACTTCATTTGGGAGCTTTGCTTCAGCATCGGTGTCTGTCTTAGTTATTTCTGGGGCAGAGTTGTTGTAACGCTGCAGGCAGCTAATGAAAATTTTTTCTTCGGGATGGACTATATTATCGTCATGGTAGCTGTAAAATTTAATATTGGCCATCGGCCATTCCATCAAAATAACTCACCGATATAAAAGGTGTTGTTTTTGTGTGTAAACATAATGCAAGTTGAAAGTGTTGCATCATTTTCAGCCTTCTTTGAGCATTTACGTTTGGTAGCAGGCTAAATTTACAAAGATAATCCAGTATTTTAATTCCACAGTAGAGAAAGCCATATAGTTTCAGTAAGTAAGTATAGAAATAAATATCGGTATTGGTATCAGCTATTGGTCAAATGAATTTTAGTATATCGACATATCGGATATCAACCAGAAATCCAATATTGTGCATCCCTATTTTTGTGTTACTCATCACTTGCTATGCTTCTTGAATCAGTGAGATTCCCCTCATCTTCTCTGAAGCTGCTTTTTCTGAATAGACAAATGACTAAATGTGGAATAGCTTGCCTTGCACCCCGGCTGACAGTTTTCGGTTTTTGTTCCGATGGTCATGCCTTGTCCATGTGATTTTCCGTGTTTTTTACGTGGTAGTTTGGGGCGTGCGGGATGGTGACATTCAAAATCTTTCGTCCTTTGTACCTTAAAGTGGAGCTTCAGAGGACTATTACTGGGAAGTAATGTATTTGGTGTCAGTCCGTATGAATACAGCCTTTCATCATCTGGCTGTTGTGCTCCCCTGAGCCTTGGACGAGACGCGTCTTTGCTAGCATTTTGGAGCTCGTTCCCCAAAGCAGCATGTCCTTTAGTGCAAACCCTTAAAAACAGCCACTCGGTTCCTGTTTGCTCAGCTGAGATGTTTTGTCTCTTGCGTACTTTGTTAGAAGCTCTGGCAACAGAAAGTTCTTTAAAAACCCCTTAGCAACACTTTGTGACATTTTAAGTGAGATTATTCACGTTTAAAGGTCGGGGCTGATGATCTGTTTGGTGGTCTCATCATGTTTAACTCACTTCTCCTCCATGGTGTCCTGCTGCATGATGCCTTTAACAAGAAAGATTAGAGATTTTTTCACGCTCTCAATCAACAACTGTACTTTACTTACCTGCTACAACAAGATGAAACGGTCGGTAGAATAATTGACGGGTCTTTGTTTTGGTCAATATGGTGCAACTGAAAAGAACAGTAAAAAAATCAAACGATATTTGGATTGTTAACTCTGGACTTACTCTGGGTGCAGCATGGGATTTGTTTTGACAGAAACCCAGACCTCCCCTCCCCTTCAAATTAGATCTAGACTGTCATACACATTGTACCTCGTGAAGCTGAAAGTTAGACTTATCTATTCCTCAAATCAAAGTCATGAGGAGGCTGTGCTGCCAGACAGGCTGGCCTATTTTCTCTCTTCAGAATGTTTCTTCTCTTTTTGTTCTTTTTTGCTCTCTAGTTCTCTTTGTGGTTCTTTCTGCTGCACTCCCTCTGAGCCTCTTCAAACTGCTCTGCATTTATAGGCCAGATGTGAAGACCGATGATCAGCTTTAAGAGCAAACAGGAGTGCCGGACCTCAGTGGATTGTGGATGGTGGTAATCCTGTTTTGGGAACATTGTTGATCGCTCTGTGCCAGTGGCCTGGCTTTCCCCGGAACCTACCACCTGGCAAGGGGCTTGGCTTCCTGCACAACGACGACAATGAATATTCACTCATGCCCTGTTCTGAATATCGCACAAAGGAAGTTTCATGCTTTATAAGGCTCTGTTTTAAATTTCATCTCTTGCAGTACTTGGGAATAATTTCAAATTATAGTGGCAAGCTGATCTGAAAAATGTAGAAGATATCAGAGCGAGGGCTCCAGGGATCCGTTGGTGATAATAGTAGAATGAATTCTGGCCTGTGGGAAGTCTCCAGAAAGTAGTTGGCCACGATTCTGTGTACTTCTCATTCGGCCATCTTATTTCTATGAAGGCGTCTCTAAAGAATCAGCTGATGAAGACGAGGGGAGCCACATTCCAGCTCGGGCACCTCATAGCCAGGAGCCACGCCAACAAGGCAACCTCGGCATGCAGCCCGGCCTGCCTTCCCTTCCCCTCCTCTACCCTCCCACTTCTCGAGCTATACAACATCCTCCCTTGGCTGTTGAGAAGTACCTCAAGCTGTTCTGCTCACAATCTGTTCCTGGTCTCCTGTTTCTCTTGTTATCTTAGCCCACATTACAAAGCCTTTCTATATATCTCACTTGAAGGTTTGCTATAATTACATATTTTGCTGCCGTGAGCAGCAAATAAAGGTGATTATTGTTCCTCAGTGCTCATTTGCAGTTCATTCCCAGCTACAGCTAATGCCTTAGTGTTGATTTTAAAGGGCATATTTTTCTTATATTCTGTTATTTTTCAGAAATGCTTAGGCTTGCTACAGAGAATGCAAGGCAGCCAAGAACGTAACATCTGATGCTGTTACTGTTGCATGATGGTATCAACGCAATGCAGTCAGTCTGCATTTCCTTTTTGTCATAACATGACACTAGATTTGAAGTGTGTGACCTCACACTAATGTCACACCCAGGAAACACAGGTGGTAGGTGGCAGGTAGTACTCACAGGGCATCTGCAGTTCTCACCATCATTTAGCTCAGACACAGAGAAAACAAACAAAGCTGCTATAGTTAGAGACTGTGGATGAACACGAAGTAGAAACCTTGGTGGAGACAAGTGAGATCTGTGGATCTCTAGGAAAAAAATCATTTTCTTACTTGATGAAGTAAGAAAAGAATCTACACACCTGCAGATTCTTTCAATAGTGTGACTTCCTGCTCAAGCTGAGACTGTATGCTCATTCGTCAGCATTAGGCTATTTCTCACTCTTAAAATAATTTTTTCCAAGAATCCATTCCTGCAAAATGCATTTGCAACAGAAAGAGTGACTACATGTCATTGTATGAGTGAGAAATCTGGAGCCTCACAGTTACATTTAAAGAATAGATGATCTTTGTAGCATGAGTCCTCAAAGTGGCTTCACATTGATTTGACATATTCCAGTAGAAACTTCCATCATGATTACTGATGCTACATTCATAAGTAGCATCAGCCACCCAAAAACCACCTGTTTGAGTGGGTGTTTTTTATTTTTTGTTTCGGAAAAGTGTTTTCAAAAAATATGGTATAAACAAACAACAAATTGGCCAATTGTTATTCAAGTTGCTTTAGAATTTTTTTTTTTTTTACAATTTCTTGCTTTTAAAGATGTTTTTAAAATATCTGCACTTTGAAGGCTTATATTAAAAGAAGTCACCTGCTGACAGGCGGCAGGTTTTGCTCTGGAAGACAGACTTTTGTTTGAGGAGGTTTTATATTCGTTGTTATACCTTTACTTTCTTTATATTTCAATTGAAGTCCAGTTAGAAATACATATTTTGCTGCTTTGACTATCAAACATGATTATTTGTATTTTATGTTTCATTCACACCCACAGGCCCCTTTGCAAGTTATCAAGTTGATTTTCATTATTTCCCAATCTTGACCATCACCCTGAGTGTTTCTTAGTTGTTTTTTTTTTTAATTGGCGCTTATCTCCCTGACTCTTATCTTTTTTCTTTAATCTTCAGTTTATCCATCTGTCATGTTTGTTTCTCAGACCGAGTCGTGTTTCTCTTCATCGTTGCGTCTGGAAATCGTGCATACTACAGAGCTTTTCTTTACAGCAGTGCAGTCAGTCTGCATCATACTGCTTTGTGATGCATTGGGACAAAGTGCCTTTGAAATGTTGCTTCAGTCTTTCTTGCAAAGGAGAAATGTGAGTTTGTGTGTGTGTATGTATGATGTGAGGGTAAATAGGCTTTTTGTGAGACTTTATAATGCACTGTAGATAGATGTGCTGTAGACGGAGGTGACCGGGTCTCACTCCTTTCGGCTTCTTTGCAGCACTATCAGTTCTTTCCACCCTTCTTTAGCTTTTAAAAAAGGCTTTATCTGTCGCTGGCCACATTGAGAACCATTGTATAGCCTCTTTTGTGTGAAGGCACATGCAAAAGTACAGAATTGATGTGCTTGTTTTGGTGTGAGTGGGAGGTTGGGTGCATGCTCCATGTGTAGAAAAGGTTGATTTGGAGGCACCTGGGATCTGGCGCTATATATTGCTTGGCCCAACATCAGAAGTCGAGCTTGGTGTGAGACCAGATTGTCTCACTGTTTGCTTCCTCAGAGTTAACATTGATTCAGAATAAACACACTTGTTTTAACTTTTCACGTCCCGATTAGCAGCGTGATATGGGGTTGCTCACAACAGAGGAGCCATGGAGCGCAGCCAGAATGCGGCTCTGACAGACAGCATGCATCCCGGCGTCCCCCTGCAAGATGACATCTGTGGGACTCAGTAGCAATGCCAACATCACAGCACACAGCAGATTGTAAATGTTATCAGTCCTGTCAGGTTGAGGCTATATTTGTCTCTTGTATCAGCTCACAATGACTAACAAACACTCTTAGCGCCACAAACCAAGCGGCCAATTGTTTAGACCAGAGATCTGACAAACCCTGGTTAGCCAGTGAGCGGCCACCTGTTCAAGGCTTTTGTGTCCTGGACACCCCCGCTTCCACCGAGTCGACACCTTGCAGCTCGGCTTCAACGGTTTTCCTACATGGCATCACCCCCTGGTGTCTGGTATGCAGGTGTCTAATCCCGGCTGATCCGTTTGTTCCCCATGTTTGGCAAGGGTGGAAGCCCCTCGCTGCTCTGGGAAGCAAAGATGGCATTCCGGCAGCTCTCTGTAATCCTCTGTCGGAAGTCCAGTAGACGAGTGGCTGGTGTTGATAAAACATGCTCTCAGAGGAATTTTACAGTTTGGAGGCGTACGATTTTTAGTTTACAATGAGGAAAAGATTAATTGCTCAAACAGTAACACATTTTTCAACATAAAAATAGCTAGACAGTATAGTTGTGAAAAAACATATTTTTTTAATGAAGAAAAGTTCACATAATCTCAATTTCTATCTGAATAGAATGCGGTTTTATTTAACTTGAATAACAAATATCCTTCATGTTGTGCTCACTAACAATCAAATTATCGATAATCATTTGTTTCCGAGCTGGGTTAAAAAGTTAAGACCACCTCCTCTGAAATGATAAGACTGGCCCGTTGGATGAACTTTGTAGATGTCTCGCAGAGATTAAAATCTGTTGGTTGACGTAATCTACCAGTCTTTGTGTGAACTATCTTGCCCACCCCTTACATTAAGTTTTGAGACATTTGAGGGGTTCTGGTGTTTAAAGCCTCTATTTTTGTGTTTATAATTGATATTAAAATTAGACATACCCAAATGTGTTAGAAAACTTGTAGGCTGCTATATGGTCTCCTATGTTTTCACAAGATTCTGTGTATATGCTGTTTCATCAATTTCTCCTTAACAAGGACATATAAGCATGTTTAGACTCCTTTAGTCATCACAACATAATGAAATACATTTTTTTGTGCAACTATTAGTTTCCTTTTTACTTAACCTCAGTTCTTTAGTCTGACTCATAAATTCTTTTCTCAAATAAACGCTTCTACACAAAGCTTGCAACTCATCAAGACGTTTTATTCATGCATTGATTTTGATGTTTAGTATCAAGTGGTGTTCACTAAAAGCTTTTCTGTCTCAGGTATCAATGCAGATATCTGGGCCATTATAATAAAAAAGTTAGAATGTATTTATGTGAGGAGAGAAAGAATAAAGTAATAGCAGAAACTTGAGAAATGAAGAAGCAGAACAACTATAAATAAACTTCCATAAATTGTTATTCAACCTGGGTTTCTTATAACTCTGGATGTTGTGGGGTTGTGTTGGTTGGTTGGTTGGTTGGTTGGTTGGTTGGTTGGTTGGTTGGTTGGTTGGTTGGTTGGTTGGTGTGCCTTCACAGCATTATATTCACATCAGGGTCAGTGCCCCGTGCATTGTCATATTGGGGTTTTGGTTTCCCCATTTAAAAAAGGCGACTGTTCAACTACAGCGGAATAACACTCCACACACCGGTAAGGTCTACTCCGGGGTGTTGAGGAGGAAGGTCCAATGGACAGTCAAACCCCGGGTTCAGGAGGAAGAGTGTGGTTTTTGTCCTGTCCGTGGAACACTGAAGTTCTCCCAACCAGTCTGAATGTGCTTTGCAGACTTGGAGAAAACATTTCACTGAGTCCTTTGTGAAATAGGGTACCAGACCCTTTAATATGGGCTGCTATGTCAGTTTATGATCGGTTCCAGAGCTTGGTCCACAATGCGATGTGTAAGTCGAACTGAGGGTTGGACTTCATCAAAGTTGCAATGGTCACTGTTCATAACCTTTATCAACAGAAATTCCAGGTGCAGTCAAGGTGTTGAAGGAATCTGCTTTGGTGATCTTAGAATCAAGTCTCTGCTTTTTGCAGATGATGTGGTCCTACTGGCTTCATCAGGTCATGATCTACAGCTTTCACTGGAGCGGTTCACTCCAGTGTGAAGCAGCCAGGTTGAGGATCAGTGCCTCCAAATCCGAGGCCCTGGTCTTACATCGCAAAGGGTAGATTTCCTTCTCCAGTTCAGAGAAGAGATACTGCCCCAAGTGGAGGAGTCTAAGTATCTCAGGGTCTCTGTCCATCTTCCCCTTTCTTGCTATAATGATAATAGTATCCCACAGCTTGATGCTATCACCATGATGTTTCATGGTGGTCTTGATGTGACCACCAGGTTGTGCTATGTTTGTTTTCCACCACAGATATGTTTTCAAGAATATATCTGTGGTGCATCCTAAATTTTGATTTGACATTTTGTGAAAACCGTGTAAATGTGAAAAACATCAAAGTCTATGAAAATGCTTTCAAGCCTCATGCAGTTACCACGACCATAACATGCCCTTTCCTTAATAAATGTAGCAGAAACTTTAACTTTAACTCTTTAACTTTAAGTGTAAACATAAGATTATAATCACTCAGAGTGTGAGTGCATGTGTGAAAGGGTGAATGACTGACTGTAGTGTGAAGCTCTTTGGGGTACTCTGGACTTGATAAAACACTATACCAGTGCAAGGTATTTATCTGTCAACTCAGATTTTGTTTTTACAGACAGTCTCATTTACAATGCAATTGCTTCTTCAGGTGCTCATCCGGGTCATCGATACCAACAACCACCGGCCACAGTTCACCCAGCAGGTGTACGTTGTGAACGTCCCAGAAGACGAGCCAGCGGGCACCGAGGTCCTGCAGATCAGCGCCGTGGACAGAGATGAGAAAAACAAACTGACCTACACGCTCCTGAGCAGCACGGATCCCTTCAGCCTGCGCAAGTTCCGGCTGGACCCAGGAACAGGCATCCTGTTCACCACAGAGCGGCTGGACCATGAGACCATGCATCGCCACATCCTCACTGTGATGGTAGGAGTCAGTTGGAACACTAACAAGAGCATTTCTTCGCCAAGAGAAAAATGATCTTGTTACATCTGGTTATTTTGAGGCTGTAATACAGTGCCAAAAATGATATATATATATAAATACAGTATGATATGTATGTTTGGAGCTAGTTTGCTGTTTCCACCTAGATAATCTCATACTTGTCTATTTTTCTTCCATTCTTTTTCCTTTTTATTATGACTTTATTTATTTTTTTTTAATATACTACTATTTTCAGGTTCGGGATCAGGACATTCCAGTCAAAAGGAATCTCGTCCGTGTCATTGTTGACGTGGATGACACCAATGACAATGCACCTTGGTTTATAGGGACACCTTACTCTGGTCGGGTGTTTGAATCAGCTGCCATCGGCTCAGCTGTGCTGCAGGTCACGGCTCTCGACAAAGACAAGGGCTATAATGCAGAAGTCATCTACAGCATCGAGTCTGGTATGTTGCCATGGCATCATAATGAGCCACACTTTCTCCAAGTTTTTCTTTTATTTGATGTTGGGTAGTAGAAAGCTTCCTTTGTAAAACAAAGCAAATGAAATCAGCTCATTAAACATGCGTGAGTCATCAGTCATGGAGCATACTGGACCGTGATCATGAATGAAACACTGTGCACAGAGCAGGAAATTCTAAGTTTTTGTACAAAGACTCTCCAGAGTGTGTGTTTCTCCTACATTAAGCTTCAAGAAGCATGCTGCTGTTTGTCTTGTTTGCAGACATGCATGTTTGAAATAGCTGAGATGTTTTTAGTTGTTGTGACAGACAGGGCTGTGAGCAACTATTCGCCCCCTTAGAGATTCAATGCTGCTGCATTTTTGTCACAATTAAATATTTCACTCTTTGAATAAAAGAAAAACTTCTATTCAAGCAAAGCTAGCACTGTGTATAAAGTAATTGTCTCTTATTGCTGAATTAATGGTGATCAACCAAAACGTTTTGTCAAATTTCACTCACCACACCAGAGATGGATTTGCTGCCAGACCTTAATCAACAAATGACTCAATGGAACCTTATTTAGGTCTCAAAAAGCAATGCATCACGGTCTGACCTTAAGAAATTCAAGAACAGATGAGTAATAAAACACTGAGACCCATCAGTTTTTAAAACTTTAGAAAACCATTTCTATGGCTTTGGGACTCCAGAGCACCACAGTGAGAGCCGTCATCCACAAGAAACAGCAGACAGCATTCCCAGAAGTGGTCATCATCCTAAGACTTATGATTCAATAGTAAGAAAGAGACTGGAAAAAAAAAAGGCATCCAAATGAGTTCCACGGCCAACTGAGAAACCAAAGTATGACCTTAAATAAACTGATTATGACTGAAAACCTTACAGTGTGACTTAATTAACATTACTCTGCAAATAAGAGACACATTCTTACTAAAGCAATGTCTAAATGCTGTTGTCTGCTGTTGAGGGACAATCAGTTAAAAATTTAAGGAGATTTTTATTTTGCATGGGACCATGTTGTTTCTAGAACCTTATTTTTTTAGCAAATGGATGAAATCACTGTTTGAAACATGTTTTTGTCTTTATTCAATTTATTCTTGATAGATATTAATAATTGATTGGTGATTTGAAACAATTAGGTCTGACAGTTATCTAAGTTTCTGGTACAACACGCTGAGTGTTTCATTTCTTCTTTCTCTTGCAGGTAACGTTGGGAACTCTTTTGCTATTGATCCTGTTCTTGGAACAATTACAGTGGCCAAAGAGCTTGATTGCAGCAGCAAATCAGCATTTGAACTGGTCGTAAAAGCCTCTGATAATGGAGCGCCGCCATTATCTTCTACTGTCACCGTAAACATTGCTGTTACAGTCTCTGACAACGCAGCCCCCAGATTCACTGAAAAGGAGTTTTCTGCCGAGGTCAGCGAGTTAGCCCCTCCAGGAAGCTTTGTGAGCATGGTCACAGTCATCAGCCAGTCTTCCGTTTTCTACCAGATTAAAGGAGGCAATGTCCACAATGTGTTTGACATCAACCCAAACTCAGGAGTGGTCGTAACACAGCAGCCTTTAGATTATGAGACTATGTCTGAATACAAGCTCATCATCCAGGGTACCAACATGGCCGGACTTGGCACTAACACCACCCTTCTGGTCCATCTGAAGGATGAAAATGACAATGCTCCGGTCTTCAGTCAGAGGGAATTCAAGGGACTAATCAGTGAGCTGGCCTCCATCAACAGCGTTGTGCTGACTCATGAAAACACCCCTTTTGTCATCCATGGCTCTGATGCGGACTGTGACCAGAATGCCAGACTAATATATCAAATCGTTGAACCTTTTGCTCATAACTATTTTGCCATTGACTCAAGCACCGGAGCCATCAGAAGCACAGCTGCTTTGGATTACGAACAGAGAAGCATGTTCCGTTTCACAGTTCAGGTTCATGATCTCGGAATGCCTCGTCTGTTTTCAGAAACGGCAACCAATGTGACCATCGAAGTAATTGACGTTAATGACTGTCCACCCCTTTTCAGCCAAGAACTGTTCGAGGCGGCCGTCATCATGCCAACCTACAAAGGAGTAGAGGTAGTTCAAGTGAATGCCACAGACCTGGACTCTGGGCCTAACTCCAAACTGCTTTTCTCCATCTCAGAGGGAAACATAGGCGACAAGTTTAAAATTGATCCGGTCACGGGCATCATCTCCATCCAGAATGTCACTCAGCTCAGGAGCAGATACGAGTTAAAGGTCAGAGTTTCTGATGGTAGATTTGCCAGCGCAGCTACAGTGAAGGTCACTGTAAAGGAAAATAAGGAGAACAAGAGGAAGTTTACTCAGGAGTCATACCAAGCCTACATTCAAGAGAACTCCTCTGAGAAGAAAATGCTTGCAGTTATCACTGCCGTTGGGAACCAAGTGAATGAGCCTTTGTTTTATAGAATATTAAACCCGGACAACAGGTTTAAAGTCAGCAGCACCTCAGGAGTCGTCTCAACCACTGGGATGCCTTTTGATCGAGAAGCTCAGGACTCCTATGACATCATCATTGAGGTCACCGAAGAGAAGAAATCAGAGGAAACTGCTCATATTTTAGTTACTGTTACCGTGGAAGATGTAAATGACAACAAGCCGATGTTTGTCAACCTGCCCTATCATGCCCTGGTGCAATTTGACGCTGAGAAAGGTCATGTCATTAGACAGGTTACAGCAGTGGACAAAGATGTAGGCCCAAATGCAGACATCCATTACTCTCTGAAAAAGCCTGAGGATCACTTTGAAATCCACCAATCTGGTGAAATTCTGCTCAAAAAGAAGTTTGAGAAAGACTCACTCGACACAAAGTTTGTTCTTGTTGTTTTGGCAAGGGATAATGGAAAACCTCCTCTCTCAGCTGAAGTTGAAGTGCCTGTAACAGTGGTGAGCAAAGCAATGCCTGTGTTTGAGAGGCCTTTTTACAGCATTGAAATCCCTGAAAACATTCAGCTGCACTCCCCTGTGCTCCACGTGCAAGCCAATGACTCAGAAGGGCCTCGCATCGTGTACACCATTTCTGAAGGAGACCCTTTCAAACAGTTCTCAATTGATTTTAACACTGGGGTCATTCACGTAATTCAGCCTTTAGACTTTGAGACACATCCTGCTTATAAGCTAAACATAAGGGCCACAGACTCTCTGACAGGAGCTCACTCTGAGGTGTTTGTTGATATAATTCTGGAAGATGTCAATGATAATGCCCCGGTGTTCCTGTCAAATTCCTACTATGCCAATATTTCCGAGGCTGCTGTTATTGGCACATCGGTGTTGCAGGTGGTTGCCAGAGATTCTGACACCGGAAACAACAAGGAAGTATTTTATCAGCTGGTTGAGGAGAGAGGGAAGAGCTCAGACTATTTTACTATTGACCGTGAGTCTGGAATAATCTCCACAAGTCAAGTTCTCAATCATGAAGAAGTCCAGCAACACAAGTTGAGAGTCCGGGCTGTAGATGGCGGCGTCCCAGCTTTGATAAGTGACATCACTGTGACGATAGACGTTACAGATCTGAATGACAATGCTCCTGTTTTTACTCAACACGCTTACCAAACCACCATCAGTGAATTAGCCCCACGTGGGCACTTCGTCAGCCAGGTCCAAGCTTCCGATGCTGACAGCTCAGATGCAAAAAAGCTGGTTTTCTCAATTATAGATGGAAATGAAGAGCAGAACTTTGCTATCAACAAGCAGACTGGTGCCATCGTTATGTCAAACCATCGCCGGCCACACATGCAGCCTTTTTACAATCTTACCATAGCAGTGTCAGATGGTGTATTTAGAAACTCAGCTGTTGTTATGGTGACAGTTATTGGGGCCAACTTCCACAACCCCACTTTTTCCCAGACCGAGTATATGGTAGAGGTAATTGAGAACTCCCCTGTTGGCACCATAGTAGCAGAGGCAGAGGCAACAGATGATGATGAAGGAATCTACGGCCAGATCACATACCACATTGTCAACGAATTAGCTAAAGAAAAGTTTTCTATCAATGGAAAAGGAGAGATTTTCACCCTTCAAAGCCTTGATCGTGAAAACACAGTTGAGAAGGTAATTCCCATATCTCTGATAGCGAAAGATGGAGGCGGAAAAGTAGGTTTTTGTGTCGTCAATGTAATTGTCACAGATGCAAATGACAACTCTCCACAGTTCAGAGCAGCTGAGTACAAAGCCACCATTGCATCAGATGCCCCAAGAGGAACAACTGTGCTCAAAATTGCCGCCTCAGACACAGACGAGGGAAGTAACGCTGACATAGAGTACTCCATTGAAGCAGACGTAGGAAATGTAGGGGAGAACTTTGAAATCCACAAAACCTCTGGGGTCATCGTTACGAAAGAAAGCCTGATTGGACTTGAAGATGAGCTCTACGCATTCTTTGTAAAGGCAAAGGACACTGGAAATCCACCTAGACATTCAGTTGTGCAGGTTTACATTAGGATTGTCTCACCAGAGATGCCACTTCCCAAGTTTGCAGAACCGTATTATCGGCATACTGTGGCTGAGGACCTTCCCATAGGAACAGAAATAGATATAATTCAGGCAGAGAGCGAACAGACAGTCGTTTACAGCCTCATGAGAGGCAGCACTCCAGAGAGCAATGAGGATGAAGTGTTTGTTGTTGACAGAGATACTGGAGCCTTGAAGCTTGTGAAAAGATTGGACCATGAGACGGCCAAGTGGTACCAACTAACTCTGCTAGCTCAAACTAAGCATGAAACGTATGAAATAGTTGCTTCAGTAAATGTAAATATCCAAGTGAAAGATGTTAACGACAACAAACCAATCTTTGAGGCTGACCCTTATGAGGCTGTCACTGTTGAAAATCTTCCAAGTGGGACCCAAGTTATTCAAGTCAAAGCCACTGACCTCGACTCCGGAACCAACGGCCACGTCGTCTACAGCCTGGACCCCACTCAGACCTCACAGGAGATCTTTGAGCTGTTCGCTGTTAACAGTGAGACAGGATGGGTGACCACCTTAAAGGAGCTCGACCGTGAAAAAACAGAAAAATACATCATCTCTGTTCTTGCCACTGACCAAGGCGATGCAGTTCAGCACGTTACCAGCACCAGTGTGGAGGTGACTGTGGCCGACGTGAATGACAATCCACCTCGATTCACCGCAGAAATCTATAAAGGCACGGTCAGTGAGGACGACCCCCCACCCAGTGGGGTGATCGCCATCCTCAGCACCACTGATGAGGATTCAGAAGACATGAACAAACAAGTGAACTACTTTATCACAGGTGGGTTTTCTCCCCCCCCACACCCTCCACCCCTTAGTGTAACAGTGTTTCTTAAAGTTAGAAAAATCAGAAACTAAGATAAACAACACTGAATCAGAACCTAAGCTCATCTTTCCATGGTAAGGATGGCAAGGAAGGTTAAGCAAAACTGTCTGTTTGGGAAATGCAGCAAAGAGAAGCATCTTGGATGTGAATAAGTCAACATCTATTTCCAGTAGTCTTACCCCACTCCTAATGAGGTTCCATGATGGGTGGAAGGTGCCTTATCTCCAGATTCTACAAGCCTCTTTGCACATATTAAATCCTTTATAATAGAGATGTGCACAATAATATTTTAAACGGAACAGGAAGAAAATACTGACCTGCTAATTCCATAAGACTTGCTCTAAAAACACTTATAATTGCCTACCATTCACGCGACAAAAATGAGCTTAATATCTCACCCATACAATGGAGACCGTCTTAGCAATACTACAGAAGCTAAAACTACAGTTTTTCTTACTCTGTTACTGGGGTTATACCTAGTAAAAGCCAAAGAAACAAATTGTTTCTGAGTTTCTTGTGTTTAGTTTAGAAATATTTCCTTCAGAAATGAATCTACATCCTTCTCCATTGTTGGTCATGCTTCACTGAGATATGTGTCATATCATATTACAGGAGGTGACCCACTTGGCCAGTTTGCCATTGAGCACCTGCAAAATGAATGGAAGGTCTCTGTCAGGAAGCCGCTGGACAGAGAAGTGACAGACAATTATCTCCTAAACATCACTGCCAGCGACGGCATCTTCACCGCTAAAGCCGTCGTCGAAGTCAAGGTGTTGGATGCCAATGATAACAACCCAGTGTGTGAGAAGGTAAAAAGTGATTTCCCTGTGTTGTTACTTCCTCCTGTTGTCGTGAGCTTCTTTCCTGCTTTAATATTCCATGTCTCTTCCTCTTTGTGTCCTCCAGTCCATCTACAGCGAGAGCGTCCCAGAGGACTCCCCGGCTGGCAGGCTCATCCTGCAGGTCTCTGCCACAGACGCTGACATCCGCTCAAACGCCCAAATCTCTTACGAGCTCCAGGGAGCTGGATCGGAATATTTCATCATTGACTCAGACACAGGTGTGTATACATGCAGTGACAAATACCAGAGGAGAAGAAAAAGAATGAATGTGTCTCTTCTTCACAGTTTGTCACATTACAACTAGGAAATGTTACTGATTTTATGAGGCAGTGGTACCAACACAGAAGAGCACATCATTGTAATGTAAAGTGAAAATGTACATAGTTTTCAAATGCTACACTTGTACTACCACCTGTTGCTGTCTTTACTGCCTCTGCCCATCTACGCGGTAAAGAACAAAGCTTTGCTCATTGTTATTAACTGAGACTCAGACAGATCGGACGGGCATTTGTGAATTCTTGCTACAGATTCTCTTTCGGATTTAAGTCTAGACTTTGACAGGGCCATTCTAAGACACCATTATGCATTTAAGTAAACTGTATCTCTGGATGTGTGCTTGCGATCTTCATCACAGCCTCACATCCAGTGAGTTAGTGTGAACCGCTATCCCTGTATCAGATTGCTGTGATCATCAGTGAGCAATTTCATCTGTGATGAAATTACTTTCAGGTGGATTCCACTGAGGGATTAGGTGATTTATAAAGACAACTGGTTGCACTGCATTCAACTTAGTGGTGTTAGACTAAAGATGGCTGAACACAAACACACACAAGAACATCCTAGTTTACAATTATGTTTATGTACATTAAATTATGAGTGTTCCTTGGGATTTTCTCCCTCTTGTGAAGGTTTCTGGGTTGTCGGGTAACAGTTTTTCAGACACCCGTGTTAAAGTCTGTCATTATTCACCCTTAAGCAGCTCAGCATGTTGACGTTCCAAGTGAAAATTGTCATTCTTTTGTAAAGTCTTTTGTTTTTGTGCGTGTGCGTTTCTGATATAGTCAGCCCTAGAAGAGGCTGGGAAGTTTTACCCGGTTTTTATTTATACATTTTTAAAAAGGGCCCAGAACATTTCCCTGCTGTGCTTCTTTGAGGCTTTCGGCGGCACAAAAACACAGGCGAAGCACACTTAGATTGAATTAATGTCTGCCTTACTTCTTGCAAATTATTTCCTCTGGGAACCACGATGAATTAGGCGTTCCATCTGGCTGGTTAGGGTGGAAAAGCAAACTGGAGAAACAAGAAAACCCCAAAAAGAATAGCAGTTAATCAAAAACAACCTGTGATTTTAGTTTATGTGCGGAGTAAAGGCAAGGGGAAGCATAACGAACTAAGCCAGTAGATTTGAGCAGCTTTTCCTCACATCTGCTGTCGCACAGACAGAATGAGAGGAAAACGCCATCCAGCTGTCTTCTGGCAGGGCTCAATGCTGCTGCTGTGGAGAAGGATTTCTTTTTCTGTTTTTTTTTCACAACTCAGACAAGTAGGAGAATTGCTGATTATGATCGCTAAGAGGCTCTGGAGTTTTCCACCCTGCTTTTGGTGAAGCTGGCTGTTCTGCTTCCCAAGACACTTCCAGGCTACTCTCTGCTGCCAACTCTGATGTTTACCCCCCCTGCCCTGCCTTCCTCTACCACCTCCTGCACTTCAGTGACTTATTTATTTTGCTCTCTTATCTCCTGAAAGCCATTAGTTTTTGAAAGCTTTGTCTTCACCTGCTGAGGAACAGATAAAAAGTTCTACTATAAAACTCAATATTTCACTGGTATATTAGTATTAAATAGGGGTGGGAGATATTAAATTGTAGTTTTATCACAATATTCTGTGATGCAATTGTTATAATAAGAACTAGTTATTATGTCACAGGCACATACTTTTGGGTAAGTATGTGCCTGTGACTGCATGGGACAGCAATCACAGCCCCATAAACACAATTACTGCTCTAGAAAAACATTCTCATTTGTATGAATTAAAATGAGCTAAAATTCTAAGTTTACCTTAAATCCTTTAAGTAGCATATGTGGACTTAAATTGACATACTCAATTTAGTATGCTAAATGTGGCTAATACATCCAAAATTAGCTAAAGGTTAACGTTAGCATGTCACTAGCATATAGAGTAGCTATTATATAAAGACTACCAATAGGATGAGGATTATCCCTAGCATATTGACTAAACTCAAATTAATTCCCATCATGATAAGAAATTTATGACAATAAATCATAAGCAATACAATGAAAGCCCACCCCGGGTTTCAAACTCAAATCTGACCTGCATATGTGCATTTCTAACCTCTAGGAGAATTGAAGACCATGCAGCCACTTGACAGAGAGGAGCAAGATGAGCACAGGTTCATAATGAAAGCAGTGGACGGAGGAGGGCGGTACTGTGAAGCCGAAATTCGCATCGCCGTGGAGGACGTCAATGACAACCCGCCGCAGTTTTCATCTGAGACTTACTCCATCACGGTGTTCGAAAACACGGAGACCGGCACACTGGTTGGAAGACTGCTGGCGAATGACGTCGATACAGGTCAGCTTTATTCCTCTTTGTGCTTCAAAGAGAAACTGAATCCATCACGTTCTGTTGGGAATTAATTTAAGATCCTCCACATTGCTTTTGCTTCCCTTTTTAAGATGTGATTGCAAATGCAGTTTGGTTAGTTAGACCTAATTTTAGAATCTACTTTCCTACTATAGCATAGAGGTTTACATTCTCATGCAACAGGTCAAATTTATGATGCAACGCATGGTGATTATGGCCATGGTTTCCCAGAAGAGAAAACAAGCCTTCTCATTTTCTCAGATTGATGCCACTGGTCAACAGATTACAACGCAGAAATGAGACAATATACTTCAGTTTTATGAATCAGTTGAAAATTGTCAGTTGTCTCTTCCCCCCCCCCATTTTCATGGCTGACTCGTTTTAAACGGAAAACCATGTGAAAAGGTTCTCAAGTAAGAATGAAAACTTGTCACGGTTAAGAGGACCCTATTTTCTTCCTCCATCGCCCATTGATCCATGAAGGAGACCAGGATCAGCACCTGCAGCTCACATTTTTAAAAGATTTAAGAGGACCTCAGCCTTAACCAAGACTGAAAGAAAGGGGAAAAACTGGCTAACTGGCATGAGTCGAAAAATGATTCGCAATCAATACCTAAAGCTAATAACTAGGAGACTTAAGTGTTCCTATACAGTCTGGACATTTATAGAATTTATCTGGAGCATTTTGTGTGGTGTGGAGGTGTGGGTGAGTCTGGAAAAGTGTTTGATTCAAACCATTCCAGAGTTTCCGATCCATCCATCCAAATTAGCGGGATTGACAACAAAGTTGTAACAAAGTTTTCAGTGAAGGCATCATACAGCTTTTCTACCTGAAACCTGTCAGAATTTCCTGTTAATATTTCCATCTTGGAAATTTGAAACTCAAATATCAGAATAAAGATGTTATTCATAAATAAACTACATCAACCACTACACGGTGGCAAATAAAGCAAAACTATGTCAACAGTCAATAGTTTTGCTTTTGAAAACGGTTTTAAAATAAAAAAAAAATTAATATTGAAAAATGAAAATTTTTGCTGTGTTTACATTAACTAAGGAAAGCAGTTAAAATCACACTTGAATATGATTGTTCACGTGAGAAGTCATTGAAAAACAATATCCTCCTCCATTTTCTTCCTGTAGTCTTGTTCATAGTTTGCGCCAGTAGTAACGTTTGGTTGTTGGTCCATGTGATGCAAAAAAGTGTTTCCATTGCAGTTTTGAAAATTTAGCTAATTTTGATACTTACATTTACATTCGTGTCTAAAAAAGAGGAAGTCAACTCAACACTGTTTTCTGTATCGAATCGGTAGGAGCTGATACTAAACCTCAAATATCTGAATTGTATCGAAAGGGAAAAAAAGTGGATCAGTGCATCCCTAATTTTGTATTCAGTAGTAATGTGTCATATTTCATAAGAGTGATACATAATGGCCTAAACGAAGTCTAAAAAATTATGAGATGGAATTTTAAAGGAACAAATTGGAAACAGAATCTGAGTCCAAGTTCAAAACAAACAATTCCTGCTGCTTCACAATGACTGGCCTTAAAGTTGTATTTAGAAAACCTGGTGCATCTTGTTCAGTATGGCTCCAAGCTAATTGCTGGAGCCTGAAATTGCCAGATAAACCTGTGTACACCGACTTTGTTTCCTGCTGTGGCCATAAAAGTTAACTGGCAGGAAATAAAGTCACAAATGCAGCAAATTAGCAGCCAGCCTGTGTATTAATACAGTTCACAAAGAAACACTAACCTGAGGTGAATGTACTCTGAAAATCATTCTGTATCATTAAGGCATTTACGTGTTCATTTGGACTCTCTGCTGACTCACTGGGCTCCTATTATCTTTTTTGTTTTTTGATGTAGAGCTGCATTAGGCTAAATGGCACGGGGGAAAGGATAACAAATGTGAAATTTTATGAATGATCAACCCCTGAAATTAAAAGCTCCATTACACTCTAATGAAATTTCTCTCTCTTCAGGCTAAATTCTCAAAAGGGAGGATTGCAATTTTCCATTTACCTAGCGCATCACCATGGGGGCCACATATTTATCTCAACCGTCTCCTCCTTTCAGCAAACATTGCCAATCACTAAGAGACTCACACATGGATGGCTCTGAGAGCTTAAAACCTTCCAATTTAACAGCCGTTGGAATTACTTTGAGATTTTCTTTCTCGGAGACTGGTGGACCTGCCATTCCAGATTGCTTTCGGAGTTTACTGAAGCAGGACACTCGAGCTCCAAGGACCGTTTCAGATTGTTGACTGACAGAGAATCAACTCCGTCTGCCTCGTTCTATTTTCTTTGCCCCGTTTTTTGGGGGAGGGGTAGCAGCGCTGCTGACAGGGTGAATAACACGCTTCAAATGGGGCCTCTTAGAGACAAATGATAAATGCTGTACACAAAGCTAGCATTAAAATTTCTTGTTGCGCATGTTTGGTTTGAAGAAATGTGTTTTGGACTTTACGTATCAAGGGCGAGAGCAGTTTTCGAAAGTGCGGCGAGAGTGCACTGGTTAGCCAGTATCAGTAATTATTAGTTATTTGGTGCAAGCATAGATGGATTTCAGTAGCTCTTAGATGTGTGTATATTTAAAGGAATGTTTTTTTTTTTTTTGTTTTTGTCCATAGTGTTTCTTATTTAGCTGCGAGCATGAATCATTGCATATTTGGCTCAGATTCACTTTCAGAGAGCCAACAAAATCAGTAGGTTTGACCCAGTTACCATAGCCTTCAATCAGTTGTCTTTCCAGCCAAGCATCAACATTTTAAATCTAATGTAACCCTCCTCCTCAGAGAAAAATATTGCATTATCCTCCATACTTTCTGCATATTTTAGAGAGGATTCATTCTTGGCGCTGCTCGCTGTGTGCCACAGCCTCTGTGATCTCTCTATGATGTCGGTTCCTCGCCCACATAGTTTGCTCCCCCAGTTCAGCCTCCCGTTACAATCTCTGAGAGGCAGCACTTATCAGTGCAGAATGATTATGAACCAGACAGAGACACAGAGGCAGACTGGTGCCCTTGATCCGTGATAAACTTCTAAATTCCCCCTCTGATTCTGCTTTGTCCTTTATCTCACCACCTGGGTTTGAGTGTATCTCTTGGCCCCCGCTCTGCAAGCTCATTCCGCTTCTAAAGTTTCACCGTTTTGGAGGAATTTGAACGTCTTGTGCTTCATCCCTCTTTGTTGCTTTGTCAGAGATCTTCAGAAGCTCACTGCAGTCAAACTTTAAGATGTCTTCAAAGAGCTGGCCTTGCTTAAAATGAATGAATTGTGGTTGGGGCTGGACAATATTTGTAAAACGTATCATGTTATAAGCGTTTTCATGCCAATCAATATTGTTGACTATAGATTTGTTTTCTTTGTTTTAAATATCTCTCCTCTTTTATCTACTGTTTTCCCTCCAATCCGTATTTTATTTATTTAAGAAGTTATGAGGCACAGCGGCAAAACTCGAAACTAATTGTTGCTTGGTAACCAATGAATGACTTAGTTAATCCCACTCACGTTGTTTAGCTTTTCCTCTGTGTGAAGCTAGCCTGGCCATTTCTTTCCTCCACAATTCTAATCGATTCTCCCAGAAAGTTATGCTGAGCAGTGACCGGAGACTTCTCCAATAGCAGGGAGAGAACCATAGCGCCGGGCATTCTGGGTAAATACAACCAAAATAAACATGTGTGTCTGGTCCTTTGGGAGAAATACCTCATGGTCTTTTACCAAAGACAAAAAAAAGAAATCCTAAAACTGCTAAAATCTGACCTTATGTTTTCTTCAGAGGTTTTTGTGTCATTTCCCTCAGTAGTTCTTGGTGCAACGCCACCACAGGTGAAGGGGGGAACAGCTTGCTCAATGGGTTTGGTTCATTTGACAGTGCAGTTTGAAAGATAACCACACTGACTGAAAATGGAACAAATGTTGCAATTTTGGTATTGAATCGAACCGAGTCTACTGAACTGTCTGGTGTTGAAATACCCTTGGAGAACAAACCCAGCTCTACATCAATAAGATTTCATATAATAAACAGTTTTATTCTTAATTCATTAAAACTGAATCGACAGCAGCGTTTTCATTTCCTGCGTATAAAGTAACAGCTTAATTAAGCAAATGTTTCCAGCTCAGTTTAATTTTCAGCATTTCTGCCAAGGGACCAAGACGAGTGTCATTACAAGTAACCATATAAGACAATATAGGCAGCTATAACGCTAAACAATTCTCCTAAGTATCATCAAGCAATCGTCTTCTAAACGTTCCAACCGGATGAAAGTGATGAGGATCTATATAAGCGAGGTTCCCTACGGTCATCTCTCCAGCGTGATAATGAGATCTAGACAGAATGGAGGGCACTCACCTGATAAATGGAACTATAATAGCGGATTCCAAATGGGGACCACCTGCAGGAAAGCATTATGATTATTATTGTGATCAGTCTCTGTCTTGTTTCCGGGTACATCACACTTGTGGGAGGACATGAGTTATGAGGACGTGGCAGATCAGGCGGTTAGCGCTCACAGTGAACCATGGTTCATTTACAGCAAAGTATTTGTACTGTTTGAACATTGCACATTTTGGCATTTTGCAGCCACATGGTGGCATGTGTTTTATATGGGATTTGATGTGACAGACTAGCATTTTGTGAAGGTAAAGAAACAGTCCCCCCCCAAAAAATGTACGGCAGAAAATAAATGCCAGAACTAAAAAAAACTCACAGATCCAACCATGTAAAACTTTCAACGGAGTTCACATTGGTTAAATCTCTTCTCAGCAGTCGAGCATTAAGACTCTCTGCACAAGGCAAAGTGTAGAACAAGGGGGGCTCGTTTTTGTATGTATAGGCAAAAGACTTGGAATTGCAGCTGCAATTGTACAAAATTGTGGTTCTACTTGGCACACTTTACAGTTTTCATTTTTTAAAATATATGAAAATCACAATAATATACATTTATGACTGTATTTATAATGTGACGAATAATAAAATCGTCTCCAAGTCTAAGAATTTAATGTGCCAGTTACGTGGGTTAAATGATAATTGCTACACCAAGGGGAGTTATAATTATACAACCAGACTCTCAAATTAATTGTAAACTGAACTTTGTCATGTGATGAATTAAAAGAGTGATTGTTGATTGTCATGGACAATTCTGGGGTTTTTTTGGTCATTCTAGGTCTTAACGGTGACATCGTCTACTCCCTGGCCGACTCTGCTGATGGATTCTTCTCCATTGACGAGCAAAGCGGCGTGATCACCCTGGAGCGCCCCCTGGACCGCGAAGTGCAGTCAGTGTACGAGCTGAAGGCCCATGCCAGCGACCGGGGCACTCCACGTCACTCCTCGCTGTGCGAGGTGGTGGTCTCGGTGCTGGACATCAACGACAACCCGCCGGTATTCGAGCACCGGGAGTACATGGCCAACCTGTCCGAGGACGTGGCAGTGGGCACCCAGGTGGTCCGAGTGCAGGCGGCCAGCCGCGACGCCGACGCTAACGGGGAGATTTCCTACAGTATCATCAGCGGGAACGAACACGGCAGGTTCAGTGTGGACCCCCGCACTGGTACGTGTCCGAGCTGGTTTTACTTTTATGTAATCTGAAGTTTTTCGCTTGGTGTTTGTGTTTTATCAGGTGAAATTTTATTAAATTTACTGTTGTTGTTTTTTTGTTCTTTTTTGAGATACAGATGACTTTCCAAATGTTATTTTGATTATAGTACTTTCTAGCCATGGATTTTTAAAAATTCTTAATTTGTAGACTTCTATTCTGTTGTTTAAGTTTTACTTCCTCTTGTCTTGAAGGCGATGTATTTGTGATCGAAGCTTTGGACTATGAGGCGTCTCATGAATACTATATCACTGTGGAGGCCACAGATGGAGGCTCCCCTCCACTCAGCGACATCGCTACTGTGAATGTCAACCTTACCGATGTCAATGACAACAAGCCCATCTTCAGCCAGGACATCTACACCACAGTCATCAGCGAGGACGCCGAGCTCGGGAAGGCCGTATTAACAGTAAGGACTAGCGGTGTCGTTAACAAATGCAATTCTAAAGATGTTAATACGCTTATATTGCATGATGTAGATCAGTGAAACTACCTATTTAGACCTAAAAGCTTCTCTCCGAAAGAGGGTTGACTAATTAACAGCAGCGCGTTATGCACTCAACACACATGAATTGAAAGGCGAAAGTTTTCTGCAACAACTGATGGCAACAAAATTCTTTTTTTTTACTTTGTCTCTAGCCCTTGTGTTCACGTCCACATGTATGATTTGAGATAATGAAACCAATCATGCAAACTTGTTTTTTAAAATATGCTTAATTTTTTGATATGGGCGTTTGCTCAGAGCCGCATCAGAAAGGGGTGGCTCACTCAAGAACTGAATAATATAATCTTATCTGTCAATTGTCCCCTGAACAAGTTTTCTATTCTTCTATGCGTGTGTAGTAAAGTAAGTTTCCTATATTTACATTTCATGCTAATAAAGTTAGGCATACTGATTAATTGTGATTAATCACACCAGCAGTGTCATTAATTGATTAAATTCGGCTGACAGCACTAGTAAGGATACACGTTCCCTCTGAGATATGCTTAGCTCGTACAGAGCAGATGACTTTTTTTTGTTTGTTTTTTTTTGTTTTTGTTTTTTTTGCTGTGATTACCCATAATCACTCCAAAACCATGTAAAGGGTTTGACATTTTTCATCACTCCTGATTTCCCTCCAGCCAGATGTGTCAGTTCATCCACCTTCTCCTCTGTGGTTCATTTCCTCGCTCACGGCCTGTCTCCTCTCCGTCCATTATTCGCTGAATGCACTATCACATATCTGCACCTGTGGCAAACCACCATCTGGTGGAGCAGCTAAATTAAGACCGCTGCTCTTCATGCTTACTGCAATGCCACGTTCCGGTTCAATATCTGACATACATACTAATGTCAGAGAATCTGAATGCATGTGACTCATTAGACCTCCTATTCAACTCGAGATATTTGTAACCTTTAGTCCATTTCATTTTAACTCCCTATTGATTTCTGTCTTCCCTCTGTTTGAAAATGATCCCCACTCCCAGCCCTTTATCTGTACATCTAAGGTACCTGAATATAAATGAACCATCAGAAAATTAGATTTTAATGCTTGCCATTCTCTTATACCTGTAAATCCTCTGTGTGCTAATTTCCCTAGGGATCCTTTTTTTGTGTTTGAGATTTATTGAGGTTTTCAGTAGTGTAGGATTTGTTGTGTGCGTGTGCGAGAGTATGTGTGTGTATAAAGTTGCATCGCTAAATTAATTTTGCACTGGCTCTCAAAAGTATGCCTCTGTCAAAATGCCATAATTTTTGATGTAAGAAAATCAAGGCAGCTTGATAGAGAGAGCTTGATAAATAATTTTGCAATGTTTTCCACATACAATGTGATGGAGCATTTATCTTGCACAACAGAAAAAAAAAAAAAAAACAACATGTTTTTGGTATTTTACAGCCATAAATAAACTGTGTTGGAACAAGTTAATACTGATTCCACTAGTACTATTACTTATGTTGACATCAGTTTTAGACAAATGTCATCTCAAAGTATTTTAATAATAAAGTAAGGTCCTGTTATTTTAAAACTCTACATGTTTTACACCAGAGAACAAATATTTTTGCTTCATTAAAGCAACAGTATGGCACTTTTAGAAAAAATATTTGTTGTTAACCGATTCTTTGTGGCATTCTCTTTGACTGAAAGGTGATGGCCGAGGATTCTGATGGACCGTTCCACAATCACATCCGCTACTCCATTGTGGACGGCAACCAAGGTAGCCCGTTCACCATGGAGCCGCTGCGGGGGGAGCTTAAAGTCGCTCGCCAGCTGGACAGAGAGAGAGTAAGTGGAGCAGCTGATACTTCCTGGCTGTTCTCATGCAATGTAATCCATTGAGGAACTAATTGCAGTGAATGCAAAATCCAATCAGACTCATGCCGACTTAATAGGGAGGCTTGTTTAGTGATTTGCATTATTGCTTAGAAGAGCACTTTTGTTCATGTACAGTAACTCCTGCTCTGTGTTTCTCCCAGATGTCTGGGTATACTCTGAAGGTGGTCGCCGTGGACAACGGGGTGCCCCCTCTGTCCAGCAGCGCAATAATCAACATTGACATCTCAGATGTCAATGATAACCCACCCCTTTTCTCCCAGGCCAACTACAGCCTCATCATCCAGGTGAGAGGGGTTGAGGGCGGGAGGGAGGGTCAGTGCAGATAGCTGATTAGAGTGAAAAAAATAGATGGAGAGGAAAAAAGAGACGAGGGGCTGCAAGAGGGATCGCAGCGGACACGGAGAGAGATTAGGTGAAAGAAATAACGGAAGGCTTTGCGAACAGAATATCAAGGAGGAGGACGGAGGAAGAACAAAGGTAGGAAGAAGGGAGAAGCAGGGGATTGAAAGACAGAGGTTGAATCTTAAAGCGCAGGAACGCAGTTCAGGGATGGAGGGAGTGAAGAAGAGAGAAATCTACAAGGTGGAAAGATGAGAGGGGATGGCTTACTAGAGGAAGGGGGGTAGATAAGAAACATTAAAGGGAGCTGCATCAATAGAGTGGCGGAAGCTCAGAAGAGAGAATGCTTTCTTCCCTCAGCATTTAGGAAGGATAGTAAAGTGACTGATGCACTAAAGTTAACTCATGAATGAACTCAGCAAGTTTAGACCTTTATGAGAAGGATGAAAACGCTAAACTAGTGGGGCATCCTATTAACTGATAATTATGTCTATAATTATGAAAGTGAACATCCAAAGCTCCTTCATGTAATCCTACAATCATAAATCCATGCAGCCTTTTGCCAAACATGCATCATGAAAACGACTAGAACACACTAAGAGTCTATCCTGGAATTTCCTCCAAAAATGTGTTTGAACCCCAAATAAAATTATTTGGACATTCTTACTATGGATCCATATTAGGTATTCATATGCCTTTTACAACTTGTTTCACAATTCATTGAACAGATAATTCATTGACAGAGTTTAATTATCTTTATCCATCTCTTTATACTCTTTATCTACAGTCACATACAGCTACATTCATCTTTAGAAAACATCCAAAAGCAAATTCAGTAATGGCACTTCAGAACAAATGCTCGCTTACAACAAAGCTAAACAGTTAGAACACAGGAAAATGGTTGCCATATATCAGCTAATTTAATATAAATGAAACGATTTATGACTGTCAGGATTTCTAAAGAATTGTATGATATTTACTTTATGCTGGATTCAATTTGCAAATCATTTATTTATGTAATCACTGGACATGCCAGCTTGCTGCAGAGCATCAGATCTTAACATTGTTTCACCTCTTCACTGACTGCGTTTTATGGCCCATGAAGATTTGATCAAAGTATTGCAGTAAATTCTCTTAAATCAACTATGAGGGGGAAAATCCAGAGCTACACATTCTGTGTACATGCCCACAGAAAGATCAATAGCTTTAGCTCTGCAGAATGAATGTAATAGGTTCAATAGATTCAGATGTGAACATTATTCAGGCACAAAAAAGAGAACCACTTTCTTTTCAAACTCATGCTGTTCTTTTAACTGATACTGTCTGATCAGTCAGAGCCAACAGAAACTTTAGAAACAGAAAGAATCATGGAGGTAGCTCTACTTTTGTCCAGTTGGAAAAACTATGAAAAGTCAGAAAAGGTCAGCATTAAAGCAGAACCTTCCAGAAGCCGGACACTTCAAGCTAAGTTCTAACATTCCATTTCAATTACTCACAAACTATTTTTTTAAAGAACACAGAAGTTCATTAATCTGATCTTTATTTCCATTATCATTCCGGTTGACTGAGATTCACCTATATTCCGTGGAGGTGGGATCAGTTTCAGATGCCTTTTGTCCAGCTCAGTGACGCTCCTTCAGCCCACAAGGCAGCATTGATGCATTTCAGAAGTCAATGACTTTAAGCAAAGCATGTCTTCTTATCACACCTCTTGTGATGCTCAGGAGAATCGACCAAAAGGCACAAGCATTCTTCAGCTAGCCGTGAGCGATCGTGATGCTTCACACAACGGCCCACCTTTCACCTTCGCCATCGTGGAGGGGAACGAGGGCAGCGTTTTCCACATCAACCAGCAGGGAGCGCTGGTGACCACAGGGGTGCTGAGCAGGAAAACTAAAGAGCACTACTTACTTCAAGCGCAGGTGAGTCGCAGAGCCGAGGTGAGACGAGGGTCAGCGGTTTGCATCAACTTAAACTTTCGAGCTTCAGCAGATTTCTGTTTATCCACATTCTTTTCCCTCCTACCTTCCATCATCTCTCCAAGCAGTCTGTTCACTCACCTAAAACCCCCTGAAGTATTTTACTGAGAGCTTGCTGCACTGAGAGTAACTTTACCAGAGAAGCTGAATAGAAGTAAAATCACATTTGATGTGATTTGATTTGGTTTGAATAGAAGTAGACATCAATCAATTAATGAAGTTTATTTTTATAGAACATTTCAGCAACAAAGTGCTTTACATGACTTACATTAAAACATAAAAACATCAAAACCACATCAACAGTTGTGAAAGCCAATAACCAATATTGCATTTTGTGCAATATTGAGTAATTTATGAACTAACAGAAGTATTTTAAAAGGTCATGAAAGTCCACAGCTGCTTGAAAGCACCTTATAGATGACTAAATAGGACAGAGAGCAGCTTTGATTTGGCTCTGTCACGTGTTACCTTGGTGGAAGGGAACAGAGGAGAAATGTGTGGGCAGATGGGACATGAAAAGTGTGATGTTGTTGTGCACACAACACTCAAGCTCTGATTTGAGTCATTGCTGTTGGTTGTTTTCTTGTAGAACCAACAGCTAAATCCCATGAAAGTGTGGTTGTTAAGATGTTTGATCTCGTTAATGTTTTGTTGGCTCTCTGTATCTGGTGCATTTGCAATGTGTGGGTGCTTTTAGCCGAGGGACTGAGCAGCAGTGGAAGAGTTTGATTGCCCTCTGGTGTTGGAAGGCAGGTAATGCCTCACCGTTCTCCTCTCCTGTGCAGGTGTCCGACAGTGGCAAGCCCCAGCTGTCCTCCACCGCATTCGTCAGTGTGCGAATCATCGAAGAGAGCGTTTATCCCCCCGCCGTACTCCCGCTGGACATTTTTGTCTCTGTTGCTGGCGATGAGTACCCCGGGGGCGTGTTGGGAAAGATCCACGCCACTGACCAGGACATTTACGACACCCTCACCTACAGCCTCGCTGCCCTCGCTTCCTCGCCAGCAGACGAGAGTGGAGCCTTGTTTTCAGTGTCGGCCTCGGACGGCAAAATCATCGCCCTGCGGCCGCTCGACGTGGGCCAGTACCCTCTGAATGTGACGGTGACTGATGGACGCTTCACAACGCCGGCGGACGTCAATGTGCACATTCGCCAAGCGACTCGTCAGGCCTTGGACAACTCCATCGCGGTGCGCTTTGGAAACATCGCTCCAGAGGAGTTCATTGGGGACTACTGGAGGAACTTCCAGCGGGCGCTCAGGAACATCGCCGGGGTCCGCAGGAGCGAGGTCCAGTTGGTGAGCCTTCAGCCAGAGCAAGGGGACCTGGATGTCCTGCTGACTCTGGAGAGATCTGGGAGCCCCTACCAGTCCCAGGAGGTAAGACCAGCCAGAATAGGAAGTTTCAAAAAGTTGTATTCATTTTGCACTCATGAGATTTTTTTTTATAACTGAAGGTGACATAGTTAAAATAAGGGGCAGTATCATTAAGATAATACTGGCCCTTTTAGTAGGGCCAGTATTATCTGGTCAGCTAATGACCAACTATAACTAAATTGGTTAGTTATAGTTACTATACTTACCAACTTTGCAGTAAAGAAAAATAAAAAATTGGTATTGAACAAAATCAGAATCAGTAGATTTTAAATGTTTGTGATCAATCCATAATCAGCAATCGATGCACCTGACTCTTTAGCAACTTCAACATGAAGATGTTTGTTAAATCTATTCAGAAAACGACCACAAAGGAGAATTTTCTGTTAACAAGTAAGATGAACCAAATGTGCTCCAGGAGTGCCGGTGTCCTGATTTCTCTCCTCCAACAGGCCGATTCAAATGCTTCAACTACAACCTGGCTGACCTCTTTGCAGAGGTCAGCCAGTGAACCATCATTTGAATCATGTGCCAGGGAGAGAACTGAAACATGCAGAACACTGGCTATTGAGGACTGACTGACTTTGGACACCCTGGTCATACTAATCCCTTCGACTGAGTTTTTTCCTGCTGAATTTTCATCAGGTTGTCTTCCGCAAGCTTAACTCCTCCGCGGCTATGATCGAGGACATGATCGGGGTCCGCATCGTGCGTGTGGTTCAGAAGCTGTGTGCGGGTCTGGATTGCCCTCTGCACTTCTGCGACGAGGTCATCTCCCTGGATAAAACCGCCATGTCCACATACAGCACTGCCCGCCTCAGCTTTGTCACGCCGCGGCACGTGCGGACGGCCACGTGCCAGTGTGACGGTACTTCAATCACACAAACACACACATTGGGTGTTTTGTTCCATTAAATCCCCTGTTGATAACCGCGATGTGTCGTGGCATTTAGGCGGAAAGTGTCCTGTCCTGAACAACCTGTGTGAGAACAGCCCCTGTCCAGAGGGGATGGACTGTGTGGCTGACCCCAGAGACACCGTCTACAGCTGTGTGTGTCCGGAGGCCAAAAAGGGCAAATGTTCCGGTAGGTACTTTTCATTTTTATATTAAAATCTTTTCTACATGAACTCTCTCTCTCTATGGAGTTAAAACCATTGTAAAGTTGCACTGCATTAGCTGACCTGATAACTGTGTAAATAGTATTTACAAAAATAAATTAGTTTATTGCAATGCAATGGAAGGTTTTTTTTTGTTTGTTTTTTTTTTCTCATCATACAATTCACATGATCAACACAGATGTTACTATTGTCAGTAAAGATGAGGAAGACAACAGGAAGTGGTAGGAGGATGATGGCACGGCATGTTTTTAATGATTTATTGTGTGAACAAACTATTTCACATGCAATTTTAATTATATTTCTTATGAAAACACCAAAATTGCAAAATTGTGCGCACATTTGTAATGGAATTAGATTTAATATGAGCTGGTGGTGGCAGTTGCCTAAAATGCAGAAAATTGTCCCATTTCATTGGCCAGTGGATTTCTCTCTGGATCTCAAAAAAAAAAAAAATTGTTCTTCTTTGTAATTGTTTGTGTGAGAAAATTTTAAGTAGTTAGTAGGTGCTGAGAGACAAAATACAAACAACTTGTCGATACTATAAGAATGTCATGAATAGCAAAATGTTAGATGCTAACAGTGCTAAAGTAAACTATCAGCGCCATGGTTACTACTGATGCTAAAGTATGAGGCTATTTGGCTTTCTGAAATTTTTTTTCTGTGTAAAACTCAAAAAGAGGTTTCTTTTTGATCGATGTTGGTTATGTCTTCGCTCCTGAACCTCGTGTTGTTTTATCTTGTCTCCTGAGCTGTTGGTTTTGAGGTGCTTTGCTGTTCTTGTTGTTCTCAGTAAATATGTTTTTTTTTTTTGTTTTTTTTTGCGTGTGTCTCAGATGGCCATTCACTGACCTTCAGTGGAAACGGTTATGTGAAGTATCGTCTGATGGAGAACGACAACAAGGAGCTGATGAAGTTGTCTCTGAGACTCCGGACCTTTTCCAGTCACGCCACTGTCATGTACGCGAAAGGGACAGACTACAGCATCCTTGAGGTGTGTTCAATCTCGTTCAGATTTGAACCTTTGTCGTCCACATTAAAAGAAACAGACCTCCCCCTTTCTCGGTGCCCATATTGTCTGTGTACGAGAGCTGAAGGGTTCAAAAGGGCATTTAAAAACTCCATTCACATGCATGACTATGGGAATGCGGCTAGCTGGTAGGAAAAAAAGCTATTTTAGTACTGAAGGGAAGCAGACAGGAGTTTTACACACATTCCTTTTTCAGTCTGTCTGGAGGAGCACTGTGCATACCAGACAAAGAGGCGTTCAAGTTTCAGGCTGCCATCTAAAGATTTTAACACCAATTGTTTTCATATTTTAGATGTTTGGACAGAAGTTAAAGTTTATCAATGAATAAAGCTTCCTTTCGTGTCTAAACAAAGCTTGATTCATTTTAAGCAAGGATGAGACAATTTTTCGGCTTTATAAAAATGAGTGTTTTGTCGATACACTCAAAAACAGTTTTGCCAACAGAGGCCAAGTTACATGATTGGCCTGCTGACATTTCCTGCAGATTCAGAATTTGTTTTGACTCTGGAACTCAGCAGCGTTTTGTCTCTTGAAACAGATCGTAAATGGACGGCTGCAGTACAAATTTGACTGCGGCAGTGGCCCCGGCCTGGTGTCGGTCCACAGCGCCCAGGTTAACGACGGGGAGTGGCACTCTGTCTCCCTGGAGGTGGACGGTAATTACGCCAAGCTGGTGCTGGACCAGGTGCACGCCGCCTCGGGCACGGCTCCAGGCACCCTGCGCACGCTCAACCTCGACAACAACATTTACTTTGGCGGACACGTCCGCCAGCACTCCTCGCAGCGTCTGGGCCGCAGCCTGCCCGTAGTCAACGGGCTGCGCGGCTGCATGGAGGCCATGGCGCTGAACGGCCTGGAGCTGCCGCTGAACAGCAGGGCGCGGCGGGCGCAGGCCGTGCTGGAGGACATGGTGGACGTGGCCCCGGGCTGCGCCCTCGCACCTCAAGAGAGTTGTTCCAGCAACCCCTGCACCAACGGAGGGAGCTGCGTCTCTTTGGTCAACGGAGGTGAGTCTTTCTTTCTCTTTGATGATTTGCACAGATTCACATCGACCCTAAACCAGAAGAATCATAAATTATAGACAGAAGAGAAACATCAAGGCAGTTTCATCTGCAGGTTTTTTTTTTTAAAATATGCTAAATTTGTTCAGATTTACACGAAACACCTGCATAATTAAAGTAACAAAATCCCAATCCTCATCAGAATTCTGATTGCAAGAATGTTCCGCTCGGCACCTCGTCCTCATTAGCCTTCTTTTGCCTGAACTCCACAGGATACTTCTGCAAGTGTCCTTCCTCCTTCATGGGCTCCCAGTGTGAGCTTGCAATAAGCCCCTGCGCCTCCAACCCCTGTCTGTATGGCGGCACCTGCGTTCCCCGAGCCGACGACTTCTACTGCCAGTGCCGAGGCCAGTACTCCGGACAGAGGTAATGGTGATAGAAATGTCGCTAATAAATCAACCCAGCTTCCATGTTTGATTTCTAATGTACCAAAACCGTTCCTCTCATCTCATGTTTAGATCAAATTTTTGGGGGGAGGGAATGTTGTGTTAATTTGAGGATTTTAATGATTTTTTTTTGATTGTACTACTCCAGTAACTACTGGATGCAAAACTGAATTTCCTTATTTTTCTTATCAAAAACAGTCATGTCTATACATATAGGGTCATATTCAAAACACGAAGGTCCACCACAAACGATTAATGGTTGCTTAGGAAACATCCACTATACCCATCCAGAAGCTTGTTGGTCAACTTTACTACATTTGTTACATCACACGTACTGGTATTTGATGTGTTGGTTTAATAGAAATAGTATTTCAGTATGAAACAGGAGGATAAACAGATATAGGTCAAGTTGCTTTGCAAATAATTTTCTGAAATTTTTATTTTTTATTTTTTCAACTCATTTATCATTGCAAGACCTGGATATAGAAAAACCTGAAAAAAAGTTTCACTTTTTAGATGGTTTTGTGTGAGTCCTCTGGAGATGAAAATGTTCTGCTTTGAGAATTTTTTGTTGTTTTTGTTTGAGTAAGCCTTGCCAAAAATTACATTAAAAATGTAATATAAAATATTTAGCATTTTATGAAAGTGTTGTACATAAATTATATACACATACATATTTTAGACGTTATAAATATGTTGGTTATTCTGGTTCAGTAATCAACAGAGATCCTCCTCTAGTTGTGGTCTGTGTGTGGTTTTTTTTTTTACCTTATGTGCATTTCCTATCCAATAGCATTCCAAGGCTCAACAATAGGGTTCAAGCTCTTAATTTTGAGTAAAAAATCAAGAAGAAAAGTCAACTTGTCTCCATCTTTTTTTAAATAGAGATGTAATATTACGACACTGGGACTCATGGGGTTAAGATCATCTAGAGATCTTTAATCCCTTCTGCTTTGCCAAATAGTTCAAGCTCAGTCAGACTGGATGTGAATATTTTAAGGTAGCAGATTGCACTAGGTTTTATTTAGGAGAGGAAAAGAGTTTGACAGATATACATTTTGCATATTTGAAAATAAAAAGAACATGTTATTTTTTTCTCCATTTCACAATAATTACTTCCTTATGTTTGTCCATCACATCTAATACAAATCAAATACAATACAGAAGTTTTTTGTTGTGATGCTAGAAAATCACCAACACAGCACATTAATCTGTTCTTCAGAGATGTAGATTACAAAATGATTTCTGTCAACACTTCTCAGAAGTGAAGCTCCTGTCCATCCTCATTTTCCTCAGGTGCCAGTTGGGGCCGTACTGCAGAGACAACCCCTGTAAAAACAGCGGGACATGTATCGACAGCCTGGATGGCCCGGTGTGCGAGTGTGTAGCTGGTTTCCAGGGAGACAGGTATGTCTGTTTGGACTCCATCTGGATCAGCTCGGCACTTTGCATCAGAACCTCACCGAATCCCTCTCCGTTCTGCCCAAGGTGCCTGAGCGACGTCGATGAGTGCATCAAGAACCCGTGTGCCAATGGAGGCCAGTGCCAGAACACATACGGCTCCTTTAAGTGCAACTGCTCTCTGGGTTTCCACGGGCAGAAGTGTGATCTCCCAGAGGAGGTGCAGAATCAGTTTGTCTCCACCCCCTGGAACATCGGCCTGGAGGAGGTGATCGGCATCGTGGTCTTCGTGTTCAGCATCTTCATCCTGGTCCTTCTCTTCATCATCATCCGAAAGAGAGCGTGCCGCAGCAAGTCGAAGTCGGGCGGTGCCGACAAGCACGCCAGCGGCTCCAGCGTGCCTCACTCCTTCCTCCAGAGGCCGTACTTCGACTCCAAGTTGAACAAGAACATCTACTCTGACATTCCCCCTCAGGTCCCTGTGCGCCCCATTTCCTACACTCCCAGCATTCCCAGCGACTCGCGGAACAACTTAGACAGGAACTCGTTCGAAGGCTCCACCATACCGGAGCACCCGGAGTTCACCACTTTCAACCCGGATTCTGTTCACGGACACCGGAAAACCGTGGCGGTGTGCAGCGTGGCGCCCAACCTGCCCCCACCCCCTCCATCCAACTCTGTGTCAGACAGTGACTCCATACAGAAACCCAACTGGGACTATGACTACGACAGTAAGTCTGCTACCCTCTGGCTGCTGTTAAATCTAACTAGTTACCTTGTGTGGAAAACAGGGCTGTTAAAATTAACGCATCGTAACTTTAACAAAAAATATATGTTTTACATATTTGTTAAAGCTGTCTGTATGTTTTGACAGTATGTTATTTGTGAAAAGATCAAGCTCCACCTCCTCCCTCTGCTAGCTTTACTGTATGAAGAAATGCACCGCTTCCAGTTGGAAACAGCCAATCAGAGCCAGGAGGAGGGGCTTAGCGCTGCCAATCATTTATGCCCATTCACTGCTAATTGTGCTAATAAAACGACCTTTACAGGAAAACTGTTTATCTGCCATCATCAGTGGTAATTCTAACTAGCCTAACTAGAATCTGTTGTGAATGCTAGCCTAGCATTCACAACAGATTCTTCTAGCTGCTAGGTAGGAAGAGGGGGAATGAGCAGCGCCACATTTGATATTTTGATTGACAGCGCTGCCCTGTGGTGCTCAGAACACAGGAAGAAAGCCAACATTATTTTTACTGTTGTAGACAAAACAATGTAGCAAAGTATCTTTTTACATCAAGCTATTAACGACTTAAGCAACACAAAACTGCTATGAACAAACAAAAAAACATGATCAAAAAACCAAAGCATCAAAGTGATGATAAAATAAAATGATTTGTAAATAAATAAACATATTGAATAAGTTTATTTATGTTAGCAAGTATTTAATTGGGATTAATTTACAGCAACCCTGTTGTTTATCAGATTAAAAGTATTCATTGTTTGACAGTCTCAGAGGAAAGCGTGAATTGAGTATTGATTATATTTATCTATTTGAGTAAGAACATACCTTATGTATCCAAATGCTTGGTTGATTTTCTTCTCTGCAGCTAAAGTGGTGGACTTGGATCCCTGCCTGACCAAGAAGCCGGTGGAGGAGAGTGCCTGTCAGCTGTACAACACCAGAGGCAGCATGTCTGAGGTCCACTCGCTCAGCTCCTTCCAGTCAGAGTCATGTGACGACAACGGTACGCCGCCGTCAGTTCAGTACTCGCTAACCTGACAGCTCTCTGCATTTTTAACATTCAGGTGTTCTGCAACGAGTTTATTCCTGTTTTGTGTGATGCCTGGTAAATTTACAGATAACACTTAGAATATATATATAATTTTTTTTTTTTTTTTTTTGCATGTGCTCAATAAATGACCCGGTAGTGGCTGTGGGGTCACATGACTTTTTTTTTTTTTTTTTCTGTTTCTTTTCGCTGCGGGGCTTCAGCTCCCATATGGATCAAATCGGTCCACAGATCCAGAACCAGGTTTTAAGCAGGGGGTCCGGCCTGTAAGTCCTCAGTCACCGTCCATACAGACGGAAGAATCACAAGTTCCTGGTCTGATCAGTTCTGCTGAGATTACTGATTGGAAATTATAGAAACCATTTAGGACCCGGTTCTTTGTTCTAACTTTGTGACGTTATTTCAGAAAGAAGACGGTTGTTTCAAAATTGCTCATCGCTTCCTTTGATTTGACATTTTTCCTACATGTCCTTTATTTTTGTCTTCTGTTTCTTTCTGTTCTTCTTTTTTGGGGAATTTAGAGACAAATGGATGTTTAACATCGAAGCGTATTTTACCAGGGTACTTTTATCTCTCTTAAGTTCTCCCATCTTTTCATTTCATTTTTATCGTTTTCATCTGCAGGTTCATCTCAGTCAATCAGAAAATTATCTAATAGAATTTATTTTTAAATAATACAATTGAAATTGTCAATCTTATCTATATTTATCACATACTGGTATATTTTAAGCATGTACTTTTGATTTTCTTTGCCGACAAGTAAAACCCACAAAATCATTTTCTCGTACAATTTCAGTATTACAGAAAAAAATCTAAAAAATACATATTTTTAAATAGCATTGATATTTTGAGTTCACATTTTGTCTTACATAATCAATGGGAAAATGGCTGACTTGACAGTGATGATTCAGCAGTGACAAAGATCCAAAAAGCTTTTTCCAACAGAAATTGGCAAACATATGAATGGAAAGTTTAGTGGAAGGCTAAAATGTTGCACAAGGACAGCTGTAATGTTCAGAGGATTGTGAAATTATGGGTGTTTTTTGACAGTTTTGCACAAGTTTGTAATGGAAACACAGCCATCATCACAACCATCAGAACAAAGTAAAAGGCTTGAAGTATATTTCTTTGACATACTTAACGCAAGATTCAGTTTTTCCAATGAAATTACTGAATAAATTTACTTTTTGATAGTATTTTATTTGCTGAGATGCACCTGTAGATGATGAAGGTCAGTCCATCATCACATCATTCATCCACACCTTCAAAAATCAGAACTTATCCAAATCTGACAGAAAAAACAATTTATGTTCAGATCTCTGGGGAATTACCCTGATTCTTCCATCTGTACTGTGAGTGTCTTCCTCTGGTTCTTAGTACATAGTAGCTGTGTGTTATGTTGCACAAACAGTACCTGACCCCTTCCCCCAAACCCCCTCATCATCCTCGCTACAGTGTTCCCCTCTGACATGGTCTCATCCCCAGCCATAACCCCCTCAGACTCCATGCTGACGCTGTGTGAAGAGCGACCAGGACCCCGGTGTGCGCTGCCATCACTCCGACCACATTCCATCTGTGTTTGCTTGTTTTTTTGCTTTTTTGATAAATGAACAAGGCTTTCATTTTTACTAATGTCAGGTCTCTTTGATCCACTCTCTCCCCAACCCCCCTCTGCCTCTCACAAGCCTCCATTGTGACAGTAATCCACCTTGTCAATTCTGTTGTTGACACTGTGGAAGGAGAAGGTACTCTTCTGGCTTGTGTCCACCGGTGCTGTTGTCCCTCTGTGTTTTGGTGTCCAGTGCAGGTTGAGACTCTTGTCATTGTCTTACACAAAGGGCCCTGGTCAAACTATAACTTCCTCGTGCTTGGATTGAGATCGTTTTGGGCAGGAATGTGATGGTAATTTGTGGAATTTAGTGATTCATTTAAATTCTTCAGTAGCTTTTCAAAAACAGCCATTGGACGAAAAGTTAATTTTTGTTTTTTTTCTTTCTAATCCATACAGAGTCACACCTATACATACAGACTCCAATTCAAAACATAATACTATTAATGGTTGTATTAATGGTTAATGGTTGCTTAGCAACTTGTATATCAACCACACACATTTTTTTAGACATTCACCAGGTTGTTGGTTAACTGATAAGGGTTCTTAGCAGGAAGGCCAAAGTTTGCCAAATTGTCAGAGGAAAACTTCTGTATCCTTCATAAAACCTTTTATGTGCATCATTACTGGATGGATGGATGAGTGGGATCAATAGAATCCATATCTCTAACCGTAAAGTAAAATACATTATACATTCTGACACATTATTATTATTACTGTCTGACTCATCATGATGTTAGGAGGCTGTATATATATATATATATATATATATATATATATATATATATATATATATATATATATATATATATATATATATATATATATATATATATATATATATATATATATATATATATATATATATATATATATATATATATATATATTTGAACCCATAACTTAGAAGCTGCATCAAAGAAAATCAACAAAGAATTGAAAGTTGTTCTCCCAATTCTTGTTTTTTTTTGTGTGTGTGTTATTAGAAATGAACTAGTAGACAAATCATTTAAGTGAATCATTCTGAGCCCAAAATGAATCAGATATTTATGGCAGTGATGGCTGTATCTAAAATCTTCTGACCAAAACTGTGTGTCGAAATTACAGAAGAAATATCACCCTCCACCCCTATGTGTAAGGAAATGACAAAGCTGCTATCCGTTTTTTTTTTTTTATCTGCGTCTCATTCCTTCCCCTCCTCTGTTTTGTTGTTATTCTCAGCATATTGTGGAGGTTTTAACATGACCTGTTGTTTCTCTCTCTCCCCCTCCTGCCGCGCATAAAGAGTCTTTTTTGGCTCATGATCTCAAGAACCCGAGAGGTGACTTTTTACACGTTTGTTTGTCTGGTGGTCTCTGTTGCTCCTGATCCCATCCTGAAGCGCTTTACCACTAACTCAAATCTGAAGTGAGAAGGTGTTCGCTGTGAGGTGAAGGTGACATCTTCTAAAGCGCTACCTCGCATGGTTTGAGGCTGTGACATGTTGATTACTCAGTGCCTAACCGGACGTATTCCCACTTGTGTTTGTGTCTGTTTTCATTTATATATATATATATATATATATATATATATATATATATATATATATATATATATATATATATATATATATATATATATATATATTTCCAAAATCTTAAATTTTCGTACTCTACTATTAGCATAAAGGGACTATTATGTTAAAACAAGACAAACAGATCTGCATTAAACAAATAATCTAGCAGAAGCAGTAACCTTAGTTTATCATATCATTCCAATGTTTGACTTTAATCTACTAAGGGTTTATTGCTGCACGTATTGTAATATAAATAAAAGCACAACATATTGACTCCCAGTCAGGATTGTAATATTGACGTTTGCAATTTATGAAACAGCTTCTTTTATGAATTCTGTATTCTGATTTGGACATTTACTTTATTTAAAAAAAAAAAACTGGCTCATTTCTTCAACATAGATATTCACCAATCAATAAATGCATAACATTAAAAAAATATTGCTATTTATGAGGGATGCAACCGATACCGATACAGATATCTGAGGTTTAATATCGGCTGATACTGAACTGATACAGAAAACAACACTGAACTGACTTAAAAGCTGTCAGTTCATAAATGTACTGAATAAAAATATATTTTCTAACTCTGCACCATTATATCACATTTAAATACGCTAACAGCTTCACAAGCTTGGTCAAACATGTTAAAATAACTGTCATTTATTCAGTCAGTTCAGTTAGGAGCAGAACAACTAATGGAAAATAAATAACAGAGAAACTAAAACAAAAAAACCAACAGGTTGAGTCAAACATGCAAAAGAAAACTGCAGCAAACTCATTTCAAATGGTTCAGAAAGTGCAACTAGGAATTCTAAATATGATGTCAGATAGAGTACAAAGCATGATGCCATTTTAGAACACAAAGCATAGAATTAGACTGAATAGATCTGATACACAATCTAGAATGTCTTTCAGGTAGGATATTGATATTGGATTGGTGCATTGATGCTTTTTATTTGTCTAAACAACAACCTCTGTAACACGTTAATAACTGATGTGACCCAGAAGCTCCATGTTCTACTAAAACCAGCTTTTTATAACCTGAACATGGCAGAATGTCTGCAGGATGTAGAACCTCTCTGTCTCTCTGTCTTCACACAGCAGCAGCTCCAGCATGTCTTTGGTTTTTAACATGAACATGTCTGACGTCTCCACTGCAGAGGCCTAATCTCTGTGTTTGTGCTGCGGCCTCTTTTTCCCACAGGATATCACTGGGACACATCTGATTGGATGCCAAGTGTTCAGCTTCCTGGAATCCAGGAGTTTCCGCATTACGAGGTGGTGGAGTCTCCCGCACCTCAGTACAACGATCCGAGCGCCATGGACACCGACTACTACCCCGGCGGCTTCGACATCGAGAGCGACTTCCCTCCACCGCCGGACGACTTCCCCGTAAACGACGACCTCCCGCCGCCGCCTCTACCAGAGTATGGCGACCGCTGCGACACGCTGCACTCCCTGAACAGAGAGCTGGAGAAGACCGGCTCAGGAAGCTCCGGCCGCCGGCGCCCGGCCCGTCCCCAGCATTACAGCCTTAACCAGTACCTGCCGCATCACTCCTACCCAAGCAGCGGTAGCTGCGACACCGAGGACCAGGGCGCATCCTCCGCTTCCGCTGCCGTCACCCCGGCCTCCACCGTGGGCAATGGTGGCTACAGAGGGGAGTACGCCTTAGGCTGCGGCCGGGACTTTGACTCTTCCGCTCTGGACGACATGTCCATGTCTCTGTACGCCTCCACAGCCTCCTGCTCAGACATGTCGGCGTGCTGCGAGGAGTCGGAGGCCATGATGAGCGACTACGAGAGCGGCGAGGAGGGCCACTTTGAACAGCTGACCATCCCGATGCTGAACTCCCAACAGCACACTGAAGTCTGACACTGGATCCAAACAAAAGTGCCTGAACCCACAGCTACACATACCACCGACACTAATAACACACAGTATGTGGACACCAGAAAGCACCACACAGAGAGCTGACCGGTGTGGGAAGGGGCGGCTCGGGGATTCTGGGAAGTTCTGCTCATTCCTGCTTCGTCGTTCTGTATCTTTCTGGATTTGGTCGTTTCTTAGAACGTTTGAGCAGCTTTGACAACAAATGATTCAAAGTTCATCTACTTAAGCTACTGATAGTCTGCGACAATGAAATGATTATTTGATTTCAGTAAATAACAAAAGATTGCTTAAAACAATTTCCTTGTGATCAGTGATTCTAGGATGTCATCTTTATTACCAAGCTGGCAGTTTGAGCGTCGGTAAGAAGCTGACGATGGGCCAAAGCGATACAGCTTATATTATTGAATTTCTCTTTGGGATCAATAAAGTATTTTTGAATTGAATTGAATTGAAATTGCTAGCTGATTCTCAAAGTCATTTCCGAAAAGTCATTGAAATGTTAGGTTCATCAAGGCCCCACATTTACCTTCACACACAGTTAACAGCATGTTGCTCTGTCACATATTTCTCTTCATTTAGAACCTGTGAATGTTGGCCGGACAGAAAGGGACAGAAATGACGACTGTTTGGTACGAAACAGAGGCACGGATGAGCAGAAGGAGGAACGAGAGGCCAGAGAGAATATCAAGAAGTAAAAGGAGCCGTTTTGTTGCTTCTCCCTCTTCCCCTTTAAGATGACATCACCAGTACTTTAAAAGAGACCTATTATGCTTTGCTTTCCTGTTCTAGAAATAGAATCCTCCAGTTTGGACTTTCATGCAAATCAAAGTTTAAATAATTAAAGCAAGAAAAGAAAAATAAAAGAAAAGAATGAAAACAGTAAATGTGAGCAAAATGAGTTCAGTCTGAATCTGTTAGCAGCTCCGGCGCATCCAGAAACATCTGACGAGCCTGGAGAAACATTTGAGCAGAATGATGCTATGACCTTCTATGCACTAAAACTACTGAGAGGCAAACCGCAGAGTGTCACTGCCTGGAGGAGCTGTGGTGTCACAGAGAGCAGGTTCCTCTTAGGTTTCCTCATGAACACCTGTGAACTTGGGCATTTCTGAAGAGTAGCTGCAGGATTTAGATTGGTGGTTTCATCTCGCTGCGCTGTCACTGTTACAGTCCATGTTGTTGTAGTTTATTCTTTTACATCTCCGGGGATGTTGTCGTTTTAGCTGGAGCTCATTTACAAAACAGATTTAACTGATTAAATCATTAAACCAAAACCTAAATAAAGGAAATTGAGAACAAATCTCAATGTTAATGGATGGAAAAAGACTGGATATCTTTGAAAATTGTGTAAGAAATCTAGAATGGAGCAAAGTGGAGCTACAGGGGGAACAAAAAGAAAAAGCTGAAATGGAGCATAATATGTCTCATTTAAGTTCAACCTTTATTTTGCTATCAAGGTGAGTTTTCTGAAGGATCAACATTTCAGTGTAGAACAGAAAATCATTCTAGAAAATAAGAATCGTGACAATATTTTTGTTTCAATAAGACAAAAAAAAGAAAAAGACAAGCGAGATGTTTTTATACGAATCCTCATTTTCAGTGTAAATCTATGTGTATAGTTTTGATTTCAAAATTTACTAGGTTTTGTAGATATTCTATGCTTTTATTTTCAATGAAAAAAAAAACTGATTAAATGGTGTGAAATCAGCCATCCTGTGCTTTCATTCACAAAAAAAAGAGAAGCGAGGCTTTTCTGATCACAGTGTACTTGTTAAAAAAGTTTATCGTCTCTAAATGCTCTTTCCAGAAATGGGTCTTCAGTGAACGACTGCATAATCGTGTTATTTTCTTTTCTTTTCTTCTGTTTGTACATTTTGATTCTGAAACTTGTTTATTTTTCCACCGAGATAATGGGACCCGATATATTTATAGTGCAGAGTTATTCATGGGCACCGGGGGGCGTTTTTCATGTGTCTGTGTGTGTCTGAGCAACGCTATGGTCTTGTTAAGGTTTTTATTGAGTACTGCCACAAGCTCACGCTTTCCTACTGGCAATAAATTATTCCTAAAAAATGCAAATGATTCTCTGGCGTTCTTTTTATTGTTGGGATGTTTTCATAACTGCTTTTTTTTTTTTGACGTGTTTGTGAAGTAATTCCGCTGCAATAAGTCTGCTGCAGGGTTTTTGTTCAAAATAAAGTTATTGTAAACGCTTTAATGACTTTTATCTTAAAGGGATCGTTCAGATTTGAGTTTTTTTGTGAGGCTCTGTCAGAAGGTTAAAAGAAGTTCAGGTCCTATCTGCAGTAGATGTTACATGGAGCAGATTTAATTTTTACTTTAAATGATATTATTGTAGATAATATCTCGATCTGTGGAAAACCTCCACCAAAATACCAAGAAACTATTTTTATTATAAATTTAAAGAAGTAAAGGAATTCTTCTTAAGATAAATATATATTTATTTCAGTCTAATTAATAAAAAATACATTTATTATTATTCACCAATTTTTAAAATGACTTAGCAAAGTGACACTAACACTAATTCTACAGTCTAATTGTCATTTTGAAATGAACATTAGAGATTTTGATGTCTTTTTGGGTTTGAAAGAAACAACATGTAGTCCAGTCGATCACTTCTGACATCTGAAGTTAAAGTTTGTAAAAAATATATTTTCAATCATAAATCATTTTCTTTCCACTTCACAAAAGGAAATCATTTTGTTTTGGTCTTTCACATTGATGTGTGATTCTAATTATGTTTCTGGACTAATGGAAACACCATTGATGTGTGATTCTAATTATGTTTCTGGACTAATGGAAACACCACAGTTGGGAAATTGTGTTTTTTTGCGACAATGCGCTGTGTGTTTTCTGTTGGCTGTGTTGCACTGTGGAGTCCTGATGGACAGAGCTGTGTTTCCCCGTCTGAAGAGCCTCCAGAGGTAAGAAGCTGACTCTGGGTCCCTTTGATGAATCACACTGAGACGAGGAAGACTCAAGCTCAACGCTCTGCTGTTGGACTGAAGTCAAAGAGAACAGATTCCTCACAGGAATTATCTGCATGACCGAGCAGCAGCTTTTACACAGCGACTCTCTATTGGGACAGAAACTGTTTCTACCATAGAGCTGACAGCCTGTCATGAAGAAAACATCACCAAGTGTTTATTTACAGCTCATTGGCTGCTTTCACACAAGAAAATCTAAAAAATTATTGATTTAAAACTGTCCACCCAATTAAAATAAGAATTAAAGACCAAAATATCAGCTTCTGTTCTCATAAAGTAAAACATGTTTCATTTTGATTTGTGCAACTATGTTAGAGCATAACAACAATATTTATGGTATTGTATTTATTTCTCGTTTACATGGAAAATTTCATGTTTGTCAGTTTTCAACAAATCAGTCCCAGTTTCTGTGAGCTTTCCGTTTCATTCGTGGGGAAATGTTTCATCTTTATGCTTCATCAGACACCTCCACAGTACACAGAGATGAAGCTGAAGACCTGAGAGCTGGAAGGTGACGTTACGGCAAAATTAAGAAATAAGAAACCAAAATTTTTTTTTTTTATTATTATTTCGTCTACACTGTTTCTGAAAGAACTCACATCAGTAAAAATTGCACCATAATGTCTTTCTGTGTGCGTCTGCATCAACAGTTTGAGTTGGCCTACCAAATTCCAGTATCACATAAAACCATTCCGAGGGCCACATGTTGGCCACATGTTGGACACCTGATGGAGGCAAAACTCTAAAACAAACGGTGGACGTTTCAAAAACTTAATCCCAGCTTCATAAAGCTCGAGTTGTGTGGCAGAAAACTTTCCCTCAGGATCAGGGGGGAAAGCTTTCAACTTCTTTCTTCCTCAGTTTGGGAGACAGTGAGGAGCTGCATCCATCCCAAACCTCACCAATCAGGAGCAGCTTTAATCTCATGCGTGATTGATTCAATTAACTCTGCAAACAGCAGCAGGTGCTTTTCTGTCACTGAAATAATCAAGTATATTAATGCATTATCCACAACATGAAACCATGGAAGCGGCTCTGAGGGAAGCAGGAGGCGATCAGCTTCAGCTGCTCTCATTAATGTTCACTCAAACACATGGGACTTTGTAGTACTCTCTACCAACCACAAGATGGCAGTATATGGCCGTTTTTTGATGCTGCAGGAATTAGAAACAAAACAGTTTGATTAGTTGTGTTGAAACTTTGTACAGTGACCAGTTTTCTCCTCACACATCTGAGGAAAATATGTGACACTATTGATGACACACTCAGCTTCCTCTTCCACATGTTCAAACCAAACTAGACATTAATAATACATTAAATTACTTTTTACCATATGTGCACTTTCTGATCATGCGCCTGAAGCCGTGGGTCAGTCGTAAGTCAGCCATGGAGCAGCGTCCATTGTGCAGATGAGGTTAAGCCAGCTTTCCTGTGCTTTGACTTTTGCTTTGACCTGCCTCCTTCCCGACTCCTTCCTACCTCCTCCCCCGTCTCCTCCCCACCTCCCCCTCATCCTCCCCCGTCTCCTCCCCACCTCCACCCTCATCCTCCCCCGTCTCCTCCCCGCCTCCACCCTCATCCTCCCCCGTCTCCTCTCCGCCTCCACCCTCACCCTCCCCCCGTCTCCTCCCCGCCTCCCACCCTCCTCCTCCCAGGCATCTTTCAGATTCCCTCCAGGCTCCAATCCACCTGCAGTGTCCAGGTTCGAGCCCATCTCACGGTGATTCTCAGCACTCAGGTCTGCTGCCGTTGTCCGAGCGCCAAAGAACTTTGGGTCAACAAAATTTTCTAACTGCTGCTTTTTCTCTGTGAGTCTCTCCAGACTGAAATGAGCAAGTTTTGAATTTCCTGCTAAATAATCAACAGGGGGAATTAATTACAAATAATCAGATGAAAATGGTCAACTTTCCATATTGGTCACACTTTGCACTTACAACAGCAGTGACTAACTAGAGGCTGTTCAGTTATTTAGATTCTACACATCCCAGTAACAGGAACTGCACATTCCCATTACTGAGAATGTGCAGTTAATGGGATCAGGGGTTAAAATATCTCCTCAATTCACCTCTTGAAAAATCTACCCAGTCATTCATGAGAAATTTCTGTGGAAAACCCCGTCAGACGTGTCTGATCTGTCCAGACGCTGTTCCTGATGCTGACCCACAGAGCTCTGGAGCTCTGCAGCCGGCGGCAAACAGGAAGGTGAAACAGCTGCCAGCTAATCCCTGCTGCTAGCCTGGGAAGTCTGCTCCGCTTTGTAACAGGAGAACAATTGATTTCTATTCAGTGTTCGACTACAGCTTCCACACAAATGACCAAATACTTGGAGAGTTATGATTTTAATAATTTTATACTGAGCTTTTAAGTTGTGAAATTTTGTTTAGGAGAAAACACTTCCCCAGTCTGGACACATTGAAGTAAACACTGTAGAGTTTATCCGCTGAAAGGGAAACGTCTCTCTCAACGTTTAGTCTTCGGGTGTCTCTGATATGTTCACTTCCTTTATTTAACTGCATCCAGCTCTACTGGAAAAAAGAAAAAGAAAACATTCCCGTAGCATAATGCTCCCATTACCTTGTATTTTGCCATATCTTTAGGATGTTTGGTGAAACGTTCCTCACCAGAGCAAAATCATCCACCTGGTTTGAGTTAAACAACTTAATTCCTTCCACTTTCCCATGAAGGCCAAGTCAGTGAAGGGCACAAATATCAGCTGTAATTAATTCATAATGGCAATTAATCAATAATCTATAAATAGCTGCATCCCGTTCCCAGTCCCTACAGAAGAAAAGCTTCCCATTTGCATGATGCTGCCACCACCAACAGGGATCTAAAACGTGTTCATGGTGCCGTGCAGCAACGCTTTTCATTTGAAATCAGAGCTTTTAGAGCTTGAAGTAGAAACTGGAGGAATAATTTCATCATGTGCTTTGAGAAGTTTTGAAAATATATTTATTTATTCATTTCTAACTGCCTAGGAATGTTGGAGTTTATCACAACCAAAACAATGCCAGACATGGAATCCATTGGTGTAGTTTCTGCAGAGTGAAAATGAACTGGATCAGTTCCAGGAGCCACAGATGACCGTGTCCATTCAGGCCCAGCACTAAGTTTAAAGTCCGTTGGTATGCGCGCCTGACGCTGTGGGAAAGCTCAGTGTGTCAATGTGCGTGATAGGGACAGAGGCACATGCAGAGACCACTGACCCCAATAATCCTCTTTCTCCCAGCGTACACATCTTTTTTCCTGGGTGGAGCTCTGCTGTTGTCATGACGACCAGCTACGGGGAAGAGGGGGAGGACGGAGTTGGTGGGGTGGTAGATAAAAGCAAACACTCTTGTTTCTCTGTGGGACGCAGCGCTGACCAGTGGAGCGGCAGAGACATGCCGTGTTGAGACCGCACTCATTACATTACTTCTGTCTCCTCTCCTTCATTTTGCTGACAGCTCGCTCAAATGAGGATTTGTGTGCGAGTGTGTGCGTGTGCGTGTGTGTGTGTGTGTGTGTGTGTGTGTGTGTGTGTGTGTGTGTGTGTGTGTGTGTGTGGGTGTGTGTGTGTGTGTGTGTGTGTGTGTGTGTGTGTGTGTGCACCCTCCACTTCTCAGCTAACCTCCCTCCCCTTCCCAACCTTCACATACAAACTCATGGCAGCTGTTGAAGGCGTCTCTTTACTGGCTTCAGATGATAAAAGCATGATGCGACGCACCTTCAGCCCACCTCCCCCTGACATTTCACTTTATTTCCTTAATTTGGCTGAGGAAAAGAAAAGAAGGCTTAACTTTTATGAAGATTAAAATCAATCCCCCTTTTTTTTCACTTTTCTCAGCAAAGTCCCTCTAAATTTCAGCAGGGATCTGTAGCGCCGAATCCAGAAATTGAACAATTTTCATCTTCCTACTTGTGATGCTTCTCTGGAGACAGATGAAGGGCTCAGGCAGCAGAGGCAGTCTGTGCCGCAGCGTTCTCATCTCCGCCCTTTTTAACAAACGTCAGCTCAGCTGGACCAGCAGCGAGTCTTCTCTGAAGACTGAGGGAGACGAAACAAAACACAATCCAATGCACTCCAGCACCCTGAGCTCACAACCTCACGGAGGATTTTCACTGACTAAGATACTTTCGGTTGTTATGACAACGCTATATATATCAAACATAGCTCAAAGGAAATTTGATTTGCATTACAGCCAGAGCTGTCTCTTTAAGAAGCTCCTACTCTTTGAAACAGAAACAGCCTTTATGGTCCAAAGGGAAAAAGTTTTAGAAACAAATGATTTCATGTGAATTGACTACATAGTTCCATTTCTGTCTTGATTTAAAAAATCACAATAAGCAGCTACTTTTAGTTTTTCTTAAAACATTTGTTGACAGCTATTCTTCTTCTGTCCAATATTATTTTTCCAAGAGCTACTAAAGCAGATCAGACGCCTTCCTGCTCCTCTGCTGATCTTTAATCTAAAAATATTCCATCCTCGGGGTTGGAAGAGTAAAACTATGTCCTCCTGCTCCTCTCTGTCCTCTTTTTCCGCTAACTCTCCTTCTCCTGGGAAAGGCTCAATTAGTTTTGACATTAGAAGTATGAATAAGGTCAAAAGTCACTGGATTTTGTCAAGCGGGGGGGTTGAGTTAAGAGCCTGGAGCCCAGCCTTTCAGCTGCCTGTAATGTTCAGCCTCACCTGTGTGGCAAATCCAGTAGAAAGATCAATATGATTGATTGCTGAAGTTATGGTGCTGGATGCATAAATATGTGCAGCTCATCCTATTGATGCTTATATTGATGTTGCTGCACCATGAAGCTGCAGGTTTTCCATAAACGTAAAAAGCGCTGAGTCTGAGAGGAAACGTCTGGTCCTGTTCTGCATCCAGAGCAGGACTCAGCGGACACAGAAAATTCAATTGAATTGCATTTTTTTAAAGTGATTTGTTGATCCCAAATGGAAATTAAATGTTGCTGTAGCTCATATTAATTCAGAATTCTTCAAAGATTTATCTATATGTTATAGATTAGTAACATACGCCTCTGCCGCGTTCCTTCCTCCCTTCTCTCTGCCACCTTCCTGTTAGATTATTGTAAAATAAAATAACTTTTTTTTTTTTAAAATAAAAAGACGTCTCTGCTTTATGTGGTTGGACCCATACGGGCATCCAGATGGAAAAACGGCGAGGAAAAAAAAACGTTGGTAGAAATGGATAGAGAACTGAATATGATGAGTCATCTTGCAAAACCAAAATATATTGGTAAGGTATTATTTCTCATTTTCATCCTTAACTACGGAGCTGCCTCTGCTAGGAAATGGCTGCAGTGGAGCAGGCAAAATAAATGTAGCTTTAAACGGCCTCAATTTCTATAGAGCTGTTCTAGTCACACTGAATACTCAAAGCCAGATGAACGCATTTACAAACACATTCATACACCGATGTGCCATACAAATAAAGATATATTTTTATTTGATTGTACTTTATGAGAATATAGTCATAAAATCTCAAAAATAGTCAAAATATTACATGAAAAGTTGTCATGAGAATAAATTCATCAGAAGGAAGTTGAAATAACACAAAAATAAAGTGGTTTTATGAAAATGAAGTCATAATATGATGACTTTATTCTCACATTGTTTTCACTTTTATATTCTACAGAATTATTCTTGCAGAAAGCCTTTATTTTTTTTTATTTTTCTTAGTTCGACAACCACTGAAAGATTGGAAAGATTGTCACATTAGTTTTTAAGAGATATTTGTTTTCTTTAGTTCAAACAGGGTAAAGATCATACAGACAGATTTAGACTAAATGTCCTTAGCGACACACTCAAGGTTTATGACTTCATTACTAATTACATCAACATTGTACTTGACTTATTGTCTTGTTTTATTATTCTTATTTTATTTCCTTTTAGTTTTGATATACCTTCACAGCACTTTGTTTTTTTAAAGACTTTATTGATGACTCATAAAGCCATAAAATTCCAAAATTCTTGGTAGCACTGATAGAAGTAATTTAAATCGTTTTATTCATTGATGGAAGAGACAAAACTTTCAAGCTTAGTCAAATAATGTTAAATGTTGTGTTCGGGCTTCATTCCAGAAGCTTCAAATCCCACGACACTTTCTATTTCAAAATCGTTTTCAATTTGCGTCACAGATCCTTCTGGAACGCTGCAGAAACACAAAATAAGTAGTTTTGTTCTAGTTTCTAGTGCATAAATCTTAGTACACCTGAAAGTAAGTTACTTACTTACAAGTAACTTGTAACTAACTTTTAACCAAAATATAGGAGCTTTTCTTAAGCTAATAATTCATTAATATTGATGGCAAAGTTCTAGTTCGGATTATTTTACTTACAACAAACTCACAACATGTTATAAGTAAAATAATTTGCCAATGGAAGAAATAGTTTCTCATCGATATTAGGGAATTAGTTAATTGAAACAATTGCCTACATCTTGCTGAAAAGTTACTTTTAAGTTAGTTTTGTCTTATTTCTAATGTAATAATATATTTTTATTATGACTAGAGCAAAAATTAGACCAAAGATTTTGTGTTTTTACAGTGAAGGATCAAAGGGTCAGATATGTCCAAGTTTCAGCTAAAAGAACAAAAGAAAAAGAAAACTGCTGGACCACAAATACATGTTAAATATGAAACCAGTTTCACAATGGATTTAACTCAAAGGAGTAGAGAAAACCAGCAATTCAATTAAACTTAAGCACCAAAAATATTTTCTTTTCATTTTTTTTTTCTGTATGATCAACGGAATCTCGAGAAATAGTTGAAGAAAATCATGGAAAGACCTGCAGTGTATTTACATCTATATTTAGCGCACATGGCAACCAGAGAATCACACAGAGAAATAACTAGAAATCTAATTCCATCTAGTAGCATTTCATTGTACTTTATTACCTTCCAACAAAATGGAGTACTAAATGAATAAACTGCATCTCTGAACTGCAGCTAATTTAGAATAAATGTTGCTCCAATAAAGAAGCTCAGAATGTCCCACTTTTCCTGCTGATACTTTGACTTTTTTGTGTAAAATCAGCAAACTGACATACAAATATTAGCTTTTCACCATATTCTTTCTCAGGCGCTATTGCACAACGTAATCATTCTGTTGCATAACTTCAAATAATTCCTGCAGCGTAATTATTCAAAGCAGTGCCTCTGTCGCTTTCTGCTTCTTTTCATACAAAGTAAGGATTTTTATTAGGCTGCAAGCCAACCTGCTGTTTGAAAGAATATGTTCATTTAAAAATGTTACACTGCAATATGACTTAGTAACAAAATGGTTAATTTTCCAGTTTACAGATATGTTAGAATAATTATCTGTTTCTGATTAACGAAACAAACAAAATGAAGTGGAAGAGTTCAGAAAGCAGAAGAAATGATTCTATCTGCCTTACAGTTCTGGGATGTTCCTGGAATTTGGTCCCAATTACTGGGCTGTTCTCAAAAATACAATTCTTTAATTTTTTAATAATATTTTTATGAAGATGTCTGAAAGAAGATTGTTGGTTAGTGAGGAGACCCACAAAGACTCCATTCAGTCCCTTTATTGACGTAGTGCTGTTCTGGCTGATGGGTGGCATGCACTACAAGCATTTTCAACACATCATAACATGGAACACAAAACTATAGAGAACAAAAAGCTTCTTTTTTTTTCAATTTTAGAACAAGATGGCTAATCAGGGGAGGATAACTGCTGACAAACCCAGACGGTTCAGACATGACCCACAGCTTGGGACGAGGTTTAAAAATGAGCTCTGTTAACAAAAATTAGTGAATTAAAATTTGTGCCACTTATTAATATGGATGACTGGTTGACAGTAACACTGCCCAGATTTTTATTTTACTTTTTTTTTTTTTTTTTTGGCAGCTAAATTATCACTGAAACAATAACTATGAAAGTTTTCATTTTGACAGGTATATAATAGAACTGTCTTGAAGTCTTCAAACAATGAAAATAAATAAATAAATAAATGAATATATATATATATGAATAAAGCAGATATTAGTGTACTTTAAGCATTTTCCTCTTGAAGAGTGAGACTCATGTCCATTAGAGACGTGCCTGCATGAATCGAAATAAAATAAACATCAATGTGTGGCGTTTTTCTTTTAAGCATCTTCAATTGTGTTATTATTCTGTAAGGAGGAATAATAACGGTTTGTAGTTTTTACAAATATGCTATTTTTTGTCTCGCCCTTTCATCTGCACAAATGAATGAAGCACTGGATTAGGATTTGCTCAGATTAAGAGATTTAAAGATGGTGTAGAAGTTGCTTGTTAGACTGAAATATTGTCACATTATTTCACTTCAGTCGAAAATAAAATTCATATTACATAAATTCATTGCTCTCAAAGTGATAAATCTGAAGTATTTCTGTTATTTGTGATGTGAATGGCTTACAACTATTTTTCTTTTATTCAAATATTAAATAAGACAAAATAACAACTTATTTTAGTAAAAAACAATATAAAAAGCTCTTACAGAACAGTGTGACGTGTCTGAGGAGTTGAAAAGCCCAGGCTGCAGTCCTGGTGTCTCCCCCTTGCTGTGTCTCTGTGGGGTTCAGGACAGGCCAGTTTGCTGGCTAATCAAGCACACTGTTGCTACGGTCACTAAAGCAGCCAGTGGAACTTTTGGCAACATGAGCAGGTGACATGCCCTGCTTGGAAAATGAAACTGACTCTCCATAAAGCCCGTCAGCAGCAGGAAGCAGGACGTGATCTTGATAAGGGAGACTGGACCGACACCAGCAGACAACACGAGTCTCTAAATCATCTCAGTCACACTGGACTTCTGAGCCTCTCTACTCAACATCTTTATGAATGAAATGCAAAGAGTATTAACACTCAAGTTGCTTCTGATGTTGACTGATTCAGGCATTGATTAACAGTTGCAGCAAATGTCTGAGAAACAACTCTTAAAATTGCCTTTTTCTACTTAGTTGTCTGCCTTTTTCCTTTTCCTTCATTTTCCAACAGCTAATAAAAAGCCAGCTTTGACATAAATGACGTTTTGGGGATTTGCTGTCAGTGGAGGATGTCATTGACTGTCCTCTGGGTGATTCTGCAGACAGCAGTCTTCAACATGATTGTGTGGGCCACAGTGTAACATAGCTGTGTTAAACATCCCTGGGTTTAATTATCTCTACGCCATAATCAAAATTCACAGAAATAAACCGTCAATCTAATGTCTGAGTTTCCCAAACGGCAGAACACGTGAGGTTTTATGCATCTCATAATTTTACCTTAGTGAAGCAAAGTGTGTGTCAAATATCAGATTATTTTTGGAAGATACATTTAAAAAACGCAGCGTAATAATAATAAGCAAAATAAAAATCGAAAGGGATTTTTTTTTATTGTTTACTTTATTTTACTTTTTTATTATTTTATTCTGTAGAAAGAGATCGTATGTGAATGATTCTTTAAAAGTAATAATGAATGGGATTGTGGGAGAGAGAGAGAGAGAGAGAGAGAGAGTGAAACCACAGAGCCATGAATGAACCCGCACGCGGAGAGACATGGAAGGAAGTAGGACACGGGCTGCTTTTCCACATCGCAGCCACCAGGAGGCGGCGTTTCTCCCCTCTCCGTGTTGGAATCGCTCTCCACTTTGGCTTGTTTGATCACATGCTGGGAAGGTTTGAAGTGGCGGCTCCATGTCACACATGCGTACCGACAGAGTGAATGGCGCGCGGGCGCAGGAGTGACTCCGAGGGAGCAGAGAGAACGGAGAGCCACACCAGAGCTGATCCTCGGCAGCTGGGTAAAGCCTTCACAGGGGGCGGGGGAGGAGGAGAGAGAGCGGAAAAAGAGGCGCTCGTGGAGAAGATGAACATGACACCCATGGGAGGTTATTGTATTAAACCACCGGTGTCCACTGTGTAGGACTCGCGGAGTAGTCACGGAAGATGTGAATTTGGTTCAGTTGGGGGAAAAAAGTTTTGCAGCTGTTTATTACAATGGTCATAAATGGGTCTCACCTGAACAGCTCCGCTCAGGACCCCAGTGACGCCGCGCTGAGCCGCCCGTCGTGGGTCACCACAACTTTGGGCTGTTTTCTCATCTTCACCATCGTGGTCGACATCCTGGGGAACCTGCTGGTCATCTTCTCCGTGTATCGAAACAAGAAGCTCAGGAACGCAGGTGAGCTCTGCAAGTGTGGGAATCAATAAGCGGAGAGGGGGAAAAAAAAAAGTGAAGGTATGTTGAGCGCGCGTGGCGCCCATGAGCGGCTCGCGCGTGATTACTCAGCTGCGACACAAACAAAACAAGCGTCAGCATTTCAAAGCGATGGTCGTGGCGCGAGCCCACTCCAGCAGACCACGTTCATTAATTAGAAACCAAGTTTATTACGCACGCGCTGGAAGTGAGAGAAATGTTAGCGTCAGGTTGGTGAACACAAACTTCAGCTCGTGACATGCAGCCGACATTGTTTACTTCGTAATCTCCACGTATTTATTTAATTTAATTTAATTTTATATTTATTTAGAAGCTTGTTATCGAATGGTTTTCTAGTTATATTTTTTATCTTTTTTTTATTATTATTTTTTTTATTTTACAAAAATAACAACGAACACCGATCCAGAGCCGCACAGCGTTCTGTTTCAACTGTGGATTAAAGATCAATCCTGTTTAATCTGCGTTTTACTCCGCAGTTTACAGCCAGTAGAAATAAACTCAGCTCGCTTCGAAGTCCGTTTGAGGCTGCTGGCATTTCCACAAACTTCCAGACAGGTGACAGCCTCGAAAGGACGCGTGCTTTTGTTTTTGTTATTTTTTTATTACTTGACAGTCTGACACCGCAGGGAAAGCCTCGCGCTGCACCAAACGCCGCCAGGCTTATTTCTAAAGTGAGAAAAAAAATATATATTATTTTTTTTTTATGTTGCCCCCACCTCCTCCTATTTATTATGCATTTAAATCCACCATCTCACTGCGAGTACCATGGTGACACCGCCAGCCTGGTTGGACCAGGTAGTGGAGGCGGTGAGGCGTTTAACAGTCAGAAGACAGAGCGCTGCTGAGGAACCCAGGAGGCTCCTGTCGTACTCAGGTCTGCTCGCTCTGACTGGCAGCCGCGCTCATCACCGCTGGCAATGAGAAACATGCAACCTATGATTTGAGTACATTTAGTCGTTCTTAAAAGCCCCGTGTTAAGAATTAAATACATTTGTTAAAGAAATGAACCTGCAGATTTAAAAAAAAAACCAAAAAAAACACACACACACACAAAAAAAACATTAGTTATAGATGATCAAGTTTTTAATAAGTTCAGTAATTCAAGACTTGAACATGCTGTGACTTAGAGACTCATTCCCTTTTTTCTATACTCAAAATGACTAAGGGAAGAAACGCATTAGGTATATATGTGCTGATTTATGTAAGAGAGACAGAGAATACATAGGGCTGGATGATATGGCTGAAAATCTTAAAACAATGGAGGTGTTTCATATCTATCTATATCAATAACTATTGATTATTGTTTTATTTGAAATATTTGAAATACTGCCAAACTGGTGACATGACCTTTTAATCTACCGTTTTCACTCCAAGCTGTTTTTCTTAAGAAGTTATAAGGCAAAGTGGCAACCTTAAACACTCCATTACTCAGGAAGTTGTTGCTAGGTAACCAATGAATGAGTTAGTTAGTTAGTTAGTTAGTTAGTTAGTTAGTTAGTTAGTTAGTTAGTTAGTTAGTTAGTTAGTTAGTTAGTTGGTTAGTTGATGCCACCCATCTTGGTGAGCTGCCCATGAGAGGTTGAAGGGCTAAAGCCTGTCCTCTGCCTGCATCTCCCAGAATGCTGTGTGATTCTGGAACGGAGAATATTCTATATATTGAATATCATCACCTTCCTAAAGCAGTGGTGGTATAATGGTTGGTAGCACTGTGGCCTTGAAGCAAGAAGGTCCTGGGTTCGATTCCTGGCCTGGGGTTTACAGAGAATCCTGTTCATGCTGGGTTCTCTCTGGGTACTCCGGCTTCCTCCCACAGTCCAAAACCATGACTGTTAGGTTAATTGGCCTGTCTAAATTCTTCTTAGGTGTGAGTGTGTGTGTGTGTGTGTGTGTGTGTGCATGGTTATTTGTCCTGTCTCTGTGTTGCCCTGTCCCGGGTGTAATATGTGATGGAGATAGGCAACCCTCCTGCCCCCAGTGGGATAAGGTGGTAAAGAAGATGAATGAAAGAAAAAGGTGGTTATTTTTTTGCTTTTGAAAAATGACTTGGGCCATTCTTTTAGGAGGGTGACAATATTGAATATTCCATCAGATGTATTGTGCTGATCCCGTGACTGTTACAATATGTACTGCCAATGATTTATTGTTCAGTTGTCAATTTCTACCTGAATTAATTGGTTAGGAATGATGTCACATCCAGTTGTGGAAATGGAGAAGAACGTCTCTGGATAAATTAATAAATTAATCCTGTTGCTAAGTGTGGTAGAGCATCAGTGATACATTAGGCCTATTTCTCTTCAAGTCCATTAGCAAAAGGTGCTTGTTCATAGTATTGACAATAGGAAAATGAACAGAACCTGGCAATGTCTGAATACTGAGTGTTATAATTTGAACATTGATATGGACTGTTGCTTTACTTTGTGATGATCAGCCTCTGGTGAAGTGAGTAAAAAACATGTCCGTGGAATGCATAGTAATTTTCAGAACAAAGGCGTAACACAAGAGAATGGGTAACTTTAAGAAACTGCATCTTAAAAAATGTCTTCATTATGGTTAATTACATGTAAGGAGGTCATAATCCAGCACCAGGAATTTAATCAAGCATGTAAGTTAGCCTGAGTTATTCCAAGACTTCAGTGTCTACTTTGAATAAACTTTCCAATTCATTAAACAAACTATTTTTACTTGTTATCCTGAGTGTGGGTTCAATATTTAAGGATATTAAAAAATAAATGACGCTTTACCCTCATTACCCAACCCTTGAATATCGACAAGGGTTGGGTAAAGTCCAGACAGTTGCTCAAGACCATGCTTTTGGTTCGCTGTCGCTCTCTTCCTTCAGAGCTCGAAAGATGTGCATGCCTAACTTGAATCTGTTCTGATTGTGAGCTCAAACAGCTGCTGGCAAATTGCATGTGGATTGGCAGACGTATCGATTGACATAAACTCATTGCCACTTGCAGGAATGCTTGTTTGACCAAATGTTTGATTCCACAGCAAAAAAAAAAAAAAAAAAAAAAATTCTCTGGAATGTATTTTAGCCGTTTCATTTTACAGCCAAGAGAAATTTAATTTCCCTTTGGCGAGTCTCTGTTATGGCTAAACAAGTAGGCATATATTTTCTTGGCATGTGCTAAATGTTTTTAGAAACTGCAGGGCAGTCTGAGTAGAAGTGGATAAATTAAACAGCAAGTAATGAAATGCACACGGTAGAAAAAGCTGGCAGGCATCATAAGACACATGCAGCAGCAGCAGGAGTAGCAACAGCAGCAGGAGTAGCAACAGCAGCAGGAGTAGCAACAGCAGCAGGAGTAGCAACAGCAGCAGGAGTAGCAACAGCAGCAGGAGTAGCAACAACAGCAGCAGCAGCATTGCCTTCTATACATGGCCAAATCCTCTGTCGGCGCATGAAACGGCCCATGATAGCGTGAGCAGGGAGCCAACAACACATGGTGATTACTCTCAGCTGCACGAGTGAGCACGATCATCATTGTGGCCTCAACTCACTGCCAATAAATAATCTTAAATGTACCGTTTTTGCTTGTGACATGGGAGGCTTTGTTTTTGTGCTGGAGCTGACGTGAATCGGGCCAACACAGCCTCGTCTTTGCTGATATCGGAGCAGCAGAGTTTGGATGATCTGAGAAAACCAAACCTGACAGCTGGGTGTGAGTGCTGACATGCCACCTTGCTGGGCTTTTTCCTTCCATCCCACAAGACTCAATGCTTTTTGAATGATAGGTGTCATCATCTGGTATTTCAGTGGGCAGTGAAACAGAGCAGACTTTTTTTTTTAGCATAGTACAAGCTGCCTCACTGAGTGTGGTTGTCAGTTGTTTCTTTATAATGGAATCCTATTTTTTTAAAACATATTTGCTCGCATGTCCGCTGAAGTAAAGAAATGAAACAGGAGTTAGTGACAGCTGTGATGTCAAGTGTCTAGCCCAGGAGCCAAGAGATTCAGAACATCAGAAGCAATGGTGGCTACCTGAACGTCAGAATTCACATGGCACAAAAAGTAAAGATTACTGCATGGAGCAGTTGGTAGCATTGTTGCCTTGCCGCTAGAAAGTCTTGGGTTGAAATTCCAGTCTGGAGTTTGGATGTTCTCCTTGTGACTGCAAGGGTTCTTCCCAGGTGCTCTAGCTTCCTTCCACAGTTCAAAAACATGACCTTTAAGTTAACAGGTCTGTCTAGAATAGATTGCCCTTAGTGTGTGTGGCTGTTTGCTCGTCAGTAGAAAAATACACAAGGGAGGACATCAAGAAGAGACACCAGTGGTTAAGTTATGTCTCCACTCTTAAAGCTGCTCCATGCAACTTTTATTTTTAAAAAATGTTGTTTTACATGTTTATTAGAATAACCACCATGTTGTGACAGTATGTTATGTGACAGATAATCAGTAAAAAAAAAATGGAGCTCCTCCACATCTTTGGAGTGCTACGATAGCTTTCTGAAGAAATGCAACGCTCCCAGTCAGAAAAATCCAATCAGAGCCAGGAGGAAAGACTTAGTGCTGCTAATCATCCTCAGATATGGGCATCTCTACCATTTGCCATTTGTTAATGGCAGAGTGTGGTAGTGTGGCAGAGAAAAGGGAAAAGCATGACTGGTGCATACACAAGAATAATTGACAGCAGTAAGACCCTTCGTCTGGATATGATTGTTTCTGACTGAGTGCTGTATTTCTGGTATTAACTGGGAGACGGCAGAGGACTTAGATTTTTTTCCACAGATGATCTGTCACATATTATCAAGTCACAACATGGTGACAGTTTTAAGAAATATATAAAAAAATAATATATATATATATTTTTTTAATGAAAGTTACACATGACAGCTTTAACTATTTTGCTTTCAGAAGCATGATTATCCATCAATCTTCTTCAGAAGGCTGCCAGCTCTGTGGATGCCTCTCTCTGTCTATTTGGTTTCTTAGCCTCTGAAATGATAGAGAACAATGAATGTTTTTTTTCTAAAAATGCAAAGCAATCACCTCCAGCAATCAGCTTACCAAGTATTTTACGTATTCTCTCTTATCAGTGTTCTCTCCAACACCTTAAACCAGTCTAACCAGTCTCCAGCACCAACACAGAAGCTGTTTCACTTGGACATCATTCACCTTTCTTCAGATGTCTCTTTCTTCATCGTTTATGAGCATTTTTTAAATATTCCAGCGGTCCAAATGTTTTTGAGGTAGCCAAACTGAGCAGTCACATGCTTTTCTTTTATTCTCCTTTTCGGATGTTTGGTTCAGATTTGATTGGATCAACTTGACCTGGTTTTTATGCCTGGATATGTGCTTTATAAGGCAGCAAAACTACTGTGGTTCATAAAAAATGTTTCTTGATATTGATGCTGTTACTCAAATGGAGCAGTACTGGACAGTTCAAACAGTGACTCATGTAATGTAGCATCTACAATCTGTAGTGACAGGTGGAGAAAAGCCTCACAGACCTGATTCCTCTGTGCCCAAAGCTCTGCCTGCGCAAAAAAAAAAAAAAAAACAGAAGTTCCATACTGCACTGTCTGTTCTGAAATAAGATGCTGTGTTTATTTTGTTTTAGTGTTGCATGATTTGGCTATGTGCCACTACAATAATACTTCACCTTTTAGTCTTGGTTTTATCATTATTGGCAATTAATATTTCGCAGCGTTACTGTAGCATTAGGACGTATCTGTGTATGTCACTATTGAAAAGGAATGTTTTAGCTTTGTGAATGCGCTTCAGCTGTGTTGTGAGCAGAAATCGGCTCAGCCTCATGGAGCTTAATAAAGAGAAAAGAAAACAAATCCACGTATGTTATAGAGCAGATGTTGATTTCACAGCTTCCTGTTTAATTTAGGATCCTTATGCTGTGAGAAAGTGTGAGCCTTTGGTCTGAGCCTCGGCAGGGTTGGAATCGTTTCTCACTGTAAGACATGAGATGGAGCTTGGATTTTTATTCGTCCTTTCAAACTTGTTTACTTATACTTTTTCATATTTGGCCCCATTATAACCACACATGTTTGTTCATTTAATTAGGATTTTATGTGAGAGATCAGATAAGTGCACAATTGTGACTTGGAAGGAAAATGATACATGACTTTTAGACACGGTTGTACAAAGACAGATCTAAAAAGTGAAGTGAGGATTTGTAATCAGCCATTTGTACTTTGATACCCCTGAATAAAATACAAGATAACAAATTGTCTTCAGTTGCCACCTAGTTAGGGAATTAAATACATCGTAGAACAACCATGTGCTTAAATGTGCTGAAAAGAAAATTGATACTGTAGATCAATCCCATTTCCTAATCCTGGGAATTCTGAATTGATACAAAATGCTCAAAAATTGATTATAAAAAAATTTTCAAGTACATCTTCTGCTCCTTTCTGCAAGTATACTGTACATCACATTATGTGTCCACTCGGCCACCATAGAAGGTCATCCCACTTGCCATATGTATTGTGAATAATTTTTTGATATTACTTTATTTAAAGGGGCAGTGTTATGTGTTTTCCAGGCATGTACTGCCATTTTCTAGCACAGGTGTGTCAAACTCATTTTCGTTTTGGGCCAAATCAAGATCATGAAGGTTCTGAAAGGGCCGGTTATGCCAGAATGAGTTGATAAAACCTGTTCACAAACTGTTAATATGTCAATGAATTCTTAAAATTACATAATATTATTGAAGATCTTTTCAGTCCCTTCAGGAACTAATGATAAATGCAACTTGTTTATTTACTGGCTGCATAAATCATGGACTATAATCATACATCAACTAAATTCTCAAGAAACTGGAGGGATTGATTGATGTAAATTGGCAGTTAACAGATAAAAACTGCATTGATATGATTGATAATATAATATTTAATGTTTAGTCTAGTCTGTGGAGGGCCACATAAAAAGCTGCGGCGGGCCGGATTTGGCCCCCGGGCCTTGAGTTTGACACGTGTGTTCTAGCACAATCAAGTAACTATGTTACCTTCAGTTATTATAAAAATGTTATAATCCTGGGTTGTTTTGATTTTTCTTTTTTGTAATTTGATTTCTTAGCCATCTTGTGTCATCCTTTCCCTGTTATTGGTTCCAGCTGTTTGTCATTTCCGTGTTTGCCACTGTGAGTATATGCTGCTACTTGTGTCACCGTTTCCCTGCTGGATCCTTACGTCATCTCATGTGTCATGTCCTGTCCTGTTTGTGGACCCCCTGTTTGGACTTATATTAAATCATTATGTGACTTCCATACTCCTGCCTGTGACTTGATCCACCGCTCATGTCACAAAACATGACAAAAATGCAAAATGTTTTACCTCACTTTGAAATTGGACTTCTGTCTCTTTAAAAACTTGTGCTCTTCTCTGAGACTCCCCCTTCAGGAAGTCATCATAACATGGGTCCTCTGATAATCCTTTTTCAACAATTTTACCAGCGTTGCACTGAGAAGTAGCTCATATAATGAGTCAATAGATGCACAGTTTCATCCGGTGTTTCCTAATTGTAGCTGGCGATTTAGCTTCATGGCAAACACCTTAAGCTTTAATAAGGTGGGGGATTTTCTTTACCTCTATTGTTTTTAAGCATTTGTCAACTTGAGCCATTGTCTTTCATCTTCCATCATCATATTATTACTGAGGCCAGCTTCAGCACTTCCTTGATTCTTTTTCCCCCCACCTAAACAAAAAGTACAAAAACCGGAAGGTCAAAGTGCTATTTTAAAGTTCTAAAAAGGTGACAGCTTGGGAAAGCTGGGCTGCATGAGGTGTTCTCTGCTAGCCGTATCAGTTGTCAGGTAGCTGCTGCTTTTGATGACAGCGACTGCTCTTTGCAAGCCCTGCAGAACAACCCAAAGCTTCAGTTTCGCTAAAACTGATGGACAGTCCCTCTGAGGGCCCAATGCTGGCCTACAACCAGAGACCTTTGTATGATCTAACAAATAAAAAAGGTCTTTTTTCTCCCTATTAGTACATTGTTTTTTGCAAATTGAAACTTCAAGAAGGCAAAACCAAAGATGGTCAACATACGTTTGAATCCATTTTCCCACCTTTGCTTCCATAGAACGTCTGTGATTATTAGCATTTTCATGGATGTCTGACGTGCAGGAGTTAAGTTGTGAAAGATTTCAAATATTGATTTTGTGCCTACCTTGTAGTTGACAGTTGATGTGATGTTTGCTTTGGCTGTATGATAGCACAATTAACAGTATTAGTATAATAAAAGTACCATCAGAGTCAACACTGATTCTTACCGATGACGTTTAAGATGTGGATGTGTGCACAAGTCATCTTCTGTGAGTTCTTTGTCTTAACGTCAATAACGAGACAGTCATGACTATTTTGGTGGTTATGCATAGAGCATGTGCAGCATATCAATTTCATTTTATTTTGAAACGTGAAAACGTGTTGAAAATCGTACAGCTTCTAGTTTAAATATATATGCATGGAGGAGATCTGCAAAGTTTCTGCATTATACATGAAGCACTTTCAACATAGGCAAAGTTCAAGCGGTCTGTGGAAAAGGACCTGGAAGAGTGTGTATGTACATTGCCTTGCAAAGTATTTCCACCCTATAAAGTCTAATGTATTTTCTTGAATTTTTTTTTATACTTTTCATATTATTTTACAACAAAAATATGGAAAGCATGCCATGTATTTGTATTCAAAGGACTCAATTCAAGTGATTGTTTGCTGCATTCTTTCAGTAAAAACTGTTCTTCCAGTAATTGTTGCATTTTGTGGCGTACAAAAAGTAATGTCCTGCAATATTTGTAAATATTCAGCCTTGGCCTCAACGTTGGTCTTGGTCTTGGCAGAGCCGGTCTCGACTCCATTCCTATTTATTTTTCCATGATTGTCTTGGATTTAGGTGCGTCCATGTTCATTAGCTCTTTCTCACAAAAGTTAAAAATGTCTGATTGGATATTTGTTTGCTTATTTTCATTGTACGCATTTCTTTAAATGTCCTTTGAGAAAATATATTTCCCCATTTATCCATAACAACTGGAACTTTCAATGTCCAGAGTGCCCCTCAGGTTAACTCCCTGCCATGGCAGATGTAAAATTACCTTAATGACATGATATTGGCTGGAAAGTGCAAAGTTTCCCCTTTCAGAAACCGTTTGAATTTTTCAGATAGCTCCAAACGTGCCGGAATTATGGTACTGCAAATGTGGCGGTGTTGTCAGCGGTACGTTTGTACATGGAAGGGTTAAAGCTGATGCTGTATGATGCCGCTTGTTCACCGATGTCACTCCCAACCCTCTGAGGCCTTTCAAGGTGGACAAATACTATCATTAAATTAAGTGGTCCACATTTGTAACAAGGCAATGTTTGAAGGCAATTGCTTGCATAAAATTTTACTAACGGCATCAATTTTCTTCTTCTCTTTTCACCCCGTTGTGTCGACCTTGCAGATGAAATTACAATAAACCTCATTGAAATTTCTAGTGGTGAAGTTGAAAAATAATGGAAAAATTCAAAAGGAATGATTAATATTGGAAGCATATAACTAAACAGATGTAAGTGTTTTTTCTTTTCCAATATGTTATGATAATATATAAACTACATTGCTGGGGCAGTCTCATATTTCATGCAACTGATGGGGAAATTTTGATAACTCAGGAAGCCTGTGTAAAGGTTATGCAAACCTTATTCTTGGTTCATATTTGTCTCAGTGTCTTATGTTTACAGTTCTGTATGAGAGATATGTGAAGGTGCAGGAGTCATAGCTGCTCAGCGGGTCACAGCCGTGATGACCATGATAAACATCAGCCTGGCACAGTCTGAACGAGCAGCTTAATGTTACGTGAAAAGCAATGAAAAGATTCACTGGGTGAAAAACAGTCGGTAATTAGGGAATCATAGTGGCCAGGGGTCATGACTTTGGATTTAATTAATAGCTTGTCCGAGCTGAATAACAGGACAATGAGTGTTACACGATAAGGATCTCTTTTCTCTTCTCAGGACACTTAACTCCTTGGCTAATGTCTGAGCCGCAGCCTGGACATGGTAAAACAGAGCGCCAGTGGCCTAACCAAAGGCCCCTTCTCAGCTGGTAATTTATGGACAGCACAAGCACTTTCTCACTGTGCCCTAAAACATGTCTTAGCCTTTATACGTTTTCAATAATCACACCTTGTAGCTCTTCTTGATTTGCTGTCTGGAGCCTTCTTGCTCTCACAAAGGATTAACTCTTAAACATCTGATCACATCAACTTCAGATATGATTACTTTGGCACTGGGATCAGATTTATATTGCTCTGCTTTAGGCCTGTCATGAGAACAAATTTTGCTGAGCGATAAATTGTCTCAAAAATTATTGCGATAAACGACCTTTTCACATTGATTTAATGGAAATGATGTAATAATGCATGCAATTTCCTGCCAAAGATAGATACACTTTATTTTCAAAAGAACACTTAACACTGGAACTGATAAACAAAATAAACAAAACAACTAAAAACAAAAATAAAATGGATTCTCCATTAACAAAATATGTATTTGAATAAAAACTAAACATAAAGCCAAAATAAATACAGCAGTCAATCAAAAGAGTGGAAATAATGAAGTCTGTATACTATATTGCCTTTCAGGAATCATTAGATTTAAATAGAGGCTACCTGATTCAGTCGTTCACACTACACAACTTTTTGTCCCGATTTTCCCCTGATGACAATCTTAGAACATTGGCTGTTCTAAGATTGCTGCTTGCGATGGTTTACGGTAGAATGTCGTTGCCACTCAGCTCTAAATCAGGGGTTTTTCCCAGTGGGAGCGTTAACACAGCCTGTTGAATGTGACAGGTAATGTCACAGGAGAGTGAATCTATGCTTTCCCAGAGGGAATTACGGAGGGAATCCCAAACAGTTGACACGGCGCAACCCGAAAACCAGCAAACATTGGAGATATGTGGAAACAATATTTATATTTATTCAACATTTCGTGCAAATAATATAGAAATGACAAAAGGGGGGAGTAGGAGGAAAATTGCTATCGCAGTTGATAAACCCAGTAACTTTTCAGCTGTTCTTCGTTAACGTGACATAAATAGGTTATAATGATTTTCATTCAGTCAGTCATGCAGAGTAAAATAATTGTGATTGTGTTTGCTCAGATTGTTATAAGACTCTTACAAAACAACAAAGAATGGCCCCAATAAGCCCTTTTCATGTTTTACAGATCCTAATCTCTGTTGTGTCATCCTTTTCATCGCTGGTCCTCTTTGCACATGATGGTAGGTTCCGTGATCATTACAAAACAGCAGATATACGCTTGTAACAGGTCAGGGTGGAAGCTGGTGTTTTAAGTCAGCCAGTTTCTGTAGTTTCTCCGGTTGCCATGCCAGAACGTTTTGAAAAAATTGCTCCTCTATCCCAAGGGTCTAATCATGTGAATTGCATGTAGAAGAAGTTATTTAAAAAAATTGATGGATGTTGTTTGATGTCAGTTATGATTTGCTCTAGTTTTCTGATATTTTTTCCTCATAGCGGTGACCTTATCTGTGTTTTTTGCATTTTCATGTTCAATAAATTTTTTTATTGAACATGAATAGTCTCGATTCAAAAGTGCCTTTTGAATAGAACCTTTGAGCAAGTATTTTAACATATTTTTCAGTAAGCCCACATTTCAGATGTTTTTCATTGGTCTGACGTAGTATTGTAAGTTTAAAGATCATGTTTTCATTAACTGTAAATGGAAAATCATCATAATAGATAGAAATATAGGATTTCAAATTGCGTGTAATTATTTCATTAGTGATAAAGTTCCTGAAATAAATGGACTTTTCATTAATATTCTAGTTTATTAGAATATTAGTGAATTTATTGTTATCTAGATGTTTTGGTCTTCCCATCATGGGTGGTCACATATGCACTGAAAATCCATTCCAAATTCTAAATTTGTAAGTTGACTACCATTCAAGTGGGAATGACAAAATAAAATGGCTTTCATGCGCGTTGACCTCCCTAAGCCCAGGAATTGCTTCACAGAAATAGCTGCTTACCTTAAATTGCTAATATTTACAATCAGGGCAATATTTAAAGTGTTTAAATGTTCAGGGATCGATAATGCGGCTGGCTGCCCAATATCACTTTATGGTTTTTAATTACTTTTCCAATAAAATTGTGAAGCGAAATAAATCCTCCAAAGTCTCCACTGAGTCTGGGTCACCAAGTCTCCATAGCAACCACTTATTTTAAGGCAAACTGCACACCCAGATGTATATCTTCCGTTCAACAACTGCACTATTACAATAACAATGCAGCAGAATCTTAAAGAGTTGCAATTAAAAATGTGTTTTTTAATTTTAAATTTTCTACAAGCAAAGCCTCACAAGTTCAAAAGACGTCAGTACCTGATTAGACCTTTAAATGTTGATTTCAGAATATCAACATTTCTCCCTACTTCCCCAGAGAAGTCTTAGACTTTCAGCTTGTCATTTTCTGGATTACATCACTGTTGCCTATCATTTTCATTGGCTATTTTTTATTTTATTTTGTTAAATAAAAAAACACAGTGTCTAACACTATATTTTGTATATTATTTAAGTATACAGTATTAACCAAGTCTTACTTATTAGCTCCCCATCTTTTTAATTCCACTTCTTCCTAAGATTTACCCGTCCGGATACAATCGATGCCTGATGTTTTATTTTTTTCTCTTCTCACTTAAATCTAACCTTCCAGGCTTCATATTCCACGACACCCTGTCTGTTTGTATCACTTTGATTCAACACCCCCACTGTTCTCCGAGGATTTTAGGTTGTCAGGCTACATACCTGTGGAGGAATTCTGCCAATAGCGTTTTGCATCAAGCAAGTCAGGCAAGAAGACGTTTTTTGCAACAAACCCGGTGGATTCCAGATTAAAGAATGGCCTGGTGGGCAGAGAGAATCAAGGTTCTTTATTAGTGTGAAACAGTGACCCCCCGCTTGATGTGGTCAAATCTAACAAGAGCAGGTGTTTAGCATTGTCGAGACCCCCTGTTTCTCGCTTCACATGCTCACAGATCAAAGAGTGATTTGTCTTGAGGCCAGAATAAAAAAAAAAAAGAGTGTTAGTGCTACAGGTGCATTCCAATAAATGTATTATTTTCATAAATATTTGTCAATGTATTTCTGACAGTCAGTTAAAATAATGAAACTCATCTTAGGGCTTCATTTCAAATTGTTAACTTCAGTGTTTATGAAGTTTATGAACTTCATAAAGTTTCTGTCTGATTTCATCAGACAGAAAGTTTCTGTCTAAAGAAACTTGTACGCTACTTTGAATAATTGATTGCCCGTACTGTACACTTTGATAACTAGAATCAGTTGAAATGTATGGGATTGAATTAAAATAATTTTTTTGTAAAATGCCTTGAGACAACAGTCATAGTACATTGGCCCAAAGAAATTTAACTGAATTGAATTGAACTGAATTATGGCCTACAGTTAATGAAACCCCAAAGTTCAGTTTCTCAAAAAAAACCCCCAAAAAACACATGAATGTTGTGCTTCTACAATAGTCATGTAGAAACCATAATCATGGGGAAGACTGCTAACTTGCCAGTTGATCTACAGGTAATCACTGACACCCACCATAAGGAGGGTGAGTGATAAAGGTTACTGCTAAAGAAGCTGGATGTTTAGAGTGCTGTGTCAAACATTTTAATTTTAATGTCTGGCGGAAGGAAGAAATGTGGTAGAAGAGGGAATAACAGCAACAAATGGATTAGATTAAAAAGGCATTGGATACACACGTTTACAGGACATGTGTGTATCCACATGTCCTCACCTGTTGTCCATCCACTGCTGAACCAGATACATCAGCAGTGTCCTACCTAGAATAAGGAACTGACTGTTGATCAGATAAAATAACTGGAACACATTGGAACATATGTAATCAATTCAGTCTATCTGTTCAGATTAAATTAATGTTTGTGTAAACACTTGATCTTTTTGTGAAGTGCCTTCAGCCAACGTCTGTTATACAAGTACAGTAATTATACAGTATACAAATAAATTGAACTGACCTGACACTCATTTTTAATATTTATTGTACATGAGATTATGTTGCTTCCACTCGCAATTCAAGTCCCGTCTCAAACAAACTCCATTGGTGGCCCACCCCCTCATGTTTCCCTGTGCTATTTTTAATCATTCATTATATTATTAAGTGAAAACTTCTTTATGCCTTAAGGAAGCTTGAGATGACGTCCATGTGGACCATTAGGGCAGTGAGATCAAGTAAAGCCTTTTGCTTATTCAAGGGGAACTGTGCATAACACATACATACTGTAAAGTGCCTGCAGCGCAGTTTTAACTATTTGATTATTACACACATGCAGGGATTTGGAGGACAGAGATGATGGCAAGTGAAAAGGGAGGAACCCAATTTTTTGGAGAAAAAAAAACATACAAAAAGAAACACGTCCTTCTGCTTCCAAGGTGACCTTGGAGGAAGCGCTTGGTCCACCACTGCTGGTCTACAGTAAAGAGACAAAGGCTGGACTCAGCAGCTTCCAGCTGTGAATGTGTCAGACCTCATGACTGTTAAAATGCAACAGTAATGACGAATTGTAAAAAAAAATAAATAAAAAAGAGAAGAGGTACGGTTCTAGAAATAGAATGAAATACTGTGTTTAATCCCACAAAATAAACCGAAAACGGCACAAAAGGGAATCACTATTTCAGTTTTTGTTTTTTTTGTCATTGACGGGGTTAAAAAAATGTCCAGAGTCGAGTCAGTGGACTGAAAGGCAAACAGCTCAATCAGAAAGCCTCAGCAGTCTGCATGAGGCAGCGCAGTGATTCACTGTAACAGGATGTAATGATGATTATTATGGCAGACACATGAATGCCATTTGATGCAGCCTTGTGAACACGGCCTCACGCAGCCTTATCAGGCCACTCTCTTTGTTCAGCGGTGCAGTTTATCATACTACACTGACTCGCATATACACGCACTCCAGATGAGTGCACCATTAAAAAATAACTATTTCACAAAGTGCACAGTAAAGACATGGGGCCAGGGGGAGCGTTACGTTCCAGAGGTTAGACGGGGCCACGCTGTCCATACAAATTATGGATGAAGTTCATACTAAGGCGCTTCTAAAACTGGAAAGAAGTTTTTAGGTTGGTACTGTTTACTAAATTTGGATCAGAAGTGGTACTATTTAAGGAAAGGGTGAGCTCTGTCAAGACTCACTGGAAATTTAAACCTGTTGAAGTTTTAAAGGTTTTATTTAGCTGCATGAAGTAAAAATATTTGCAGAAAATGAAAAAAACATGCTCTATTGTTTTATGTTTGGTGGAGAAATTGCCTGGTCTTTACCATATGATAAAATATTTTTTTTGTTTTAACTCTTTACAAAATATGAAGCTAATCTCACTATCTATTATTTAATAAAGATGAAACCAAAGCACAATAATAAGACTAAATACACCTCATGATTCAAATGCTGTTGAATTTCCTTTTAGTAGTAATAACAAAGTAGTTTATATAACTTCATTTCTTTACTGCATTTTGGCTAGATTCAGAACGGCAGGCATTTCACTAGCAAGGACCGCGCCACAAAGATAACAATTTAAAGATTTATTGATGAAGGGATGGAGGGAGGAGGGATGAGGGGATACGGATGAAGGGATGAGGGATGAACCCTCCAGATGAAACCTGCAGTACAAAGATGCAAAACATTGTTATGAATGAAGACGGAAGAAATGAAAGAGTCAAAGGGTGATGGAGGGTGGGGTTGACGAAATGTAAAAGACTGAGATGAGTGGATGACTGTGTTCACACCAAGCTTTAGCTGTTAAACAGAAGCCTCTCATATTTTACTGGGGGATACTTTGGTCTACAGAAAAGTTACCTGCTGACAACTGAAATTAGCTGAAAAATAGAAAATTATAAATACATTTATGAGTAGAGGAAGGTCTTGAAAAACTTCTAAAATAATAATAATTATTGTTTCAGTGGATCATTTTCAAGTAAATATTTTAACTTTAAATCCCAAATTTAAAACTTTACTTAGACTTGAATATACCTAATAAACAAAATATGTAAATTTTCCATTTCTGTCCTTTTTGTGTGTCAAAATAAATTTAGCTATGTAAAAATGTACATAGCTAAATATATATTTAGCTATGTACTAAATCTGACTGACAGAAATCTGACTGATTTCTGTGAACTTTGGTTTTAAAGTGGTAAATATTCCTCAATTTATATATCAAGATTAAAGGTATATTAAGATAAAGTGTTTCTTCGTTTTAATGCATTAAAACCATTTCATCCACTAGATCAGGGGTCACCAACCTTTTTGAGACTGGGAGCTACTTCACGGGAACAGAGCAACATGTTTGATACAGACATGAATTTTCTTGGCTCAGCCTTCATAACAATAGTATACTGTATACACACGCATATATATAATTACAAGCTGCCTAGTCATATTAATGTTAGGGATTACTGACAATAGTTATCAGTAATAAATTACCATGGCAGAAGTTCAGTGTTTTGAGTTTGATTCTATTTTGTAGCTTTTCTCTATGATTCTAAAGTGGCCAATAGTGACTGAGAATATGGATTGTTGCAGCAGCAGCTGTACGTGCTGTGAGATTTTCCTTTAAATTAAAAAAAGAAAAGTTATTGTATTTTTTTATTATCTAAGCCTCTTTAGCAAAATTATGCAGAGAAGAAAAAGATGTTTTGTGCCAAAACATCTTTTACATCTTGTACATCTGCAGCACAATATGTACAAGATGTAGCACATTTACATCTCGTACAAAGGTGTACAAGATGTACATTAAAGGGCATCTTGTACACCTAAGGTTTGTTTTTTTTGGAGGGCTTTAGGAGAGCAACAGTTTGGGAGCAGTCGTGTTTTGACAGTGTAGTTACCGTGGCGAAGGTGTAGGATAATCCCAAAGAGGTGGATTATTTTCCCTTTTTTTTTTTTTTTCCTGTTTTCCTATGCCTGTCAAGTTTGTGAAGTAATTAGCAGAGTCCACCACATCTCTCTAATGAGCAAGAGCTCAGCTTCCTCAGCAGAGTATGCATTTTTCTAATAACCCATTAACATGTTCCCTGTGATTATTATCTGAATGAGTGGTTTTGTCACACTTGCAGACATAACCACATAGCATTTGGGTTTGCTCCAGCGTTCTTTGGGAGTTGTCCAAAAGCAATAGAGAATTAGGCGGTTCATGTTCCTGTCCGTGCTGTTAGAGGCTCATTTTCTCTAATATTTGCAGGACACATCCACGTGGCATGCAGCACGATGGAGAAATAAAGCATCATTTTGTGAGAACTATTACACTGTAACAACTCATTTTCAGATCTGTGTGTGAATAAAAGAGCTTCTGTTTTGACAGCTTTACTTTGCAATAAATCAATGATTTCTCATTTGAAACACTAGATGACATTGAATTTTTGCTTTTCTGTGGTTGCTTTTCAGATTGATGCAGACAAAGGCAGTCAGGTTCAGTAACCTCAATGAATTATTTTAATGCAATACATAAGAGCACGGTGATTCTTGTAGCTCTTTGGTTTTATGTGGCTCCTAAAACGATGGCATTTGACCACTTGTGGAGAGTAACCTGTTGCTCTCCAATATGACCTCATAGACAGAATCATTAGCCCGTACCTCTGGTTGTAGCACTACTGAAGCTAATGGAGTGTTTCATAATCCTAATTTCAATAAGGGTGTGACTTAAGATTCTCGTTCTGTTTAAAGCTGGCCCTGGAATGTCTGGAGTCAAAGAATTATTCATTTTAACCCTATCAGCTGTCACACGAGGACCTGTTTAAATCCAACAACAGAGACACACACACACACACACACACACACACACACACACACACACACACACACACACACACACACACACGCACACACACGCACACAGTCGGTGACAAAATGACAGGTTGTTCAAGTATTCAGCAGCAGCCACACCATTTATATATCAGGCTTCTTCATCTTCATGTGACTTTCACTTGTTTTGGGAAATTTTTCACTGGAGATGCAAAAACAAAAAACAGAAAAAAAGGAAACAAATGCTTGGAATTTCTGGTGAAATGGTTTCTCCATCTCACTCTACTTGAGCTGAATTCATTTAGAAAAGTTTTTGATAATTGTTCTTTCTGTAAAGTATTTTGACTTTATATAACATGCATCCAAGTACAAATGCTTTACTTGAGAGTTTTCTTTTCTGGAGCCAGTAATTTATCCCATGATAAAAGAGGCAATCCCGGTTTTTCTCTGAACAGGAGCGCATTCACTTAGCAGAACATTCCAAGGGCCTCAAGGGCCCTGCAACTTTTAGATGTGCCTCTGCTGCACCACACCTGTATAGAATAATTGTGTCATTAGCAAGACTCTGGAGAACTGATCTACACAAGGAGGAGGTAATTAAGCCATTTTATTCCAGTGTTTTGTACCTGTGGCACATTTAAAAATTGCAGGACACCGGCCCTTGAGGACTGGAGTTTGACACCCCTGCTCTAGAGTGTTGAGCATTATTAAACATCTGCATCAGGAACACCTGATGTTCAAGATGTGCCTGTAAAATATCTCACACTACTAAGGTAGTTGATGGTTCCATGATCCAAATCAGCTCTACATCCTGACTGGAGTACTGGTGCAGTGGGACTTTGGCTATGCTGCCATTCCTTAGTACACCAGCTTTTTGCAGGTTTTCATTGAAATTCTTTTTAGTGGCACACATTTTTTTTTGTTAGACCTCTTCCACAGTCATAAACTCTTCTCCATCTACAAATTGGTCTTCAACCAAATCAGGAGATGCTGTTGCTCCCTTTGCCTCCCCCCAAGAGGCAGCTGGACAGACTGAACCGGAACAAGGCTGCGGGTCCAGATGGTGTCAGCCAAAGAGTCTGCAGCATCTCTTCACAACCCACAAGAAGGTTCTGTTGATGTGGAAGACATCTAGCCTGGTTCTGTTGCCAAAGAAACTCACCTCAGAAGAAACCTCAGAAGACACAGGTGGATACCTCAACAATCATAGGAGGGAGAAGTCTCTGGAGATAACAATGGTCACAACAGTCCATAGTTTATGTCTGACCAGGTGGTCAGCAACACAGGGGCACCATCACCATTCCTCTCACTTTGTACACTTTAGACTTCCAGCACAAGTTCGACTTCTCAGATTACTCTGCAGAGATGATCAAGAAGCTGAGTACAGAGAGTTGGTGGATCACTCTGTGGCATGCTGTGGGAATAATCTCATCTTGAACATGAACATGAACAAAACAAATGAGATTCAGCTCATCAATCTTGCACTTTGCCTTTCTTCCATGTACTTGAACAGACAATGCGTACATTTAGCTATTTTGACCATGAACATTTTTAAATCATACAGAAAACGCAGTTATAGAGCAGTCAATTGTAAAACTAAATTTTCTCCTTGTTAGTACCCATTTCAGTTGTCAAGATGATGGGCGAGGCATTGCTTGACTTGCCTCCCTTGATTGCATGTCACTGCTTGACAGTGACAGTTGTCTGGTCATTAGGGTCAAATGTTGCTCTCAAATCACCAAATCAGTCCTGTACAGTTCAAAAGCCATAGCTTACCCCCTCATCCTGGTCTGTCTTTTGTCTGCTGGATGACTCATTAGCTTTGGTATTGCTCTGGACTCTCTGAGCTCAATCTTTGGAATGTAAAAGTTGAATTTGTGACTTTGCTCTGAAAATGCTTGGCATTGCTGCATATCTCTTTGAGAACCTGCTCTGCTCCTCCTTTGTAAAGTAGATCTCCAACATGGCAGCATGTTAACGATGTACTTGGAAAGAAATAAAGTGCAACTTGATCAGACAATATGTCATTCATACCTGTCAGTCCAATGCGACAATTTTACCTGAATCGTCATGTGAAGGTGCTAAGATGCTGATGTCTCCACTCAGGTGGGTTTGTTATGGCTTGTGTGTGTTTTACTAAGTGTGCAATGACCGCTGTCTAAATCAATTTGAGTGTAAAGCTAAGGACATATTTTCAAAGTGGGCCAGTTCACCAGTTACTCCCTCCTGTGCAGTTAAGGGTCAAGGGGAGGATTAATGACTAATGAATTAACCTGTGGCCTCATGCATATATGTGTGTGCTTACAAAATAAGCAACCTGGGACTTTTGACCAGCACGGAGAAGTTTCTGGCGATAACCATGCTGAGTGTCTAAACTGAGTGGTGGAGGCTGTTTTAGTCACAATAATTTACTCTGTAAAACTGTTGTGGAAAATGTCAAAATAATCAAAAGCATACAAGGGATCTCCGAGATTAAAGGCCATTCCCTTTCTTGTCGGATTACATGAATGAGAAATAATTTAGGGATAATTTACATAGTAAAAGAGCAGCTGTTTGAATAGTTCATACAACTAAGTTGTTTAAAATTTTTAGTTCTACTCCTTTTTCCAAGTACAGGTTATTCTTTTTGAGGAGATTTTGTAAAACAAATTTAAAAAATTGAAGTAAAACTTTTATATAATGCTTTCTACAATGTTACACTCCTCACAAGAATTATTTCTCATTTGAAATATTTTTATTTTACATTTTTTAAACATTTGTAGAACAATTTGTAAAACATTTTTAAAACAATGGAATGACAATTTTACAACATAAATGGAACAATGTAAATGCCCGTTATGTGTGTGTGCGCATGTGTATCCTCCTCACCCACAGTTCAAAATAGATCAAGCAGATGGATTAGAGCCAGTTTCTAAATGTGACTAATGTGTGTCTAACTTCTGGAAAAATACTTACTCTCTTTATAAAAACACTTTTATTGATTTATTAGTTTACAAGTATTCTTGTTTCAGATTTTTGCATTTATGTATGAGTTGGAAAACTGGACAAATACAAACCTTGAATTTATACACATTTATTGACTTACTAATTTAGATCTCTACACATGCATTTTTAATTGACAATAATCTCACCTCATACATAACTCCTTGTGTTTCCATAGCCACTAAAACAAACAAGAACCTGACACAGGTTGCTTGACATCATCATCGATGATATGTTCTTATCTTTGATGTCATAAATGTTCACAGAGAGACAAGAACACAAGAATTCTCAGTTTGCTTCTCAACTTGGTTGGAGGCAGATCGATTCCAGAGAGACGACTTGAAACTGATTCTACAAACCATTTTAGCTGAACACCAAATCAAGAGGATTTTGATATTTATGGGTCCTTGGATTTCTTGTTATGAAGACAGTTGAAAAGTTATTAGGATAAAACATAAGAGGCAACGATGGTTTAGTAGAGAGCTCTGAGGACGAGAGATCAAAATACTTTGCTTTTGACATTGAACCCTGAAGACAAAAAGGACATGGGAGATTCTTCTAAGGATGAGAAAGTTACTGTCAAAACATGGAGGAAAAAAGGAGAGCATTTCTGGTTTATCAAGTCTGATCATGATGAGTTTCATTTTATCTGTGCTGTAAACTAAGAGCTGTGACTTAGTCTGTGAGTTATGATAACCTTCATCAGGTGAAAACTTAACATTTTGTCTAGTATTGTTTTGGTCATAGAAAAACATGTTTTGACAATTTGAAACATTTAAAACACTTCTCTTTCCTTTTTTGTGTGTATTGTAGATGCTTGCTGTTATTTCTGACATATTAGTGATTAGTGTAAATTTGACTCAGCTTTAAATGTTAAAATAAGTAAAATAAATAATATATAAACATATAAAAATAATAAAAAAAAATAAATAGTAATAACATAAAAAAATTTAATGAAATAATAAAGTATGAAATAAAGTGTTAAAGTATTCTTTCAAAAAGCAAAAAAAAGTGACATTCCAACCTTAAAGCTGTTTGCTGCGTCTTTATGACCAAATTATACATTTCCACCGGTCAGTAAATGTCCTTAAACAATCTTTCATAAAAAGATAAAAACAGGCACAATGCTCTGTTTTTATATTTGGCATCACTTCTGAATGTGATTTTTATCAATGTGCCTATGTGTTCAGCACATACAGACTGAACGCATAGCCGTTCAGCACATACAGACTGAACGCATAGGCGTTCAGCACATACAGACTGATCGCATAGCCGTTCAGCACATACAGACTGAACGCATAGGCGTTCAGCACATACAGACTGATCGCATAGCCGTTCAGCACATACAGACTGAACGCATAGCCGTTCAGCACATACAGACTGGCTGCCCAATGACAAATCTGCCAGCTGCACCTCGACTGCAGGGGACATGACACGCCTACATGGACTGGTGCAGATGATGACAATTGTGTGACTCTGCCCTTTTAAAGCCCCGCTGTGTCACTGGCATTTGTTTCTTTGTGTCTCTGTGTATCTGACACCTAAAAATATATATTTTTTTTCTTTTGAATTATTGTGTTAAAACTTAGGTCAAAATTTAGATAGCTAAAAAAATACTTTAATAACATATTTGCATGAGAAGCACCAGCAAAAGAAAATTGTTTTCAAAATTAACTAAACAAAAATTGAAAATAAACTTTATCTATTCTGAGATAAAGTTGAGAAGCTACAATACAAAAATAAAATACATTTTCAAAAGGGGATTTCAATGTTACCATGCTAGAATTGATCTGATACTGGTAACGACTTGGTATCGGCAAGCCGACATTTTTGATCGACTTGCCCACCTCTAACAGTAGCCCTGTCTTAGAAACATGAGGATTTCTAGCAGGTATTTTGATGTCAAGAAGAAAAAAAAACACATCTATACAAAGGTGGCCAACATTATTGGGGAGTCATTTATTTTGTTATGACAACAATGCATATGTACAGTAAATCATAAAATACTAATTGATTTGCTTTGACTTTTCCTAAATGATTCCTGTCAGTACTGGAGGGAAAAAAAAGAGAAAATCCTGATCAGGTCATTTCTACTAAATTTGTCCACATTTTGAAAGAATTAGATACTTATTAGTTTCACTAACTAGTATCTTTGTCAAAATGCAATGGTCACCCAGGGTGTTTAAAATGATGCTTATTTTCTGTGTGTATGCATGCATGCGTGTGTGTGTTTTCTTTCCTAAGAACTGAAATTATTTAGACCCTGTTCAAAAGAGTTTAATCCTTTAGCCAGTGGAGTCATGCTGTAATGAGAAGAAATGTATTTCATATGTTCATCCACATAAAGTACACCATATCATCTAAAAAAGACATTAGAGGAGACAGTAATTATGGTTTTAGAAAATATTTTTATGCTTTTAAGAGTTTATGATATGATTCTACAGGTCAATTGGGGTCAACTGTACAGTACAATAACTACTGCAGAATCTTAATAAACATCATAGCTCAAAGCTCAATAGCTGTTGAAACAGCATTCTGACCTCACTTTCCCACTGGAACAGCAAAAACCTCCACCAACATACAGATGATTGTTAGGCTAGGACAGTTACATAACTTATTAATTCGCTCAGCCGAAGCTGTTTCCTGTCTTGCTTGCTGCATTTTATTCTCTTCAGCAGCAAGATAACAAAATCTTCTAACATCTTCCAGGCTTTAATTTTAGATATCAGCCCTGTTGGAACATGCAGCACCTCAGTAAATACCACCAAGTACCACCAAACTGACAGTCAGTTTAATACAAAAGAATTTGGACTAGTTTCACTGCTGAGGTTATTCAAAACCTCAGCAGAAAAGAAAAGAATGGGCAACATTCTGTTGGTGTGGTTACGGTTGTTTGGAGGAGTTGAATTTTTGAAAACGGAAAAATAGGGCACTGTCTGTTTGTATCATCAAATCTTTAAAACCTGTAAATGTTAAAAGTATAAAAACAATCAGAATCTGCCTCTCTAATTGTTTACCAAAGTGGCTGGTAAACATTCTGTGTGGCGCTACTGCCACAAATCAGTCTGATGGTAGAACTGCATTCTAACAACACCAAAATTTAACAATAGTAACAGTTTTAACAATACACTTAAAACCCTAGAAGTACACAAAATAACATAAACTGGATCTGCAGTATGTGACGGACAAAAGAACTACTGCCTTACATACAAGTGTGTACTGTTTTCTGGATTACAAATTCATTCAACAGGTACATGTAGACATGATGAGTGACAGCTTATTGGCTGCACTGAAAATCAGAGTAAGCACTTTGGCTTCAAAGATTATCTAAGCAGGAACCATTTTAGTTTCAAAACAAAAGGTTTAATGATATTAATTTAATTATATGGAAGTTTCACTGATGAAATTGAACTGACTTTTGAGAAAAGTCAAGTTTTTTTTCTCCAAACCACTTCTTCATTCAAAATATTTGTGTATGTCAACATGTGACAGGTTCATTCTAAATCGTAAATGAATGAAATATTCCAATAAAAAAGTAAGAAAATAAATAATCAGAGTGTTAACAGCCATCAGTATTGTTCCCACATTCACATTCTGACAGGTGAATGCGTCACCACTGGCGCTTGTCCTTTGTTCACCGTTGAACACTGTGCTCCTTTCTAGTTGAAACAACTGATTTTCTCAAATGACTTCTGTTCGTTTGTTAATTATCTTGTAAAGAGTTTATGTGCGAATTTCTGGTAGAGCTCCAGTGTTTTGGGACAACACTTTGACAACCGTGGAGCTGAGAGTTTGCAACTTCAGAGAGTAGATATTTCCTCTCTAATCTCAGTGAATTATGTTATCTGTGCAAAAATACAATCTGCTAAGACAGATAGTTCTTCATTATTTATATAAAACATATACAAACAAATAAAACTAAAATGATTTATAGATTTCCTAAAACCAGGCCACAAATGTGTCACTTGAAATAAGCTGAACCCTGAAGTTATGCTGCAGCTGTATTCCAAAAGTAGAGCAAACTGCATGTATAGGTTCATGAACACACACACCTTGCATCATCCGTGAAGCTTGATAAGCTCAGTTCCTATGTGTAAGAAATGCTTTCCACAACCGTGGCGGAGAATATTAATAATGAAAAGGGACACCTTAAACTTCAGGCATAAATATTTATACTTTTTACCTCTTTACTCTTGCAAACTTGCAGACCATGGCACGGTTTGTTTTCATGTCTGCAGTAAACTGAGGTACATTTCCAACCCAGTGTGCAGGAACCAGAGTGATCATCACAGAGTTAGACCCGTTCCAATTTTCAAATCTTCACACCCTTAAAAATTTTTGAAATTTTGAAGCTGAGTTTTTAGTTGCCCTTTAACAATTATAACCCCGGTAACCTTGAAGCGTGTTGAGTGTGCTCATTTCATAATGAGCAGCAGTAACTCCTCATTAAATACTTACTTTCAAGGGACCTAAATGGCATAAATGGGATCAATCCAATCTTCTGACAGGATCAAGCTGCTTTGTAATTGCAAATGGGAATCCAGCCACCACATAATTGGTTGCTTTTTGTGTGCGTGCGTGTGTATGCGTGTGTGTGTGTGTGTGGGGGTGTGTGTGTGTGTGTGTGTGTGTGTGTGTGTGTGGGGGGGTGTGTGTGTGTGTGTGTGTGTGTGACTGGATAGTAAATGCCTACGGGAGCCCGTTTGAACTCAGTGAGTTATGTATCATTTTCTCATTTGGTCATTTGGTTAATTTGATAAATATTGAAAGTAATTTGATATCAGTCTCAGTGTGAATCGCAGGGAGCCAACACAAAGCACAAAGGAGGGGAAATGGTTTGTTGAAGGTGCTTCAAAATTTGGAAGCAAAACACAAAAACTAGTCTGGTGTAAAACTTTAAATTGACATGATCAGCAACCGATCGCTTTGTTTCAAAATAATTAGTTCTATCCAGAGAGTTGGAGTAGGTGACCTGCCACCACATGACCACAGAATCTCTACATCTCCTTCTGTTCAGTTATGAGCATTTTAATATTCTACCTCCGGACTTTAAGTTCGCTAGTTCATTTTCAGGTCATCTGAAAGAAAATACATTACAGCAAACTTACATAGAATGGAAGCCATTTTAATTGTGGGACATTTGGTTTAAAAGATGCATATTTCACCGGAATTATGACATTGTATATTTAAGTAGGAGATTTTCGGAATGTTCTCACACAATGAAAGTGTTAAAGTAATTTTCTAAAAGGGTCATCGAAGATGCAGCTTCTCCCTGACAAATTCTTAATTTTTGTGGCTTATCCTTTTACCTAAAGTTTAATTACTTAAACGCTTTCAAATGAAAAAAATCCCGCTTGAACAAATATCTCCACTCATTTCAATTGTCTGACATCGTGTCTGCTGGTTTCTCTGGGCACTGTTTTGCATACACGGTTTGTTTTCCGGAGCCATGAAGTTTGATTATTATGGAGCACTTCTTCCTGCACTCGAGGGCATTGAAGCGAAAGTTGGTGAACGAAAGTCTTTGTATGCTGATATTTATCTTTGACTATTTATAAGCAAGGTTATTTTTCCTAGTCGTTACAGTTTTATCGTTGTTTTCTTTCGGAAGCAGCCACATTTTGAGCGATCCTGGCAGGAGATGTCATGTCCCATAAGCCCAAACCCTCTGCGATAACATCAGACTTCAGTCTATCATTTCACTCATCAGAAGGTGTCGTGTTGTTGTTTAAAGCCTGGGAGCCCCATGTCATTGACCCTCTAACCTGCTGGCAAATTTAGCAAAGAATCAAATGTTTTCAGTGTTCTTCATGTGACCATCAGCAGACAGAAATGATTTTGTTCTGTTCAGTAGCTCTCTGTATGCAGAGCTGCATCGACGTAGTGTTGCATAGACGTGACTTATGCTGTCTCATATATCATCACTTGAAATGAAGTGATAAGTTCATTTTGTTTGTGGATCATATTCATTTGTTAGTTTAACCTTAGTGGGCTACAAATTAATACCGGCGACATCAAATTTTAGGTAGGAAGCTGCAACATTAAATTTTACTCCGGGGGATTGTTTTTTTTTTTCTTATTTAAAAAAAAAAAAAAAAAAAATGTTAAATCACAATTTAGATTTAGTTCTTTAGAAAAACAGTTGTGTTTGTGATGCGTTTAAGGCAAAACCTGTTTGTCCTCGCTGAACGTCAAGTCAGCTGCCCTGTATCTGGGTCAGCCCATTAGCCCCCCGCCACACACGGCCCTTCACTGCCTTTCAGAAAGCTGCTCAGCAAGCTTTGCATCACCTGTGGAATACATGATGGAAGGCATGGGGGACAGAACTCTAAGGTTTTCTTATGGGAGCGCGGTGGGGGGTAGAGAACACTTAAAAAGTCAAATTTTGCAAGGTAAATTTTTCCCTCATTGTGTTAGACGTTCGCATAAAGGACAGACAAATTGCTTGACGTTATTTCAATGATTGCGTTTTCTTTCTGCAAAGGTCATTCTGCAACCATTTCAACCGATTACAGTTGTATTTTGTTTTAAAAAGATCATAAGGTGGGGCGTGCTGTGGTGGCACAGGGGTTTAGCACGCCCCACGTTTGGAGGCCTCAGTCCTCGACGCGGACGTCGCGGGTTCGACTCCCGGTCCTGGCGACCTTTGCCGCATGTCTTCCCCCCTCTCCTCGCCCTCTTTCCTGTCTGCCTACTGTAAAAAATACGAGCCACTAGGGCTGCAAAACCTCTTCGGAGGAAGAAAAAAAAAGATCGTAAGGTAAAAATAGGAAAGTAAATTATATTTTTGTAAATGTATGTCTGTGCTTTATAACTTAGAGTGCAGCAAGTCGTCACAGGTTGTTGCTGTGATGGCTTTAAGCAACTGCTGATCGGGGGTCAACTACTCTCACAGTCATTAGGTTATTGGTGCCGGTCATTTTAGTTCTTCAATATTTTTCTGTGTAACTTTTCATTATTATTTTACATTTTGGTCATTTTGCACCAACCATTCATCTGGTCATAACGTGCAAATGGACATTTCTAATGGACTATCCTTTAACATCTGATTTAAAGTTATTTATTGTAATCTCTTCCTAAGTCCAATAAACAATAGAGTTGTTTTGGTTTAATTAGTGGTCATAATCTTGATATTCAAATTGATCAAAACTAAAATAAACGGAGTCAGCGTGGAATATAAATGTGGTGTGGAGTGGTGACAGCCAATGAAGAAACATAGGCATGCCTGGCCCTGTCATAATAAGACATTTTACTGGACGATAAATTGTCCCAGAACTGATTGTGCTAAATGATAATATTGTTGTTTTGAGAAGATTTTCAAGTAGTACAATTTTAATAATGGCTTAAAAATGCAAGAACACATTTTTAAAGATCAATAAACTTTTAAATACTAATTAACATTTAAACACTGGAACTGGAAGATATTTGGAATAACCAAAATAAATAAAAAACAGAAACAACAAATAAAATAAAGCACAAAGTCTCTGTAAACAAAATTATCTTTCAAAAAAAGGGGATAGTTGAGACCAAAACACCAGACCGAAGACTGTTATTCAGTTTTTGGTAAAAAGAGAAAAAAGATAAATCAAGCAAATGAAAATGATTGAGTTTCTTTTACTTCATTGTGCAATTAGTTGATTTATTGTTTACTGTGACAGTAATGCCCATTGCACACATGTAGTTTAACATAGAATATTCAATTTATAGTAATTTCATTCATACATACAATGTGAATAATGTTTAAGAAAAATAAATAAATAAAAATGTCTCTATTAATGTCTCGATCTCAGGAAATGAAGCCTGAATTTCAGTTTTAAGCTTATTATTTTCAATAGCCTTTATTTAAGAGAGTGAGTTATTTCAAACAAATTTTTATTTACAATAAGTAAATAACACACATAGCAACATTGCTGAGCTCATAAAGCAAAACAAACAAAATAACACAAAATAACAAAATAAATTAGACATGAATCATTCTCGCTGAATCGTGCAAGTTTCAGGCAGAACCTTCTTTAACTGCATCATTTGAACTGCTGGTCAAATGACTGCAGCCAAGGTTGATCCAACTTGGCCACTTTGCTGCTTGCTACAGTAATTAACTATTTACCAGCAAGTCTGTGAATCTGTACTTAGTAACATATTAGTAACATACTGTCAATATATTATATTATACAGTTTATATTAAAATTAAAAGGTTATTAAAGTGTTTAGATACTAAAAAGCTGTATTAAATCCTGCCTATAAACACTAGTTTGGTCCTTGAAACACAAAGATGACAAAACCATTGCAGGGAGGCTACCGGTGCCTTAGCCTGCCTGCAATGGTTCGAAACTCTTAAAATAAATGAAGGGTGAAATCAAAAAAAGACACATAACTCTATGCAACCATGTCCCATGTTGTAGTCTTCACACCCACACACTCTACCCCTGGGTAAAACATCCTTTATTCGGTGGAAAAGAAGAAACAAGGGAAATACCAGCAGAGGAACCGATTTCTACTGACAAACATATTGACATACTTGGAAGTCTTATGACAGTGCTTGAGATAATGAAGAAAGCATTATCTTTTTGTGCATATATGCTTTCTTCATTAATATTCTTGTATTATTGTATTGCATTTTTCATGAAGTGTCCCCTAAATAACTTTTTAGATAGTTGTCAGTTATACTCCTCTACCAGAGTGCAAAGGTTTTAAACCATTCCCTGTTTCATTTCCTATTTTGCCTTCAGTGAGCAAGTTGTTAACAACCTCATGGAGGAGGTGGGGCCTGGGAGCAATGGATGGAAGTGTGGGAGAGGCCACCAGTATATATTGGTATATATACTTTCCCAATATATGGAGAAGTGCATATTACTTTAAGCTCTGAAGATATTTGGGGGCATGTTTTATGGAGGATTTTGCATGTTAAAGGCTTTCCCCTTTAACATGCAAGACAAATTTACAGCATATCTGAAGCACTCTGATGGAAGTACTATTAAATAATTCAAATAAAACTGGAACCTTGTGAATCAGAACGGAACAAGTCTGGGATAATCAGCCTTGTAGCTGCACAGCGCCAGGAACATAACTTGTTTTTAACACCTTGCTTTGAGGGGAACTTAGCAAAACCGTTCCAGATGGGGTTTTCTGCTGGCCTACTTTCCATCTTCTGTTCTGAATCACAGATGGCAGAAAGGCGGCACAATCAGCTACTTTGCGTTAAAGTCCTACAAATAAAGTGTGATGGTGAAGCAAAGCGCTCACAGGGGAGCAGCTGGACCACTGTAAATCCTAGCAGCACCAGAAGACATGAGTCGTGCACCCACATGGTCTACAACTCCTAGGGGAAACAAGTACAGTATCCTTCACTAAAGAACCTTATGTTGATTAAAATGAATGTGACAAATATGACAGTCTGGCAAACTTAAATCTTATGGCATCCGGGTGTTTAATGAGGAGCTTAAAGTTGCAGAAATAACACGTTTTCACACTTGCTCTGATAAATGGGTTCATTTTCATATCAAATGCTGATGCCAGTGCAAGACATATAAAGACTGTGTAATCAGATTGACAACATGACATTGGACAAGTTGTCTGGGGGGTTTTATCAGAAAGAAGTGACTGGACCTGTCAGGCTGTGTCACGCCACCAGCTGTGAGGGCCTGGCTGACATCCAGTGTGACACCACCCGTGGTCTTTTGTCATCTCTGCTCTCCGAATGCTGCAAAGTAAATGTGGTGGACAGGTATTTTCACAACACATGATCCTCAAAATTGCCATAGCTGCTATGTAAAAAAAAAAAAAAAAGCCTGGATATTTGGAGATTGGCATGCCTCTGTGAAATGTTTTAGGTTTTAGCAAGTTGGGCAGATTGGTGGCGAACGGTGGTGAGACGGTGTTTGTTAAGTCACAACCCAGGGCCAAGACGGAAAGGGCGTTCTAATATTATCCAGTAGGAAAATGGGAGCTTATTTATGTCTATGAATAAAGCGAAACAGTGAGCTTTGGAATTGCAGTTGTGGAAGCGTTGTTCTTTGTCATGGAATAAAAATGCTCCCCCTGCATTTAGCTGGACAAAAGACGTTGTGTGTCAGTTCTGAGTATCTCTGAGGAATCTCCTACCAATGGGGAAACATTCTCAGCCTGATAAGATAATTACACAGAACCAGAGGAGAGTAGGAAAAAACCTTCAATTTAATATGCAAACAAAAAGGAAAATTACACTGCCATGGCCATTTATTAATGACTGTTTGTAGTATAACTGTTATTCATTTAGATTAAGACTTCTTGTGGTTAATTATAAGTTGGGTAGAGCAAAACACAGAGGCTGAAGACTTAAGATTGAAATTAAGGTTCATCTTCCAACAGAACCATAACACTAGAGCTATTAGAAGTCTAGCATCTCAATATCTAACATATTGAGGTATCAATGGCCCATTCAAGAGAAGAATGAGCTAAATAAATTCAGCCATGTATAGACTTACCCCAAAAAAAAATTAAAAAAAAAAATGCAACAATAGTGAAAAGTCATTCTACAAAGGATTTAGTCAGGGAGGTTGGATGCCAATCCTGACCACACTTTTCAGATCTATATTCAAAATATGTTTTGTTAAAGTTATGAAGTCGATGTATCATATTTTTTTTCTTCTCATCTTGACTGCATTGTGCTGCTTTGAGTCACCCTGATAATATTGTAATAAAATACATTTGAGCTTATGGTTGTAACGTGTAAAACGTTCAAGGAGTACGGATATGTTTGCAAAGGAAGCTGTTCAAAAACAGGCTGGATGTGTAGAGCAGCTTTCTGTTACTCTCCTGCTGCCGTTTAGATCTAGAGGACAGAAGTCACCAAGGGCCAATTTATAAAACCGTTTCTTCCTGTTTCCAAATGAAGGGATGTTTCCTGTTTTTCTCCACCAGTAAGGGCTAAAAACAATGTTTTATCTAAAAATAAGATGGATATTGACAGATTATGTCTTATATCTGTATCAAAGGACTGTACTCTGAGCTTTTGCGTCTCTCTTGAAATTGCTTCAGTGTGACATGCAAGGAGATTAGTTGTGCTGACCATCGACTGCTGTCACAGTCTTTATTTATAAGCACATTACCAGCAAACCCAGTAGTGAATTGGGAATGTAATCAGTTCCTTTTTATTAAGGCTTCATCTTGTTCAGACTTTTTTATTGGTTTCCTCTCTGAGTAGTTATATTTGCATTTTATTTTTAAGTTTCAATGTAGTTGTGTAGTTTATGTTGCGTGTTTCTCTGGAAGACAACCAGGAACCATCACAAACCTCCTCTAACCCGAGACATGGAAGATGTTCAGAGCTCATAAACTTCCGTAGCACACACCAGCACACACACACACACACACACAGACAAATAATCCATCCATCCATCCATCCATCCATCCATCCATCCATCCATCCATCCATCCATCCATCCATCCATCCATCCATCCATCCATCCATCCATCCATCCATCCATCCATCCATCCATCCATCCGTCCATCCGTTTTCCGGTCACCCTTCTCCCTAACGGGGTCGGGAGGTGCTGGTGCCCATCTCCAGCTGCATTCCGGGTGAGAGGCGAGGTACACCCTGGACAGGTCCAGACAAATAATTACAACCTGTATTTCCTCCCTTTCCTAGGGGACTCATCTTTATTTAATACTCTCCTGTTAGCTAGCATGGCTCCCGCTGCTCAACCAGGGATCTCACAGATTTCTGATTCCTGGGATCATGTCCTCTGTTTCAGAAACTTATACATTTACAAGAACACACCTGACCAACACAAACAGGGTGTGGATTTTTCTTTTTTTTTTCACTAACAATTACAATTAAATTACTAAAAAACCTGCTGATATTTTCTATAAGTACATCTAATGTTGCAACAGTAGGTTGCCACTGGGAAAATTTTTCCAGTGTTGTGGTTGTCCAAACCCAGTTGTTGTTCCCCAGCAGTGGCTTTGGTTTAATGACGTAACACTTGGTGAACTCTTCTCCACAGAACTGACGATCAGAAGATCAAAAAGCAGACTCGCTGTGAACGATGGGCCCCTCAATCCCAGCCGACCCTGTCCTAACTTTCCTCCCTAATAATCTGCTTAAAGCACAGAAGTCAGACATTATGCGGCTGAGCAGGCTTTCATTCTTCTGCTACAAATGAGGTTTTAACTTGCCTTAGGACAGCTGTGTTACCTTTTGACAGGTCTACCATCTCAGTCAAACTCGTAACCTTCCCTCGTCTCCTGAGGGGATCACATCAGGCCCCGGACAGACACTTTTTACTGAAAGAGAAAGCCCATCTGGAACTTGGCTTCCCACCTCTTTGGCTTAATGAAATACCGATAAGAAACTCCTTTAAGTACTGATAAGTATCTCTGTCTTAATCACCTCAGGGATGGATTATTGCTTCTCTGTCGCCCAGTCTCTGCTGTTTAATCTACAGCTTATATAAAATTCTGCAGCCAGCCTCCTAACTTATATCAGAAGAAGATGCAGAATCAAGGTTCTCCCATGGCAGTTAATGTCCTCTGGCTTTCTGAAGAAACAGAGTTTCATTTGTTTTCATTCTTTGTTTTTGAAGCTTTTGCTCTCAAGTTTTACAAGCTCTTTGGCTGCTTTTTGAGTTTCATTCACTTCAGTTTTATTTTTGCAGCGTTTCACAATGCGTCTTTTTAAATTTACTTTAAAAAAAAAGTAAATTCAATCCATTCATACATCCATTCAACTGATCATATTTATCAAACAATGCATCAAGGTCAGTTTATAATTCAAATTAGTAAAACCTTGTATATCTAAGGAAACACAGCACTCTGCATCAAGTGGAAAATAATAAAGGGCAACTCCGAACAAATGTGTTTTTTGCAGGAACTCTGTCTTTCAGAACTTTTCCAGTTTTCCAGATTAGAGCAGAATGTTGCTTCTCCATGTCTGGATCTGGTTCTGGGGACGTAAACAACAACAACAACAAATCTTTATGGTCATGTAGAACATAAAAATATATTATAACCCACAGCTTAGTGTACTAATACTGTAGTGCTGTGCATTAGTGACCACGCTTTGTAATATAGCTATTAACAGATTTCACCTTGACATGAAAATATAGGCATTTATTTCAGAAATTCCCAGAATAATACGCATTTTCTCAATAAACATGGTGCCATTGTAATGTGACATCACATAATGAGGTCCAGTCATGCTCTCAGATGCATTTTTACACATTAAAAGGACGGTTCTGGTTTTTGTTCATGACTGGAGACATTTCTCTTATGGCTTCCTGCACACCAACACCACTCACATTGTATGCACTTGATCTTGACTTTTGAACTTGAGTCATGACATCATTTGTGTATTGACTCAGTGGATTGCCATATTTCAGTCCTATAAGTTTGAAACTCTACTTCCTTGTTTCATTGCGTTCTTGGTGTTTTATTTGTTTTTAATCTGCAATGTTGTATTTTGCCTTTTATTTCCTTGTAAGCGTCTGGGGTTTTGTTTTAAAGCATTTTAAAATTATGAACATTATTATTTGGTTGAATGTCACAGAGATTCAAGGCAAACTTATTCAAACCAGCTCCACCTGGTGACGGCCTGCAGCATTTGTAGAGATGTCCGGATCCCGGGTGACGTGTTGAAGTCAGAAGGCACAGCTTTTGTTGAATTTAAACAAATGAATATGAGATTAAGCAACACAACATGTGCCAGACTATTGGCTGCTTTTCAAATGACAGTATGCCAAGTAGCATTGCGGTATTTCAGCTTGCCAAGCTGCTATTTTCATTCATATATTTTAGATATTTTTTATGAAACCATCCACTAAACAATTGCACAACTGCTGAGCTCCTTTGGTGACCAAAGAGGGGAGAATTTTTCTTCGTAATTTTTAAGTACGTCTTTTGAGCCACTACAAACACAAACTCAGATGAGGCGATGAGCTGAGATATCTGAATGGAGCTTGACAGGGAAACTGTTTGTTACAAGCAGATCGTTCAACCAAATACACACACACTGCCACTGCAGCATGAATAAAAGATATTTCAAACAGAGACTATTAGAACATTCAATGCTTTCTAATCCAGTTTAGAAAATTATTGATTTTGTTTTTTCTAAGTTCATTTGTAAAATAAAGACGAATACCAGAGTTCATCCAAAACTAACAGGTCCTTTTGAATACGAGCATTTGATTTCCCTTCGAATTAAATGAATAGGACAATACATTGTTTATTGTGTACACCCAACAAATAGAGATGTTAGCACCTTGGACCTTCATAGCTCTGAGCACTCACCTATTTCTAACACACAAATCTTATTGAGTTGGTTGGGATTAAGTAAATGCAACTTATGACTGTGTTTTTGTGGTTTTTTTCTATTATTTCTTGTATCTGGCTTTAAGTAATCAGGTCTGCTTAAAAATGGGAATTGTATTGTGTTTAAGTTGGAAGCATAAAAAAATTCGAAATGAAAATAATTTACTATTATTATTATTATTATTATTATTATTATTATTATTATTATTATTATTATTATTATTATTGACTATCTGATCAAAATTAGGATAAATCCTTTCACAGCGAGCTGAACATGTGGTTAACAACTCCGTCAGTTACCTGAGGAAACCGAGGCAACGCATTTTGAAGGACAGTAGTCAGAGAGTGGCTGAAACCTCTGAAACTTCTCAGAGGTTTGAAAATTTCCTCTGCTTGGGGAGAAAAATCTGGACGGCTCTCAAAGTGAAACGAGAGTCCGATACTGATGCCGACTTTCCTGCAGAGGAAAGCGTTTTAAAAGAAACAAGAGGACGAAGGTCTCATCTGTGCTTGTTTGTTTTTTCGTCTTTATTGCTGCATAGGTGCAAAGGCGTTGTGACATTTTTTAACGGATGGATGATTCAATCATTTTATTAAGCACAAATAGGTATTCATTATAATTTTTATTAAATATGTATCTTTATCTTTTAGGAGCAGTGACCAATTCTAGCCATTGTTTTGATTTTGATAAAAAGATAACCTGCATGACTGGGACACTATGAACAATAATGTGATGATGTAGAAAATGAGCTAAAAACATCTGGAAATAATTAATTGGATAATCTGAACAAAGAGAGAGGCTTTGTTTTCAAATAAATAGGCTCAGAAACCCTTAAATAATGAGTCAGGCCTTAACTGAGGACAGAAATGAGCAAATGAACAAATAAAAAGTGAGAAGAAAACAATCTTTCTGAATGATAACCCAGCCTAACCTAACACTCACTGAATTCTGCATCTGATTGCAACTTGTTCACTTTACTGCAGCAGATATGAGAAGAGCAAGATGACTGACCTTTTGTGACCTTAAGGGCCAGGTCCTTCTATATTTTTCAAAAATATGTTAGAAAAGTTTTCCAAAATTAGCTGAAAAGGTTGTCAATGAACTTTCTCATATTTTATTATCTTCCTATTTATAAGATGATTCTGAACTGTGTACATACGCCACAAGGAAATCAAGGCTCACAATGTTATTATTGTAGATTTAATGATATAAAAGGGGGGGCGGGATCTAGCTGACCTAAATGGACTGTATATCTTTTTGGCTTACCGGGCCGTGTCAAAATTCATTGCGAGCCACAGTGGCAAAAAGGCTCAGATGAGCTTCACTTGTACCTAAATCCTAACTGGAATTGGATAAAAGTGCTGGATTGCAGAAATGGAAAAGGGACACAGCACCGGGCCATATCTATCCTCAAGCCAAATGAAAACTCAGAATGATGCGTCAATCACAGAACTGACCACAGTGACAGAGAGAGTCTGAGAGTGAGAGAGTCCAGCAATCCCAAAGGCGTTTCACCTTGACAAGGTCAACACAGTGTAAAACCTTCTGTATCAGCGCTTCCACAGAGACAAACAGGCACAGGGGGTGAGTGTGTGTATGTTTGTGTGTGTGCGTGTGTGTGTGTGTGTGTGTGGGCCGGGGGGGTGCACCTTAAACATAGCTTTTGTGCGTCCCTTCAGTTTTCACTGAATGGAGAAATTAGTTTTTGTTCACACAGTGATTGTGAACCATCAAATCCGTTCACCATCTGCAAAGTCATTTCTAATGTACCGATGCACCAATTCACTTTATTCACTTCCGATACTGATACCGACATTGATATTGGTGTCTGAGGTATAGTATCGTCCGATACTGATTGAAAAACAGAACTGAATTGTCTTAAAATATTTCTTTTTAAACACACATTTAAACACACCAATAGCATCCCAAGCTAGATCCAACATATAAAAACAAAGCAACTTTAATTTGTTCAGTCAGTGCAATTAGGAGTAGAACAGCCAATGAAAGATAAATAATAAATTATTTACAACAGGTTGATAAAACATGCAAAAATAAAGTTGGGCTTCAGCTGTAAAGGATTGTTTTGAGTTATTCCCTGCACCTATAGCCGTAGTTTTACTTAACTGACATCACCTATAACTTAAATAAGTACAAAACATTCCACTTTATGCAAGTTTTTTAAAAAAAATCAGATATTTAAATGGGATTTTATGGAATTTTCAAAGACCCTCTAAATTCTAAAGAAACTGATAAACTTAAAAAAAAACCTATGATTATTCACCATGTTGTACAGGAAAAAGAGAATATACTAAACGGGACTCTGCAGGTATCCTTGGTGATCTATTCACCAGTTTTCACTTCACTAAAATAGATGCATGACAGCATATAAACACGTGTAGATTATATATACAAATATAAATATATTCTGTTGAGCTGCAACATGAGCTTGTTACAACAGCAGCTGCTCCAAACTCTCAGAACAGGTCAACTGAATGACACCTGTAAAAAAAACTAAATGCAATTGAATGTTATGTATTTTTGGAAATAACAGCCTATGCAGCTGATCTATGGTTTGGTATTTAAGCTCAGGTAATGATGGCACATACAGCCTGAGTGTTTCTGATACATGAATCAGCCCAAAATGAAACATTTTCTCTCTCAGCAGTTCAATTGCAGTAGAAATGCTTTCCCTCTGACGTGCATTAAGTGCATCTTATCATCTATGGCTGTGGCGTCTTTTCCCATTTGTATCACTGAATCCAGGCCTGGCATTACACATCATGATGACATGCTAAACATCTTCCACTGACAGACAGAAAAATGCTGTTTAGTTAGATGGAGAGATACTGTCAGCATGTCATGACATGCCTCTCCATGACCAAATATTAACTTTTAATTATCGTTTGTTTTTAAAAGAGGTGTGTGCTCACTGTCATCTTTGTAATAAAGAGTTCTCTGCCAATAAGCAAATGTACTATAGTCAGTTCCTCGTTTCAGGAGAGACAACAGAGAACAAAAGGAACGTCTGTGGATCGTCACGGCCTCGCATGCACACAGCATAATGTTTGCTGACAAGTACGGTTGTGCATTATTTAATAACGGGCAACCCTCCTTTTTCAGTATTGACCAAGATGAAAAGGTGATGGCCAATGTTAACTCTGCAAATAACAATGGGAATGCTTTCATTTGTAATTCTGTGACACAAACGTCCTTTTTCGTGCTAAGAATTCAGCTGCATCAAGTTTGCTCTTTCTGACTCATGCAGCCTTTTAGAAACAAGCCCAGATGAATGTCTCTTGAGGGAATGAACTGATTGCTATGCTTGAACTTGAATGACCCAGTTTATAATAAGCTTCGTTTAAAACAGTATCCATATTTACTTTTGTGCTATTTTGTTTGAATTTTTATTTTTTATTGAAATAAAAACTTAAAAAGTGCTGAGTGAACCAAATAGCCGATAGAAAAGCAGCTTTGAAAGATCAAAATCAAAGTGAAACTGATGTTTTCCTATTAGCTCAGTAAGTGTTGCTAATGCAGACATTTTCAGAGAATGCTAAGAAGATTTCTACTGAATGTTAATGTCTCCTAATCTGCTTTAAAATATTTGACTGATTTGCAAATAAACATGCGAGTCAGTTATTTATTTATTGAAGACATCTAAATAAATAAAGCAGACGTCATTTCTGAAGCAGACATTAACAATATAATGTCTTAAAAGTGACATTATATTCGGCCCAAAAGTAAGGAAATTATGGCCAATTTATCATCTGACTGATTTATCAGTTCATCTTTAGAAAATGAGCTGTTACTTTGTGTCCCTCAACAAATTCATACTTCAGCAGAAGTAGAAAGAAAATTCAAAAGGAAAATGAGAAGATTGAAATATCTTGACCTTGTTCAGACGGTTTACGAAGAAAAAAGGCAAACATTTTGTAGAATTTAAAGCTTTTTTGTGTGTGTATGCGGGTGTGCGTGTGTGTGTGTGTGCGTGTGCATGTGTGTGTGTGAAAGAGACTCATCACCTTTCGTTTCACTTGTAGGAAACATCTTTGTGGTTAGCCTGGCTGTGGCAGACCTCGTGGTGGCCATCTACCCTTACCCTCTGGTCCTCACCTCCATCTTCCACAATGGCTGGAACCTGGGTAACGTCCACTGCCAGATCAGGGCTTCCTCATGGGGGTCAGCGTCATTGGCTCCATCTTCAACATCACCGGCATCGCCATCAACAGATACTGCTACATCTGTCACAGCCTCAAATACGACAAACTTTACAGTGACAAAAACTCCGTGTGCTACGTGGTCCTGATATGGGCACTGACTGTGGTGGCCATTGTGCCCAACCTGTTTGTGGGTTCGCTTCACTACGATCGGCGGGTTTACTCCTGCACCTTCAAACAGTCAGCCAGCTCGGCGTACACGATCGCAGTGGTGTTTTTCCACTTCATTCTACCCATCATGATTGTCACCTACTGCTACCTGCGCATTTGGATATTGGTTATACAGGTACGGCGACGGGTCAAGCCAGACAATCGGCCCAAACTGACGCCAAACGACGTCCGGAACTTCGTCACTATGTTTGTGGTGTTTGTGCTCTTTGCCGTTTGCTGGGCACCACTCAACTTCATCGGCCTGGCTGTAGCGATCAAACCGGAGGTCGTTGTTCCCCTCATCCCCGAGTGGTTATTCGTGGCCAGCTACTTCATGGCTTACTTCAACAGCTGCCTTAACGCCATCGTATACGGCGTGCTGAACCAGAACTTCCGGCGGGAGTACAAACGCATTGTGGTGTCGGTGTGTACAGCTCGCATCTTCTTCCAGGACAGCTCCAACGACGCAGCGGAGAGACTCAAAAGTAAACCGTCGCCGCTCATGACCAACAATAACCAGGTCAAGGTGGACTCTGTCTGAACCAGAACTCACAGACTGGATTTTTTATGCTGGAATTGAGAGTTTCTCTATTTTTTAAGGCTAACTGACAATAAATAAATAAATATAAACATAAAAGAGCTTCTGTCCTCTGGGCTTTTACGACGTTCTCACTGTACGGTGCTATCTGACCTCTGAACAATCACAGTAAAAACAGATGTTTCTATATTCTTTGTCTTTGTAACAAGCACTTTGTTTGACTCTGCAGTACACGTAGTAAAGTAAATGAATAATGTCTGCTTTGTTTTCATATTTGCATTAATGTAGAATTCAATTATTTCTGTGAATCTCAAAATTATACATACCACTGGCAGATTTAGATAAAGGAAGTCATTTTTATTTAACCAGCAAGAACAGGTATATATTTTTTTTTAAATGACGTAACACTATACTGAGTGTACATATGAAATTGTTTTGTTTTGTTTGTTTTTTTTTCTACAAGACATTCTTAATAGTTGATAGAAAAATGCTTTATTGGCATAACAGGAATCTACCCCTCCCAAAGTTTTTTTTTTTTTTTTTTCCCCACACTGAATGTGCTCACATTCAAAGGTTGGGGATTTCTAATCTTTCAAGTCTGACACTCTGGAACTGAAATACTAAGATGATATACACATTAACTTGGATGCCGACAAATGAGGATAAAATCACAAAATATTCATATCCAATGTGGATTTAGCTGTAAGGTAACCCTTCCATTTTACTACCATGTTTCCTATAGATGGAATCATTGATTTGTTGAAGTGACCAAGTCAGAGTCCCAACTCGATCCGGACTGAGACTCGGTGGAGGGAGCTAAAGTTCAGGGAGTCCTCAGGGACACGGAACTAATCATTAATGTTAAATAGTCAAAATAGCAGTGGAAACATGACTCCGACTGTTCTGATTACAGCAAATATTCCAATAAAATATGAACAGGGACAGACAATCCTATTCTTCAAAATGAGAATTGAGAGATTGTTTTGCTCTATTGTCCATCAGAAGCAAATTTTAGTGTGAAAATAAAGGTAAATCTGCCAGTGGTATAAAATATTTCTCTCATAAACAAACTATATATATATAATAAACAATGGGTCATCAAAAAGTAATAATTAAGGCCAACATCGTTTTACTTTTTGTTGAACATATAATAATGGAGTTAGCAAGTTTAACAACAATATTTGTGACACTGTAATACTACTTGAGTACCGGCTGTATGAGTTGCTGCTATCTTATTATGCCGTACAATATTGTCCTTATTCTTTAGGTGGAATATTACAATTAGTAAGAGGGAACTTTCTCTCACTCCTGTGAAGTCATTATACTATATGCATGGATATAAAAACTTGTTCATATGCAAAATAAAATCTAATATTGATCTTTGATTGATGGAGTTGCTGTACTCTGTGCTTGCTTTATTCTTCCAGGAAGACATTCTGGGGTTTTTGTTGTGTGTGATCAACTTAAACTGCCACAATATTTCAGGGAACATCTCACAAGGAGAGTTTTACCTCAACAGGACAGAGATGTTCACTAAAAACATTTCTTGTAGTTTTGCCACCGTCTACTGATGACCTAACATGTTTGCTTCTGCATGTTTTGTGTCTTTGCCTTTTGTCTGATAAAGTTGCAACAGCAATAAGTGGACGCATCCTTTGAAGTAGCACTCTCCATTCCCATTGACATTTTTTGCAGCCTAACAAAGTAACCTAATATTTGCTGATGAACACTTGTGTTTATTATCAATTAATCAGTGAATTGGTTTTATCAGAGTACGGTTATCCGGCTTCAGAGAACTCAAGGACCTTCGTACCAGAATGACCTTTTACACAGGTTATCATGTGACTTTTATCTTGTAGGGCTGCAATTAAATTAATGATTATGTTAGTAATCAGTTATTCTAGCAATTCTTCTGACCTTTAATTGGATAAAACAAATTGCTCATTCAGCAGATTTTTCATTCAATTTTTTGACCCTGTATTAAACAAACATATCAGCATTCCTTTGTTCTCTTGATCATTTGTAGCAAAAGATGCATCTTTGCTTTTAATATTTCTAATATTAATATGTGAAAAGTGTAACTCTTTCTGCTTAACTAACATCAGTACAAATACAGTGCAGAATTAGCTAATTAATAACTGGATGGTAAAAGGTGCTTTATACAATTTCTTACGTTTTGAACCAGGTGAAACTAACATTACGCTGCTTTGTATGTAAAAAATTACATACAAAGGTTTTCTTATCTTGATTTGAAATGTGTATTTATTTATTTATTTGTAAAGTTTTGGCCTAATTATTTGAGTGTGTTTACTCCACTTAATGACTAATCAGTTTCTAAATGAGTTATTTACTTCAATTATTTGTTCATCCAATCGATCGCTTCAGCCTTTTGCCACATGTACCTTTTGTCAGATTACAAAGTTTGTCCTCAGTTTTGCTTTTTCTATAAACAATCAACACAATAATGCTTGACTTAAACTTATGATATATTTGAACAACCTTTTCAGGCAATGTGATTCCATCTTAAAATGGTCAAATAGTCCATTAAAGTAAATGATTTGATGGTATGAACCTCCTCACCGTCTGTTGTTTCATGTGCTGCTGTAAAGCCATGCGGTTCTCTCAGCAGAAACACGGATCCGTTCAGGGTCAGTTTATGTAAAGTGTTGGTGGGCACTAGTATCCTTCAGATTGTGAAGGACTCTCCAGTGCACAGGAGGCACCAGCTCTATAGGCTTACTTTACATCAGGGCTCTGATGTGTGTGACATTTTTTCTTTTCTTTTTTTTTTCTTTTTTGCGTAGGCAACGCTGGTTGTTGTGACACACAGAGAGGCGCCAGGCAATACAGCAGAGAGAACAGCTCAACAATGCATTGGAAATTCACTCGGTTTACGTAACGCCTCTGACCATCATCCTCTAAGCAGGAGCTGAAAGAGCTCCCTGTGGACCCCCCACCCCCAACCGTTTAATCCCAAGAGCTGTGTTTGATAGGGAAACAGAGGAGGTTAGTGATGAGCAAATGTAAAAATCCCTGGGATTTAATCTGCCCCCAAACGTTGTCATACAGTAATCTGGGGCCAAAGACTTTTTATAGCCCAGGGAGTACAACAAATGAAAGAGAAAAGGCAGATGTTTTATATCCACTGATTTAGAGTTCATTCATTATTCATTTAATGCTTTTAAGAAAAAGATTAAAGAAAAAAAAAAACTGATGAATCCGTGGTCAAATATGATTCACAAAACATGCAATTCTGCAGCTCATAGATTAATCCCTTCTTCTGATAGAGTCTAAATGCAAAACATTCTCTGAAAATGTGAATCAATGTGTCCCTTATTTTACAGAATTTGTCTCAACCAAAAGAAAAAAAAAATGTTGTCTCTTCAAAATCAGACGCTGTTTCTAAATGTTTGGGTCGGGCCAACGAGTCTGGGTTTCATCCATCAGCAGGTCCTTTTGGAACCACAATATTCTGACAGGATCGCTGGCTGGCTGGTTTGTTTTTGATCAGAACTGATAAAAATAAAGTGTCTGTGGAAACAATTGTTCACAATATAAAAGTATGCAATTGTTTTCAGAAGAATCAAGAGTACATTGATCAGGAGTGAGTGAAAATAAAAAGACTGAGTTTGAACTTTTGGAACGTATGGTTTTAATAGCAAAAGAGTCACACGCAGTAGCGTTGAAGCCTCTTACAATACTGACACATTTTAGTGTTAGTATTTTAGCTGGACACACCATTTAAATACTACCTATGATTTCCTTCTTTTACCTCTGGAATATTGCCAAAATTTGAAAGGTCCTGTCCAGGAGTGATACTGAAAAACTAGCCGTTGTCAAATTCAGATGTGTTTGTAGCACATTTAAAGCTGCTGGAGGACTTAAGAATTATTTTCTCCACTTAGCAAGACGTGGTTTGATGTTCTCTTTGGCTCTGATATTTTCCTGCTGAGGATCACACACCGTCTGAGCGTTAACCTCATCTCTGTCCTAGTCAAAGCTCTTGGCTGAGCCTTTGCTGATACTACCTGAATGTGCTCTTTCACTCTGTAGACTTGAAGACCTCACCTGGTGATGAAGCCACTGCTGCTGTTAATGTTTTTATTTTTCTTTAACAGAAACTTTGTGTTTTTCTCATTCTCTGCTCTGTCTTCTCAAACCTCCAGCTGGTCGTGGCAGATTGAGTCTCGTTCTGGTTCTACTGCAGGTTTCTTCCTGTTAAAGTGGAGTTTTTCTTCTCCGCTGCTGCCACATGGATGCTCAGTTTGAGGGATTGCTGCGACAACACAATGCAGGCGATTGTCCGCTGTGCAGGAGGAGTGAATGCTGCAAGTCTTTCCCTCAATGCAATTTTCAGGTTTCTAAACTGATTCTAAACTGATTTGGATTTAACTGAATTAAATAAGCTAAATTGAATTTAAACTCCGTTGTATTTTACATTTCATGCCCTTTAGAATCATGCCACTATTTAGGGAACTTTGCTAATGAATGGGACCTCAGAGCTGGTGATTATCGCCATGGGAACCAGAGGTCCAACTGTTTTTCCAGTGTGATTCCTCAATTATTTACACCTTCTCAAATTGCCCTGGAAGAATTAACTTTGGTACAGTTTGATGTGGTTTAAATAATCATTTCAGTGCAGAGCGTAAACATGAGGTTTTGTGTTTCCCCTAAGTTTGGCAACATTCTGGAAGCTTTCAGCAGGGCTGTTTTGCAGTGTAAAGTAACTGACCAAAATGAATGTGGGCCATAATAAAATAATAGTTTTTAGAAGTTCAAATGCAAAATGTTGTGCTGTGAAAGTTCTGCATCATCAGTGTTTATTGTGACAATTCCTGTTAAAAACATGCGGTGCATGTTTTTATTTTTTTATTGCAATAATTGTGAAAAGCTTTCTTTTGTATTTTATATCCAAGAAAAATCTATATTTATGCGTTGGTGCAAAATCATTACTATCATGTTCACAGGCTAACATGATCTTAGTGTACTTAAGATATTAGTGTACTTATATTCTTTTGCGATAATCAGTCTGCTGATAAAAGCATTATCAGCAGACTGATAAGTCAGGATTAATGCTTTTATCAGCAGACTGATTATCGCAAAAGAATATAAAATGTTCCTCAAATCGTCTTTGCAAAGCGTTCCTGGTTGCTTCTGGTTTGAGGATCCATGCAGCTCAAACTAGAAGTTTGCAATGTTTTGCTTCCAGCCATTAGGGGCCGAAACTGTAGAAAACTGGTATAACTACAAGATCAAAATAACCCATTTTAGTTCCAGCAGCAGGTAGAGGAGGAGTTTCAGGAAGGAAACTGTGATGTCACAGGGGCAGAACGGAACAAAGCTTGTCATATTTGCAACACTGCTTCATCAGGAGAGAGGAATCTCTCTTTCACCGTCATTCATGAAGACGACATCGAGGATGAAAGGAGCTCCGGGTCCAAAGTTTCAGGTTCCTGTTGGAACTAATCCGAGCTGGAGGTCCGGTCCTGCGAACGCCTGTAGATTCAGCCGCGCATTGAAACTGGTCTTTGTAACCTGACGGTTTTCTTAATACTTCTTGGAACATTTTTAATGTTTTATTTGTAGATCAACTGTTGACAAATGTAAACTTGCTATTCTTTTTTAAAAATTATTTATTACTTGATGTACATTATCTGTTCTAGTTTGCTTTATGTATCGCTGAAAAAATGAGTGATTGACCAAGGTAGAGGACAATGTCGCTTTATGTCCCCATTTTTCTCTCACAGAGAATTAATCCACAGGTGAATCAACCGGGCTTTGAATGTTCCCTAGAGCTGCACAACACTGCACTCGACTGTCTGGGAAGTGCATGACACAGAGGAGATTATAATGATCTCACCAGCAGTCGAGTTACATAAACTGACATGGTAATGGTATGTCCTGAAAGAGACAGAGACCATTAGCTGCCTTGGGGTTCTCCTGTTATAACGACAGAATAGACGAGTGTGACACATCTGAAAGACGGCAGCTATCTTCTTTCACTTTACTCGACAGATTCCTGAGCGCTTTCTGACTTGAGCGTTTTCTTGTAGAAATGTTGAGCTGAGTGTCAATGAGCCACATCAGAAGAGTTTCCTACCTTGGATTAGAAGAAGAAACAAATTCCTGCACTCTCGTTTTCCTGCCTCTTTTATTCGTTTTCTGTCACCCTTTCTTTTTATTTTTATTTTATTTTTCTTTCTGACACATCTTTCTTACAAATACGTTTTAACACATTTCCCAGAAGGACATGTCGGCTCCGGTTTCTGACTGACCACACAAAAAAATGATAAGGAGGTCTTTAGAGCGCTGAGAAGCAGATAAAAAAAAGTGAAGTCTGAAACAGCAGTTTCATCTATTCCAGTTTTAGAATAACAATCACATTGTTAGTGCTGCATATTAAAAGATCAAAGATTCAGTTATGTTTTTATAAAAGAAAATTTTATTGAAAATGCATGTTGTTGCTCTTTCAAAATACCTGGTTGTACTTTGCATGTGGTTGACATGTTATTTTTCCTTCAGGGTGACTACAATGTGTTTTCATCCTGTTTCTATTTTTTCAATGTTTTTACCCCTTTCTTCCCTCTGTCTTCAGTGGCAAGTAGCCGTAAAATTACCAGCTGTTTAGCTCTCCATAAATGAACAATGTTTAGTGAACAGAAGAGAGAGAACAGATTTTTTTTGTTTTGTTTTCCTTTTAGGTTCAAGCAGTTATCAAAATCAAGGGAAACAAGTGTTCCAGGCTCTGCTCTGCTCCTACAACAAGATTTATACTTAGAAAAGTGACTTAATTTTAGTTGCTCATTGCATTGTTTAAATTGAAGTGCACGCATATTCCAGGTATATCAGGGTATTTGGGTCACCCATAAGGTTCTGTGAGTATGTGTGTGTGTGTGTGTGTGTGTGTGTGTGTGTGTGCGTGTGTGTGCGTGTGCGTGAGTGTGTGTGTGTGTGTGTGTGTGCGTGAGTGTGTGTGTGTGTGTGTGTGTGTGTGTGTGTGTGTGTGTGTGTGTGTGTGTGTGTGTGTGTGTGTGTGTGTGTGTGTGTGTGTGTGTGTGTGTGTGTGTGTGTGTGTGTGTGTGTACGCCAAGGCTGTGGACAAGTTTGATGTACAAGTTTAAACCTGTAGACACCTGGCAGTTCAGAAACCTGCTGCTGTAATAAAAAAAAAAAAAAAAGGAAAAACAAAGTTCTTTTTAGAATCACGTTAGAAGTAGCGCGGTTCTTTATGCGTTGCAGTTTTTTAAGCCCGTTTGCAGTCCGATTATATCATCAGGAGCAAACAGAGCCGGTCCCATTCTGAAGGCTCTTCTGATGTCAAAAGTTGTACATTCAGCAGAAGCAGCGAATCTTATGCAGACCTCAGTGTTACATAATCCACATAATGCATGCTCCTACTGTGGAAATACAGGGTGTTACATTGTAACATCGCTAGGTCATCATTCAACATAAAATGTACATATCAGGAGGCTAAAGATATCCAGAATTCAGCTCTTCATTATGCTTAATGGGGAAAAAAAAAAAAAAGCAATGCTCTTTTTCACTTTTGTGGCAGGACATTGGATTGAGCTGGTTTGAAACGGGCCTTGCTGTCCGGGTGGGTTTTTAATGGTCGGGTGAATCTAGGACTGTGTTTAGTATGTTTCTCTGCCGTGTGTTTGAAGTGGAGACCGTCTCGCCTCTGTAGACCTCAGAGAATGAGATCGTCCAGTGGTTCTGATGAATCATGTCAGGGATCATCCACTGACAGGTTTACTGACACAAATAAAAGCTAAAACAAATACACACACACAGCAGCTGGATGAGTGATATTAGTTAGTGAAAAATTAGAGATTCCTTTGGGTGAAAGTTTGGGTTCAACCAGTGATTTGCATATTATCAGTTTTCTAACCCAAAAAGTGAAACTTTACAATGATGAAGAGGAAGTTTTGATTTATTTTATTATTTTATACCCTTAAGATTTCTGATTTCTGATCAGCTGGCTGTGTCTAAACAATGCTTCAAACAGAAGGTCCAGAGCAGGTTTTAAATTAAATTAGTCAAGAATAATCCTTCAGCAGAGCATCAAGCATTGACTTCTTAGGCTTATAGTTTGAGTTGCAAATTTCAGCTGAATGTATCAATGTTAAATGTACAATATCTCTGCATAATGTTTCGAAAGTTTTTTCATGTTATTCCAATTCTAATGGATTTCTTTGGAGTGTTTAGTGAAAGAAACAAAAAGAAGTACAAAATTAAAGTTGAAGGCAAATTTATGTATATACATAATGCTTGTATAATTTCTGAGTTTCCCTTCAGCTGTTGACTACAGAGAACAGGACCATTCACTCTTAGACTTCTGTTTACCCAAAACACATTGCTGGTGACCTACCAGCCAAAGAAAGGACACTATTGTCCTCAGGAGGACATTACAAAACCTGTGCCCCAAACACAAATCAAGAAATGAAACAGTACAACAGAGCTGGATAAGTAGGAGACAAAGCCAGTTAGAACTGGCAAAACAATAATAAAAGAAGAAACAATTAAATTTTTGTAAAGGGAGAGTATTATGGGTTTTCAGCCACATAAATTCATTTTATAACATAATCAAGCAACCATTTCACCTCCAGTTGTTGCAAAAATGTGTATGTCAAATATGACTTGACAAATAAAAAATCTGACTTCATAAATTATACACCTTGAAATAAGGTTTCTGTTGCTTTGAGACAATCCTTTCCAACATTTCAACTCCAGTAAGTCATTGAAACATCCCTCAACAGCATTTTTACCAGGGCTGCATTGAGAAGTAGCTCATAATGAGCTCAGCAGATGCACAATTCCACCCAGGGTTTGCTAATTTCTGCTGGCTAGTCTATAGGAGCTAAGGCAGAAGCTCAGAAACCTGCAAGCTGCAGCTCTGTGGAGGAGCTTTGTCCTTGAAGGTGGCGTTACGTTCCACCAGGTGTTTTGCACAGCTGGATGGTTGCCATGCAGATTGAAGGATTGGTCAAACATGTATTAAAGAATCAAGGCAACACTACAAGTATATTTTGACGAGGAAAAAACATGGTAACATGATGATGAGCTCAACAGAGTCGATTTCACTGAACACCGGCCCTTTAAGACAAATCCTGGAAGTAACCTGACTTGTTCTGATAATTTGTTGCTCTAGATTTTATTTGGTGGAGTCAAAATGAGACAACTGAAAATCATTGCAATCACTTTCTATTTTTCTTCTCACTGTTCTGCACCACTTTGTGTTGGTTTATGACAGAGGTCTCCCAGGCCTAGAGGACTGCTGTCCTGCTGCTTCTTGACGTGTTACTGGTCCAACACACTTGGTTGACCAGAAGTCATTTTGACTGCTGAATTCTTATTTGACTCTGATGTGCTGAAGCAGAGACGCATCTAGAACTGGAAAGACATCGGACCCAGAGGCCTGGAGTTGAACACCACAGGTCTGTGCCACACAAACAGCAAGAAGAAATATCAAAGTTGTTTTACCTTTACAAACTATATGAAAAAAAGTTCTGGGGCTATGAAGGTACATTTGATAGTAATAATGAAACTCCTCTCATCTTTGTGAATAGAGACATGCTTGGCTTCTGTATTGACAGATCCAAGAAAATTTATTTAAAAAAAAGAAAAAAAAAGAATCATGTAATGAAAATAAGTGGATAGTTATTTTTAGCCCTTCAGTGACACATTCAGACCATCCAATCCATCCGTTCGACAGACAGATGATGGTGCCTGAATGTGAAATTTGTCGGAGCCTCGAATATGGCTTGTTGGGCTTCTTTTTTTTTTTTTTTTACTTTTAATGACTGTGCTAATTAACAACTCTCCCTCAGCTCTGGGACAAAATGAGGAAATAGATGATGGATAGGTTTTGAGACAATGAAAGAGAGGGAATCCAGAAAGATGGACACACGCACAGGAAGCCCCTGCTCACGGACGCGCTTGGCTCTCCGTTCCAGTCGGGGGCCTTTCAGCAAAGGTCCAGGCAGATAAACTTCCTCCTAATGAGGGAGCAAGACGGCTGTCGGACATGCTGAGAAGCTATTATTAGTTCTTACTTGGCTTGCTGGAGGAAAATGGATTTGTTATGATTAAGCATGTCTCTTCTTGAAACATACACGGACATCCACATATTAATATGTAATGCACCTCAAAAATATTGTTTTTCTCTCTACAGAATGCCTTGATGTCAAAATGACAGGACAGAATTTTTGCGGTATTACATTTGACACGGTGCATTTTAAAATCTGTATTTTGCCTCATCACACCGTACTATTCATGACACAATAAATGGTCGACTGTGTGACTCGCTGCCAGAGAATATTTACATCCCAAACATCTGATGGATTCAGCAAACCAGTAATTATTAGAAACTGTAAAAACTGGTGATTTTAAAAGTTTTTTCTGAATTAATTTTAACTTTTTAGTTCTACATTTGCCATCTTTTTCCATAAGTGTTAAACTTAAATCTGAATCAGCCCTTCATCCGTTTGTTCACAAAAGAAAAAAAAAAACCTGATAGGTGAAAATTTTCACCTATTAGGACCAAAAACTGTAGCAGAGACAGTCAGAGCTTATTTTGAGGTAAGGCTGTTCTGCATGCAAAAATGCACACTCGTATTCACACATTAATGCATTCAACCAGGATTTGACAAAATACATTAGGATATTGATTTTTAACATATGGTTTTATTGAACAAAGCCTAACAGTGAAAGTAGTGATGTATTGTACTGATTTGCAGTTACAGCACTGAAAATATTTGAGCCACATTTAGTTATGTCTGCTAACGTCTGCAAGAAAATCTTGCATGCTTCATATTTTCACTGTACTTATATGGAGCTTTTCCAATCAATTTGACCATGAGAGCCATTTAAAGTACAGTCACATTCACTCACAAAAACACGCACTGATAAGCAGATCAGGGGAACGTCAACATATGAAGGAATGTGAGGAAGCACCATCACAAGACGGCGACTCAACACTGTAAAAAACAAGAAAACAACTTCAGTAACATTGTTAAAATCTCTTATTTTACTTTAAATTAGTTTTTGTTTGTTTGTTTTACAGTGTACACATGTAGCCATAGATGCCCCTCTGTGTAATTTGGAGGGTTTTATGTTTGGATGTTGTCTAACTTCAATTTTCAAATGTTTCCTCAGTTTGACTCAACAGACAGAGAGAAGAATGGATGGATACACAAAAGTTTTTCTTTTTTTTTTTTTTAAGTAATTCTAAATTTGCATATTATCAACTGTGATTCCCCCCTTAACTTACACATTTTCTCCTTTGTCTTAAACTCTGTCTACTTATGGCTTTGGAAAGAATTAGCGTCATCTGTAATTTCTCTACCTGCCCATGTGACCCCGCCTCTCGCCCGAAACCTTCCAGTGCCCCTCCCGACCCCATTGGAGGCGAGGGTGTTAGAAAATGGAGGCAATTTCTCTAGGAAAGGTTTAGTCAGAATCCTGAACCAAATCTGAGGTTAGAGCTGTACTCACAACTGCATAGATTTAAAGAACATTTGCAGGTAAACAAGTTCTGCCAACTGTCAGGGTGGGAAGATGACAGACTCATCCCAGAAGCTCAGTGCTGCGATCAAATCAAATGGAGCTTCAATGCAGCCAGAACACATTTATGAGGTTTAGTACAGGAAAATCTCATAAATGTGGAAAAGGTTTTGAAATTATTTATATTGATGTCAGTTTTTTTTTCATTTCACAAAACATTGCATTGTAAAAAGAGTGTGTCGGCTATTTAGAGCAGCTGTAGCTGTGTATGTACTGTATCCACGCCGTCTCCCAGAGGGACAAGTGACATTTGGACTTATAAGTTAAGTAATTTGCAAACCTGATCAAGCAAGGTAGACCAAAATAAATCACTTAGCAGTTCACCATGAAACAATGGTTTAATAGTTCAGGTCCACATGACACACTCGGTGCTTCTTTTGGCAGATAAAGCTGCTAAATCTGCAGTAACATTGTTAAAAATGCAGTGATGCAACATTTTCTGAACTATTTCAAATATTAGCAGTGACTTTTCTAACAGTAATCAGATTGTTGGTCATGTTCAAAGAGCCGTTTTTCTCTTGGTTGACATGAGGGGACTCCCCTCGGTCACATGACGAAAATCAATGCAGTCATTGTTGTACCAAATAACAGCAGCCTGCCCTTAGAGTGTTCTTTAATTCTCACAGTTGTTATTTTAATGAGGTTTACTTCCTATTTTTAATCTCGTGCTCTAATCCGTGTGACTTTAGATACAACTAGTCTTCTTAGAAATGGTCAGTGTATTTGTAACTGCAGCTGAAAAGTCCCTAAACATAAAGGCTACAAGTGCAAAGGCTACATGTGGAACAGAAAAGGCCAAAAGCCTTTATTTAATAATCATATGACAAGTGAATTGTCTTTTTAATTCTCTGATTAGACCTGAACTTGAAACAAACTCTAAGCATAAAAAAAGCAATAATCAGTTCTCCACTTTTATTTCCACTATAACATTTTAATTTCTAAATTCTCCCTCAGCCTGATAAGTGAAGGACACTCAGGACAATCATTCTCCTTAATTACAACATGTAATCCCAAATTAGTTTTTGTTTCTATAAGTATCTGGACAGTGACTCTGTCACCTTGCAGCAAGACGGTCCTGGGTTCGAATCCCGGCCTGTGATCTTTCTGCACAAATCATTGTTGACAAGTATTGGGAGGTTTGGTGCTGGAAATAAAGACCTGGGCTGATGAGTTCAGTGATCGCAGGTGTGAGTGGAGTGAGCAGGAGCCAGACTGAGGGGAGAGAGAGAGAGAAGGTGGCACAGGGGGCGAGTGAGATAACATTAAGGAATAACTAGAACTAATAAAATGAAACCCAATGAAACTAGAGTAACAAAAAAATAACTCTAAGAAATAAACATAACTAAAAATCAGCATGAGGAGCTGAATTAAAGGAAAACAGGAACTTGCCTGATCTAACCAAAAAAGAACAAGGAAATACAAAAATAAACTAAACTCAACCAAAGAAGTCAAAATCCTGACAGCTGTGCTTTGCTACTAATTGTCAAAACTACTACAACTAGATAACAAGGTTCAAGGATATCACAATTCTAAAGTCAGGAAAAAGTTTTCATGAAAATAAAAACAGACGGAGAGGAAAGTAGCTCAGTTATGCTGGCTTGACCTCTGATAACCTTAACATGTAGATGTGCTGGGGAACTGAATGTGTTTCAGTTCAGTTAAAAAAAGATGGTGACACACAACCACTCTCTGACAGATCAGTAGAGCAGGTGTTTAATTTAGCTGATCAACCAGCACTGCATTCATATGATCACTTATTAATAAGTGCAAAAATAAACAACAAACATGGAAACATAAAACTGGATTGTACTGAATGTTCTGTTCTTTGGGGGAAATGTTGGCGTATATTTTGGGGGCGTTGGATTCTGATAGACTCTGGATTTGTCGTCAGTCAGTTGCTATGGTCGAAACACACAGAGACAAAAAAGAAGAATACAACCGGCTTGGATTTGTTGCTCAACAGTTTCTCTGCATTATTTTCTGAGTTTTATTCTCCAATCAGAGAGAGAGAGCTGTGAGCCTCAAAATCTGAATTAGATTTGGGTTTTTTTTGTCACTCTATTAATCCTGTTTGACAATCAAATAATAACTACTAACAATATCCCTTACATCTAAAATAATCAGAATAAATGAGCAAAATGTACATTTTAGACTCATGCATAACCTTTTAGCAACTTCATAAGCTCACTTCATACTAACACAGCGTCTTTCTTCCTCTCTTTGTTTCTTTTTTTTTCCACACATCATGTGCCAAATAATCTTATCAGAATTCACACAGATATTCTCTGGAGCTATATTATGCTGACAGCTTTAAACCATTCGTTATTTGACAACTCTGCTACTCTTAAAGCAACCAAGTAGACCTAGCTGTGTCTGAATCACGGTTAAAATGTAGTAAAAAAAAAAAAAAGATCAACACAGATGGGAGGTGAGTACAGACTGGTGTGTGTGTGTGTGTGTGTGTGTGTGTGTGTGTGTGTGTGTGTGTGTGTGTGTGTGTGTGTGTGTGTGTGTGGGGGTGTGTGTGTGTGTGTGTAGGTGTGTGTGTGTGTGTGAATGCGTGTAGGTGTGTGTGTGTTCAGTTGGCTTGCTTCCTGCATGGCTGGCATATTCTCAGTTGGATGAGCGGACAGTTATGTGATGTCAGCACACATTAACCCATCTGAAAATACATGGGAAACAAACAGAGACACATGTGCCCGGTTCCCACCAGCTCAAAGTAACAAGCTTCTGAATGGAAAGGCTAGCTGAACGGATCCTGAAATAGAAATGGGTAGTACAGTGTCATCTTCATATTTCTTACATAATTAATAATATAATTTTCTATCACCAAATAAAATCTTAGAAACAGTAAGAATAGATTTGTTTCCCCAAATACATTTAAATTATATATATATATATATGATCTAAATCATGTGATGCGAGTCCCTCCATAAGAGTAGTGATGCCTTTGCTGCACCTCAATGTGGAACCTAAATAGAGTAAAGCAAACTCATTTTCCTGCTGAATTAATCGTCTCTCAAGTGGCTGAGGGTGAATGTGCGGGTCTGGATGCCTGATGGATGGTTTAGGTGAGCTTTTCCTCACATTAAGCGATTGACTCAGCTGGCTCTGTTTTTTTTTTTTTTTTTTTTTTTAATTACCACTGCAACCCTTCAGAACTGTTGAGCAGACTATCCTGCTCCAGTCCTCTGTTCGGTGCGATGAAACTGGAAGCCCCGCTCTGTGTCTCTTACTCGTTCTCTAAAATTTCTCACCAAAGGCAGCGAAGGCTGCTGAGGCCCTCTGGGCTTTGTCAGCCAGTTACTGGCTCCCATGTTACACACAGTTGACTGTTTTTCCCCTGCTAAAGCCCCGTGGGCTGAGATGCTAATTTGAACAGTTTCCGGATGAGACAGCGCTGCGAGAATTGAAACTATCCATCCACAGAAAAAGACTTGCCCCCATGTCGTAATGTGCCTCCATCGTAAGCACGTGTGAGAGCTTGTTTCAGACACTTAAATTAGCCTGGCATTCTGTGTTACCCGGGGAACAGGAGCTTTTTATAGGCTTTGGTCTCCCAAAAATGGCTTCACAACAGATTTGGCGATGTAAATTTTTAATGACTATCCATGCTGGAGCTGGAAGTGAGATAAACAATATCTATAATAGAAAAACTTGTCTACTTGGCAAAAACAATAGTTGCGATTCACACAACTGTTTTACTGAAAGGGACGTTGTTAACCTGTTGAAGGTAAAGAGCCTAGAATAGCTTTGAGTTAAAGGATACTGTTGTCTCCTCTAAGGCAGGAAGATCCTTGGAGCCATTCAGTTTGTTTTCCCTTCAAGGACCCAAAATATGTTGGTTGGATAAACTGGAGGCTCCAAATTCTGTTTTAGATACTTGATACAATTTCCAATATTGTGGCAAGATTATATACAAGTTCATAACAAATATATGACTCATCCCACTTTTTTTGAAACGTCCAATTTAAAGTGTCACAAGACAACACTTGGTATAAATGTCAACATCCTTTATGGGAGCATGGACCTTTGATTGAGTGCTGCAATTATTTCATCTTATTATAATTGCTTATCTCAATGTGTCTCTGTGCTTCCATTTACTGTTGACACAAATCAACAGTAAATGAGTTAAATCAGTTGTCACTGAGGAAAAAACAAAAGATTACTCTAGAGTAAAATCATTTGTGTCTCAAAATAAACATGCCGTATTTTTACGCTGCGAACAGTGATTTGATCATATTTAATTTATTTTTCTAGTAGCCTGTTGATTATATCAAGATACTGATTGTTATATCAGTATCTATATAATTAGTTGGCTTGGTGTGTCACAGTCTGTATATGTTGGGGTACTAATCTTCCTCCTTGCTGAGGAATGGAGTTTGGTACTAAGCCCCTCTGACCCTGCAACCCTCAGTAGATATAAGTTTCTATAGACAAAAGATGGGTAGAATCATAGAAACCCCCCAAGATGCCTAAGTGGTATTTCCATGTCTTACCGTTTAAGCTCTGCAGTCTTCTAAGGACACCAGCAGAGTCTTCATCAGGCTGAGTCAACTCAAACTCAGCACAGATTATGGCATTGCGCTCAAAGTCAGTCTATGTCACAGTCCGGTTAAGGCCTGTTTTTAAAAACACGTGTATGGACCAAGATGTTTAGGGTGCGTTCACACCAGCCAGTCTGCTTTAATAAAACTCTAGTTTGTTTGTCTAGAAAGTCTGCTTGTTTGTAGAGGTGTGAATGAACAGTCAAACTATAAAGCAGACCCAACAAAGCAAACCTCGGTCTCAGTTAGATTAAAGTATGTGAACCAGGGGCCGCTCCACAAGCTGTGAGTGGGCGACAGTACAGGGCATTCTGGGTAAATACGACCAAAACAAACGTGTGAGTCTAGCACCAGAGGGAATAAATGGCTCATGGTGTTTTACCAGAGACAAAAGAGGAATCCTGCTGCCATTGTAATCTGATGCTACTTCATTCTTTGTTTGCATTTTGTGAAGAATGAAGTTGTGCTCAGCATCTTCTTTGGAAGTTCTTGGTGTAGCGCCACCAGGGTTAACTTCTTAACTACCTTTGAAACACCCATAGTGTCCTTTCCAAAGCATGATTATAGGAGTTCTGCCTTGCCACCGTTGATTTCTTCTATGATAGAAAAAAATGAGAAATTGACATACCAAACTACCTTAAGTCACACCATAAAGGAGAAGTCTACACTTTTAAATCTACAGTCCAAAGTCTAAAGCAGTCAGTTGTCATGTTGTGTGTCAACTTCTTTTTTCTCTAAGCTCTGGAGTAAAATGTGCAGCACTCTGTTTAACAATGGCCAAACTGAATCAGCATTCAGGACTCAGATTCCAAGGACATCTCAGAAAAATGTCCCAAAAGCAAAAAAGAACTGAGTTCTTTGTCTGGGTGTTTTATTGTTTTTAATTGCTGTTGCTGTAGAGAAATGTAACTGAAGTCCTGATTTTGTGAGTCACTGAAAGCACTACTCCATAAAGTTTACTTGATGCTCTTGAACTTGTTTAGAATAGGGAATCATTTCTGCGATGCCTTGTTGCAACAGAACTCCTGGTTGTCTTGTTTCTCTTTATCATCTTTTGTTGGAAAACTCTTAATTTTTTATCGAGGGCAGCCAGAATGCTGTACATGTAGATGTTTTGTAAAGACAATGCTTTTAGAAGAACACCGTACAGCTGGAAATCCTGTTCTCAATGTCTTTCATCTTCTGCACCACATGCACAGTAAATGGAAACTGGAAATTGCAATGACATGTTTGTTCTTCACACGGTTTTGTCTTAATTTCTATTTGTGAATGCACTATCAAACTGTATTTACCAACATTGGTTCTCAAAGCATTCCTGAACCCACGCAAGGATTTCTACCTTATAATTAGATCTGCTTTTAAACACAGTGCTGCCTGAGGGCTCGATCAGGCCGTTCACTCAGGTTTTTTCAGCCTTGTCTTTGGCACACAGAGATGTATCTGGGCTTTTTGAACCTCTTGTACAGAACATGGTGAAAACTTTAAATTCTCTTTGTCCACCTGTTTAGATAGTTTTAAGCTTCTGACTCTGGGGAAGTAGATGCCAACAACTTCTGAAGTTGTGGGCGCTCCATATTTTTAACTCTGATTCTCAACCTTCTAAAATCCAGACTTTATATTCAGTGCATGAAAATATTCATATGTCATTTGTTGGAATTAAACATGTAACTGATGTGGAAAAAGGGAAGTGCTGTGAATACTTTGCACTGTATGTATTGTCTTCATGTAGCCATTTGTTTGGAAACCTCCCCAGCTCAGTTCAGGGCAAGCTGTTGTCATGGCAACACTTGTCCCCTCAGATTACAGATAATGTCACAGAAACTAATTCAGAAAAACAGGTTTTAGCTGACAATTTATGTATTTATTTATTTATTTTATTTTATTTTATTTTTATTATTATTTTTTTTTACAGATAAGACCTTTCCTGGAGAATCATTCTGGGGAAAAACAATGAACCAATTGACGGTCTCCATGAAATCCATGAATAATTTCCAGTCAGATCTGCGAGCATAAAACTGTAGCATATGGTGACCGGTTTGTGCGGTCAGAATTGTTGACCCATATTTGAATTCATGGCACCTGCACAGATCATTAGAGCAAAGGAGCTTAAATGAGGAGAAAAACATCCCATTCACCCAACATCCGCTACTAAACTTTGCAACAAACAGGTTTGCACAGAGACATTATGCCTTGGTAACTATGCATCTAAGAACTTTACTAAATAAAAATGAGAGAATGCAATGTTAAATGTCAGATGGTTGTAGAGATGTAAGTTTACATTAGTTTTCAGAAGTCTTACGTAATCCATTTTATTTTCAGATATGGAGTGATTGTTTTTTACTATTTCCATAAAGGAAAGAAAAAAAGGATCCAAGCACAGGAAGTACAGTGGTATTTATGACAAAAAAAGAAAACTTTATAGAAAAAAAAAATTGCTACAGCTACCATATTGTGTTCATCTGCTCTAATAGTTCATGTGTCATTCAGGAAGTTGCTGTTGTCTGGGATGAACAATGAATTTTGGGTATGAATGCATAGAATGGATAAATTTCAAAACAATCCCTGTCATTCAATAAATCAGCAGAGTCTGGAACACTTAATCTCATGCATATTTAATGAGGATATATTAAAAACGTGCTCACTCATATTGGGCACGCTCAGCTGTGTGCTGATGCTATATTTAGAGCCTCCCTCCACTGTTTCTGGCTCGGCACGTGAGGCTTTGGGAATGTCAACAAAAGGCAGCAGATAACAAGATGGAAAATGGGAAATGTCAGAGATGACAGAGCTGCTGTAAGTATCTGGGTGGATTTTTTTGTAAATATTGTCACCTTGATTAGTGTCAGGCTTAGAGGTGAAATACTGGCCTTTTGCCTGTCAGGCACAGGCATGGTTATTTAGGTTTAACTCTCCTTATCCCCACCCTGTGTGAGATGATTTGGAGGAATGCTATTTTTAGGACAATATAGTCCTGTGTGAAGCAACAAAGATAAAAGAGAGACGGAAAACAAGAATGCAAAGAAACTAAAGCTAATGACCAGATATCTGCAGATTGGAATGATGTTTATTTTCTTACAATATATCTTTATGATAAAAAGTCAAAATTTGTGTCTTGCAGAGGGCTGTTAGTGTTTCTCGTTATATAATCTTTCTTTCATTTTCAATAATTCATCTCATATTGAAAGACAGACTCAGTTGCCTTCTGTCCACATTTGTATTTTATAATTCTTTATTAGCATGCGATTTCTGAAAATGTTCTCTTGACCACATGAGTGATACATTTCACATTTAACTTGTTTCCATGCAGATACACATTCTGTCCATACTCTACGCCGCATTTTGCAGTGCCAGGTTCTCCTGCCTGTCCAACTCCCCAGCCAATATGATCATCTGATCTTCCTGACCCGGCCCACTCCTGGCTTCCTTCTCATCTCATTATCTCCCTCAGTTCTCGCCAGATTGCGCGCTGGCCTTGGCCGTCCATTTTCAGCTTTTGTTGTGCCAGCCATCTTTGCTTCCTGCTCGTGACCTTTTAGCCTGTTGTTGGCTTCTGATCTCTGCCAATGTTATATTGATTGCTTGCCCTCCCGGTTTGATCCTGAGATTTTTTTTCTTTCTGCAAGGAAAAGATCAAACTGCATTTTATCTCCGTATCTATGTAGGTCAGCCCTTCCTCAGCTTTTGTTTCTGGAAAAAAAAGTTTTCCTCTTTGATTTTCCACTTCAGTTTGCAATCAAAGGAAGTACTTTTGAGGTTTGCATAGCCCAGCTGGTGCTACTTCTCTAACAAAAGTAGAAGTTGGAGTTCAGAAGGAACTGACCTGTCACTGGCCTTAGATTTTTGAGGTATTTCAACCGCAGCAGAGATTGACATTAACTTTCTCAAGTACCCAAGTGCAGCCTTGCCTTGTATGCCTGTAGTACAGACCATGCATGCACGACTAGGACTTAGCTTTGAATTTGCAAATTCGGTTTCTAGAATGTCTTTTTCAGTTGAAGGACAAGGTCATGTCCACCTGCCTGTCTCTGCCTAGCAAAGTTTACTCTATAGTGTGTTATAAAAGAGTTTCATACTGATTGTCTAATCAGGATCCATACGACTTTCATCCTGGTGGTTAAACAATACATCACATTTTTACTGATGAGGGATTGCTAAGAGGCTTATGGGAGTTTGGTTTCCGAGTCCTTATATGTTTTGTGGATTTGGAGAACACTTATGACTGAGTCCCCTTGACACAAGGGTGAAACATTGTATTTGGGTTGGATTTAAAAATGTTTGCTTTGTTTGTTTTGCTGAAGATAATGTTGGAATTTTAAGCTTTAACTTTAGAAAGCAACTGAGAGGAGAGTTAGCTCTTCTCTGATCACAGTTCTCAGCTCACACTTCAGGAAAAGGTTGTCTACTCACATAGAATATGAAGAAGAGTTCAGGTTTCCCATTCCTTGGTCATTTTTGGGATGTAGTGGGGAGAGAACAGATGGACTGGGGTCTTCTCCGTGGGCTCATACAGCTTAGCATGTTAAAGAAAAAGCTGAGCTCAAAAGCAAAGCTTCAAAGTTACCAGTCTGTTTTCCAAACCTTATCTGAGAAAATGTAGATTATGAAAACAAGAGAAAGATTGAAATAGTACAAGTACATTGTATGCTGTACCAGTAAGTTGAGAGACTTGTGTTTCTTCCAGTATGAAACTATCCTGCTCACACCATTTGAACAGGACTTTGGAGTGTCACTGAGAGTCATTGACTTCCACTGTGTCATTAGCTGAGCTGTAAAAGTACATGTGCAAAGGTGTTCATAACAGGCAATGCATCAATACTGCATTATTTACTGTTTTCCTTCGCTTTGAACACAGGGTTTCAGTGATACTCTTACGACCCTCCAGTGTTTGGACGAGGAGGACAAAAAGCCGACAGCTTGCTGTTGTGCGAACAATTCCCTCATTCTGAGTTTGGTCAAAACAGAGAAGATGACCGTTGGTTTAGAGAAGATTAGAAGAAAGACAAACATCATTTCGATGCGGATTTGTTCAATAAATACAGACATCTTGCTGTTGACCTGGACAACAGAGTAGAGTGGAGATGTAACACTGATGCTCATTACAAGAAGGGGATGAGCGGACTTCATATTGGGGGAAGCACGAATCCTCCATTGTTTACACCATTATGCCCCATATCTCTGCAGAGTATTGTTTTTGTCAGCATTTACTGGCTGAAAAAGCAGCATCAGAACCACACTGGATATAAACTGAATAACTGATAAGGAAAGTTGGTTCTGTGCTGGATGTAACTCCAGACTCCCTGGAACAAAATACAACAACAACAAAAATTACAAGTTGGTAAAGTAGATGACCTTCTAAATGATAAAACAGAGGTTATGGGACTCAGGGAAACTGACAGGTAAACAATAAAAGAACAAAACAGGAAAACAATGAAGAACAACAGAAATAAACTGAGAAGAACAGAGTCATGTAAGGGAGACGGAGGAACCAGTGGAAATTCAGAAGCCAGAAACTTATCTACACTGATGGAGAGGAGAATGACAAATGAATTAATCAAAGGTAAGTTGAAGCAGCAGGCAGAAGGATTTATATTGGTAAACTGATGAAGAGAGAAACTCAGAAAGCTGAGACAGAGAAACGGTAGATGATCCGAAAAACTGAAAAAAACACTAACTTAACAAAACCAGTTCAAAGTACACATGAAAAAAAATTAATTGGCACAAAGAAGAAATTAAAATGGCAAAATCCAAACTAATACATATTAAGAAAATGATTAAGCAGAAACTAAAGTTCTTATAAGATTATAATCTCATCAATATATGTTGCACTTATTGCAACATATTGCTGTTGCACTTATTGCATCATATTGCTGTTGCACTTATTGCATCATATTGCTGTTGCACTTATTGCATCATATTGCTGTTGCACTTATTGCAACATATTGATGTTGCACTAATTGCAACATATTGCTGTTGCACTTATTGCAACATATTGATGTTGCACTTATTGCATCATATTGCTGTTGCACTTATTGCATCATATTGCTGTTGCTGATAATATACAGAGATTAAATAATGCTGACGGTTCAATTACAATTTTGGGAAAATGTATTGGTTTATAAAACAAAATTAGCAATTATAACAGAAATATAGCTAAAAAATAGTAACAATGTTGTAGTTACATTGTGAGATGTAAAAATAAGTTCTGAATGGCAGAAGAGCAACAGAATTACAACTGATATTTTAAACTTAGATTGTTCTATATACTTACTAGGAATTTTGCGACTATTCAAATATGAAAAAATATTCAACTACAACATTACAGTAACAACATGGTTCCCATGTACTAATATTTATTTATTTAGTGGTATAAGTGTTATGAGGAAGATATATAAGTAAACCAGAAAGAATCAAGGCTTTCCTTTTGCACAATACATTTTTCCAAACCCCACATAGTCTCTAACACGTCTCACTCAGACTACTTTGAAAAGATATGATGTGAAATTAAATCAAGTGAGCAGTAATGTCATGACTGTTGTGGGAAAACCAGCTCAGGCTGTCAATCGTTCAGTCGTCACAGCAACCATCAAACCCCCAAAGGAGTGAAAGGCAAAGGGAACAGTGATCAGACTGACAGAGAGTGAGAAGTGATGGAGGGAAACTTGGAAAATGGGGAGATCGTAAGAAAAAAAAGAAACCTAAATTAACATTTAAAAATATAATTAGCATGTAAAAGAGCAGCTTGTTCAACAATATCCTGAAAACAGACATAGGAGCCGATGGTGGTGACTTGTTGATAGAGTTAGTACAGTATTGAAAATCTTTGGAGCTTATTATGCTGTCAGTCACTGCGGGGTTTAGCCTCTAATCCGATCCCAAACAGAACCCTAAATCCAGTCATCTTTATTCCTCTGCTCACTCGCTAATGTATTCCACTAAGGAATGGTGTACATAATGCGGGCATAAATCTTTTGCAATGATCACAGACGTCTGCTTAAGCTCGTTCCTCAGCTGGAGACACATTGTACCCGTCAGTGAGTAATTTGATGGGTGTATGATGGTGGGAAGGGGGGGAGAATTAACTTTTTCCTCCATGTTCCATTTGTTGAGTGTATGCTTTATCCCCCTGTGTTCCTTCATGGGTGTGTGCCTTTCTAACATTGGCAGCCCTGGTGTTAGACAAACACCTGACTCAGCACTGCACGGTCTGAAAAGTGACACAGTCATCTGCAGGGGTGACACAACGCAACGCTGCACTCCACAATGCTACAAGAACAAGGCTGGACAGAAGAAAAGGAATGTCGTGGCATCACCGTGTTTCTTATAGCTTAGCAAGTATCAGCTTGATATGATATTACTTTTAGCTGTTTTCATGACAACTTCGGATAGTTGGATCAATTTATACATCATCCTGAACAGAAAACCACATTGCTATCCTCATTGCACTCAGCAACAATAATGGCCAGTTTTATTGTCATCATTTTATAGATGTCTAAAAAACAAACAAACTTCAAAGGTTTAAAGGTTTCTGCTTGTATAGTGTAGGTTTGAGGTTGTGGAGCAGTGGGATTGTGTTCTGATCAGTAATGTGCTGATCAGAATCCCAGCTGCAACGTTTTGGATATATTGGAGCCTCTGCAGGCTCTTAAGAATTATCAACCTTAACAATTGTGTTCACAGTGAAAAAGGGACTGCTGGCTGCGTTCACTTCCTGTCTTCCTATTGTGCTCCGAGATCGGATGTCTGTGTGGGAGACAGGCGAACAGGGCATAGTTAAAACACAACTCATTAACTGACTATGAGTCATATCAAAACAGAGAGTAAACATTAGCCATTGTAAGCCCAACCGTTCAACAAATTGTGTGACATTAATTCATTGTCAACAGAAGTACTTTCTTCATTTGCTTCTCTAAGACAAAGTTATCACAGAGATTTAATTCCATTTTTTTCCCTGTGCTGCTTAACCATGATGTATGTGTGTTGTGACTTTAACAAATAGGTTTTGAGACATTTGATGCATCTCTGTTGATGAGGTGATTCCAATCCAAAATTGAAAACGTCATTCCGTCTTTTCTAAATTCCAGCTGAACTGAATTAAACACTTGCAGTACTGCCTGCATCAGCTGTCTGGTAAGCAGAAGTGTTTTACCCTTCACACTGCTGCGCTGGTTCGTGTCAGGCGTTTGTGTTCTTCTGTCAAGGTCTCGAAGCACAGCCTTTCAGGACGTCTCCATTGTTGTAATGAAAGTTTTGCAACACACCCGCATATGTTGTAATGCTGCTCTTGGCGAGTTTGACGGTCATGAACGTGTCGAGGTGTTAAGTCTTATATTGTCTTACCATTTTTTCTCTCAGTTTATTCCTGTGGTTTGTGTGTCAGTGTGTCTTGGAGAAGCCAAAGCAATAAATCTCTAAACGACTGAATTACAGGCTGTCGGCATTGTGCTAAGAAGTGACATGCACTCTAGTAACATCCTGGTCAAAGGTTTCCCTTCTGGAGTTTATATATAATTTGAAAAAGTATAATGGGTCCTCACATGCAATCAGGTAGGGCAGATAGATGATGGGTTACATGGAAGTAGTGTTTGGGATGAATGACCTGTCAAACCAGACCTCATGTGTGAACTAACAGCATGAAGGACTTTCTCTCTGAAATGTCTGATAAAAGCAAAAAGCCTGACTGAAGCTTTAGATGAACTCTACAAAAAACCCTAACCCTAACCCTTTTAAAGGATCAAAATGTTTGAAATTTCTTACTCAATTATCTTCGAAACATGTTCAATCTCATCATTGTACTATTATTAGCATGTTTCAGAAATAATGCTGTAAGGGAAATTAGGAAGACCATTTTTTGTGGTAAGACTATTAATAGAGCAAAGGGCAGTTGCAAAGAAACTTAGCAGAAATTGAAAGGGTAAACAGAAGTACTTTCTTCATTTGCTTCTCTAAGACAAAGTTATCACAGAGATTTAATTCCAATTTTTTAATTAAATTAAAAGTCCTTCAACTAAATTGAAGAACTTTCAGGTAAAGTTCCAGAATTATTTAACTGTTTCATCTGAGCTAATGCTGACACGTTAAGCTTATGGTTCTCTGAAAAATGATGTTCCAATTATGCATCTTAGTGGCTCAACGTATTTGAAAACATGAATGATTGCATCACATCAGAAAAAGAAATATTAAAAAAAAGAAATATAAAAAAAGATTTTAAAAAATGGTGCATTGTGACAAAACATTTTGAAATTCACAAGGAGGCATTTGTTCAATCGACCAATGAGTAATTTTTTAAACGGATTTAAGAGAAGAAAACGAGCCAAACTACAAAACTTAGAACAAATTATCTGTAGTTAGACTTATAAAAATAAATAAATTCAAACATTTCTTTTTAAAAATGCATTTGAAAAGTGAACAGAATAAACAAATGTGATGCATTCTGGGCACAGGAGACAAATTAACGCCTGGAGCATAAAGAATAAAGAGCAGCTGTAACAATACTGTAAGAGAACATTTAGATTCATGTCTTCAACACAAAGTCTTAACAAAAAAAATCTTTAAAGCAAATATCAATGTTCAAATATGTTTACTGCATTTTTCATAGTCTCTGGATTTAAAATGTAAAAGAAAATGTAATTATAACTTGTCCACAAACTGCCGCCAGGAAGACTGTAAGATCCCCAACAGGATTAAAGCAAATTGCTCCTTAAAATAAATACATTTATTCTATGACCAACATTTAGTTATAATCCTTGGAATTAATTCGAAAACTTTTCTAAAGATTCTTGGTTTGTCTGTTTTGCAAAATTTCAATTATTTTATTTATCTACTTATTAATTGCATCCAAATCAACATTTTCACATGAAAGAACAGATATTTGTTGAAAGTTTCACTGAACATGACTGTGTAATATGAGATAAAAACAACAAAAAAAAAACCCTCCTCTCCCAGTGCTAACTGGAAACAGCTATTCAGAGCCTGGAGGCAGATCTTAGTGCTTCACAATCTGGCGTGGCGCTGCTCATCCTCTTCACCCACCTGTTCTACTGCTACAACTTGTTACCTTCAGTTGATCTTATCATAGACATTCATGCTAGTTAGCATAGTCACTGATGATGGTGTATCAATGGTTTTCCTGTAACGGTAAATTGTTCCTTCACCATCAGCGCATTTATCGGCCAGTACACAAGATTGACTGACAGCGCTGACACCCTCCCCTGGCTCTGATTGGTTGCTGTTGGTCGGGAGCGGTTCATTCCACTGTGGTGGCTCAGGAGGTGGAGAAGATTGACCTTTTCACAGATTATCTGTCTCATAACAGCTGTCTCTGTTCTGCTGTGTGGATTGCATATCTTCCTATGTGAACTGGATCAACTGGAATCAAAATAACACACCAGGTAAACTAGGTAACATGTCACTTGTCATTTCTTTCAGAAATTAATTTACATTCACATTTATACATCGTTTTTGTTGCTTTTAGCCAGAGAAAGCTCCAACATGAGAATGTATTTGTTGTTTGTTGAAACTAGTGGTGTTAATTAGCACAGTGCTTTCAACAGACTGAGTTAGCCTAACTGCTCTATAGAGGGTCTCACCTACAGTATGAGATTTCCTTCAGAGACATGTTGATGGCAGTTGTCAGTTTTATCGAACTGCTCTGCTCCTGCAGTTGATCACAGTATCATAATTAATAACTTGTGGGATTCAATTTAACCTTTTAATTGAATGGATCTATAGATAAACTAACAGGAGTTTCTCTATTAGTTTTAGCTAGAGAAACTACTCATTACCTTAGATCTACATTTAGCACTAAACCTTTTAATATTGGAGCAAGACCCAGAAAAACTCCCATCAGATTAAAAATCTAGAACAAACATAGAAAGTACCATCTGGTTTGCAGAATCAAACACTGAGATCCAATATCTAGTTTTATCAGAACATAAATCCAGAGAAATCTCAACTAGTTTATTAATTACGGACTACTTATTCTTATTAAACATGGGGAACCAATATGTAGTTTTATACTTTTACCTTTTTGTCTTTATTTTGTTTGCATTTCCTTCTAATTCATGTGAAGCACTTTGAACTGCCTTGTTGCTTGTTACTTTAACTAGGATTACTGTTTTTTTTTAAAGTTTTATGTCTGGAGGTGAAGAGGTGAGTTGTTTTATATTCTTGTAGGTTAATTGTAATTATTTTTGATTGTGCCATGAAGTGACATACTGAGTCTGGTGGTGAAGACCTTGTTGCAGGTATGCAAGAGGCGGAGGACATGAAGCTGCAGAGAACAGGACACAGAAGATGACTTTAGCAGTAGAAAGCAGCATAAACTCTCACTAATCATCACTAGGAAGCAAGAGTATAGATTCTACTAGAATCTATACTTTTCCCCTAGAAGAGGGGAAAGGTACAGAGGCCTAGAGATTATCAGAAAATGTTATTATCCGGCAGAGTAAAGGTTGTGCACCTTTCAAATCCCCAGCACCACTGATGAGGCTGATAAAAATCAGCTGTGCAGGTTTCGCCACGCTCGCCAACAAAGATCTTCTCTGGAGGAGATTCAACAATCAAAACGAAACACAAATACCTCAGAATCCTGACAGGGACAGATTGCAATTCAATTCAATTAAGTTTATTTATGGAACACCAACATAATAAACTTGGTTATAATGTTGCCTTTAGATGACATTTGTAGTCTAAAGGCACTTTACAAAAAAAGCTCAATTCAGTCATACATATATACTGTACATATATTCCAGTAGCAGCTCCCCTCCTGACCCCACTACGGACAAAGGTTGTGATGGATGGATGGATGGATGGATGGATGGATGGATGGATGGATGGATGGATGGATGGATGGATGGATGGATGGATGGATGGATGGATGGATGGATGGATGGATGGATGGATGGATGGATTCCAGTTGGTTTTAGTTATCAAACCATACAATAAGCTCAATTAAATATTCAAAGTAGATTAAAAAGTTTCTAGGAAACCCATCAGTTTACAGGAAAACAAGTCTTACAAGAGCTTTTCCTTCCACAAAAGCGTCTTCTGATTGTATTGCTTTAATTATTTAGAGTTTGGTCAACACATGATTGTGTATCTAAACATTAGGCTGTTTCTTAGAATCTATGTCCACTAAAATATTTAATCACATCAGTGTTGGTTCCTTTTCTTCATGTGACACACTGATGTGTTTTGTTAGAGAATCCCATTCACACCAAAGTAAGTGACTCAAAGAAACTGAAAAAAAAAAGAAGACAAAACAGTTGGCTTTGTTTGGATGACTTCTGCTAAACCCCTTGAGGAGGTTGCGGAAAGAATTTTGAACAAACTGCTCAACAAATCAAACACTAACCTCCTCAGAGCAGCCCAGTAAAATAACAGAGAGCCTATTTAGAAGCTCCTTCAGTGCAGCTGAATTAATGACCTTCTAAAAAAGGTCATTTCTGTTCACGCCAGTGATCTTTGACAATGATTTTTTTATGATAGGATTTAGAAATCCCTTGCAATAAAGTGCATATTTTCCTTTTAATTAAACCTTCTACTTATTTTATGACCAATGGAGTAGTAAATATATCTTTGGCAGCTTTAATAAATTGGAATACATGAGAACAACTGTTTTTCCCGCTTGAAGATTAAATCTGGTTTGGTGGTAAAAGGTTAACAAAAACAAACTCTTGAATAAAGCTTTCAGTTAAAAAGACAACCTTCTTTTCTTCATTTTACTGCAGAAAATAGAAAGAGAAAATGACATTTCATAATTGTAAATAAATTAAAATATAATTGCTAAGGAATTTCTCCTAAAAACCACAAACTGCCACTGACTCAAATTAGTTGCTGCTGGACTCTTGCATCGCTTTGGTTTTCCAGCTAGTCAAGTCCAACCCAACGGAGAGGCAACCTGCAAAGAACTTCTCTGATGGAGAGAACATGGCCCAGAAAAAAGAGGTACAAAAAAAAAAAAATCAAAATACACTCAGCGAAGCCCCTCATATATATCCACTGCCAAAATAACTGAGTGCTTTGGTTCATTTCTAAAGCGATTCAAGTTTATTCTATGAATCCTACAATGTGTTAGGTTCCTATTTATTTTGAAGAAGCAACAAAATTGCAAACATTTTTGTAATTTTGTAAAACCATCCATCCATCAATAGTTTTCTGCTTATCTAAGACCTGGTCATTGGGGGAACAAGACAAGAAGGGAAATCCAGACATCCATCTCCCTCCTGACATCCTTCGATTCATTCTGGGGGATCTCAAGGTGTTTTGCGGCGCAGACGGGATTTATAGTTCTTCTAGTTCCAGATCTTTTCTGGGTTTGCTTTTAAGTGGACCATCTCACAAAAAGCTCCAAACGAAGCTGCATTAGCACAGAAATGTTTGTCAATTTATACATTTTTTTGCACTAAAAAGACAATCAAATGTATTTGCACACATTTAAGCCTGAGGTTAGTTTTTCTGGAGCCTCGGACTGACCCAACATGGGACTGTTGGAAGAAAGCAACTTTATTTAAAAGAAACACATTAACTGCATCCAGGCCCAGGATGAAGTGTTCAGTGGTGTGAATACTTCTTCACTCCACTATAAATCCATTGATGAGACCCTGGGATCACACATGACTGGTTGACGCTCCATAAATCAGAATAGATTACAAAATCAGCTAATATGGACTTTTTTTCTGTCTTTCAGTGTTTCTTCTTGCAGCAAGAAGAGAAAAAAAAAAGTTCTACATATTCAAGAGGACATTGTACTTTTAAGGTGAAATGAGTGTTCAATTAAATTAAGTATCCATGTGTTTGCAAACTAATGTGATGATGACATCATCAGTGTCTTTTCTGCGTTAATTTCTCCGTGGAAGATGGATGTTACTCTCTGGCTGCTTCCAGAAGGATCGATCCTGGAGGCTTTGCAGTCTAATCCACTGTCTAATGCAGATGGTCTTGAGATGATCTGGAGAGGAAGCATAAATACCACCAGGCTTAAAGTGGTCAGGATTTCTGCATTCACTTTTAAAATACTGTTATTTTGTGAAACAATTAAACGGACAGGCAATTCAAAACAAGATAATTTCAACCCAGAATGACCCATTTCCTCCTAATTCATGGAATACAAATATACTAAACATACAATGAGCAGAGACTTTTGAAAACAATGTGAATGGTGTGTTCACATAGTCACAGGGACACATAGTGCTATCAGTGGTGCAGGGAGACCATGGAGAGGAAGAAACGTACTTCAATAAAAAAAAAGATGTCAGACGTGGTGAGTAAAGTGAGCAGTTTGGGTTGCATGATTAGGATTGACTTGACATGAACATAAAAAAATGGAAGGTTTCATGAGCTCTTTTCCTTCCAGTTCTATTAGTCAAAAACAGAAAAATAACTTCAACAAGAGGACAGGTGAAAGGCATATGTTTTATTAAACAAATGTTCACTTACTCTTATTCAAATTGGCCCTAAAAAGGACATATATTATAAGTCACTAACTTATCTGATGAGGGAAACATTGATGAGGAAATATTTTCCAGGCACATGGCTCCATTTCAGAACACAACAGTATAACTATATTATCCGCAGTTCTTATAAAAATATTGCCTATATCAAAACTAGCTTAAAAGAAATTTGACCTTGTTATTTGATGCTTTGAAATTGGCCTCTGTGTCTTTAAACTCCTGCTCTTCCTTGTAAGGATTTAAGTTTCTGTGTTGTTTTCTTGTTAATTTAGTTCCTGTATCGTCTCTAGCTGTTTCTTGTTTCCCTGATTGTTCCCTTGTGTGTATTTAACCCCACCTGTGTCACTCCACCTTCTCCCCCCTGTCAGGTTCTTGTCATATGTTGTGTATAAATCTTTGCTGTTTTGTTCATTGCCAGTGCTACCAGTGTGTCAGTTCCTTGCTCACCTGTGCTGCCTGAACTTTGTGACTGTTTTGGGTACAACATGAAACTGTTTATTTTTGCACCATTACTTGGGTCCAATCCTCATCCACACATCCATACTCCACACCAGTTCCACAGGTCATGACATTTCTGACACTCCACCTTCAGCACATTATCACAACGGCTTACCGTTCACAACCTCAGTGAATGACTCTTGTCAGCGTCGGACTGAGACGCAGTTAGTATAATGAGCTCAGTAGCTGCGCAATTCCACCAGGTGCTGCCTCTAGTCTGAAGGAGCAAAGAGGGGAAGGTATGATCTGCGAAGCAGAAGCACAACTGCAGCTACAAGCGGGAGCTTGTGGAAAAATGTGGATGCTTTGGAAAGCAGGCTTTATTCACTCCTGAATGGTTGCCTGGGAATATTCAAGAATTTCTTAAATATGCATGAAACAATGAAAGCATCAATCCAAGTATGTTTTAATAGTTAAAAAAAAACAAAAAAAAAACATCCAAATAATTCTTAGATATATGTTTATTTTCAATTATGAGGGTTTTTTTTAGAGACCGGTGCTGCAGAAAGTCTGGTAATTTTCTCATTTTCTGCTTTGCATTCACAGCCGTGTTTTGCTCTACAAACACCTGAAACACACCACAAATATTGGACAACGTCCTTCGGTCTTCTTGGCAGCATGAATCTCATCTTTTCAGAGAGCTTCAGAGACTGTCTTTGCCAGCAGTGGCTCATTTTGTCCTTTTGCTACACCTACAGGCCTGTGAAGACGCTTCACTGAAAACTAGTGAGCTGCAATTCAAAAATCCCCTGTGACTCATTAAAAACTAAAGAAAAAACAAACATTAAAATGGTTGTCATAAAATTAATGTTGGGTGTCCTACAGAGAGCAAATTTTAAAGGATTGTATCCTTCTTCGATAAACACACACACACACACACACACACACACCCCCACACACACACACACACACACACACACACACACACATACTTGTAAATTATTTTCAGGATTGCTGAAATATGAACCAAGAGTAATACATGTGTGCTGTGTTCCACATTTGACTGCGTAGAGCAAGAGAATACACTGCCTGCCACACAACTGTCATCATAATCTCAAAATGACAAGAAGCTTCAAACTAACAACAAGGTTCTAAATTATTACCACCAATAAACCCCAGAATCAAGGCAGAAACGTCTCACTGCACCCTATCAGTCAGTGAAAATTGCTTGTGTGTCTGACACAGTAAACTGAAGAAAGAAAAAGACACACATATATATACAGTACATTTTAAATGAAACAGGCTGGAGGCAAGCCCAGGGAGGAATGACAGGCCAGCACTGACCAACAGATCCATCCTTTTAGGGTTGCTCAAAGGTAGTGGCTGCTGTGACAGTGAAATATGGTGGGGCTGTGACATTGCATAACCCAGTTTACAACATCAAATGCCCCTGAGATAAAACCACATGAAAGGGCAGGTTATAGACCAGGACACACTGACAGCCCTGCTTATTGCACAGAAAGAGGAAACTGCATTGGAACAGGTAACATTTCTACAGACCTCTTCTTCAGATGCAGATGCAGTAAAAGCTTTGTTTTCTTCTCTGGAACAGTGCTCTTAAGGTCACATGCACTCCGACTCCAGGGAAGATGGCAATATTGCAATGGATTCCTAGAATTGATAAAATATTCACACACAATCACGCATGGGCTTCGCGAAGCTTAAAACAAAATTCATCGACGTTCTTATTCTTCTGATGCCCGAGCTCCCAAATTCATACATCCATGTATGGGTTCTCATATCCACAGGCATGCCGTCTGCAGGGAGATGATTGCTTCTGTTCCACAGCAGGTAGAAGGAGCTTTGTGATTTTCAGTCTGCACAAGACATTTGCCAGCGTGGAGATTTATTTTTTTTTCACTACAAATGCATGCATACACACTGGGATCAGGGAGCCGTTCACATAGATGAAAAATGAGGAGACATTAATTGCAGTTTCACACCTTTAACAGAAGTACAAAACAAAGTTAGGCATCGCCGTTAATCACAGCGTCAGTGTGTGACTAACATGATTACATGTTTTAATCGACTGACAGCACTGATACACACATTCTTGTGCTGGATGTGTGATGGGACAATGTGAATTCAGTATGAACTTAGTTTTAAATAACAAAACCATTATTAATAAAAACAGTAACCCTCTTTCAGTTCAATTCTTTGAACGTCTCTGAGAAACTTGTTGCTTGCGTTTCTTCGCATCGATCCATTTAATTCAATTTAAAGCGCTCTTATTAATGACATTATTTGCTCCTTCATATGACTTTGCCAACCACATTCCAAAAAGTGGGATAAAGACATCTGAGATCTGTTCTGAGATCAACGTCCTGCAGGCAGCTGAAGACTCCAGGTCTATTTAAAATGGTATACAAAATAAAAGGTCAAGGTAAAGACTCCTTTCATCTAACTGACTGTAATCCGTTTTGAAATGCCTGTTTAATTCTTCAAAGCCATTTCTTTAAGGATTGCATAAGTGACACTTTTCAAGGTTATGGATCTCTTTAGAACTTGGCTCCAAAGTGTATTTTAAACAATGTATAACTTTACAAAGAAAACTATACAGAAATGATATAGTTTCTGTATAGTTCATGAATGACACATGAAAAGCCATTCATGTGTCTGAAATGGCTTTTGACCTTCATGCAGCCTTTGAACCTTTGCACCAAATGTGTTTATATTAAGCCTTGTTTATGATGATCATGTAGAAGCTCAGCAGCTGGTAAGAGACAAAAACTGGAGCAAATGAAGAAAGCTGATGACAAAAAAAAAAGACTATGAAAAAAAAAATCTGAACTGAAGATGTTACAACTAAGCACTAGCGGCTGCATGGGAATAGCTGCTTGATTTCCACTGGAGCTTCCTCCCTGCCACCTGTTGGTGTTGATCTGGTCACTTACTCCAAATTTGCCTCTTAATCTCTGTGTATGAATGTTTGCACTGTTTTGAGTGTGACTGAATAAAAGCTGTTCTGGTGCAAAGTGTTGAGTGACTAGAAAACTGGAACTGGACCAAATTCCAAGAAGGAGCTTGTGAGGATCATTGAGGAAATATTAGCAAATTAAAACTCAACACCAGGAACACGAGGGAAGCATGACATGGTGGAGAAGAATCAGCAGGAAATGTCCCAATGACTATCACACTTTTGACCAGTTCAGCAGTCTGCTTTATTGATATAATACCAATTTTTATTTATTTTTTTATTGTCATTGATCTTATTTGTCTGATTGCGTTTTTATTTTTAATGCTTTCTTTATCTTATCTACTACTGATGTTCAGGACTTTGTTTCAGCTGTGACTGATGTTAAAGTGCTTCATAAATAAAGTTGGTCATGATGATTGTAAAGATTTTTTTTGTCAAATCCTGCTTATTATATGTCAGTGGGTTAAAGATCTCTATTCTCTAGCCAATTTGATTTGGCTTTGGAATTTGATTCCAGTGATAACAAGAGATAAAATCTTGTTTTCTAAGTTTTTGGGTGCTTTTAGAGACTTTTGGATACATCACTATCTAAAAAAAGCGTTTGTAATTTTTGGTAAGCAAAGACAAACGAGTCACTTGGAACTGAGGAAGGAAAACTAACTTTGACATGCCAGATGGTTTACTTCTCAGAAGCATCTGGTAAATTGTCCCTGAAAAGTACGTGGAAGGACGACTGCATAAGCAACATCAACACCAACGCCTTCAGAAGTTCACACTGATGAAAATCATTACACATAAAACCAGCCTGTTGCTCCAGGAGAGAATACAGATTAATGACAGTGCTACTACAAACTCATCAAGTGTCTTTTTTTTTTTATTTCTTCAAGCAGCTAATCCAATCAACTGCAATTAAGTCCTGCCCACACCAGAAGAACGAGCCATTCATCACACTTTTTTCATGACTTCCTTCAGAGTTTCTCATTTTATGATGACTGTCATAAAACACTAGGACACAACAACATAGGACAAGAAAATGTATTAAAGGACGACTTAACAGAATTACGCAGTCGATGTTACAATATCTTTGTGACTTTAGTTTATTGACATTCAAGTTTCTGTATTGCTTATTTTACTCATTTATTTGTGTATCAGAGAGAGCAACTGATAAAGGTCTATGACATAGGAAGAAGGTCACCCTTCATTTTTTTTTTTAAACTGCATTCTGAGATGGATCTTTTTTACACCCTATATCCCTTTGTCCCGTCCACCTCTTGATTGTTTACACCTGTCCCTCATTTCCCCTGATTACTCTCCTTGTTTTTAATCCCACCTGTGTTCCTTGTACTGTCATTGTACTCTAACTGTGTTTTCCCCAGTTGCTACCAGCTCTGAGCTTCCAGCCTTCCGTTCATCTGTGCTTCATGGACTCTGGGTTTTGTGCATTATTTTTCATTAAGCCATCATTTTCTCCACAACCTGGTTTCACTGCGTCTTCCTCACCATTTTACAACTGCAAATCCTGACAAATACAGTTCAGCTGTGCACTGAGTTGCTCAAATTGATGAAACTGTAGGTTGCTTAATCATTCCTCCTTGGTGGACAGCTGTTCAAAGTGTTAATATGACATTCATGCCTATGATGCACTTGATTAACACGATGCTTAAAATATGCTAAGTGCAAATGCCATCATAGATAACTATGGAAAGATTCCCTGATGACGAGTATCACACATGCTTCAAAAAACAGAGTTACCCATCATTAATTTGTAACAAAGATCCAAAACGTCAGACGTTGGGAGGCTGAATAAATCAAGTATTAAAATCACTTATTTTGATATGAATGTATACGATCCAAGACAGTGGGATCATTTTGTCTTGGACAGGGAAAAAAAAAAGAAAACAAGAGCAGTTTCTATTTATATTCACGCTATTTTTAGCTTCAGTGGTGCCACAGAAACAGACAAATCGAAAAGCTCCGCACGTGACAGACTTAGCCCCCACAGTTCAGTGCTTCCACCTACTCGCGTGCAACCTCTATCTTCCCCAGACCATCTAATTGAGGATTTTCTTCCTCACTTTTTCTTCGTTTTCATCACGAATCATTCATTTTAGACCGCTCATTCTTCTTTCACCTGTCCTTTCATTCAAAGTCTGCTGCCGTCTTACTCTGTGAATGTTTGCCATGCTTCCTTCCATTCATTTGTGAAACACCGACTACACAGTCACGTTTTGCTTCATACTTTGACAAACCCCTGAAGGCAAGCCATTTCAGGATGTTTCACCACTAAGCAACACACCAACTCTATCACTCTCATAAACGTGTGGAACTCTCTCTCTTACACACGCATACCCACACACGCACACACACTTATCGCCTAAATCCAAACACACTTTCTTTCTCCCTTTTTTTTTGCTCCAACACGTGAATCCTTAACCTGCCACAACTGATAGAGGTTTACCACACCACAACGTTTTCTGTGACATACTCAATTATGACAAGCAACCACAAAAGCAAGGATGGGATTTGCTGAAGGCAAGATACGACAACATTTAAATAGATTCATGAATGTATGAATGCAGAAAAGCTAAAAATAATGACAGGATTTATTTATTTATTTACCCCCACAACCCTCTGCCCACGCTCCTCACCCGGAATCATTCAGCTTCTGCTGTTGCTTCACTCTCTGAGGACATGTGCTAAAAATAGAGGTGTTTCCCATGCACGTTTTAGAATTATTTTCCTCAGCCTCTAATCCTGCTCCTCCTCCTCCCCTCCTCTCCCTTTGCGTGCGCTCTATCTGCTCCGTTGCAGTCATGTGTCACATGAATACAAACGCAGCAATAGACAGTTGGCTGCTAAATTTATTCTGCCACATGGACAGAAAGTAATCTTCTAATTTAAACACAAATGTCACTGTTTCTATTTGCTCTTTGTTAAAAAATTGGTTAATGTTGTTTCAAATCCTGTGCCATAGAACGTATTTCAAAAGGGTGATAGAAGCTAGATGTTCACCTTAGCTGTAATTCAGATAATTGAAATGATATTATAAACAATGGACAGTCTTGAAATTTTGCTTGGAAGGAAATAAAACTGCTGCTTAGTATTTTCTAATTCTGTGGCACACTTGGTGTCATTTCTTTTGGGACTGCTTGGTCATTTTTGTGACCATGCAGTCACAAAAACTGCATGGTTGGTCATTTTTGTGCAGCGAAAAGGAAAGTTTAGTTCAAGAAGATGTCCAGTGTCCTATTCCATTGTGTATTACACAATGGAATAAAAACTTGGGAAATGCTAGCTCTGTAGGGAGCATATTTCCATTTATCAAAAATTGTGTTAAGAACCTTTTCTTTCAAGTAAAGACCCTCCCACCCACCTCCCCACTGTGACGGGACTGTGGTGCCCCCAGTGGAGAAATCTGTTTTCTTCTCCTGCAGCATTTACTGTCAAAGTGACAGATTTTCACTGTCTTCTTCAAATGTTGTGTTACAAAGCCTCTCCCGCGACTGGGACAGCGTTCGTGTGTATGTTACCATAACAACGCGTTCAAAAAGTTCTGGTTCAGTTTGTGAGCAACACGTTCAGTTTGGTCCACTTTGTTCAATAACAGAAACGGAGCTCAATGCTTAAATAAGTATCCATGATTTATCCAGCTTGTTGACAGAAATCCACAACAATAGATGTGTGAACAGCCATTCAAAGACCATATGCTAATACAGAGTTCGTACATAATGTCACACTTTGTAACGGACAGCCATTTTGGCAGGCGGTTGCCAGGACAACAGTAGCTAAGCGACATACTTAAAACTAGCTCCTGCCCTGTTCCTATCTAACTTATAAAGAATATAAGAAAATTACAACTACTACTCAATCACAATTTTTGAGTCCTCCACTCACCTCTGTGTAACTCTAGGATGAATAACAGAGATATTTACTGTAGTACGTTGGTGTCCAAAGTTGGTCCTCGAGGGCCGGGATCCTGCATGTTTTATTTTCTCTTTCCACCAAAAGTGGTTTTAACTTCTCACAAAACTGATTTTGTAAAATTCTCTGATATAATAATGTAACTGTAAGAGTTGCCGTGTCAGTGGAATGGATATTACTGTTCTAAACTGTTGGCAGTATCACCCAAAGTTCCAAAGGAAAATGGTAAATCAGTCAAACTAACAGAATGTGTCTCATTCCTTAGATCTGGCTGACTCAGCACAGTTGTGGTCTCACAGTGGGAAACAAAGATTAAAAAGTCAAATGACCTTTCTTGGTTTACTTGCGAAGTGTGTTGTGTACAGGAAATACAATCAGCAAAATATACTGATATATTTCTTTATATCCCTAAAAACATGGGTTACTGATGTAAAAAAAATCTGTCAAATGACCTTCACAATTTTCCATTTAGAAGGTTATGTTTATATTGTATTCATTTAACTTCCTCTGAGTCATTGCTGCATACAGCTAACACTGATATCTCAGTCCAGAAATGTACTAATTTGCATTAGAATTAGCCAAACAGCATAACAGGACAGAGTTAATCCACTCTTAGATAAAAGCAACAATAGCAATTTTCGATGCTGACCCCATTTGTTGCACAACACAATCTGTTTTTCACAGTCCCATTTTTTTTTCTCAGACTCATTACGCTCAGACAATGAGATAAAGAAAGGATATACTGCAAAGGACGTTCATAATTTCCAGACAGAGGAGCTGATCTTCTTGTATTGGTTAAGAAGTGAGATTCCATTCTGAACGCGCCCTAGTTGTTTGATGTAGCATGTCTATTAAACAGGAGAAGTTGACTTAGACAAATTGCTATGACCTCAAAAAATATGATGTGCAAGAATTTAAATTGACTAAATATATCACTGTTTGTAGATATAATAATAAGTCCATAAACTTTTTGGGGATTAAAGGAATACATTCTCAAACTTGGTAATGTCAAGCTAAGGAGTTGAGCACAAAATTTCTGACCCAATTTAAATGTTTCAACAGAGCGAGCATCAATCATATCCCAGAACTCATTGAGTGGTGAGACCAGTCACCAGTGCGTCGCATTGACAACATTGAGATGCACAGCCAGGCAGTCATTCTATTGCAAAATCGCAGTTATTTGTATTTGGCAATTAAACCTTAACACATGTTTGTGGCATTGAGATTTAAAGAGACAATAAAATCTTTACCTCCTAAGCAAAGAAATCTTTACCTCCTAAGCAAAGAAATCAAATAGTTGTGTTTATGTCATAGAAGTGGAAATAAGACACTCAAGCCGATGTGGTGCAGACTTTGGTTCTACTTTGCCTCCATTGGAGACATTTAAGATATGAATGCATAAAAATTTAAAATAACAATTTGTTTTTTCTTGTTAACACGTTCAACCTTGAATTAGAGCAGGTGTTAAATATGACTGAGACAGCCTGAGGCAAGAAATTGGCTGCAACAGATCATTTCATATTTTACATGGCTCTGTGTTTAAAGTCTAAACGGAGCAGAATAGAAACTTTGTCATTGTCACATGGACAACAAAATTAAATCGGTTCACGATGCCTGCAGGACAGAAGCTAAAATCTGCTAAAAAGACATATGTATGCACATCCACACACATACATGACAGATACAAACATGGCTTTTTTTCTGGGGGCAGAAATTGTTTGGGAGTCTATTGGTCCTAGTAGTCAGAGTTGTGTACCGTCTTTTTGACGGCATCAGTTGGCATAGCGACCAGGGAGAGAGATGTCTTTTGAAATATTTCATGCTTTTTTTGAGCGGTCGCTATGTAGTTGATCTAGTGAAGTAAGATGCCAACTCAAGATCTTCTATGATGATCTCCCAACCCTTTAGAGTGCTTCGCTCTGAGTCATAGTGCTGCTGAACAGTTTGTGTCCAGGATGAATGGGATCTGCAAATATGTTACCTGTCCTGGCCCGAGATCTGTACAAGTCCTGATGATTCTCTCTGCAGACCCAGTTGTTTGTTGTAGACTGAGCACAAATGTGTGTGTAGTCCCCATTGCCGAAGCATCACAAGCACTTGCTGACCGATTACTTGGTCTGCGTCTCAGTTAAGTTAGGGTGATTTGAAAACGGAGGACAAAAATGATAAGCTGTTCCACCTCACACTAAAAGCAAAATTGGTTTCAACAATTGCTTCATTTAATATGTGTGCTCTGAAGCCACTTTTGGTTTTAAACACCTAAACATTTTAGCAAAGATGAATCTCTCCTGCATTGAATGTGAAAAGTCTTTTATTTTATGTTAATGGCACAAAGTTAAACTGAGCGGCTCATTTGGAGCCTTCATAACATTCAGTTATCAAAAGGTTGTATTATTTTGTTTTATTATTTAAAAGAAATTTGACTGTGCAGTTTGATGCCTTGAATTGACCTCTGACTCTTGGCTGCTCTGTCAGGCAGGAGCTCAGCTGGAGGCTAAAGCTCCAAGGAAGAGCTTTGTGGAAATGGGAGTCGCTTTTCGAGAGCTAGCGTTTAGGCACTCCTGAATGGTTGCCATGGGAGATCCAAGAACTCCTCAAACATGCTCGAAAGAACCAAAGCAACACTCTTGGTATGTCTTTTTTTCGCATAACATGATACAAAGCTCAAAAAAGTTTATTTATGTAATCTCCCAAACTGCAAACATTGCTTTAAGAGACCAACACAGTTATCAAACTTTAAAATGAATGATGATCTCTGAAATACAAAAGATGATGAAGACTAATCAAAAGATGTCATATTTTTGCTTTGCTGACTCAAAAGACAAACTGCAGTGAAAATGAGTCAAGGAGCATTTGAGACATTACTTGTGACAAGACTGTACCTGACGTTCAGTATTTGAACATATTATCATAACTTCACAGACTACATTTTCTATTCAGAGATCAGTTTAATTTGTTTCTGTCATATTATGGACTTTATTTAATAATATGTATAGTGTGATTCTATACACCAGCAATGGTCCTGGTGAAGGATAAGATTTGGCAAACTGATATTCATAACAGTTCATCCAAATAAAGTAAAAGCGGGTCAAGGACACAAATGAGAGAATTGATAATTGCTTATTATCTCAGCAAAATGGGAAAGAAACTAAAAGCTGATAATTTGTCATTCAAGCCTGAGATTGTAATAGATATAGTCAGCAAATAAGGGGATTTGCAGAACGGAAATTAGACTCGGTTAAAAATGGATATAGCAATGGAAGTCATATCTATACCATCCCCACGCTTTACACACATATGCCGTCCAGCCAGAGTCTCCACCAGCCTGCCTCAACTATTAAAAAGTGTTTCACATTAAAAGTCCAGCAGGAGGTCAGGGATATCATGTCTGTAATCTCCCAGAACTGGAAGAAGAACCCAGTTATTAATCTTTGACCAGTAGCAGCAGCACAGTGAACTTGATACAGTGAGATGTGTGTGCCCAGCTTCATCTATTCATTTATTCACTGCACATGACATTAATAGAGATTGGAGTTTTACAACTTTGTATCAGGGTGGGATCTCTTCAAATGGAGAAATGTTTTCCAGTTTCAAAACTTTGGTGCTCTTGTAACTCGGATTCAGCCTGCAGATCAACATCAAAACCCTGATTCATTTCACTGAAGCAGGAACAAGCAAGTCCATATTTAGGATTTAAGCACAACCCTTTCATTTCATGATCAGTGGTTGTAGATAAATCTGGTGGGTCACTGCCTCTCTGTTTGAGTGGGTGGTTCTAGGTCATGTCCCTGATCGGGGTCAAGTGCATTAGCAAGCATGTTGTGGTATTCCACTTTTTTGGGATTGTATTGCCAGGCTTGACTGAAGAGACTTCACCATGTCTTTGGATGCAGATGTAGTTGCTGTTTTCTGAAAATCCAATGTGATTTTCTGCAGTCTGCTAACCAGCTGTACAACCTTCTGTTTTGCACAGATTATGGAAAAATGCAGAGGCTTCCCTTTGTCAAAAATTATGTTGGGAACATTTTGCAATAAATGATTACAAACCAGTGTTTGGGTCCATCCTAATCAATGACTTTGAATAACAGTCCTGTAGCTCCTACACATTTAAATGCTTAAAATGTTGGTCAGTAATAGCCATTAGCTCTTTTTTTCTGGCAGTCATTGTTTGAATTTTGAAGGTCAACACATCTTCCTGATTTAATGGGGACGTTTTCTTGTTTTTCCCATTTGGAAGAGTCCCATGAGACTGGAAGAGCCTTATAGGACTTTTCTGTAGAACCCTATAGTCTTATAGGACTGTTCCAATAGAAGAAGAGATCTATTGTCTTAAGACAATAGGACCTCACTGTTTTATAGTCATCCTCCAGGGTAAAAAAAAAAAAAAAAACTGCCTTAAAAAAATAACATTTTAAAACTTTGGTTAACGTTAAAAAGCATACATCCCAAAAAATGCTGTCGACTTGGATTATTGAGAGTGAAACGTTCTGTGGCATTGTTTAGAAAACAATATCCAACCTTTAATTTGAGAACATTTATGCAAAGGTTTCAGTGTAAGATCATGAAAATTGAGTATCAGGATTTTTGAACTCCTTTGTGATATTCCAGGTGGTAGACATACTTTTGTAAACATTTTTATTTTAGGTTTTCTTTGCATTCCTCTTTACAGATAAAGTTTCAGTTCACTCTGCCTGTCTAACTAGTCAAATGTTTTCTGTTGTGTCGGCTAATGAGCACATTTCAGAAATATGGTCTTTGAGGGTCATTGTCATTATTCACACCACAAGGAAAAAAATGGAAATTGCTTCTGCCTCAACAAAACTTCATAGATCTGTTTGCTTATTAATATTTCACCTTCTTGGGAAAAAAAAAATAAGATCAAAGAATTACATGATCATTACCAAGTAATATAACAAAACAAAGCATGGGAAAAATGGTCAAATCTTTTCATTAAAATGTTTTTAAACACTTTTTTCTGTCTCCTGTACATCTCACCACACACATCCATATCTCATCCTTTCTTCAGAGGGAAACCTACAATTTCGTGAGCTTGCAGCTCAATGTTCAGTAAAGTAGGACACGAAGTAAAGATGGTCAAATAAGTAAAGTCAACTCTTACAAACAGAATGAGACATATGCTGTCTGGTTTTTAGTCTTTTTTTATGCATTATGCTTCTATCAAATACAGATTCATTCTAACACCAATCATCTCACACAGATTTCAGTCGGTTACTTTGTATGATTTTAACTATTACTGTCAAACAAATGCGGATGAAAACTTTCCTGACATTTTCTTTCTCACCCTTACATGAGCCATAGTGCTGTTGCATATTTTACAGTGAACAAGTATGGATAGGTTACTGTAGAAATAAACGCACAAGCAAACATAAATTGAAGACAGTGGTCGTTTGTGCGACTTTGCAGTCTTAGGAACAGAGGAAAATACCTTACACAAAGTCAGAGGAATGTGAAAGCAAACCGAAACGGCTTGGTTTGACAGAATCGTGTGAGTCTTTGCACTGAAATGAAACAGAAGTCACAATCTTAGTAAATGTATTAACTTAAAGCAGGCCTGTAAACAAACTTGAATACACATAACACATGAACCCCGCAGGTCAATCAGGTTCTGCTCGATCCACTCTGGATTGCTCTCAAAGTGAATCTGATACTCTATTTGTGAAGCTGCTGCTTGGTCTGCTAAACACCCTGATTCTTTGGAGCCGAGTCTGTCTCTGACCAGAACACCAGAAACATACAAAACAATAATCATGAATCACCTCTCAGGCTGGGCCCACCACATCTTTGTTGTACATGTGAAAACACAGAATGGGGCATAGAGGCTGATCCACAGTAAATGTGTCTCTAAGAAAGTCGCAACAAAGCACCAACTAGAATGTAGGTGAGTGAAGTGGGAGAGCAGCTAGTGAAAAACTCAGGCAGCTTATTTTGTTTGGTTTAAGCAGAAATGATGCATGACTCTAAAATTTCAAATTTGGAACCAACACTAAGAAAAATAGAGGATTTGAAGTCACAGTAACCTTATGTTTGTTATTTATTTAAAACAAAGAGTTATTCCAGTGTTTTCTGACATTAGTGGAACATAGATTTGTAAAGGAAAGAAGCTTGTTTCCAATTTACTAATCAAAGGCAACTCTTTAGCCTTAACTTAAAGAAACTCAGTGTTTCGGCTGTTTTGCAGTTTTCTGGAAGTTTGTTTCAGATTTGTGGTTCATAGAAGCTGAATGCTGCTTCACCTCGTTTAGTTCTGGTTCTGGGGATGCAGAGCAGAACCAGAACCAGGAAACCTGAGAGGTTCTGGAAGGTTGATACAACAGCAGCAGGTCTTTAATGCATTGTGGCACTAAGATATTACAATAAACTATTTTATTGTCTATTCTCTGAAATACTGGGAGCAGATAGATAGATAGATAGATAGATAGATAGATAGATAGATAGATAGATAGATAGATAGATAGATAGATAGATAGATAGATAGATAGATAGATAGATAGATAGATAGATAGATAGATGTTTACGTCGACTCATAAACATTCTGCAGCTGTATGTTGGGTTAGTGGAGCAGCTTCCCTTTCATCTGTCAGTATGCATTAGAACGGCACCAGAACACTGGCTAGCTAAACAAGTTTGGTTCTCAGTACGCCCCTTTCTCAATATGCAAATTGATCCCTTTGATGTTGAACCAGCAGCAAGGGGACGGACAGACCGAGAAAAAGAGAAACACAGGGAGGAGGTGGAATAAGGAAGACGACAAGATGGGTTTGTTTTTAATCAGCAACGTGTTCTAATGAGGACCCATGTCAGCAAAACAACACAACTATACTCCTAACTGATCCAGCAGACTCTCAATTACTTTCCATAAGCTGCACTTTCCTCGCCGTCTTTTTCAGGAGAGGCTGCCACACTTTGTTGTTGTTATCCACAGTCCACAGCGTCTGTTGAGGGAGAACTGGAGCCCCACACCCAGTTAACTGTAGAATATGTGCACATTTTAAAATATCCAATAAGCTTACCTTATAATTTAATTGAAAAAATAACTAATCACTTCAAAGTCATGAATCAGAAGCAGGGAAATGCAACACATCTTCACACTTAGGAGTTTTCTGGTTGAGTTTTTAGAATGTCCCTAGTTATATATTAGAAAAAAAAAAAGTCTAATTGAACCAAACGGGTTAACTATATATGACATTAAATTTCATTTCCATTTTGCACTGGCAGCTAAAAGAGGCAACAGATGCAACACAGTCAGGCTATCATAATATCATATCTCATAGTACATACTTGCAGTTTTATTTTAATTGAAATCTAGACTTGCTAGATTGAAAGTTGTTACTATGGAGGCAACTCATATAATGTAAGTAATTATATCTTACTGAAGGAATTAATGGAAGACAGAACTCATTTTCCACGTTAGGATATTGCATGCACCAGTAAAATATTTATTTCAGATGACTGTCACCAGCTTATGTAACACGGTATTATTTAAAAAGACAAGATGAACTGTGAAGATATCACAGGTCCAGCCGGTTCAACTGATCTGAATTAATCTAAATGCCTTCGTGTCCAAGTCCTATTTAGATCAGCACTGAAGTCCCATTGCCTTAAAGGATCCAGACAGTCGAAATTACTCCATTTCAGGAAATTGAGCTGTCTGCTCGTCAGCTTTTAGGGAGATGTCTGGATTATAAAATGACTGAAAGAATCTTTGAAGAAATGAGAAAACTATTTAAAATTTTAATATTCTCCATTTCAGTTTCCATAAAAATCAGTTTGTTCATTAAGTGTGCATGCACGGGGGCGTGCTGTGGTGGTGCAGGGGTTAAGCACGCCCCACGTTTGGAGGCCTCAGTCCTCGACGCAGACGTCGCGGGTTTGACTCCCGGTCCCGGCGACCTTTGCCGCATGTCTTCCCCCCTCTCCTCGCCCTCTTTCCTGTCTGCCTACTGTAAAAAATACGAGCCACTAGCACTGCAAAACCGCTTCGGAGAAAGAAAAAAAAAATAAAATAAATAAATAAAAAAATGGATTCCTACTCTATTAGCGCTGTGGAGTCGAGCTCAGTTTAAAAGAGAACTGGCTAACATCATTTATCAATAGTAATAAGAAACGTGCAGATAAAAATGCAAATTACCAAACTGCAACATAATGTTACAAAAAATCTAATTATTAATAAGGCATATAGTCATCACTGAACACCATGGGAAATGTTCAATCTGAAATCTGCTGTTGCCAAAATAATTTAAAATATTTACAATTCTGAATGGATTCTCAGATCCTAGTTTGACTCAGTTTAAGATATGATTTTTAATAAACTCTAAATTTCTATTTATTCATCATCCACAACATCTTTTGGAAAAGCCATCAGTGCCTGTATTATAAACTACTGTTTATAAGCATGTCCATAAAATAAACTATTTAGCACAGTTATAAACACACCTTCTTTTAAAAGCAAAGTCACTATCATAGTAATGTATGGGTGTCAATACAGATTTATTGATGCTTGGTCTTAGTAAAGTGGAAAACTGTAAATTATTGAAGAGACTAAGCATTTTTAGAATCACTTATCTTCAATGATATTTATCAAAATACATCTTTGGAAACAAGTGATTTTAAAGGCAATATAATGTAAACAGAAAGGCAAAAATGTATAAAAGCAAAGGTGTGAGAAATGTGAATACGACCTGTCCAAAGGTAAACAGGTTTCAGATGAAAACTTTTCTCAAATGTTTTTCTACATTGTTTGAATTGAAGGTTTTTGGTGGAACGACTTTCTCTTCCAATTACAGCAACTTGTCTTTTCGCCAGTCTATCAACCTTTTTCCAGCTGAGTGTCTGTAAACATACATTTCTGAACATTAATTTGAAGTCTGAGAAATTTTCTATTTTATTTACAACTTTTAAAATGTTGTTCCACACCTGGATGAAAACTATAAATTAATCCAACACTTAATCCTCACTAGCAGTTTAACCAGACTGAAAAAGATGTTTATTCCTATTTAGTGGAACAGCTGCAACGATTATGCAGATTATACCAGCTGTTAGAATAACATCACGTATGAAAAAAACCCTGCACACATTTTTCAATTCAACTGTAGCATTATGAAGCTCCAAAGACTGCTCATTTACATTACAGTGCAATAAGGCCATCTGAACTTTTGTCTCGTCAAAAATATATATTTTTAGAAGTTTCCAGCTTTTGTTCCATTTTCCAATAAGGCTGTGATCTCCTGCTGTTTTGTGACCCTTTGTCGTTGAGTCGTCTGTGAACCCTGAACTTTAGGGAAATTCAAGTACAACATTAGATGCTGTTTTCTTTCAGCCTAAAGAAAGCCTGCTGTAAATAATTATTTTCATGTGGTTTTAGAACTTCTAAATGTAGTTAGTCTGGGCAGATCCTAAATCCAGATGCAACATTTAGCCTGGACCCATAAACGGGTCTGGATTACTGATCTGGACCACAAGAAGTCCACAGGTTGTATTATAATACTGCATTTGGCTTAGATGTGGAATCTAGATCCAAATAGTTTTTTTCTGGAGGGTCACACAGGCTCAAAATCAAGACCAAAGTCCATAAATGGGTTCATGCTGGTAATCTCTGTTTGAAAAAAAAAAAAAGTTTAAAAGTTATACTATTTCAAGAAGAAAAATCAACTGAAATGCAGATAGAAACAGTTCAGGGTAAGCATCTGCAGGGGAGGGGGCTGACAGGCTTTGATTATGGGTCGCGTTAGTGAGGGCCATCAGAACTCAATGTAACTAATGAGGGTATTTTAATGGAACGGGTAAAAGACACACAAAGGAGTGAAATGAGATGGAAAGGCCTTGACAATTATAATCAACCTAAAATAATCCAAAGATGATGCAAGGCAGTTTTAGTTCAACTGCACATTTTTAGCAACAAAGGAATTCAACGTGCTTTACTTGATAAAATATGATGTACAAGAAATCGAGCTCTTGCATTTAAATGTTGGCCTCATCAAAAACACCTCTGAATTAAATTTTCCCTTTACTGTTTTCTTTTGCTTGTAAAATATGGATAAATATACTATCTTCGTGTGTCATGAACATACAGGAATTTTATCTTCTGGTGATTTTTGGGGTGTAGCCACAGCACACACTGCTGTGGCTACACTGCTGCTAGCCACAGTAGTGTAGCCACAGCCACAGCAGTGTATGCTGTGGCTAGCATACACTGCTGTGTGCTAGCATACACTAGCATACAATGTATGCTGTGGCTAGCATACACTGCTGTAAATGCTAAGGCTAGGCTAGCTAACATTGCCACTGATGATAGCAGATAAACACTTTTCCTGTAATGGTAAGTTGCTTCTCCACTATTACCACATTTAGCAGCAAGTACATAAGTTTGATTGGCAGCGCTAAAACCCTCCTCCTGGCTCTGATTGGTTGTGTTTGCATTTCTTTAGATGGCAATAGTAGCACTGGGAGAAGGTGGATCAGACTGATATTTTCATAATTGACACAAAATGTTGACATACTTAAAACATAAAAAACATTTTTTGTGAAAGCCCATACTTTAAGCTACTGCTAAAGTAGCTTATTTGTACTTGAATCAAATAATTAAAATCACTTTTAATACGTGAAATACCTAACATGACTTTAAAACTGAACCTGAACTGCTAAAAAAAATACCTCTCTGTACTTTGGAAAAAGTTACCAGTTTCTTTCATGTTTCATCACATCACATTCACATTGTTTCCCTGGTCCTGAAAGCAAGATACATAAAAAATGTAGAAACAAAACCACAGAGTTCAAAATACAAACAGTTGTACGCTGTTTAACCCAGGTGGGATGTATGTTTACACTGACAGCTGCCAATTATTGCAATGTGTTGACAGTGCGAGTCTGTCACCTTCACAACACAGTTCACTGGCCATGACATTATCAGTTAGACACATCCTGAACAGAGATGGAAAATAACACACAGACGCTAATGCGAGCTGTTGGGGGAGAATGCCAAAAAAAGGAGATAAGAAACAGAAAAAGGGCAAGAAGAGACATTTCAGCTTGTGTGGGGATCAGAAGACCTAACAAGACCTTTATCGTGACATATGAAATCAGCATCTGTCTCTCAAAAGCAGTTTCAGTTGGCCCCATTTTTATTGAAGGATGCCAATCAAAAGTGTATTGCTCTGGTTCCAAAATCAAAATAGCTTTTCCTACAATTTCAAGGCTACTCACATCAACCAATCTTTTGCTGACAGAGCAGCAGAAAAAACTGTCATTATTTCAGACTATTAAGGGAGCACTTTTCTTTGCTAACAGGAAAACACAATGTTTACATTTGCTGTTTTACAACAGCTACGGATTGGTGGAAAAGCAGAAATGTTTTCAAAAGGTTACAGCAGCTCTGAGGTTGAACGTCTGACAAAAGTGAAAACATCCTTGTTTTTTGGCCAAAAATAGAATGGTTTCCTTCTATAAAAAGCCACATGTACTAGGTAGTACATGTGGCTTTAATATATTAGATGAACAGTATCTGGTGACTCATACAAAAAAAATCTAAAAATTTTTGGTGAATCTCTGGTGAGTCTCAGAGACTCTGTTCCTGAGTTTGGGAACAAAGGATCTGTTTTGGGATCCTTTGTTCCCAAAATATCTTCCTCCAGTCAGGGCTTCCACATATGGAAATAAGTGGTTCAAACCAGGTTTGTAACATTTATGCAATCTGTTTGTTTCCAAGTTAAAAGTTGTTGAAGTGATTGGTGAGATGAGGATACATGTGGTAAGACCCAAGGAAAGGTGAGATAATCTATGATGTTCAAAAATCAGTTGGCAAATCCAGATACAACAGGATGAAACACCACGGACCAAAACACTCAGAATGACTAAACAATAACTAAGGATCCAGCAGGGAACAGGCGACGCAGGTGAGATTAAACAAACATGGGATAATCGGGGAACAAGAGAAAGCTGGAAACAATAAAGGGCAATAATAACAACACCAGGACTAAAATTAACCAAATTAAGTTCACCAAAATAGAGAAAATCTATATTGTCACAGTTGTAGTTTTTGTTTGATCTAATTTATTTGTTTGGAACTGGAAAGTGAGGGGAAAAAATGCTCCTCACTGTAATGATTCTGAAAGATGTCCACAAATTAATGTCAACCCAATAAACCTCATTGCTCGACTCATTCCGCAGCTCGATTCTGACTGTTAATTTCCCAATCATTGGATTGCTATACCAGTATATTTTTTAGCATGCTCTTCAATTAATCATATTTACATTTACCCAGTTGTTTGTAATCATGTTTGCAGTATTTTGGGGAAGTTGTAATTGGAAATCTTACAGAACTGTGACAGACTGGCAACCTGTCCAGGGTGACCCCGCCTCTTGCCCGAAATGTTCACTGAAGATGGGCAGCAGCACCCCTGCTGACCCAATTAGGGACAAGGGTGTAAGAAAATGGGTAGATGCATGGATTTTACATAAGAGTAGCACATTTTTTATGATGCTGTGAGAGTTCGGTGTCCTTCATCAGCAAGGACACATTGTCCAGACTCCACCCTCCCCCCACCTAAATTGGATAATTTGAGGAAGGTTCATTTGTATCCTTAGTTCCCATTTTCCAAAATCAATATTGTATAACTACTTCACATTTACAAGGCAGATACAACGGACCCAAGTTGTCAAGAATGAATAAGGAATTTAATGAAGATGCGAGAAATACAAAGTCCAAAATCCAGGCAGCACAGAATGAGCGGAAGGCTAAAACAAGTAGCAACTGGTATCAACAAATAATAACAGATGGGAGACAGGACAAGATGAGGCCAAACGAGGACCCGACAAAGAACAAGGAACACAGGTGGGTTTAAGACAATCAGGAAAAAAGGAACAGGTGTAACTAATCAAGGGGTAGACGGGACAACACAGAGACTCCACAGAGTGTGTGCTGTCCTAAATAAACATACAAAAACCCAAATCCCTACAGTTTTAGTTTGGTAATGAAATGAAATAAGATTTATACAGCACATTCAAAGACGCTTTACATAAAATCAGTTATTCCCATTTTCACTGAATGGTTGCCACAGGAGATACAAGCATTTCTCAAACAAGCATGAAAGAATCAAGACAACTCTCCAGGTATGATTTTGATGAGGGGGTGACATTATAACAGAATGGGAAAAGACGGCTGTTGTGCTCAAGTTGTGCTTAAAGGAGTTAGCCTATTAGTGAAGAAATTCAAGCCTGAAATATAAAAACTGGAATAAATTTGTTGAAACTTGTTAAAAAATTGTATCCAATACCACTACCAATTAATATAAGTACCTTGGTTGGTGCAGTAGAAGCATTAGGAATTATTGCTGTCAGATATCTCAGATTTTTAAATTCATAAATTGGGGTCTGATTGATACCTAAGAATCCTCGGTATCTTAGGTATGAAGATACCTAAGATGTAATCATTATTCCAATCTCATCATTGTAATAATGAGATTACAAGGGTTACATGTAATCTCATGTCACCCTTGTTGTTTTATCTGAACAAGGGTGACATGAGATTACAAAAGTTTTAACTATCACACCACTGATCTGTTTGTGTGTGTTTTTGTCACAAAATGATGGTGAGACGTAATTTTTGCCCCACATCTCAGATGCCTGTAGACAATCCTCAGTGTCCTTGGCCCAGGTACTAAGTCATACTTTGCTTATTCTGTGTCTTATGTGCCACTTTTAAGCCACAGTGGATAAAATTACTAAGTTATTAAAATATAAACATGTGGTAGAATTAATGTCACAGCTTAAGCGTCATCCCATGAGGTTTAGTACTATGTCAGCTTGACTCAGCGGCGTCTCACATGACAGCAGCTCATCCTCTCTGTTCGAGCCAGTGGTGTGTGACATTCATTCTTATTATTGCCCCTGAATCCTCACCTCAATCCATTGTTCATGATGCACTTCATGCGATGACAGTTGTAATGACCATTTATCCGTCCCAAAGTCGTAGATGTTATGAGCCAGCACACCACTGAAAATCAAGGTGACACGGGCTACAACAAGAGCATGCTAGCTGCTTTTTAAAAGCAAGACAGCCGTTCACAAGGTGATAAATCAGGGGTACCAAACTGCACCTCTAGGCGTGTCAATAAGGGTCTTACATGAGTGTCAGCCTCTACCGCCATGGATCCATTATTTTTGTGATCACATAATACCAATCAAATATTAAAGTTTCACAATGTTTATGGAAATAATTAAAGACAGTGCTTTTGGGTAACAATGATCATCATCAGTCTGACATGTTGGAAAAATTTACTCACTGAACATATTTCAATGGAAAATAAGCATAGCTGCTGGTGGCTAGTAAAGCTTTAATTGTAACAAAATTTAGAATATTTGGATTTTTCTTGTATAAATTTCCTAACTAATGGAGATCTACACACTCCTGCCACACTGAAGCATTAATAATAATCTGGTACATTTTTCATAAGTGCCTTTCAGGACTCTCCAGGTAACTTTGCATTAATAATATCATAAAAATCACATCCTAAATAGAGGTTAAAAAGTGCTACAAGGAGAACAACATGTAAGATAAAAAAAGGAGTGCTTGTGCTGTGACCTGTTGGAAGGCGGAGAGGCGTCTGAACAGGTGAGTTTTGGGGTGAGATTTGGAAATGTGCAAGGATGTTGTGGTTCAGAGATCCAGTGGCAGTTTATGCCAGAGGCAGGGAGCAGAGCCAATGGCAGAGACACACGAGGTGCAGACGGTTCAAGTCTGACGTGGAAGAGGCTGGTTGATCAAAATCACCTCAAGAACCAGCAATAACTCATCCAAGAAATCACAAAAGACCCAACAGCAACATCCAAAGAACTGTAGGCCTCACTTCTCTAAGTTAAGGTCAGAGGTCATGTATCCAAGATAAGAAAGGAAATAAAACGACTGCTGACCATTTCTGATAGGTGTGGCTGGTATCAAGGCCTGGAGGGTGGAGCCACTTAGCTCAACCATTTGTCATAAATCATTACCTATTAAATATTCTTAGACACTCTCTTAAACTTAGCATAAAATATAATAATGTCTCATGTGCTCATCTTTTATAGGTACTCCTGAGCAAATGGAACCACTAATTCTGTTAAATTTAATTTCTTAATGTTTGTGCTCGTGTCCTCAAGTTAAAGTTTTTATTTTACTCTGTTTCAGTGACAATATGCAACTGCATCTCATGTGCCAAAGTGTGCAAGCATTCAATGTAAGACTGCTCCAAGTAACTGACCAAAAGCATTCAGATCTCTATTTTCTCAAAGCAGTCTTTTCTCTCTTTTTATTTTTACTGTTTATTCTCTGAAATGAAACTGGACATTGTCAAACAAATGAATAATTTTCTCTTTTTTTCATAGTTAGTTCAACCAATTAAATTGCTCGTATATTTGAGTAAATATACAACATATCTCATAGTGCCAGGGCTCTGGCAGAGGACTGGGTATGGATCCACTTCTGACGGACTGCCCTGTTTAATGATTTGCGTGCGTGTGTGTGTGTGTGTGTGTGTGTGTGTGTGTGTGTGTGTGTGTGTGTGGCAAGAATAAGGGGCCAATGCAAAAAGCGGAACAGATAGAAACTTGGCTTTGTTTTTTGTTTGGTTTTGGGGTTTTTTGCTCTTCTGTGTGGGATTTTGAAGTGAATGCCATGGTTTTCTATTCGGTCAGAGACATGTGTTCACACAATACCATCTTGCTTTTTAATATTTACATAGTATTTGACAAATCCTGCAAATGCCTTTTTCAATACAAAGGAAAATGTGAAATATCATTATTTTCTCTCATGTGTTTAAGTCGGTGGCTGAAGAGATTCTTTAAAACAACAACCTTAATTTTTTGTTATTGTGTTTTTTGGAATTCTAGATTAAAGAAGCACTTGCACCCTTATGGCTTTATGATTTTTATTTTTTCAGTGTTTCAGATATATATATATATATATATATATATATATATATATATATATATATATATATATATATATATAAATAAATAAAAATTCCCTTCTCACCCACCGCGGGTGGTTGTTATCCTCTGAGCTCGGGTCCTCTACCAGAGGCCTGGGAGCTTGAGGGTCCTGCGCAGTATCTTGGCTGTGCCAAGGACTGCACATTTCTGGACTGAGATGTCTGATGTTGTTCCTGGGATCTGTTGTAGCCACTGCTCCAGTTTGGGGGTGACTGCCCCGAGGGGCCCCGATGACCACAGGCACCACTGTGGTCTTCACCTTCCAGGCCCTCTCCAGTTCCTCCCTAAGGCCCTGGTATTTCTCCAGTTTCTCGTGCTCCTTTTTCCTGATGTTGCAATCGCTTGGTATTGCTACATCTACCACAACGGCTTTCCTCTGTTGTTTGTCCACTACGACAATGTCTGGTTGGTTCGCCATTACCATTCTGTCTGTCTGGATCTGGAAGTCCCACAGGATCTTAGCTCTGGCATTCTCCACCACCTTTGGGGGTGTTTCCCACTTTGATCTCGGGGTTTCCAGTCCATATTCTGCACAGATGTTTCTGTACACTATGCCTGCCACTTGGTTATGTCGTTCCATGTACGCTTTTTCCTGCCAGTATCTTGCACCCTGCTGTTATGTGCTGGACTGTCTCAGGGGCCTCCTTGCACAACCTACACCTTGGGTCTTGTCTGGTGTGGTAGATCTGGGCCTCTATTGCTCTGGTGTTTAGGGCCTGTTCCTGGGCGGCCATGATGAGGGGCCTCTGTGCTGTCCTTGAGTCCAGCTTTTTCCAGCCATTGGTAGGATTTACTGATATCAGCCACTTGGGTTATTTGCTGGTGGTACATCCCATGTAGGGGCTTGTCCTCCCATGATGGTATCTCTGGCACCTCAACCTCCGTTCCCTGTTGTCTGAGACATTCACTGAGCACATTGTCTGTTGAGGCTTTGTCCCTGATGTATTTATGGATCTTAGTTGTTTCGTCCTGGACAGTGGTGCTCACACTCACTAGTCCTCTGCCTCCTTCCTTGCGGCTCGTGTACAGTCTCAGGGTGCTGGATTTGGGATGGAACCCTCCATGCATTGTTAGTAGCTTTCTAGTCTTAATATCTGTGGCTTTTATCTCCTCCTTTGGCCAGCTAATTATTCCAGCAGGGTATCTGATTACTGGCAGGGCGTAGCTGTTTATCGCACGGATTTTGTTCTTGCCATTGAGCTGGCTTCTCAGGACTTGCCTTATTCGCTGGAGGTATTTAGCTGTGGCTCCTTTCCTTGTGGCCTCATCGAGGTTGCCATTTGCTTGTGGTATACCTAGGTACTTGTAATTGTCCTCTATGTCTGCTATTGTTCCTTCTGGGAGTGAGACCCCTTCTGTGCGGATCACCTTCCCCCTCTTTGTTATCAGCCGACCACACTTCTCTAGTCCGAATGACATCCCAATGTCCGTGCTGTAGATCCTGGTGGTATGGATCAGTGAGTCGATGTCTCGCTCACTCTTGGCGTACAGCTTGATGTCATCCATGTAGAGAAGGTGGCTGATGTTGGCCCCCATTTTTTGATGGCTGAGGGGGTTCAGGCCTATGCAGAACAGTAGCGGGGACAGAGCCACCAGTCTTGTTGATAATTTGGCTGAGGGGGTTCAGGCCTATGCAGAACAGTAGCGGGGACAGAGCATCTCCTTGGTATATGCCACATTTGATGGACACTTCTGCAAGTGGTTTGCAGTTGGCTTCAAGGGTGGTTTTCCATAGCCTCATCGAGTTTGCAATGAAGGCTCTCAGAGTCCTGTTGATGTTATACATCTCTAAGCATTCAATGATCCAAGTATGCGGCATTATATATATATATATATATATATATATATATATATATATATATATATATATATATATATATATAAACTTGTCCAGGGTGAACCCCGCTTCTTGCCCGGAACCGGAACGCAGCTGGAGATAGGCACCAGCAACTCCTGACCCCACTAGGGAAAAGGGTGAACAGATATAATGGATGGATGGATATATCCATCCATCCATGTATTCTTTTTGGCCAAATGTGGTCTTGGCCTGCCCCAATAATTCAGTTCCAGTGAAACAAATACGCTTGCCTTTTCTGGACGCAACTGGAAAGTGTGAAGTGACACCAGCCCTACTGTAAACACAATGAAATATAGAAGCTGGGACATGACATCAGATGCAAGTATTTAATGTCGGAATGTAGGAGATTTGACAAATGAGCTTAGAAATGTAAATCCCTTGTCACAACTAAAAAGCTTTGGTTGTAACTGAAACAGGTGAACAAAGATTTACTATTCGACTGACACAGAGGCAAACCGAATACCACGTGTACTTAGTTCCATACAGTAGAGCTCTTTGTTTCATGTGTTTGTCTCTATTGTTACATCCTGTAAATGTCAATGTGTGTCCTGTTTGTTAAAAAAAAAAAAGTTGATGCACATTAATTTTCCTTCTCTGCAGCCATCAGGGCTTCCGACTCGTCTGTGTAGTTACCACATGAATACAAGTCAGAGCTGCTGTGGTGTCGACCCCAGTACTTCAGGCCCTGTCACCGGCAGAACTTCTCCCTCTTCTTGTCCCGCTCCCTCTCCCTCGCCTCGTTCTCCTGGTGGTCTGAGCTCCGCCTAACGACTTGTCTTAAAGCTCGATCAATAGGTCACATCTGGAAGAGGCTTTTCCTGTTTCCCTGCTGTCATGTCAGTACTAGCAGATTGACTCAAAAAACATACAAGCCTGGTTGTGGTGAGATTTTTGTTTCTTCATGGCGGCATGTCTGTCTTGATCTTCTCCCTCTTCAGTCTCTGTCCCAGTTTCTACTTTCTCCCTTTTCCTCACTCTTCCTTTCTCGGCTTGTTTCTGAGTGATAAAGCAGAACGAGGAGCTTAGGGGCATTATCCTAAAGCTGCTCTTTGTTTGAGCTTTTGCTTTTTGTTGAAATAACTTTTCAAAGGTAAACAAGACGCAGTAATTGAATGACAGTACTGGAGAAAAAATAAATAAAAATCAATGTAAAGCCAAAGAAAATTTAGAGTTAAATCAAACAACTGCCTTGGCAGCCACTGATAGAGAGCCTTACTTTGCTAAAGTACTTTTTCTGTACTTTACCTCACTTTACCCTTCAGTTACATCCCCTGAACCTTTTAAACTGATGTTTTTTTCCCTCAGATTAATATGAAAGCACAGCAAAGAGAAAAAAAGTTATCAAAACTGGTTGAAGCTAAGAAATATTTGAGGATTTTTGAAAGTTGTGATGTTTTCAAAAGCTTTGTGAAGAAATTTGTTTCAAATTCACCTCAGTAGGCTTGAGTGGGAAGCTGTTTGACAGCTTGCACTTGCACCAAATTGGGCTGATGCTTTTGGCAGGAAGTAGAGAACAGACAGAGAGAACCACGAGTCGTCTTTTTGTTTTTTTTCTCACAGTGACTGTGCCTAACTTGTGCAAAGAAAAGGTTGTCCTCATTAAACCGCAGCTGTTCATATTTGGTTATTCAAACAGTCTAAACAGAGGCAGCTCAGCTGTATGTGCTTGCAAACAGCAGAGCTCTGTTGGTGAAGCAGCTGAATGACAGTCATTAGTTAGAGGTGCATGATCTGTGATGCCAGCGCTTCCTTAAATACACACACACACACACACACACACACGCACACACACACACACACACACACACACACCATTGTGACACGTCGGCTACCCGAGTTGGTCTCTTTAAGTTAGTAAAAACAGAATGCTTTATTGGAAGGGATATTATTTCCATTACAACTGTTTCATTTAATTTCATATATGAAAAATAAAATGCTAAAGAATGAAAAGACGATGGTTCAGATGGATTAAATAGAAATACCACTAAAAAATAAGTCAAACAAAGTGATTGAAAATGGCGAGAGTCTTTTCTGGCATCAATTGGAGATAGAATGAGAAAATGGCCACTGGCAAGAATCATCTGATCGCGGGCGTGCTGTGGTGGCACAGGGGTTAGCACGCCCCACGTTTGGAGGCCTCAGTCCTCGACGCGGACTTCGCGGGTTCGACTCCCGGTCCCAACGACCCTTGCCGCATGTCTTCCCCCCTCTCCTCGCCCTCCTTCCTGTCTGCCTACTGTAAAAAATATGAGCCACTAGCGCTGCAAAACCTCTTCGGAGGAAGAAAGAAAGAAAAAAAAGAATCATCTGATCGGATGCAAAAGGTAAACTCATTGCTCTTATGATCTTTTTTTTTATTTATTTAAAAACAGCAAAGTTTATTTATCAAAGCAGAACAATGTGCAACGTTACAGGCCTATCTCTAACCCTGCATTCATCAGCAAGGACACTGACATTAACTTAAATCTTAAATTAGTGACTTGACTAATTTACCTAAATACCATCAACAGTAGAAATGGACAGTAAGCAGCCTAGGGGACCTAAAGGGTTAAGGGTAATTAGGTACAGAGGGATAAAAGTTCAACATAGCAGAGTGGAAGCACATCAAAAGACTCATCCCACTGTTAAACTGAGGACTCTGAAAATAAGAGCTATGTCTGAGGACTGAGCAGAAAATGCTGAAAGGTGAGAAAGTACCGTCAACTATTCCACTGTGGCTAAGGTAAATTAGCCATCAGTATGTTCAGTTTTGATAAGGCAGATATGGTTTGAGGAAAAAAAAAGAATGCCTAAAAGTCTAAAATCCTCCAGAGTAAGAAGGAATCCAGCATGAAAAGCAGGAGGACGTCCACACTTTGGACATTTTCCTCACTGATCTGCGATATTTCAGTTGGCAAAAAGACGAGACCCAGTGAGACTACACTTGTTTCCCCAACAATTCCTAAATGACTAAAAAGATCAATACCGGTTTCATCTGTGTGCACCCAATTAACAGGTCCAGGTTGTGGTGTGCTGGCTCGTGGGTTTATTGTGACAAATCCCTGAGGCCCAGCACATTAATGGACTGGTGCACAGTTACAAAAATCCATAACAGTTTTCCCAGATCTATATCTCTGTCCCGACCCCTTCTGTGTGCTTGAAAATCAAGGTTCACATGAGAAACAACTGCATGCATGTTGAGGGAGAGTCCTCAGTGCCTCAATCATGCTCCATCAGCCAGGCTGAAATACCGGGAGGATTTTATTTCCTTTCTTTTCTTTATTTTTTTTTTTATAAACCCCTGAGCCTAGGATGCTATAAGACAACCTTAAGTCCTGAATGTACAGCACTGCTCATAGCAGGCTAACCAGTTTTATTCTCGGTGTAATAACATACTTTTAAAATCTGTTTTACCTTTAACGTAAAACAGATTTTCACGTTTGTGAAAATCTGTTTTACAGACGCAGTGAAGTGGTGAATCAGTGCATAAGCAGTTTTAAACCTCTTCCTTCCCGCCCAGCAGGTCAGAAGAAAAAATAAAACAACTCGTGAATCTGTGCCTCATATTTGGGTCGGTGTCCCCTGACAACGGGCCAAGAACGTCTGATACCTTTATCACCTCAGTAACTTTAGCAAACGACTTGTCCAGTAATGAAACCTGGGAGATGCAGTTCGATCAGTCCGCTTTAACAAGAATGGAGGCCTAACAACTGCATGTAGCAATTTTTATCTTCAGTGCACCTTTGAAGAAAGGCCTTATTTATTTACACTTAAGCTCTGAAAAAGCTTGAGATTAATTTTAATGAAGAGACATCAATAAACTCCTCCTCACTCTGTTCAGTAATAAGAATCTAGGTTGGGTTCCTGAGGACCGAATTCCTCTTGTTCACACATTCTCACCTAGACACACTAAAAAAATAGACTCCTGCTACCTCCAGCCATCTGATGAGGATTAGCAGTGAGAGGCTGAGGCGTGGGAAACTCTTCTTTTGCCAGTGTTTTCATGCTAAATCAGGCCTCCTGAGGGAAGTGACATTGTTCTACTTCAAAGAATATGTGCATTTGAATTATTTTAAGAATTTCAACAGGGGCTTTCCCCTGGAAGCTTCTTCAAGCTTGAGGTGCACGTGTTTCATAACACGGGTATCCAGATCAATTGACGAAATGTGACTTTAACCAACTTATTTTTAACTTTGCAGGGAATAAAATCTGTTGATTTTCTTCTCCATTAGTTTGAACATGAAATCTTCCAGTATGAGCATGCCTTTCAAAAAATAATAGAAAAAACATTTAGATATAAAATGAGTATCAAACAAGTTATTTGCGCCTGCAATCATCCAGAATTATGACAGTGTTGCATTTAATTAGTTTATTATACATGTCATTGAGTTGGATTTGAAAAATGTATACATTTCAGTATATCAATAAAAAGAAGAGTTAGGCTAAATGTATGCATTTATACCCATTATTCTTAATCAATGGTGCCTGTTTTGCATGGGTGGATACCTCACAAACTGAAGGTACCAAGTGACCGAAGGGAGACAAATCCTCCCCCAAAAAACCTTATGAAATAACATATTTAAAATAAAAATGTATAACTCACATTAATATATTGAAGCAATACAAAAGTAACCAAAAATGAATCTCCTGCACGCTCCTCTTTCTGGTCCCCTCCTCCGCCTCCAGTGGTCTGTTCGATTATGCCTCAATCTCAGGGTTGGCAGACACCTGTGTTTAGACATAACCTTGAAATGGCATCAAGACTTGTGGAGGAAAGAGAGAACAGAGACAGAAGGATGATGTTCACGTGTCGCTTGCACTCCCCCTTCTGTCCACCTCTCCTTCTGTTGCAGCGCTGCGCTCAGAGCAAAAATAAAATAAATCAAAAGTAACATAGCAGAGCCACATTTTACTCTGTTACTTGTTAGTGAAACAGCACTAAACTTATTTTAATCACAACAGATAAATACAAAAGCAATAAAGACATATATACAGCATTTTTATATATGTCAACTGAAGTTGACATATAGTTATTTGACTATGCTATGAAATGGCCTTAAGTGTCTCCAGCTGACATACACATCTTAACTCCTCCCTCCCTTTTAAAAGAATCCAAATGTCTATAAAGTCATGTTATTCCAAGGAAATAAACAGCAAGTACCTTTGAGTTAAAGGTTGCAAGACAGACAGCAGAATTCCTGTTGAACTCAGATAAGGTGTTTTAAAGACATGGCAACAGATGAATGTATCAAATGTTTCATGCTTGCACTAATCCTAATGAATACTCTCCAGACTGACAGAGAACCTATAAACAAAACAGCTCAACAAAAACATTTTGAGGTGAGTAGGAAAAAGCCAAGCAGCAGCAGTGGAGTGGACAAGCTAAAGCGACCAGTGTATGTATCGATATATATATATATATATATATATATATATATATATATATATATATATATATATATATATATATATATATATATTCCCAGTTTCTTTAGCAATGAAAAGTCCATATGGGCTAAAGGCAAAAAACAGCAGTCAAAAATGAGTCTGCACACTGAAACAGCTTGAAGAAAATAGTGGGTCAGACAGCTGAGGATTAATTTATAATGCAATGTGACAGAATAAAAGAGCTGCCTCCTGGGTAAAGACTTGAAACAGTTCAGGAGTCAGAGTGTTGCAAAGCTGCTGGCTCACGTGTAGAATGGACGAGTGTTAAAATGATGGTGACAAGTGACTTTGATGACCTGTGTCTGGCTTTGTGAGCTATTTGAAGCCATTACCTTCACTACAGTTACCGGAACAATCCAGGTTTCCGGAAATTAGGGGGAAAAAAACATTTGGGTTGTTAAAATTGGATCTTCGTTTTTACACTCCATCAAGTTTGACATTATTTTCCCTAAAGGCTGTCTATTCAAAAACAATCCATGATCTGGACATGTTTCATGCATTGCATTGTTTTGCAGAACAATTTGAAATAAAAGTTCCTATATTAAGGTGACTTAGTATAAAACTCGACAAGACCTGGTTTGACTTAAAGCTACAAAAGATGAAGGTTTTGAATTTGATTTGATACGTAGAGTGGAATATCCATCTGAACTGACTCAACCCATTGATGACACAACCTTCACCGTAATGAGAGCAACGGATATATATATATATCAATGATGTCTGAAATTTTAGATAATATTGTGATAAGTTAAAATTCTAATATTAGTCGGAGTCTGAGATAAAAGATGTTTTTTTTCTTCATTAATATGTATTAATGGAAAAATACATCTTGCATATTATTTATCAAAATAAACAGCAAGAGAACACGAGAAATAACTGAGAAAGGAATTCACTGAAAAGGCAAGACCCTAAGGACAAAATTAACAAATTAATAATCAGAAAACCAACTCACAAAAAAACTGAACTCATGCATCAATGGATCATAACAATGCAAATAATAATAAAAAGAACTTTACAAATAAGAAACAGGGAGTTCAAAGCATTATGTAAGAAAAATGAGTGAATGGAGATTGACTTCCTGATGGGATGGTGTGTGTGAGCCTGGTTGGTTGTTTCAGATCGGACCGGTCCAGCTGATGGGAGCTGCAGAACCAGAACCTGACCCAACATGAATGACCATCTGATAGGACCCACCAGGGACTAGAGGAGATCGAGCATTGAAACAAAAAAACACAGCTGCACTGATCTGAGAGTACTTTTTAAGTTTTTAAAAAAAAGATATCATTATCTTCAGGCTAAAGTTGTTCCACATTCAAAGCATGAATAGGTCATTCTTCTTATCAATGAAAAGAAAAGTTTATTTTAAAGTTTTAAACTAATGATAATCATATTTTGATGACTGGATGCCATCACAAGATGTTGGTTTGGTTCATGTAAGAGTCAAAGAAATGTGAAAGGGCCAGGATTAAATCAACTCGATGTGTGATGAAAAGCAAAACAAAAAAATAAAACATATCTTGTGTAATTGTGAATCCTTCACAAAGGTTTACAAAGTTAGCATTTTAAAACCACAAAATAATGTTCCCGGGGTTAAAGTACCTTTAAAAAGATAACCGATGCTTACTTTAACTACATGCATAGTTAAAACGCCCAGCATGATTTAACATTCTGAAAAACTCTGCTAATGAACCTTCAACTCATTCCGATGTGTTGAACTAATAAAAGAACTAAAACAAGCAGCATGCCGACCGTTTGGGACTGACTTTAGACGAAAGGATTTGTTTTCATATGACTTCAGGCACAGGCCTGAAGTCATATGAAAACAAATCCTTTCTTAGGTGTTGCTGATGAATTATTCATAGATCTCATAGTTCAATGAATTTAGCTTTTCCATCTGCCATACTTATCAGTAGAAAGCCCATTCTGCGCTCCTTCACTGATTTTCTGTTTCTCCTAAATGAATAGCAGGTTCTGAGCTCACTGCACAGTGCAAAGCTTCCTGGTGTTTTTCATTTGTATTTTTTTGTCAGATAAGTCGAGACTCATTCAGAGAAGATGGAGCTCATTTTAAAAAAGTTTTGTTTGAAAAAAGTCCAAATGCATTTCCTGATGTGGATCAGAAAATACAAAGTTGTGCATTTTTTTCTGAACCTATTTCCAGAAAGAATAACTTAATTGTAATCATGAGACATTAACAAGCTGGCTCTGGCTGTTGGTCAATTATTTATACACAATAACAGTAAATATTAGTGTCATAAAGTCTAATAGTCTAATGTCACTATCAAGAAAAAACAAATACCGGGACTTCCGGGTAATGGCGACGAGGTAGGCAGCATAAAACAGAGGCTCTGCATCGATAGCTACAAAAGACCCCCTAATTCAAGGTACTGACTCGTTAAAAGTTACTTTTTCTCAAGAAGAATGAGTGGGGATAAAAGCAAGAAGGGACGAGTCCAGTCTCGGAATCCAGAAGCACGACACGAAAGCAAAGTTTGCGGAACCCATCCGGTCGAAGAAGGAGAGAAGATGGCGGATGAGGCCTTGCCTGTTACAATTAGCTCACTGAGGCAGGTGGTGGGTGAAGTAGTGGCGGACGGCATGCGAGACCTCAAATTAGAACTGAGAAAGGAGTTAACGCAAGTGAAAATGAGCGTGAAAGAAGAAATGAAAGACCTCTTGAGCGAAATGACGTCTGAAATAAATCAACAGGTTAGCGCCGCTATCAACAAGACAGAGGAGCTAGCTAAGCGCCTCGTAGAAATCGAGAAAGGCATGGCGAGGGAAGAGAGATGGGACTGTGGAGTGAGAGATGCTATTGTCCAGTTGCTGAGTGAACAGAAATCGCTCCGGGAGAAAGTTACGGATTTGGAGGGGCGCTCACGCCGGAATAACCTGCGGATATACGGCATTCCTGAAAATGCGGAGGGTACCTCGATGCTGAGGTACGTGGAAAACATGCTTAAAACTGAACTCGGGGACGGCTTGGATTTAGGCAGCGAGAAGAGCCTGGGGATAGAGAGAGCCCACAGAGCGTTGAGCGCGCAGCCCCCGGCTGGTGCCCCACCTAGATCCACGGTGGTTCGCTTCCTGAAATTTAATGTTAAAGAACAAGTCCTCCGCGCGGCGTGGAGAAAGCCTATACATATACAGGAAAAACGCATATTCTTCGACCATGATTATGCCGAAAATATACAGCTGAAGAGAAGAGAATATGCTCCAGTTAAGAAGGCGCTCAAGGAAAATGCTATTCGGTTCCAAACCCCGCTGGCTAAAATGCGTGTGCACTTTGACTCCGGCATGACCATCTACAACAGCGCGGAGGAGGCAGCCCTGGACCTGCGGAGACGCGGATTCACAGTGGGACCGGTGTGTGCAAACAGACCTAAAGTCATCACAGCGGAGATGATCAACAACCTTCTACCGGTGGATGTGGTTGGACCGCGACGCGGAGGGAGCGCGCCGGGCCTGCGAGAGAATGCACGGGAAAAGTTGAGGGCTTTCCAGCGACCGGGCGGAGAGGACGTCGTTGTTGATGAGTAATCTTTTTTCTTCTCCCTGCCGAGGAAACGTCGGCCGCCCAACAGCTAGCCCCCTCGGGTTGGCTGATCAGTACTACTTAAAAGTTCTGGGTGATCGGTTCTGCACAGGAATATGGTGGGGACTATGACTCCCTCCCAGGATGATGAAGGATCGATGCAGGTGACTCTTAGATTAGCTTTTTCAGTTTCCTTTCTTTAAGTAGGCAACTAAGCAGGGGCCCCACGTAGTGGCAGTTTCCCCTACAATAGGAGGGATAAGGGTTCCTCTTATTTGGAAGACCTGTTCATTGTTATGTTAAGTTTTCTTTTTCAAGTATTTTTGTTTGTTGTGTGTTCTGAGGGCTGGGAGTGTTGGTTTGCAGGTGGGTAAAAACATGTTGATGTCTGGAGGATATGTTCCATAATGTATTGACTTTGAATGTGAATGGTATAAAGAATCCCATAAAAAAGAAGCAAGATTATCTCAAAGCTTAAGCGAGAACAGGTGGGTATTGGCTTTTTACAGGAGACACATTTATCTAATGATGAACATGAGAAACTTAAGAAATTGGGTTATAGAAAGACATATTTTGCTTCCCACAGATCGGGCAAAAAAAGAGGGGTGGCTATTCTAATATCCAACAATATCAGATTTGATCTTATTTCAGAACACATAGATAAAGAGGGAAGATTTGTGTTGGTGAAGGGGAGGTTGGAGCAGGAAGAGGTCACTTTATGTAATATATATGCACCTCCTGGTAGTAAGGTGGACTTCTTTAAGGAAGTACTTAGTCTTGTGGCCACGGAAGCAAGTGGCACATGTATATGTGCAGGAGATTTTAACTTACTCCTAAATCCAAAGATGGATACAACTAGCAGAGAACGAAGAAGGACTCACTTAGAAAAGCAATTTAAAAAACTCATTCAAGAATTGGGACTTATAGATGTATGGAGATATTTGCAAAAACATGACCGGGAATTTACTTTTTATTCTACTAGGCATAATGTGCATACAAGAATTGATTATTTTTTTATGTTTAATAGAGACCTTCACAGAGTAAAAGATTGTATAATAGGCCAAAGAGACATCTCTGATCATTCTGGTCTAAGTATGAAAATTAATTTAATTAGGCATACTAAAAATACTCTATGGAGGCTTAACACAAGCTTACTAAATAATGCTGCATTCAAAACTGAAATGACAGAAGAATTTAAAAGGTATTTAGAATTCAATGACAACGGTACAGTTAGCCCTACAATTCTGTGGGATGCGGCTAAGGCATATATGAGGGGTAAAATAATTGCAAAATGTTCGAATTTGAAGAAGATTAGAATGAAGAAGTTAACAGACTTGCAGGAAAACCTGAAAAGATTGGAGCAGCAGCATTCGATTAATAAGAGCCCATCCTTACTGGAGGACATGAGGCCTATTAAACAGGAGATCCACAAAATTTTAAGTGAAGAAATAGAAAAAAAACTTAAATATATGAGACAAAGATATTATGATGCAGGACCTAGAGCTGCTAAGGTGCTGTCGTGGAGGCTTAGGAAGCAACAAGCGGAAAACACGATTTATAAGATTCGAAACCCAAGGACTAACAATATATCGAATAAACTTAATGAAATTCAGAACATATTTGAAGGGTATTATGCATCCCTATACACACAGCCGGACAAAATAGATAATCAAATAATTCAAAAATTTCTTAACTCATTGGATCTCCCATCATTAGGAAAAGACCAAAATGACAAGTTGATGGCAGAAATATCAGCCGGGAAGTTGACTGGGGGATATCACATCTTAAGACCGGCAAATCACCAGGCTGTGATGGGTTTCCTCCTGAGTGGTATAAGGCTATGAAGGATTCTGTTGCCCCCACTATTGAAGGCCTCCTTTAATTACACTCTGGGAGGGGCTCTCTCCCACCATCATGGCAAGAGGCTTTTATTTCAGTCATACCAAAGGTGGGGAAGGACAGAACGGACCCAAAAGGATATAGACCAATTAGCGTGTTAAATATAGACTATAAACTATATGCTGCAATATTAGCTAAGAGATTAAGTACCCTGATGCCTTCTTTGATAGATGAGGATCAGACAGGTTTTATTGGTAATAGACAAACGCATGATTGTATAAGGAGGGCCATTCATGTTATTGACCACATAATCAAAGAAAAATCAAGTGCAGTCCTTTTTAGCTTAGATGCCGAGAAGGCGTATGATACTGTAGGGTGGGAATTTTTGTTTGAGGTAATGAAGAGATTCGGATTTGGTGAGAGATTCATTCGCTGCATAAAAACTATATATTCTTCACCAAAAGCAAGAATCAAAATTAACGGAAGTCTCTCAAATCAAATAACACTACAACGAGGATGTAGACAGGGTTGCCCCTTAAGTCCATTACTTTTTAATCTTTTTATTGAACCACTAGCTCAGGTTGTTAGGGAGGAGTCTGGTTTGGAGGGGGTGACGATGGGGAGTGTGGAGAGCAAAATATGTCTATATGCAGATGATCTTTTAGTAATAATTAAAAACCCTGAATCTGGTACTCCAGTGCTCATGGATATTCTGGAATCATACGGCAAACTTTCCGGATATAAACTCAATATGCAAAAAACTAAAATTTTGACTTTCAATTTTAGCCCATCGAAACGGTTAATAAATAGCTACCAATTTAATTGGAATCAATTACAAGTGGAATACTTGGGGATCATATTAACAAAAGATTTAGCTCAATTATATGACGTTAATTACAAATGCATAAATAAGAAAATATATGAGGACCTGGCCAGGTGGAGCCTGCTTCCCCTTGACATTGGTAACAGAATCCGTGCAATAAAGATAAATGTCCTTCCGAGATTACTGTATATATTTCACGCACTCCCTGTGGAGGTCCCAGTAAAACAATTTAGGGAATGGGATAAACACCTCTCAAGGTTTATTTGGAACAATAAAAGGCCAAGAGTGAGATACTCGACCCTGCAGCTGCCTAGGGATGGGGGGGGTATGGGTTTACCTCACCTGGCGGATTATTACATGTCGGCCCAGTGTGGACCCCTGGTACGCTGGTGTAGCCCGGCCTATGAGGCTAAATGGAAAGACATTGAACTCTCCTTGCTGAACTTTCCTGTACAGTCAGTATTGGGCTGTTTGGACGGATTGCCCCAGGTATATCAGTTGCAAAATCTGTGCCTAAGCTTCTCCCTGAAGGTATGGGCAGGGTTGGTCAGAAAGTTTAATCTTCACAGACAGATAGGGGTGTTGAGTTGGCCTGCGTATCACCCGCATTTCCTCCCAGCATCGATAGATCACAAATATAGAAGGTGGGCAAGACAGGGAGTCACCGCATTCTGCACTATAGTTAAAGACGGGGTATTAATGAAATTTGAGGAGCTATGCCAGACCTATGAGGTGGGTAGAGAGGACTTTTTATCGCTACTTACAGGTCCGTAGTTTCCTAAGAAAGGAAATGAGAATTTCTGACTTGGAGACAATTCCAGGCATAATACAACTTTTTATTGATTCATATGCTGGTAAAAATATAAGAGGAATTACTGGCAAATGTTATAGAAATTTAAGATCCATGAATAAAAAACTCAACAGACTATATAAAAAGAGCGATGGGAAAAAGAAGCAGACATGATAATTACGTCAGAGGCATGGATGCAAATTTGAGAGGGCTCCCTGTCGACCACAAATTCTTTGATATGGCGCGACTTCACGTGGAAGAATCTAGCTCGATTTTTCATCACGCCGAAGCAGAGATCTCAGATGGATGGGTTACAGCTCCCGTGCTGGAGGGGGTGCGGCGTGACTGCGGTAGGCCACTACCATGTTTTTTGGGACTGTACGGAGTTACAGACTTTTTGGAAGGATGTACATCGTCTAATATATAAAGTTATGGGTATAAATCTGGACTTGTCATTCACTGTTCTGTATCTTGGAATGCTCCCTGAGGGACTTAGCAAAGGGGATACATACCTGCTGAAAATAATTATGGTCGCCAGCAAGAAGGCGATCACTAAGTGTTGGCTCCAACCAGGCCCCCCTTCATTGAAACTCCTGGTGAATATTATAAATATGATCCACGACATGGAGATGTTGACATTTGCAATACGACTTAAGAAGGAGAAAGGAGAGAAACTCTGGAAACGTTGGGAATGCTTTATTGTCAGAGGCGATGAACAGTGATTTGTGGGACTCTGCACCACCTGAGCGAGAAAATGGGGTTCCTTACCTGATCACATATTTTTGGTTCTCTGGTTCCTGATTCTGGACTTAATACTTTGTAATAGTTATGGAAATGTAATATTTTATGTCAGTATTGTTGAATGTCACCTGCCCTAGGCCTCTTGTTTTGCTGTGTTCTGTATTTGTATATCTACTTGTTTAAAACTAAATAAAAATAAAGTTTAAAAAAAAAAGTAAAAAAAAAAGAAAAAACAAATACCCCAAGTATGATCTTAAAAAGACAATTTATTTTAGACATTTGTAGAAAGCTACTCACCTCTCTTAGTCATAATCTGCTTCATGCAAGGAAAGTGTCAGAGTGGAAGCAATACCACAGGTACTGTACATATGAATTAAAGTTATGTGTTTAAAATTATTTAAGTTTTTATGAGCTTAACTGTTTTAAGATTGATAATGAATAACCCTCCAGAGAAAAGAATAGAAATATCCTTTATTGTCTCAGTCACATTGAGGCGTTTAGGGTCACACAAAATAAACATGTATTAAAAATGTATAAAAAACAAAAGTAAGGGTAACGTATTACACATTTAGAACAACTATTTCTATAGCATTATTATGTTATGTAGTACTCTGATCCAGGGAATGTGCAACTGAGTTAGATCTGAAAAAGAAAAAAAAAAATGCTCCTTGTCCAAGTTTTATAAGTGACCCTGAAATCATCAGGAACAAACGTTTTCTGTAGCTGCTTTACTCAGTGGAAGGTTATAGCAACATGAATTAAAGTTATTCCAAGAAAAAAAGCAATATGATTTATTTAGTTTGTCCTAATTTGCTTCCAGTGAAAATGATAAACATTTATCCTGGAGGACAAATTGCCTCGGTGAGACGTTGCCTCGGCGTGTACTGTTCAGCTAGAATCCAGATCTGCACTCTGACAATAAATGACTTGCTGCAGGGCATCACAATTAACTCATTTTAGAACCAAACATGGCTGAAATATCAAAGGGCTGGAAAAGAAGGAAAAGAAATTGTTTTCCAGGCTGTGGAATTAATAAAGTATTTTGGAAATAATTATTGTTGTCAACTCTACTTCCAAAGCTATTCATTGAGTGAAGCAACATGGCTGTCAAACACAATTTAGAGATTCAAAAAAGATTATAAATACTTTCAGCTTGCTACAGTATTCATAACTATGCGCAAGAAAAGGAATCCAGCCAAATCTCAAGAGGGTGATGAGATCTCAGGTGTAATTTGGTCAAGTAGGTCAAGCCGTCTCTGTGTGTTGGGATCAAGTATCAACTCAGACATCAGATGTGAATGAATCCCAGGATTTTCATATCCATGCATCAACAATGTCATTGTCGTACATTTTAGGAGTGAAATATGAGAAAACTGAACCCCATTACCATCTATTGATCGTGTGAAATACAAGCGCAGCATCAAATGGATGTTTCAACACTTTGTCAAACGGTAATGGGAATCATCATCTGATAGAAAAAGGTGGCAGCTACGAATGTGAGAGGATTGAATATTATAATGCCAGAATGACACTTCCTCATCACTCTGATGGCTGTTTTTCCGTAGAGCACGACTCAACCGAACAGCGTCACAGAAATGCCTACATGGCTTCATAACCCGACAAAGGTCATGCGTTGGTGCACTGCTCCCTCACATCCAAGTGAAAGTCTGTAAAGCTTCTATCATTTTAGCACTTGTGTCAAAAAGCTGCTTATGTACTCTCATTAGGGTGCTGTAATCTTTACGTAAAAGTTATATCAAATTTTCTTTCAAAGCAATCTACTGAAAAAGGAGATTATTTTCCCAAGTTCCTCTTATCAAATGCTCCGTGTGTGTTTCTGATGTGAGGTCTACATGTTTAAGACGCCACATCACATCGCCATGAAGCCATAGGACACAACTTTGCAGTAAATTCAGCAGAGAGATTAACAACCCTTAAACACAACATTTGGAAGTGATCATCATGTTACAAGTTCAGAAGAATAATATAATGCACATGTGTGCAAGAGAGGGGAACAAAAGAAACAAAACACCACTTTTGAAAGCAATTGTTGCACAAAAGGGTGAAACTCCCAAAGAATTGTCACTTTGGATAAAAAATAAAATAAAACTTTAATTTTAAAATAATGATTTGTTATATTTGTTGGGTTGCCATCATGAGATGGTTTTCCTATAAAAACCCATCAAACTTTGTTGAGCATTTTCAAAAACCTGCACAGATTTCAGGCCTGCTGAGTTAAAATCAGAAACCAGCAGTTCAGATTATATTGCATTGTGTATATTGTATTAAAAAGACACATGAACTTTCTTGTGTTGGTCAGTAGGACAATGCAAATTCAAAAGTCAAAATATTGAGAGAGAAATTATTTTGGAGATGTATTTTTAACAAGATTCACAACAGTTTAAGTGGAGGTACATCTGTGGATGTAAAACAAACTGAAAGACACAATTTCTTCTCTTGATATCAAAAAAAGCACATAATTATGAATCTGCTAAAATATTTGGAGGAGATTGTAAAAGCATTTTTTGAGTGTTTTGAAAAAGCACTAAATAGGTCTGATGTCATTTCATTTCAAATATAGCATGGGAATATTCAAGCATAGTGAGCAGACAACTTCTACGTCCCCAAAAATGGACGTGTTTAGGTGAAAAAATGTATGCGTCAACTACTGAACCAATGAAACGGACCTGAAGATACTGGCTGGAAATAGTAAGAGTCCTTATATTTACAGTGGAGCAAATCCTGCAACTTGTCTGAAAGAAACACTCAGAGGAAGAAGCCAGTACAAAAGCAATATAAATGGAAAATTATAGTTTGCAAATAAATACAGAATAGAACTTATTAAAATCACAAGCCTAGCAAGTGTTGGTGGTGGCAGTACCATCTTGCATTGGTGCTTTCAGCCCTAAAAGCTTCAGGGTGTATGATTAGAAGGCTGCGTTGGTGGCACCCATCACTCACCTTAAAGGTGAACCTGCTCCAACATACCACAATTTGGTCATTATAGTCAAAAGTCAATATTTTGAGCTTCATGATTTTGCATGAAAGTGCTATAACCTTTAGGAGAAATATTTTTTTTTTCCTTTTGTCTTGTTTTCTTAACTACATTAGCCATAATTCCCAAAATCATAAGTGATTCTTTTAATGACTTTTCTTAAACAGATCTAAGAATACTTAAGAAGGAAAATGATTCTTGCACATCACATTCTAATTCCCCTGCAGATCCAAGAGAAGTAAATTAATCTGCAAATTAACATGGAATTATCACTCATATCATGACTGCAAGAAGAGAAAGGAATTAACGACAGCTGAGTCCGAGGATAAGCGTTCTCCTCTCTCAATCGCTAAAAGCCCATCAGACACGTCATGCACTAATCCTCCCTCCTTATTACTTCTTAAAAGAAATCAGTGCTCTCTCCAGCTACGGCTTGCTGTGTGTATTATAAATCCCAGTGGCATGTGTGACATTTATAAGATAATTGCATTCCCCAGCTCTTTTAGCCTACTGGGAAAAGTGGTGGAGGAAACAATATGACCTGACCTCTGTTTTCTGAAGCATATCAAACTTAACCTCAGATCATCTTTGCTCTAAAAAGGCTTTCTGAAATCCACCCCACCCCAGCACAGGCAAGGTGACAGAATAGAAGGTTGTTTAAAAAGATCTTCTCGTTGCTGTAAGGGCAGTACAACACAACAAAAACAGCCCTGATGTAACCCATGTTAGAATCTGACATAATTAGGATAAATAGTTGATTAAATATCTGTAGGCAGAAAATAACGTCACTGCCCCTTTAAGGAACTAGCGTTACAGACGCAGCGCCGTAGTGACGCAGCACACAGCCCGGAGTGAGAAAGCAGAGGAGGAATCAGAGGAAAGCGCAGTGATTAGTTAACAACAAAAGTTAACATTATATTTGAAACCCATAATCTATCCGGTCGGGAACTGACGGGAATTTTATGAGCGCTAAACTAGATCGGTTTTGGTGAGTTTTATGTTTATTTTTTTTTTCGCACTTTCACTGTATTTTGCTGTAAAATTGTATTGTAAAAAACAGCCCAGTAGCCGTTGATAGCCGTTATAAATTGTTAACCGATTAACATATTGAGTTCAAGAAGAATTTATTTGTATAATTTGAAGATTTAAAAAGAGTTTTATTGTGTTTGCGACCTGTCATACAGGTCAGGTTTTTTTGCTTGGTTGGAAGCTCGGTTGGAGCCAGGATTTGTCTGCCTTGTGCGGCGCGCACATTCACGGACGGGATTCACGGACGGGATTCAGGATGGCGAGCCAGACCCAGACCTTTAATTCATCTTCTTCATTACATTAAGGACGGACTCTCCTGCGTGTGGTAATTCGTTGCCAGGACGAACTGAACTGGACGGAACTGATAATTGATTGAATTATTATTTTTTTTGTTTGGATAAAGTCAACTAAGATTTTTCATTGAATTGAACAGCTGATTTCATATTCGGGTTGTACTTGAATTTAAAATGATATACTTTGGTTTCTATATGTTCTATCTTTAAATGTGATTTGAACAATTGTAATTTATTTTGATTTGATTGTTTTTATTTTTTATTTTCTTACCTGTAAAAGAAAGAAAACGAGTTAACAGGAAAAAATAGGAATCTTAAAATAGGTACAATCTAGGAAATAAGAGACTGGTCTAATTAAATCAAATTAGTCTGTCTAAAATAATAGGAGAACGGAGATCAGTCTGATTAAATTAGATTAGCCTTACTAAAATAAACTAGGTGAACTAAAGACCAAAAAGAAAAGGTGATATACTCTATTTATTTCTTTTTTTTTCCCTTTCATTTTTATTTATTTCCTTATTAAGAACCTGCAATATATTTATATATTTATTTATTTATTTATTTAATATGTATTGCATCTTATTTGTGTGTTATATTCAGTAAATTGCCGGCCTATTTCACTTAAGCAGCGGTCTCTGGTGTTGTTATTCTTGCTCCCCACTCCTTAGAGCCTAGAACTGGTCCAGTGGCGCAGTTAGCGGTTTGATACCGGTGCTACAAACTTGGCGAGCCAGCCAGGAGTGGCTTAAAGCATTTAAACTAGAAACCAGAGACCGTATAGCATTATTAGTGTTAAAAACATGGATATCGTTCAAACCAGTAATGTAAAAATCCCTAACTCTGTCATAGTTAGCGGCATGACCAATACAGAAACTGATGACGAACTAAGCGACTTCTTGGGACAATATGGTTCCATTCAAAGAGTAATCCCAGTAGATCTCACTGAACCAGATTCACCCAAACAGGTTATCGTAGAGTATGTGTATGGTACAGCTATGCAATCTCTTTTACCTTCATTGCCATATAGGCTTAACAGTAAAACTAAGAATGATGTCACCTACCACATTAGAGCCCTAGCTAATGTTTACACACCTGTAGCTAGCAAGACAGCTACACAGACTTACCTTTCAGAGTTAAAGGACATTGCAAAACAGACTGGTAAAGACTTTGCAGCTGTCCTCAGAGAAGAGCTCTCCCTCATCGGTGAGACTCTCAATCAAGATCACTCAGAGTCCCAAGATGAAGATGCAGAGCAGAACTCACCTGATACCCCAGAGCAACATGCCCCTGAAAATGCTGTACAGATAGGCCCCCTGCCCAGTATAGCCCTGCAGCAGCATGTTCAACATCGTTGGTCTCCACCATCGACACCATCTAAAGAAAAGACACCGCCTGCTCTTAAACTTTCCTATGTCAATCCACCTGACATACAAAAAGTAATTGTTGAGCACATAGTGAGAAATGAAGACTCTGCTCTGCAAGTGCACACTTCCTTGAGACTCAGACCCTTCTCTGGGCGTTTCCCACGTCCCAACAGTGAAGTGGATTATGAGATATGGCGCTCCAATGTGGAACTTCTTCTTAAAGATACAACACAATCTGATCTTTACAAGTCACGGAAGCTTCTCGAAAGTCTCTTATCACCCGCCCCTTGATATAGTGAGGCATCTGACACCTGATTCTCCTCTTGATGCATACTTGGAGATCTTGGACTCTGCTTTCGGCACAGTCGAGGATGGAGATGACCTCTTTGCAAAGTATCTCAACACAATGCAGGATAATGGTGAAAAACCTTCAGCTTATCTACAACGGCTGCAGGTGATGCTGAGCACCACCCTCAGAAGGGGAGGTGTAACTGCAAACGACCTTAACCGGCACCTTCTCAGACAGTTTGTCAGAGGCTGCTGGGATAACATCTTGATAGCTGAACTCCAGCTAGAACAAAAGAAGCAGAAGCCACCCACCTTTGCTGAACTTCTCCTGTTACTCCGCACAGCAGAAGATAAACGTTCTTCCAAAGCTTTACGCATGAAACAGCACTTCAATGTTTCAAAGCCAAAAGTGTCTTCTCATTATCAAGGTGTTTATGTGCAGAGTGAAGAAGGCTGCAGCTCATCTCAGCCAGCTCCTGACCACAGATCTGAAATACAAGACTTAAAGAAACAAATAGCTGATCTACAGTCCCAGCTCACACGTATCACACAGAAAGACAATAGAAAAGCTAAATCAGCTGTCAGACCACTAGCTCCCCAAACAGCTAATACACATTCCCCAGCTATCACTCATACATCTCAAAGGCTGCAACCCCACAGCCGAGATGCAAACAACACCACAAGCAATAGACCAAGGCCCTGGTATTGCTTTAGATGTGGAGAGGATGGGCACATTAAGCCCCAGTGTGAAAGTGAGCCGAACCCATCTCTTGTGGCTGAGAAGAACAAGCAGCTAAAAGAAAAGCAGTTAGCATGGGACAGTCAACATGGCACTTCAAAGCCTGATCCTTTAAACTAGACCCAGTTCCGGTTGTGGGACAAACAGGGACTGGAACACAGGAAAAGTGTCCCAAAAAGAAGCTGCACAGAGCCCATGTGTACTCTCACACACAAAGACAGTCAGTGACCTTGCCAAAAGGTCTGATTGGAGCCAAGTGCACCGCACAAGTGACCATAGCTGACAAAGACTGTAGTTGCTTGTTGGATTCAGGCTCCCAAGTAACAACGATCCCCAACTCCTTCTATCTAGAGAACTTGTCTCACTTGCCTCTCAATTCCTTGAACGACCTGCTTGAAGTGGAAGGAGCCAACGGTCAAAGCGTCCCTTATCTTGGCTATGTTGAGGCCACCATCAGATTTCCAAAGAGCTTGCTTGGAGTCGACATCGAGGTACATACGCTACTATTAGTTGTACCTGACATGCGCTCCACGTTGTCATCAGTGCTTATAGGCACAAATACTTTGGATGTTCTCTATGAAAAGTATGAGGAGATTTCACCTCAGAACTTTGAATCTCTTCCCTTATGGCTATAAAGTTGTCTTAAAGACCCTTGAGATCCGGAAAAAACAGTCTTTTGGTTCCAGCCTGGGAGAGGTGAGGCTTAATAGTAGAGACCTCAAGACCATTCCAGCTGGACAGACCAAAGTAATTAAAGGATCAGTGAGTTGCAGAACATCTGAAGTTGGAAGGTGGGTGATGGTAGAGTCACCAAAGTCATCGTCCCTACCTGGTGGCATCCTGGTGACAGATAGCCTGGTGAGTCTATCACCAAAGCTATCACGCTGCATACCAGTCATGCTCAAAAACGATCACAGCATGACATCACTGTCCCCAAAAACCGTGATAGCAGAGATACACGCTGTCAAGAGTGTTCAACCTGTCAAGACCCCAGATTCAGACTCTCCAACAAAACCTGACCAAAAACCAAGCCTCAACTTTGACTTTACTGATTCCCCTGTACCCAATGAGTGGAAAGAGAGGATAACAAAGAAATTGAGTTCCATGCCAGAGGTGTTCGCAGTGCACGACCTTGACTTTGGGCGCACTGACAAAATCAAACACCATATAACTCTCAGTGATGAGACGCCGCTCAAACATAGGCCAAGACCTATACATCCGCAGGGATATAGAGGCTGTGCGTACCCATCTCCAGCAACTCCTCGATGCAGAAGTCATCCGTGAATCAGAGTCACCTTTCTCCTCGCCGATCGTAGTCGTCCCGGAAAAAGAACGGCGATGTCAGACTTTGCATAGATTACAGAAAATTGAACACACAAACAGTAAAGGATTCATATGCCTTACCTAATCTGGAAGAGTCCTTTTCAGCATTGACCGGGTCCAGGTGGTTCTCGGTGCTCGATCTCAAATCAGGCTTCTATCAAATAGAGATGGAGGAAGCAGACAAACACAAAACTGCATTTGTCTGTCCTCTAGGATTCTTCGAATTCAACAGAATGCCTCAGGGGATAACCAACGCCCTAGCACGTTCCAGAGACTTATGGAGCGTTGTATGGGAGAGTTGAATTTGAAGCAAACCCTAGTCTTCCTGGATGACCTAATCATCTTCTCCTCTACATTGGAGGAGCACGAGGAAAGGTTGATGCGCGTGCTCAACCGATTGAAAGAGTTTGGCTTGAAACTGTCACCAGAGAAATGCAAGTTCTTCCAAACTTCTGTAAAGTACCTTGGCCACATCGTGTCTGAAAATGGCCTTGAGACCGACTCCTGATAAAATAGCAGCATTAAAAACCTGGCCAAAACCAAACAATTTGAAGGAGCTAAGAACCTTCCTGGGTTTCTGCGGTTACTACCGCCCGGTTCATTAAAGACTACTCAAAGATCGTGAAACCACTCAACGGGCTCACTGCTGGCTATCCACCGCTAAGAAAGCATGCTAAAACCACCGTGAACCCTGAGAAGTATTTCAATCCAAAGGACGTCTTTGGTGATAGATGGACACCTACTTGCCAAACAGCATTCAACACCATAATTGAAAAGCTGACCACCGCACCCATCCTCGGGTTTGCTGACCCCAAGCTCTCCTACATTTTACATACAGATGCAAGCACCTCGGGCCTCGGTGCTGCTCTCTACCAGGAGCAACAGGGACAGCAGCGCATCATTGCTTATGCGAGCCGAGGTCTGTCGAAGTGTGAGTCAAAGTATCCTGCTCATAAATTAGAATTTCTTGCCCTTAAGTGGGCAGTAACAGAGAAATTCCAGGATTACCTGTATGGAAACACATTCCTTGCTGTCACAGATAGCAATCCATTAACATATATTCTTACCTCAGCTAAGCTCGACGCCACGAGCTACAGATGGTTGGCCGCTCTGTCGACATTCGATTTCCAGCTACAGTACAGAGCTGGTAAGCAGAATCAGGACGCGGACGGACTGTCCAGACGTCCTCATGACAGAGTACCTGATGACACATCATCACAAAAAGAGTTGGAGAGGATACAACAATTCACAAAAAGACACCTGTCAGAGGCTGATTATGCACACCTGAATGAAAACACCATCAAAGCCATCTGTGAGAAGCACTTGGTCCACGAAGTAATCAACAGTCACCCTGGGGAAACATCACCCAGCACCACCTTGGTCGTGTCACTTGCCCACCATCCAACGGCTCTCCCTCAAAGCTTTGAAGAGGAGGATCAGCTTGGTGGCCTACCTGTCATTCCCCCGTTGGCACCAGCTGAACTAAGAGACAAACAAAATGCTGATCCCTGCATTGGTGAAGTCCTCAGGCAGGTGGAATCCGGAGAGAAACCCCCCACCCTCCCTGAGGAAAGAACTCCCTGAGCTTGGTCTCTTATTGAGGGAGTGGAACAAACTGGAAGTCTCAAATGGTGTTTTGTATCGCAGGCGACAAGAGGGTGCTCAGACTCACTACCAGCTTGTACTCCCTGAAGCCCTGAGATCCGTAGTCCTCAAGAGCCTCCACGACGACATGGGCCATATGGGCACAGAGCGCACGCTAGATCTTGTCCGGAAGCGATTCTATTGGCCTAAAATGTCGACTGAGGTGGAAAACAAAGTCAAAACCTGCAACCGTTGCATACTGACGTAAGACCATGCCAGAGAAAGCTGCACCACTCATCAACATTGTGGCCACAAGACCACTCGAACTCGTGTGCATGGATTTTCTCAGTGTGGAGCCGGACTCAAGTAACACAAAGACATCCTGGTCAGTTACTGACCATTTTACAGAAATATGCAGTGGCAGTCCCCACCCCGAATCAGAAAGCCAGGACAGTGGCCAAGACCCTGTGGGACCACTTTTTCGTCCATTATGGCATTCCTGAAAAACTCCACAGTGACCAAGGTCCCGACTTTGAGTCCCGAACAATAAAAGAACTGTGTGAGCTCATTGGCACTCAAAAGATAAGAACCACACCATACCATCCGAGAGGGAACCCTGTTGAACGCTTCAACAGGACCCTGCTCAACATGTTGGGAACCCTTGAAAACCAGAAGAAGAGTCACTGGCGGGAGTATGTCAAGCCTTTAGTACACGCTTATAACTGTACTAAGAACGAGACAACCGGCTTTACCCCTTACGAGTTAATGTTTGGGCGTCAGCCGAGATTACCAGTTGACCTAGCCTTTGGCCTACCAGTCAATCATCAGCCAGGCTCTCACTCGCAATATGTCCGCAACCTAAAATCTCAACTTGAAGACAGTTACAGAGTAGCAACTGAGAATGCCAAAAAGACAGCCAATCGCAACAAGGCAAGGTTTGACAAGCATGTTGTTGACTCCAGCTTGAAAGAAGGCGACAGAGTCTTGGTTCGAAATGTCCGACTCAGAGGCAAACACAAGTTAGCTGACAGGTGGGAGTCCGACGTGTATGTTGTCCTGAGACAGTCCGGAGACGTCCCAGTGTATGTTGTGAAACCTGAGACAAGAGATGGCCCCCAAAGAACTCTTCATCGTGACCTCCTGCTGCCATGTGGTTACCTTCCCGTGACTCCTGTCGAAAGCGAAACTAACCACCAAAGGCAGTAAGGGGCCCAAAAACTCGACAACATTCTGAAAATGACACATCAAATGGAGCTGATGGGGATGAATCCCAATCTGATCCTGAGGAATATCACTATCACAGAAACCTAAGAGTGGAAACGCTAGGTTTTCAACCTGACTTCCGAACCTGTGGAAAACTTACCTGGAAGGGTTGAACCAGGACCTTATTTGACTGCTGTTGAACAAGATCCTTCAGACGTAGCCAAAGCTTTCCCTGAGGATGCTCCAGCAAAAACTTATGATAAAGACTTACCTGATTCTGAAGAGAAAGACTCACCTGATTTTGGAAAAGATGACTCAATTACTCCTGAGGAGAGGAACTCAATCACTGAACAAGGAATTAGAAACCTACCTGAGAAAGATATGGATAATGTCCATCCTTCTACTCACTCTGCACAGGCGAGCAAAGAAAACACAAGTGATCTGAGTCAAGTGGACCTTCAGATGGAAAGAGACTGTTCAGGAAGACCTGTTAGAGACAGAAAACCGATTAAGAGACTGACTTATCCTGAGCTAGGAAATCCGTTGGTGACAATAGTATCCGTTGGTGACAATAGTTAAGTCTTTATTTCACACTTTGAGTGATGTGTTTACAGACTCCCTTGAAGGACCTAGCTTTCCAAAAACCCCTAGAGTTCTGACGGTGTAAATTTAAAAATGCACAGGGACGTGCATTAGGTAAAGAGGGGAGGATGTAACCCATGTTAGAATCTGACATAATTAGGATAAATAGTTGATTAAATATCTGTAGGCAGAAAATAACGTCACTGCCCCTTTAAGGAACTAGCGTTACAGACGCAGCGCCGTAGTGACGCAGCACACAGCCCGGAGTGAGAGAGCAGAGGAGGAATCAGAGGAAAGCGCAGTGATTAGTTAACAACAAAAGTTAACATTATATTTGAAACCCATAATCTATCCGGTCGGGAACTGACGGGAATTTTATGAGCGCTACACTAGATCGGTTTTGGTGAGTTTTATGTTTTTTTTCGCACTTTCACTGTATTTTTGCTGTAAAATTGTATTGTAAAAAACAGCCGTTACAGTAGCCGTTGATAGCCGTTGATAGCCGTTATAAATTGTTAACCGATTAACATATTGAGTTCAAGAAGAATTTATTTGTATAATTTGAAGATTTAAAAAGAGTTTTATTGTGTTTTGCGACCTGTCATACAGGTCAGGTTTTTTTTGCTTGGTTGGAAGCTCGGTTGGAGCCAGGATTTGTCTGCCTTGTGCGGCGCGCACATTCACGGACGGGATTCACGGACGGGATTCAGGATGGCGAGCCAGACCCAGACCTTTAATTCATCTTCTTCATTACATTAAGGACGGACTCTCCTGCGTGTGGTAATTCGTTGCCAGGACGAACTGAACTGGACGGAACTGATAATTGATTGAATTATTATTTTTTTATTTGGATAAAGTCAACTAAGATTTTTCATTGAATTGAACAGCTGATTTCATATTCGGGTTGTACTTGAATTTAAAATGATATACTTTGGTTTCTATATGTTCTATCTTTAAATGTGATTTGAACAATTGTAATTTATTTTTGATTTGATTGTTTTTATTTTTATTCTCTTACCTGTAAAAAGAAAGAAAACGAGTTAACAGGGAAAAAAATAGGAATCTTAAAAATAGGTACAATCTAGGAAATAAGAGACTGGTCTAATTAAATCAAATTAGTCTGTCTAAAATAATAGGAGAACGGAGATCAGTCTGATTAAATTAGATTAGCCTTACTAAAATAAACTAGGTGAACTAAAGACCAAAAAGAAAAGGTGATATACTCTATTTATTTCTTTTTTTTTTCCCTTTCATTTTTATTTATTTCCTTATTAAGAACCTGCAATATATTTATATATTTATTTATTTATTTATTTAATATGTATTGCATCTTATTTGTGTGTTATATTCAGTAAATTGCCGGCCTATTTCACTTAAGCAGCGGTCTCTGGTGTTGTTATTCTTGCTCCCCACTCCTTAGAACCTAGAACTGGTCCAGTGGCGCAGTTAGCGGTTTGATACCGGTGCTACACTGGGCTTCCAGAGAACACTTGGAAATTGGTCATGACTTATAATATATTTAAAAATTTGAAAGCAGTTTTTTGTATTAACTATGAAATTAATACAAGTTCATTATATACAAGACGTACTGTTCTTTCAAACTGGCCTTTGTGAAAGAACAGTACGTCAAAGAACCTCTGTCATGCTTGGTTTTGACACTCATTCCAATATTTGACATTGAACTGATAACTGAATATATCAGTCATGGTGATAACAGACTGTCCTTCCAGCCAAAGCTTCTGGATGTCCCCCTTTGTGATCAGAGACTGGGGCGTCGCCAGGAAACTTGGGCCCCATGACAAAAAATTACATTAAAATCTCAAGTCTATCTGACCCATAAAAAGCAGCATAATTTTAAAGGCGTGCAGCCGCCTTGCTTTCTTGTCATGGCAGTTTGTTATGAGACAGGTGATCTGTGGTGATGAATTTCCTCCACCTCTCTCTCACCCTCTCTCTCAGAGAAAAACTGGGCTACAGATTGACACTTTTGTCCTTTTTCTCTCTCCTTTTAAAATCTGACTTTATTATTTTTCTTGGCGGCAGAGTAACTGCCACAGTTCTTGTCTTCCACCGTGGCAGCTGAGCAGGAAGGACACATTTTATGCAGATTCAAGGGGAAGTTCAGTGTAAATCTGAATGTGTGAATTTTGTGTGCATTTTGGTCATTAAATTTTTTTACTGAGAAAAACAATAAAAAAAAAAAAACATAATATAAATAATTTTGTAATTGACAAGGCCCCAATTTTTTGCTATTTCTATGAAGAAAAAAATAAAAACAAAACTATTTTGTGGAGGCCCCCCTGCCGGTCAGGGGCCCTTTGCAACTCCTAACTTTTCTCTCCGCCCCTGCTGAGCATTACTATATATATCATAGATGTGGCAATGTTTCTGTGACACCAAAAAACGGAAGTTGAACTTATAACGCCTTACAATGACAATTCAACAATAATATTAAAATATTAACATATGGTATAATTACATGTATTAATATATTTTTTGCCTTGTAAGATTGCCTTGTATCGGAACTATGCAGTACAACACAAGGTGTGCTACATGTTTTTTTTTTTACTATTTAACTAGTGCAATCTGCAACTTCTGTGGTCCAATTTCTCTGGCGCACCAGCGCGTGCATTCGTCATTGAGCCTTCGTCAATGGAAGTCATGGAAACGACGTCAGCCTCGGCAACCCGATAAATGACGCTGACCTCCTGGAATCTTCCCCTTTGCTTCGGGACTTTTGAAGGAGACGCCAGAAGAAGCATAACGCCTCGGAAGGTTTCACCCAGTAGAGAAGTCTGCTTTGCAAAACTCGCTGAAGAAGCTGTTGCTGAAACACGCACGTGCCGAAGAAGCTGTTGCCGAAACACGCTCCTGCCGAAGAAGCCCACAACCCGCGGAAGATGGATCCTGGCCCGGAGAAGCACCAGCAGGGTGATCAGCTGGAAGGTTAATATTATTACTCTACTATTTTTAATAAAAAAAAAAAAACTTTATTACTAAAATAATAATGAATTTAGTTTATGTTGTGTTTGTGTGCGATTTTATAAAGAAATAATGCCTGCAGAACAAAGAAAGACAAGTAGCATTCTTGTTAGCATTGATCTTTCTTAACTAATGAGCCTTTTTCTTGAATGAATTTCCAGAGAATGTCAGAAATGTTAAACTGTGGTGTCGTGATTTAAGAAGTACATGTATTTTACCTAATTATAGTCAAATGAGTTGAATTAATGTCAAATACTTGTAAAATTGACAGTTGTTTTTTGAAAAATACTGATAAACATTTAGTTTCCATGGATACGCTAAATAAAATATATTAGCTATTTAATGTAACTTTAAAAAAAAAAAATTTAACAACATGGACAACATTTAATCGTTTAGTTTTATTATTTTTTTCAAGATAGGGACATGTTGGTCTGTTGTTGTTTTAGCATAGCCAGAAATGCTAACAAGAGTGAATTGATTTGAAAAAGAACAATTTTGTTATCTTCTTTGAAATATGTATCTTCAATCGTTCTCTCTTCTGGATTTGTGGGATGAAACAAATGTGTGAGTTAATTTAAATAGTTTTGTGATTTATGTGTTGGCGTATTGGAGTTTGAGGATAAATGTCTGGGCTGTTAGCACTAGTCTTTGAAAATAATTGTTATGCGAGTTTGAAATAAAACAAAACAAAAAGGGAACACTAGCTTGTTCTTGACGTTATTCTTTTTAAATGCCCTAACAAAACATATTTGGTTTCCATGGTTAATTAGGACACTCAAAGACACTTTAAATAAAATTAGTAGTTTCTATTCATGCATATGTTCACACAATGATAATGATAAGCTAGTGGATTGTAGCCACAGATGTTCTATCAAACCATTGGCCCTTCTGACCAACACCAGCAGGAAAGGTGGGTGAAATATCTTGACCAAGGACACAACGACAGAGGCTGGCCATTGCAGAGCAGACTCCTACCACTGTGGCCACCGTGACAAGCATTATGAGTGTTCATGTGTGTCTGTGTCAAAATGATCATCAATCAAAGCTGATTTTCAAAAACAAAATAATTATTTCTTTGTGAAATTGAGCTTTTATGACTTTGGTGGCAAGCTGCATGGTTCTTTGTCCATTTTTTGGAAAAATGCCAAAACATATTTAGTTTCCATGGATACATTGGATACAAGTGTCATTCAGAAAATCATGACACTTTTAATACAAAGTTGATATTATTCAAAATGTCTTTGTTATGACAACAAACACATTTGTTTGACAACAAACATATTTGTTGTCATAACAACAATTATGTTTGACAACAAATGTCATAACATAATTGTGAAATTATGTTATAACAACAAATGTCAAAACATAACAATTATGACATTATTGTCATGACGGTCTTATTCACAACCTGTCAAATAAAATGTTACCACATTTTTGGTGAGATTGTGGGGGTTTAACATTGCTTAAACAAAATGTTATGTTAAAAGGTCATTTTTGGTGTTAGAAGATCTGTTTTGTTTTATTCAGATTTTTGGAATAAGAATGTAGTGCTTGTTCCAGGTTTCAGAAAATCCCTCAAAAACACATTTGGTTTCCTTGGATATGTTGCTTGAAATAAAACCTTAAAACTTGAAGTTTAGAAACGTTTTTAGATATATAGTGTATCTATTTATATAGCTTTTAGATATACACTTTTCCTGTGTATAAAGTAAATCATTTTTATTATTGTTCATTTTTATTTTTCTACGAAATAGGAGTTTTGAATAATTAGTGGTTTATGAAATGCCGTGTTGGTCCTTTTTATATTTTCACGCTGATTACGTTTTCAGAAAGCGTCAGCAATGTTAACAGTGGTGTGGTGATTGGTAAACTTGATACTGAACTATAGTGTTTTTCCTGTTTTCCTTCACAGCTCATAGTGTAGCGCTTCCAGCAGATGGATCTCCAACGTCGCAGGAACATCAGGACGATGGTAAGGAACTCGGTAAGGTGTGGTCAAATGTTGACAAGTCAGACAACATGGTTTCTGGAGATCATGGAGAGGAGTCAAGGTGTAGTTCTCCTCAGCAGTTTGTTGACTTTACTAACAGCCCCAGTGGTAGCTCCAGTCAAGATGACTGTTCTAGCAGTTCCAGTGAGTTTTTGGTAGATCTACCACCAGATACAGTGGTATCTCTGCTCCTATCTCCAGTGAAGATGAGGTAGGTAACGAGTATACTAGCAGCTACGGTAGTATCAGCACTACCAGCTGCAGTCCAACAGTGGACTGTCCTTATGCTGAGCTGGAGATGGCTCAGAAGCTTGAAGAGGGCATTTCTCAATTGACCTCATTTGAATCCACACATGGATTTGACGAGCGGGAAGAGCCCACTTTGAGTACAGATGACTCCAGACTTACTGGTATCTCGCACCGTCACCAGGTAGGTTTGGTAGGGGGTGTGACTCGTGTGCCATCTGTCACCGGCTTAAACAGAAAGAGGACAAAGGACAGCGACTCTAAAGAGGAGCCCCCTGCCAAGAAGACTAGGGATACTGTTGCAGAAGAGGAGCTCTCTTCCAAGAGGACCAGGGATAATGAAGATGCTGAAGAAGAGCCCCCAGCAAAGAGGACCAGGGATAGTGAAGATGCTGAAGAGGAGCCCCCAGCCAGAACCCCCTACGAGAATCAACCTAGAGATGGGCTCCCCTCCAAGAGGACCAGGGACAGTGGTGGTGAAGAGGAGATCCCTGCCAAGAGGTCCAGGAACAGCGATGATGAAGAGGAATCTTTTCTGTGTTCCACCACAAATACGTTGTGTGAGGATCCCCTTCTGTCATCTCCTCACCTCAGTCCCTCTCCCTTGCCATTCTGGGTGGATCCCATTTTTTCCATCAGTCTTTCACCTAAGAGTGCATGTGAGGATCCCTTTCTGCCCTCCCCTGTCTTCAGTCCCTCACCAAGATTGCCCTGTGAAGGTCCCATGGCATCAGTTCATTCCATCAGTCCCCCAGTCGGTGAAGATCCTGTATCGACATTCCCTGTCCTCAGTCGTCCACAAAGGATGGTGTGCGAGGATCCCATTGTGTCTTCCAGTGTCGTTTGTCCTTCACCGTCAACATACTGCAAGTTTCAAAGTTCGTCATTTCCTTGCATGTGTGCCTGGATGAAGTTTCAAATGGACAAAGAAGAGGACCCAGGACCTTCAACATCTGGAATTGGATCTGACAGAGCTAGAGGAAGAGTGAGTTCCGGACAAGTATGGTTTAGACCTCACTACGACTTGTCAAGCGATGACTCTGATTAGATTGGGAACTTGAAAAACTGTAGACCTACCTGATACCATAATTTCCGTTGTTTTTGTTAAAGCCAATGGCTTTCTAGCAGGACCGAGGATGCCTTAGGTAGCGTCTTGCACCGGGGCTTTTCTTTATCCCGCTGCTAGAGTTTTCATTTTGGACGTTAAGGATTCTGGCAGGACCGAGAATGCTTAGGTAGCGTCTTGCACCGGGGCTTTTCTTTATCCCGCTGCTAGAGTTTTCATTTTGGATGTTAAGAATTCTGGTTGAACAGGCAATGCTGATTTTTTTTTGCTATTAATCAATGAATGACTAAATGCTGGAGGAGGCTAATTTAAATTTCTGAGGAAAAAGACCATTCTGCTGAACGAAAAATACTAAAGGAGTCGGACATGGCTGGTGCATAAAAGATAAATGCGAAAAGGAATAAGACATTGCGACAGGATTAATACTAAATCTAAAACAATCTTGCTGGGTAAAAATTAAACCTAAAAACATGGCTCAGGACACTGGAATCAATAAAATTGACAACACTGCTGCAAATTTAAGACATGAAAAATTATAAATGGAGATACAATATAATCGGTTGAGATGTGGTATAAACGGATTGAAACTGCGGTTTTAAAGTTATAACCCTTCTGGTCTGGACATTATCAACTGAGGCGTTTTTACGTATGAAATAACAACAATGGCGACAGTAACAACAGGAGTCAATTCAAATGTTCAAAGATGACAAGCAGAAGAGAGAAATGGGCAGGTCCTTTGGATCCCGGAAATGAACTGTTGATCCATGGAGCAATCAGTTATCAAGTCCACATGTTAAAATGTCGTTGAACATAGGTGATAATGGTTATAAATATCGGTAATGCTGCTTGGCTCAAACCTTAAATCTCTTTGGACTGAGAAGAGACAAGGCTTTTCGGGACAAATTCATCTCTCAACGCTTCTGCGGACAAATGAAATATTTCAAGTGGTGAGAAATCGAAATGTTTTGGGACCAATATGATGCCACGGTGGACAAATTAAAATGTAGAGGACATAAAACAACCCGCGGAGTACAAAGTCAAATCTTTAAGGATAAAAGAAAAAGACAGGTAAATATTTGGTTAAGGCTTGGTACAGTGACTTGGACCACCATAGATATTTTCTGAGGACCACCAGGAGCTGCAGTCACCTTTCAAGTAAGGCAAAAGTAAGTATCAGTCCCAGACAGAGCAGCGCGCAGTGAGACTGCTTCTTCCAAGATTCTCTCTGTGCTTGTCTCAGGGTGCAGTAGCGGTCCTTGCCCACACAGTGCTCTCTAATATAGTAAATTGTCCTCACCTGTTCCTTCATTAATCCACTCTCCCAGTTTTAATCTTTCAGGTTTTAGCTGCTCTTCGCTGGATTTTTCCGTTGTTGTCCTCGTGGTTCCTGCTTGTAAGTTTTTGCATTCCACAACACATAATACTGCTTGTCTCCTGCTTTACTAAATAAACAGAAAGAAATTCACTATTACTGGAAAGTGTTCCTCCATATAGAGTTCAAATTTGCACTAAGTAAGGAAAGTTTTCCTTATAACGTTTTGTATTAGAGATGTAATTAAAGCATCAAGCCAATAAGAAATTAGAAGACAGAGGAGAACATTGACAAAATGTATGACTTAGGGATTTAAATAAAAGCTTTTATTCAGAAGGAAAGTAGAGAACAGGAGAATATGTGGAGTAAAGATAAAATATTAATCTCATAAAACAAATAGTATATATGCCCATATTTACATGTTGCAACACAGAAAGATCACAAAAAGAGAATAGACATTAAAAAATACAGACACTAGTCTCTGATCCCAGGTCCAGACTTCTCAGATCTCTGATGTTCTGATCATCCCAGGTTGGATCTCCTGACCTTGGAATCCTGCAATCCTCCACCTTCAACACCGTCAGTCAGATGGAGGACGATAAGAGAACCCAGTTGGCGAAAAAAGTAAGAACATTTACATCTACATAATATAAGTAAATATTTCAGATGTAGCTGCGTAGAGTTGAGCTGAAATTTAGAATCTGGTTCTGCATTTTCCTCTTTAACTCTGTTGTCTTTTCTCTTTGTTTCATTTGTCCATCAACTCATGTCACATGAGTTGAGTTGACCAACAATTAAAGCAGAAGACCTGCTCCACCTGCTGTTCTATTGGTTGTAAGAGATTGTTGGAAAGGTGAGGACATGATGGTGACTTGATCAGAAAGTCTCCTTCACTCATATGATATTTAGACTGAAATTAAGGAATGTGTGTCTGATCATGTGTTGTTTCTCTAGCAACAGCACTGGACCAATGAGGAGAGAGGAGACAGAAAATCCTGCTGGAAATCCAGAGAAGTTTCCTGATGCATCAAGGGGGACAGCTGAGGACGAGACACAGAATAAAGAGACTGAGATCGTGTGAAGTGGATCCTCATCAACCTGCAATCCTCCACCTTCAACACCACCAGTCAGGTGGAGGAAGATAAGAGAACCCAGTTGACGAAAAAAGTAAGAACATTTATATCTACTCAACATAACTAAACATTTCAGATGTAGTTGCATAGAGTTGAGCTTAAAGTTAGAAACTGGTTCTGTATGCTGTCCAAGCATATTTTCCTCTTTAACTCTGTTGTCTTTTCTCTTTGTTTCATTTCTCTGTCAACTCATGTCACATGACTTGAGTTGACCAACAATTAAAGCAGAAGACCTGCTCCACCTGCTGTTCTACTGGTTGTAAGAGATTGTGGAAAAGGTGAGGACATGATGATGACTTGATCAGAAAGTCTCCTTCACTCATATGATATTTAGACTGAATGTGTGTCTGATTCTGTGTTGATTCTTCAGCATCACCAAGACAAGACAACAACACTGGACCAATGAGGAGAGAGAAGACACAGAGAACTGAGGAGACACAGAAAATCCTGCTGGAAATCCAGTCTCCTGATGCATCAGGGGGACAGCTCAGGACGGGACACAGAACAAAGAGACTGAGATCGTGTGAAGTGGATCCTCATCAACCTGCAATCCTTCACCTTCAACACCAGCAGTCAGGTGGAGGAAGATAAGAGAACCCATTTGACGAAAAAGGTAAGAACATTTATATCTACTCAACATAACTAAACATTTCAGATGTAGTTGCATATAGTTGAGCTTAACTGGTTCATACAGAACCAGTTCATACAGAACGTTAGAAACTGGTTCTGTATGCTGTTTGATTTTTTTTCCTCTTTAACTCTGTTGTCTTTTCTCTTTGTTTCATTTGTCCGTCAACTCATGTCACATGACTTGAGTTGACCAACAATTAAAGCAGAAGACCTGCTCCACCTGCTGTTCTACTGGCTGTAACAGATTGTTGGAAAGTAAGAGATTGTGAGGACATGATGATGACTTGATCAGAAAGTCTCCTTCTATCATATGATATTTAGACTGAATGTGTGTCTGATTCTGTGTTGATTCTCCTGCATCACCAAGACAAGACAACAACACTGGACCAATGAGGAGAGAGAAGACACAGAGGACTGAGGAGACACAGAAAATCCTGCTGGAAATCCAGAGAAGTCTCCTGATGCATCAGGGGGACAGCTGAGGACGGGACGCAGAACAAAGAGACTGAGATCATGTGAAATGGATTTTCAAGTTGCAAAACATGAAATATGACTACCTTTTAAAAAAAACACACACACACACAGTTGAAACCAGATATTTAAACACCAAGAAAAAGATACAAACCTCTCTCTGTCTCTGTCTGTATAGATAGATTGACATCTATCTATCGAGCAGCGAAAAAAAAGCTTTGAGAGAAAAACTCTCAGACTGCGACTGTCTGACTGGCACATAAAGTAATATGAGGTTGAGCTGGAGTGTTGGTCATCTTCTGCCCTGTGCTTAAGCTGAACCTGAATGAACAAGTGATGAAAGGGATTAAAAAAATAAAATGATTTTATGTATCCAACTGATGTCTTATAACAGCATGTTACATCATGTCTTCCATGAAAACTTAAAATGACTTTATTACTTTATAATCTTTGTAATTGATTTCCGTTCATCTTTCTCTTTATCATCACAGGTGGTCTTATCATGCTGAGGCTGCACATCTGTCTGGGCTGCACTCTACATGCTACACTCTTCTCTCCACTCGTTTCTTGGATTTTTATGATATGAATGTAAACTTGTTCTGTAGTGCTGCTGCCTTTGCTGCTGAATATATTGTTTGCGACATTGTTGCATTTTTTCCCCCTTAACCTTTTCAAACACATTATTATTATTATTATCATTATTATCCATATTCACACAAGTGCTGCTCTACTACTAGAGTCATCTTTTCTGCTACTACTAGTTCTTCTTTCCAAATAATTTTTTGAGTTGGATGGCAGCTGCTTAAAGACTCATTGTTGCCACCTACTGGTCAGAAATGGGCCCACAGAAGTCCAGTAGTCATAGGAATACCCTTTGGGCATGATATGGTCAGTGGCTATTGTTTTAAATGTGCTATGCAAATACATTTAACATGGACATAAAATAAATTTGATTTTGTTATTTAACTCCCTGAAAGTGACTCTCTGTCTCTTTAAGAAACTTCTGCTCTTTCTGAAACTCCATCCTCATGAAGTCATCAAAACATTGCTCCTCTATTAAAGTTTTTGCCAGCGTTGCACTGAGAAATAGCTCATATTATGAACTCAGCAGATGCAGAATTTCACCAGATGTTTGCTAATTGTTGCTGACTAGTCTGAAGGAGCTGAGTGAGGCAGTCACAGGGGAAGGATTCTGTGAGATGGAAACTTGGAAGCTTGGAAACTGCAGCTCTGAGGAGGAGCTGTGCCTCGAGGGCGACGCTGGGATCACCCTGGCATTTTTCACAGTTGAATGGTTGCCATGGGAGATTAAAGGATTTTTTTGGAACGGATGAAAGAATCAAGGCAACACTCCTGGTATGTTTTTGATGAAGGAATAACATTATCACATGATGGGAAGCTTGAAAAAATTGATTTTACGTAATACTGTCCCTTTAACAATGTTAATGTCAATTTATTTATAAGGCACTTTTAAACAGCTATCAACATTACCAAAGCGTTGTGCAGTATTTTTAACATTCTTCGAATGGAGGATGATGATTACACTTTTTAGATGGTGTCAAGTGTATCTGAAGAGACATAATACTGTAAGGATTTGGTTTTTCTGTGTATTAATTTAGGTTTCTGTGATCAGTTGAGTCTCTCTGTTGTCCGGTTCCCCCTGGATTAATCCCAGCTGTGTCCTGTTTGCTTGATTACTCACTTGTGTATTTAATCCCACCTGTGTCTGTGTTTCCTGGTCGGGTCTTTGATTGTTCTGTCAGTCGTCTTCATGGCGAGTCCTGTTGCTATTAGTGTGAGTTGTTGCCTCTGCTCACCTCTGCTGTCTGGATTATTGAGCTTTTTGTCATTAAATCATCATTACCTTCACTTCAACCTCGGTCTACTGCTTTTCTCCTCACCATCTACATCCCACTTCTTGACAAATACATTAACTCTTCATTGGAGAAATGTGTGTTAATTTACTCAAGGACCTTTTGTTGAATATAAAATATTTGCGCGTTTAAAGCACCTTTCAGGTCAGCTGGGTTCACAGAGATGACCTGAACCGGAAGAAAAAATTCTGCATGTAAAAATGAAGTCTTAAATACATTTAGATGTTCTAAAGGAAATACGAAATTTCCTTCAGATTAAAGGCTCTTGATTGTGACTCAACACCAGACATTGTGATTGGCTTGCCTTCTTTCTAGAAATAAATACTCTAAAATGCTCCAATAGAAAAATGTAACTAATTTTGCTTTAGTTAAAAAATATATTGGATACAAAAAGTACATCTAACCAATTATAGGTATGTCTTGAAGAGCCTTTCACTTCTCCACTCTTTTGAATGAAGTTGAATCAAACAGGAATGTGCTGAGCGAAAGGCAAGCAGAGATTTCCTCCAGTGTGTTTGAGTCTTCAGCCCGTATGGAGCTGGATGTGCTCTTCCCTCAGTCTTTAACCTTGGTGAAGCATTAGCCTTAGCCCTCATTTGTATGTCATGGGCAGCAGATTATTATACTACTACGCTTCTCTTAACACACTCCTCTGCCCTCGAAATGATAATCACTCCAAATTGTAATTCAGGGCCATTTTTGATGCTGGGCCATCTGTTTGATATGCAGTCCATCTCATTTTTCTACTTTTTGTGGCAAGTGGGGTACCCAGGGGTCTTCTGCAGAAGTCAGTCATTCCAGTGAAAACACCACATGGTGATAAGGTGCAGGCATTGAAAGGAGTTTAAAACACTCCTCTTTCGCCCTTCATGCCTGGTTCTCATCTCCGTAATGGCTTTGTGAAGAAGGACAAAGGTCACCATTTGTACCCGGTCTTTTTGGCACGTAGACTGACTGCAATATGTGTTTGACTGGCAGATATTCAGTTTAGGTCGTGGCACACGGTAACTTCTTCTCAACATTTTTCTCTGAGAAAAAGCCATGAATTAAAATGGAGCTGTAACTTAAAATGGGGAGTTTTATTATCATGGTGTACTTTGTTTTATACCATTAGGCATATTATTATGACCACCTTCTTAATACCGTGTTCGTACCATGATACATTTTACCTTTCAGAGTAGCAGCTACTCAGCACGGCTCAATGTGGTTTGCGTAATTTTCCATCACAGTTGAGTAATATCTCAAAGTGCGTGAGGCTGTCATGGCAAAGTGGAGCCCTGAGAGTAATGTGATGTGATCTGAAGGCAACAATGGAGGACACGTTGCCTCCATTGTTGCAAACCTACATTTAATGAATTCTTGTCAGACTCAAAGTAAATCAAAAGAGCCAGAAAAGTCTGTGGGCAACAACACGAAGCGGAAAACCACACATAAAGAGGTATCGAACGGAAGAGAAGCAGTGGAGTAAAGAGTGGATGTGCAGGGCAGCACTGGGTGCTGCCTACAGGGGGCGCCAAAGTGATGGCGGAAAACTTATTTGTTGTCCACATTTTTTGTATTTGACAGCTGCTGGGCATCTGTACATTATATAATCAGAAGCAGAGGTACAGCGCTGATGAGGTGTCCCTCCACTCCTTCACCTCACCATGTTATCATTGGATGACAAAAAGCCAAAGAAGGAAAGACAGATCTTTGACCAAAGAATCACAGTGGTGTGATTTTCATGAATGTAGAAAGTAAAGAAACGGTTACCTTTCTGTGCATCAAACTATGTTCTAGTTTTGGAGGGACATGATGCAACTTTCAAGGAATGTGTACTAATAAAAAGAGTGGCTATTGCATTGTGGAAACTGGCTGCTAGTTGAAACTACAAGAGTTCTGAGATGTTTTTTATTGTTTTGTGTTTTTTTTAATGGTGCAGGGGCAGAAACATTGAAGCATGGACGGTCAAAGGAAACCCTTCGCATGCAGATAGAAATTCTGGAATGACAAACATGCAAGTTAAAGTGCATGATAAAACCACTTACATGGACTACTGTGCTTTCATTTTGTTTACACCAAAGCTTTTAATAATACATATTTCTCACAGGCTACAATAAATTCCTTTGCAGAGTGTTGCAGTTTTCCTCGATAGTAAATAGGTCAAAAGCCATGTGTGACCTGATCAAAGTAAGTCAAAATGTAAACAACTGAGGCTGAATACTCAGAAGAGGAGGATGTTTTGAGCAATTTCAGCAAATATTTCAGTGGTTTACCTGCTGCTTTTGGAGGAAGAATCTAGATGGAGTGATGAAAAAGAAGGAGCAGATTCTGAGTTTTCTCTCATCTCCATGTTTTGGGTGACTGACTTAATAAAAGATTGTCCTTTATTTCATCTTTAGATTCTTATCAAGATTATTTTATTAAAATCCTTCCTTCTGAGAAAGAGTCCATACCATTCGCGTCTCTAAGTGTTCCTGCTGGCTTTGTGTTTCAGTGATCCTTTGCAAAGCCATGTCTCTTCTGCAGAGAGATGAATTTGTGCAATTACATCAAACAGTTTAATTTTGATGTTGTCTTACAGGACTATATCCTTCCAATGTTGTCTTGTCCAAATGTTCTTACATTTGTATACTTTAACAATGATGTCTCGTGCAGTAGGCATGAATGGGAGTGAGTTCTTACTCTTCTCATTAAAAAGCTACTTCCATGTTTGTTTTTTTTTCTGAATCTTGCACTGAGTAGTCTTTAGCTCTTCTGTTTTTTTTTTTTTGTTTTGTTTTTTTTCCCGTTTTACTCCTGTGTGTGTACAAATATTGCTGATCACGTTCTTTTAACTTCTCGTCTACGGCCACAGCGGTACTTAATAAAACATTCACAAGTTTAAAAATATGCCTGGGATTAATGTCATTATTATGTTCTGCAAGAATAAGGATGCAGAAATCTTTAGAGAGCTCTTTGCTTTAACCTATCCTGTCATGATAGGTTTTTTTTAACGCAGCCTTCAGAATTTGAAACCTTTTGCAGGTCATGTGTGAGGAAATAAAAACAACTAATATTTGTTGTGCACTAAAAACATGCTTGTTCGTTTTAAACTACTAATTCTGTTAATAGTTGCCTGAGGCCAGGGCAAATATACTGCTGCACATGTGTAAAGCCATTGGAACTCTGTCTAATTAAGCAGCGTGTTCCTGCTTTATCAGGCAGAAAACAATGAAGCAGATATTCAGTTGACTCCAGCCTTTCTTTAGGATCTCACAGCTGCTCTCACCTAATTGTTGCTTTCTCTTTTTGGTGAATGAAAAATGAACCTGGGCGTACTACAGAGTCAAAGTACAAAAGCAGCTAACGACTGATATATTGAGCTGCAGTTGGATTTTTAAGTCTTACCTGACTCTAATAAATTGGAGCCATGACCTACATTTCAAACAATTTGGCTGAGAGATTAGGTTTTCATGCACTTCAAAGAAAGTGAAGACTGCATAGCGATAGGGCCTTAAGCAATGCTGGTCAGTTGACCTATAAGTTGGATGCTAGCAATCTCGCTGGTTACTATGGGAACAGAGAGAAACTAGTAATAACTTTTAGTTTATGATCTGATTTTTGTGGAAATATTGCTCCTCGTTGATTTGCATTTTTAATTTCTCCTTCAATCAGATTTCAGCGGGTACAGTCTTACCAGAGTTTTACCAGGTTTTTCCTGACCGGCCTCATTGGCCCCTCTTCCCTCTGTATATTCTCTCCATCCTCGTCTCCCTGCCTTGATCCTCGCTGGACAGCACGGTCGTGATTTTGAGCTGGGTTTCTTGAGGGGTGGAGGCATTAATTTAATGTGAAAATAGGATGGAGGCTGACGGAGAGGAGAGAGGGCTTAGAAGAGAGTGGGAGGTTTAACTCTGAGTGCTGCAGCGGTGCTTAGCAGTGGTGTGTGTTTGTGCCTGCGCACATGTGTGGGAGAGTGAATAGAAGCAACCAATAGAGATAGCAGTGTGTCATGGAGCTCCAGCATGGTGCTCGGTCAGATCTAGGGATACTGTCACATCCTATCCTCCTCAACAGCAGTCTCTGCTCTGCGGGCCAGCAAGGTCTACAAGATGTAGATATAAATACTGCACCGTCCTCGCTACACCTTCTACTTGTGTACTGAGGCAACTGCGGCTTGAGTTTGTACTGTACCTTATTGATCTTAAGCAATCATAAAACAAGGTTTTTTGCATGGAGTTTAGAAAAAAAAAACACAAGAAACTTTTTGGTCTTCATCTTCGACTCTGTTTCTTGTATACAACCTGCTATGTTTATTAGACCATTTTGCTGACACAGCAATGCACTATTTCTGCCATGGGAAAAGGTAAAGGCTTCAATTCTGCATATTGTCACTTCTATTCTCCATATGAGAATTAGATAAGGGATGGTCAAGTTTTTACTAACTGAGCAACATCAAGAGATGAAGAATATGGAAAAGTTTAGTTTCATATTTATTTTGTTTGCATGTATTGTTATAAAAAATTTTGAAAAAGTAAGGAAGAACTGAGTTTCACAGATAAGAATGCAGATGCTCTCTGTTTAGTGAGCCATAATGTTTAGATATGTCTTTTTTTATTCCTGCCACAAAAAACATGAATCTCTTTGATTTCTGGGCAAGCAAACTGAAGTTTGATTGAAGTTGACGAAACAGGGCTGGCATGAAAGCCCCCTATGAGCGTCTGTCCCAGAGTCTGCTGTCAGTGGGATGTTCCTGGTAAACCACCAAAGAAACACCTCGGCTGACCTTTTTTTTTTTTTACGCATAGAAACAGTGATGTTTTTCCAATCATCAGTTGTGAGTGAAGGACCTGGTTGCCACAAAAAAAACACCCTGAACCCCACACTACTGCAGCACCCCCACAAAATCACTCGTAAGAGTTGATCACATCTACAAAATTATGTGGATGACCCATTTAGGTTCCATGACAGCAAATTCCCCTGAAACAACTATTACAAAAGTTTATGCATTGTTTCCATTTACACTCATCTTTATTTATTTTTTTATTCTGAGCTGCAGCGAGAACAATCAGAGATCACGTCTAGTCTGCAGTTTATCTGACATGTGAGGCGACAGTGAAGAGGTTTGGGCTTCTGCAGCCTAAACTCCTGTAGTAACTAGGTGTGCTCCACTAGCAAGTATGAAAACAGGAAGAGTTCAAAAATCCATCCATCCATCCATCCATTCATTCGTCATCTTACTTATCCGGTGGGATCATGAGGGGTGAAAAAAATGCCTATTATTGTATTACCAAGTTGAAATAATAAAGTGCAAGAGGCATTCTGCTGTTTTTGTTGTTTTCTCCTCCCCTGCTGTTTTTGACACGCATACTCTAGAAACATGCAGTCAGCAACCAGGCAGCTGGTCTCTGCTGTGGTCATGTTCAGCCAAAGATACTCTGCTGCCACTCTCAGGTCGTCGGTTTCATCTGCAGTTAATCTACATTTGAAAAGTTAGAGAGGAGTTAAATGATTCTCATTTTTGAAAGTTATCCCTCCTAATTCCTAAATTAGAAGACCTTGCTATGTCCTATGAGCAGAAAGTTATGTCTTTTAATACAGCGAGTTCAATTTCAAAGAAAATGAGAAAATCAATCACCATATTTCTTTTCAAAAGGGCTTCATTCTATTTAATTCAAGAGCTCCAGAGGCCACACTGGTGTCTCACTTGAAATTGTCATGTGACCAGCAATATGCATGGAAATGTGTTTTTTCCTGCATTTCTCATTCTTCATTTGTACTTTTTGGCATAACATGTAAGGAGTTTATTGGGATGAATGCAGCAAATTGGTGTCAGAATGTCTTTAGTAACAGCATCTTCAGAAAATTGCCCCCAAAAAAACTGTTGGACAAAATCAGTTTAGCCATTACTGATGCAAAATATTTATATCTATATTTCAGTATATCTTCATTGAAATATTATTTTTAAATTAGCAACATTTCTGGAAGGTTGATATGACAGCAGATATTTAATGTGTTGTGGTGCTAGCCCAATTAGTGAATAATAATCTAACAATATGTTAAAGTTTATTCTCTGAGCTCCACAATGATCTGCACTGACTGCAGTTTCATAATCTTAATTGGGAACATTGTAAACAGTTAGGACATTCTTGCTTTCATAACTGTCTAGAATAACTTTTGATATATGGTTTGTTTGCGCTGTTACTTTATGTCATACTTGTTGATTACCATGAATTACACATATTTTGGCGATATAAAAATTGGTGTTTTTTTTATTTTGACTTATTGTAAATATGTTAGTCTGCCTTTTAATGTTCACATAGACATTTTGTTCATTTTTAAATTTCTTTTTTGAATAAACTGCAAAACCCTTGGATTGTGACATTTCTGTCCCAGTAACGTCATAATATTTTCATGTTATAATCTTGTAATTATTACAATGAATGTTATCTATTTATCTGTCTATCTATAAATTAAAACTTTTGGTAAACTTGTATGAACCGAAATATCTGATGTTGCTACTACAAACTTTGATTTATAACTTATCTCTAATAAGTTTGCTTAAGAGCTGGATAGACATTTAGAAACAATTTAAAACTGACACGCGCCATTCACTAAAGAGATATGAACCTTATTTTAGAGAGCCTCAGAGGAATGAGCTCTTTCTGCTTAATTCAGAGATGAAGCACCTCACATCTTTCTGGTCATTGATAAGAAATGTGTTCAATAATTCAAATAATAGCATTGGAAAATATCCCACAATCCATCATCAGTGAAGTCATTTCAGTGTTAGCCAATGACCCTTGCAGACACGCCCTTTAAATCATCCTGTGACATAATGAATGGGGTCATTTGTAAGTGTGTCATGCTATGATTACCCTTCCTCATAGTAGGACCATTTGACCTCATTATGATTCAGTTTCTCATGATAAGCCTCAATGTTGCTTCAAAAAGTTTCCCTGATTTGATCGTAAATGTCTGATTATGATCAGTTTGTCTGTGAAAGGGCCTCAGAACGACGTTGATTCATTTTCATATGTCTGCCTGTGACCTGTCTGGATCCTCCTAGAAACACACGAACTGGACGGACTGTGGGTCATTGCTAACAGGATTTTCACAAAGTTTGCTCTTTCCGCTTGAATATTGATCAGGAAATCAATTTGAAATAATAGACATTTTAAAACATTCACAAAGTTTTAGACATAAGGTTATTGTTTTGACTCAAAAATCAAACCTGTGTCCCAAAGCAATGATTAAAATATGTCATTTTTACTTCTTCAAGCATAAACAACAGCTCTTTTTCTATTTGGGTTCTTCCACTATTGTCACAGTTTTTCACACAATTGCAACTACAGTAAATCCCAAAACTTTTCCACATAGTAACTGTTTCCTCCTTTGAACTCACTAACGCCATCTGGTGGTTATTTTAACAAAATAAAGGCTCAAATTCACTCAAGTTCATTTAAACTCTTTAGCTCTGTGATAGGATCTCAGTTCAAGGATTGATCCTCTTTCATATGGAGCGTTTTGTGGTGGCATAAAACCACAATATAATATGAATATTTTAGAAGAAACTCAATTCTGCTCCCACTTAGTCCAACTAAGTCATAGCAGTGAAGTTATGGCACATAAAATGTCATGTTTACATGTGAGATATAGCTACAATAGGTTCATCTATCTGTTAAAGTGACCTTATTAAAGTCAGTCCCACTTTGGCCTTTGTTCCTTTTCATAGTCAAGTTTTGGTCAGAAATTTTAATTTAAATGTTTCCTTATGATTGATGTTTCTTTGTTTTGTCTTGCTTTTATAAACTGTGAAATCTTTTTTTAAGCAATTCCTTAAGAAAATCTTCCAGTTTCACATGTAATAACTAGAAGGATTACAGCCTTTCACATTTACATTCTGAAGATGCAATGAACATACAAATACAGACTCTTTAAGACCAAGATATGATCTTAAAGGGGCAGGATTTTGTGATTTCCTGGCACATAGTGCCATTTTAGCTCGATCAAATAACAGATAGAAACACAATATCTATAAAATATGGCTGAAAAGAATTTTTCTTCCTGATATAACTCCTTGAAATTGGGCCATTGTTTCCTTAAAAACTCCTCCTCTTCCTGAAACTCTGTCTTCCTGAGGTCATCGCAAAACATCAACAACATTTGTACCAGCATTGCAGTGAGAAGTAGCTCTTATAATGAGCCCAGCAGAGTCACAGTTCCACCAGGTGTTTGTTAATTGCTATTGACTAGTCTGAAGGAGCTGAGTGAGGGAGTCGCAGCGGAAGGAGATTCTGTGACATGGAAAATCAGCAGCTCAGAAACTACAGTCCTGAGGAGGAACTGCGTCTCCAAGGTGGCGCTAGGTCCAACCAGGAGCTGTGCACTGGTGAGTGGTTGCCACGGGAGATTAAAGGATTTCTCAAAACATGCATGAAAGAATCAAGCCAACACTCCAGCTATGACTTTGATGAGAGAATAACATTATAACATTATAACTCAAAACAGTTGATTTTTACATAACACCATCCCTTTAAGTTTTTTGTGCTACAAAAGCAATAGAAGAATAATAAAATACCCAAGAAATGGTACTTTTTTTTTGTATTTATTTAGATTACAAATCAGTTTCAACAACTTTCAATTTACAAAATTAACATCATGAATAAATGAATGAATGGATGACAAGAATCTGCGTTATGAAGCCAACGGTTCCCTCTTCTCCAGTTTGATCCAAATGCCGTTCTCTGGCCGCAGGATGAGCTCCCCTACCGGACGAAGCTCGTCACGTTTCTGACAGGCCTCCACGTTGAAGTTCCGCAGAATGGAGGCCAGGATCACCTTCTCCTCCATCAGCGCAAAACGTTGACCTGAACATCAGAATACCACACAGACAGCAGCATGAGACATGGCACGCTAAACAAAAGCCTGTGAGGGAAAAGACCAAAACCTAAAATCTACTTTTCTCACCTATGCAGTTGCGGAGTCCTGCGGAGAATGGGACATATGCGTATGGAGGCCTTCCAGCTGAATTCTCGGGAAAAAAACGCTCCGGCCGGAACTCCTCGGGTTCTGGGAAGTACCGCGGATCACGGTGAAGAGCGTAGCTGATGATGATCACATTCGCTCCTTTGGGGACTGTAAAACCATCTGGAAACAGAAGTAAATACCAATTTAAAAAAATCTCCCAGCTTCTGACAAATTTTACTTTCACAGAAGCTGGAACTCTGAAAATTCACTCTAGGAAAATATTTTTAAGTACGTCATGACGTTTTCATGTCAGTGACTGTAAACTCGGGGTGCATTGATTGCAGTTTTTTGGCCGACTGCCAGTTACTGTTCTCTAAAAAGCCTGACCTACCAAATCTGATTTTGGCCAACACCACTTTGTTTTGTCTGAATTGTCACTAAAAAAAGCAAAAGTGGGGTGACTATTAACTGCAAATGTGCAGACATGACCTGGTCAGCCAGTCTGTTTGTCAAAATATTTAATGACATTTCAGGCAAAAAAAATTGGTGCTGGCTAAGATCAGTCTTTCTTACAGCAGAGCAGCACAGTGACTGATTTTTAGACCTTTTCTGAAGTAGATAAGAACGGCTTCACATGTAAGTATTGGTGGATCACTGATCTCCCAAAACAAAAACTGGTGCTGATAAATTGGCTGACCGATAAATCGGTGCACCCTACTGTAAACATTTGCCATGTGCTTAGAGGAAGAACTAAGCTAAAGTGCTTCTGTTTCTCTATTTTTGCTTGACTTGGGAAACACATGAGAAATGAAATAGCAACGTTTCTTAGTGACCACTTTTTACACATTTTGACAAAAGATGATATAAAGAAATTTACTTTAAATTACCCAATCTTCTTTAGAAAATTGTGGCTTTGTGAAACCACTTAGATCGTGCAAATTTCTATATTTCCAGACATCAGCTGAGAGCTTGTATCATTGGAAATAATATGTTATCTAATATCCTTATAAAACAATGTACATGTGGATCAAATTTGAACTGATTGCTTGTGGCTTTTTGTAAGCCACTGGTACCAGGTGCTGACATAAAGTGATGAAGGGTGAACTCACCTGGAGCCCATCAGAACAATAAGACAAAACAAACAAACAAACAAACACCATCATGATGCACAGCTTCCTTTGACGGTGTAATTTAAACGTGTGTTGTTAAACAACTACCACAGTGCGGATGCGTTAATCCGAAGTGTTCTTGTCCTGTGTGACTCACTCAGATTGCAGTCGACAGAGAGGCTTCGGGCGAAGAAAGGCACCGAGGGAAACAGCCGCAGAGCCTCCTTGATCACACATTCCAGGTACCTGAGCTTCTTCAGGTCCTCCATATTGATGGGTCGGCCCGACGAACCTTCACACAGCAACCAAGACAAAGCAAACTAAACAAATGCAGGTGTAAAAACTCCATATTTCTTACCATCAGCTCAGAAACAGGTTCAATGTCCCCGCTGAAGAAAACCATCTCCACAGCATGAAGCTGCCACCACCGTGACTCGAGGTGTGGATTATGTGTTCAGAATTGTATTAATGTTCCACCAAACGCAAGCCAGAATGTTCTTTGGCTGTTTCTGGCTTGTAATGGACTGTTGACCTTTGGACGCAGAGATGGGTGGGTTGATGGAGGATGGATCCTTTAACTATGTTTTATGTTCTGTTGGTAGGTCTCATAAAATCCCATTAAGATACATTTTTGTCTGTAGATGTAACATGACAAAATGAGACAAAGTGAAGCAGGTCCTGATGCAAGGCTCTGTATGCTGGATAAGGACGTTTGCTCTGGGTATAAAGAGGAAATTGAACTTTTCAGTACAAGATTTAATTATGGTTTAATTAATGCTCTTGCACTTCAGGGCATCTTTAGTTCCTTCAGCTGCTACAAAATTAGCATTTACTGCAGCTCAAAGGCCTGCGAGCTCAAACTGCAGAGAACTGCATGGAAGCGTTGTACATTATTCCACACTGCAGAGACAATAGTTTTTAAAGAGGGGAGTTATATGCTAACAAAAGGTGGTCATGGTTGTTAAATTTATGAGAGAACAATGAGTGTGAATAAAGACGATTCAAAGTACTTTGGGCTGGAATATTAACCAGGTTAATAAGTGAAGAAGAGAACGACGGGCCGTATTAATGTTACCAAACACTTCGTGCAACTCTTGTTGAACTTTCTGTTGCACCTCAGGGTGGGTTCCCAGCAGGTGAAGGGCCCAGTTCATGGAGGCAGCCGTGGTGTCATGACCCTGGAAAAGAAATCATGCGTTTGCAGTTGTGATGTTTTTTTTTTTTTCTTTTTAAAGATAACCTACTGCTCTCACCACTAACCTCAAACATGAAGGTGTCCACTTCCTCTTGGATGTCCTGATGGCTCAGCTTGTTGCCGTCTTCATCCGTGGTTTTCAGGAGCATATCCAGAAAAGCCTGTCGCTTCCTCTTGCCGTGGTCAGAGTCGCTGTCTGATTCAATGTAGGACAAGTTTTCAGACCTTTCCTTTATCACCTGCACACAGATGTTGTTAGGGACGACATTAAGCTGTTGAGCTGTCTGCTCAGCCCCAGGCTCAGTAACTCACCTTGTAGGTGAAGGAATGGAGGATCTTCAGCGTCTTGTCGTGGTTCTTCCCCTCACCGAAGTAGTAGTAGATGAAGTCGGGCCAAAACCAGGGCGTCCTCTGTCTGTGGCTGACGATGTCACTCATCCTGAAGGCACCACATGGTCGTGAGCTTTTTGAACATTTGACGTTTCACATTTGTCTGTGAGGAAGCTAAAAAGCATACCTGTAAACACACTTGACATACTCTGACTCTGAATCACTCTGTGCATAAATTTTCCTTCCCATCGCAGTTTCTGAACAAAGAGCAAAGATGTTTTGCATGTCAAGATATTTGTTCCTACATCATGGCACAAACACACACTCACACATTTTCAGTCTATTATTTAATAAGGAATGAATGCATATTAAATTGTACTTTGCACACAGTTTCGAAACCAAAGTAAAACGTGTCATTGAAAAGGAAAACATGTTCTGCAAAACAATTCAGATTAAATTTACTTGAAAATATGACAAAGACAAAACTTCAAGCGTATAGGAAACTGAAAGTTGAAATAATACAGAGAGTTGGAACAAAATAATTCAACAGTCACTCAGATGAATGTGCAGAATTGTTTTCCCTACTGTAAGTAAAGTAAGTAAAGTATTTTCTATTATTAAACGAAATCCCCCTTTTTGAAACACTTGTGTGACAAAAGCCTTTCAAAATGTATGAATATAAATGATATCTGTAGCGTCTGGATAGAAGCATTTTCAGGTTGGATGTTTGGACAATGTGTGGAAATACAAACAATAGCAAAAACATTGTAGTAATTGTTTGCCAGAATGTTGAAATTATATTATATTGGTTCTTGGAAAAGTGTATGGGATGCACTTTATTATTGCATTTCTGGCCATTTTCTTCTCTCATCAAAAGCATACCTGGAGTGTTGCTATGATTCTTTCATGCAGGTTTGAGGAATCCTTTAATCTCCCCTGGCAACAATTCAGCTATGCAAAGTGCCTGGGTGAACCTAGCACTGCGGCTCCGTCACTCAGCTCCTTCAGACTAGCCAGCAGCAATTAGCAAACACCAGGAACAGAGATCATTATAGGAGCGGCTTATCAGAGCAACGCTGGCAAAATGTTGTTAAAGTGTTAATAGAGGAGCTGTGTTGTAATGACTTCTGAAACTCTGACGAAGTTTTTAAAGAGATATCGGCCCAATTTCATTAATTTGATATTTACAAAACTTTTATAACAACTGAAGGCATCATAGTTATTTGACTGTGCTATAAAATAGCACTTTGTGCCTGGAAAAAATACATAATACTGCCCCTTTCATATCCTCTTTCCAATGCATATTCAATACAGACATGCTCAGGAGGATAGTAATAAACGAGACATGTAACGGGTCACAAACACCAATAGTCTTTGAGAATATGATGATTTTTAATTCATTTTATGGCCATTTGAGCAGATTCTTACATGTAATGTGTCATTATGGTGTAGAAAAACTGATGCTGTTTGAGTGGCAGCAGTATGAACTGCATGTTAGCTCTGGGAAAACATCTGCAGCTATATATTAAACCAGAACATCAGAAACCAAAGGACCCTGGCTCTTACAGAAAATGATGAACCCAGCAAAGCTTTTTTGATTTTGACGTCATCATGAGACTCCGACAGAATATTGTCTTTTGGTTGTGAAAACGCAGCATCTACTCACCGCAGATTATGTCCAGTGCACAGAGGGTGACGTCGCTGAAGCAGTTGAAAGAACCTTTCCCCGCCTTTTTCTCCAGCTTCTCCACCAGGATCTCCGCCTGTTCATTCATCACTTGCAGAAAGTCGGTGAGGATGGAGAAGTGGAAGGTTGGAGTCAGAATCTTTCTTCTCTGTCGCCACTTTTGCCCAGTGCTGAAAAAAAAGAAACTTTTTTTCCATCTATGCCACGATTCCAAGCAATACCTACAACTATGTTGCTCAAAAGAATTGAATTTAATGTTAAAAGTTTCATTTATAACATTAGCTGCTGTGTTTTAGCAATGCCAATATGCATCTCATATCAGACTGACAGTGGTTTTTTTTAGTAACATCAACCTTATCAAACTATGATAAGTTTGATAAGACTTATCATAGGACCATTACATAGTCCTATCTATAAAATAGATTTATTTTATTTTTTTTTTTGCTTGTGTGAACGTAACATCTGTACCTGGTCAAAAGGCCGGTTCCAAGCCAAGGATGGAGAAATTTGTAAGCAAAAGCCTTAGTGAGGTGAACAGGATTGCCCAGAATCTTCTACAAAAGATAGTTTAGGTGATAAGAACTGGTCAGTCACAAAGGTAGCACATTTCAACCACAGTTATTAAAAATAACTTTGTGAAGACCATCTCAGAGCTCAGATTAACGCATGCCCCCAAACCTGACCGCAGATATAGGTTTGAACTAGACAGAAGGTCATTGAGGTCATTACTGAGACTCTGTCACACTGATTCATAACAGGATGAGAATGAAAAGCATGATCACCAATGGAGAAAAGATCAAATGCATCCTAAACACAGGGGATGCATTCGTTTGGGATGCGAACACATACGCATTGTTTTCAGTTAACGCACTGTTTTCAGTTAACGCATTGTTTTCAGTTAACGCATTGTTTTCAGTTAACACATTGTTTTCAGTTGGTGAGACTTGCAGTTTATTTATGCTGGTGCAGCTCAGAAACTAAAATCTTTAAGAGCACATTTGTGGGAGCAATTTATTTCTGAGTGAAACTTGTGCAGCTTATTACACACAGTGTTATTCATTTCAGGTGTTTGTTTCTGTTCATTGTCATGATCTTGGGTTGACGTTAACCAAATTCAGTTTCAAAGATCATTTCTAACAGGATGTTTACATATCATAGAAATGTGTTTTCATAGCAAAACAATTGTGGTGACAAATTGCTGATTTGACAGCAACACAGGCACTAATGGACTCATTGTTAAAGTTCACTGTTAATGAAGCTGTTAGTTCAGGCATATTATTGGAAGGTTGAGTGGAAGGAAAAACCGTGGTAGCTATATGTTCACATGCCAGTGGGATGAACCCACCTTTGAGAGGACTGTGATGATCATTTAATTTGGGGCAGGACGTTGGACATGCCCATATTTAGAGAAATACAACTAGCTGGAGTGATTACCATTATATCACTGTGACTGAATGACATTTGATGTTACCTGACCGAAACCACATCGCTGTTTGGAAGTAAGATGAAAAACACCAGACACAGCAAACTGATCACATCGTTCCACGCTGCACTGATGCAATTATTTTTGCAAAAAGATCTGCAACCAAGTATTAAGTGCATGTTTTGTACAGCCAGGGACACATTTTCCAAAAGTTAGCAATTTCCGTTTTAAAAAGAAGAGTCAAAATAAAAAGTAAGTACTTGATATATTGCTATATGTAAAATTATTGCTATATGTGTAAAATATGTGTACAATTATTTCAGGTAGGATATGATTTAAGTTTTGAACCTTTCAATGATATTGTAGCTATACTCATTGTGAAGTGTCGATATGTTGTGCTGCTGCTATACCTCAACATTTTCAGCATGAAAAATGACAACAAAGGGAATTGGTCCAACCCAGATCTTAAACAGCGGCGCATCTTTGAAGTCCTGTGTAAAACCCACAATCTGACTGAAGAAATCTGTAACAAGGCACAGACAGAAACAGTTTGCTCAGACGGAAAATGTACTTCACATTACGGTCCTCTGGCACATTTCTTACCTCCTGCGTTGGTTTTGAACATCAGTGCGTCTCCAATGAAGGGGTACGTGAAACCCGTCCCTGGAATGGGTTTCATCCCAAACCACTTATGGAGGTAACCGCTCAGTAGATTGTAGGTGATGTAGGTCAGAGCTGCGATGAAGATGCTAGCTCCCACAAATGGTAAACTGTAGCTTCCAAGTAAAACTGCCATGTTTTTATCCTGTCTGTCCAACTTGTTTGAAGGCTCAGAAATGAGCACCAGCCTGTCCTGATGATCCTAAATATTAATAGGAAGAGACAAAGGCCCTGCCCTCACTGCTCCTTCCCTCTTTGGCCCCAATCTTCTCAAAGCTTATTGGGTAAAGGTTCCCTTTATACTTGGTTTGTTTGCCCTCAGGTAACCTGTGTGTTTTTTTGTTGTTGTTTTTTTGTTTTTTTTCTCATTAGTACCTTAAAATAAACTGGTTATTCACAACAGTGGACAGATTTGCACTGATGTGAAATTGTTATTAAATATGGTGTGTTTTATTTGCAGACATGATGCAAGAAAAGTGTTAATCATTCATATTGTACCAGCTGGCTGGCCCAGATCATGAACTTTGTTCAGCTCTTTATCTCACTGAAATGCAGGAACGCCAACATTTTGCACAATGTCAAACCTGACTGGTTAATATGTAGCAGAGGTATCTGTGTCATTTATCTTTTATGAATATGTTTACAGTTGATGGCTAATGCATCTGGTTACATGTACAGTAAAATTCACTCACAGCTCAACAAGAAAGATCTCTTGTTGGATATTTGCAACAGGCATGACCTTGAAATAATGTCAGCGGCAACAAGACAGAATAATCATCGAACTGCAATTTCACTGTGTTGTGTCTTTGTAGAATGAAAATAAAATGAATCTAAGTTTAAGAAATATAGACATTGGGATTCAAAAAATGGCACCTGAGTGAAGTTGGCTTCCAACCTTCATCTTCTTCAAATCAGACAAAATTGGTGTCAAACGTTTGTGCGGCAAAAATATTGGTTTGTGCCAGTATCATTTTAAAGATATTGAGAAATGTTTCCAGAGGTCATGAAAGGTCAACCAGCCACGCTCACTTTCTTTAAATCATATAAAATTGCTGTCAACCAACTCAACTACGTTTGTGCTGGTTTGTGCAGCAAACATGTTTGTTTTGTGCTGCTTTGTCTTTGAAGATATTAATGAAAGTTTAAAGGTCAAAAGGTCAACCAGTCTCCCCACTTTTAGAAAATCAATCAAAATTCATGCCAAATGTTTGTAAAAAAAAAAAACCTTTTCGTTTGTGTCACTATGATTTTGCTGCACAAATGTTTGAGATTTGAAGAAGGTGTGGTCGGGAAGGGGGGTAACTTCAGTCAGGTGAATTATTATCATTACAAGAGGAATGATAAAAAGGAGCAGGCCTGGACAAAGTACCTTCTGGACAGATAAGCTAACCTCTCACTGCTTGGGCAGAATCTAATCAGATTTTATTTTCTTCCTTTAAAGTGTATGTTGTATTTATTTGTATGCATTAGAATGCAACAGATATAAGGATGTTTACTAGAGAGGTGCCATACTGCATGTTTGGCACCACTCTAGTGAAGAGGAGCCAAACTAAAGGCCAGTATTTCAAATACTGATACTGGGACCATTTTAAGTTTGTTTTTGTGTTTTCTCTTTGAATGAATTTGTTCATAACTAGAATAGCATGTGTACAAAGTTTATAGGTGTCTACAAAATAGTTCAGCAGTGAAAATCATGTTACCATTTGAGAGGAAATGCAAATATTTTTGAACGAGAGTTGAGAAATTTCAATACAAACGTATAACATTTTGAGAGAGAATCTGATACTAAAATATCTATCCTATCAAGTGACTATGGATCCCATTCTAATATCAACTTGATATTTTGGTTCCTTCTGCCCATCTCTGAAGTTTATTTTGATATTTGTGGAACTTTTGTTTTTTTTGTTGTTTTTTTTTTTTAAATGCACTAAGTTTAAAAAGACTTTCACAAAAATGTTTGGCTATGTTAGCATTCATTGTGCAGAAAAAATATTTATATTTGATAATAGCACTCTATTGTGCTATGCTGTTGAACACATTATCCAGAGGTATATTATTTCTTAACCAAAAAATGTCACTATATATGACACTTGATAAAGCTAATATTTCATAATTAAACATGCTTATAAGGCATCAAAAGTCATGTTGAAAACAGCTGCTTTGTGTTTTAAATCAGTAAATGCTGCAATAATGTCCAGTAACCACAAGATGTCAGGACAGCTTATGCTGGGCTGTATAATGCATTTCAATACTTTATATTGAAATGAATCTACTGATTCACTAATTAACTTTAAAAAAAATATAATAACAATACATTTTTAATATTTTGTTTATTACACACAATGGTATATTTCAAGCATTTATTTCAGCTCATTTTGATGATTTTGGCTTGATAGCCCAACATTTTGTTTCTGAGAAAATTTGATTATAAAACAATGGACAAAAAATGTATATTACTACCTATACCAGAGCCTTCAACTCCAGGGTCCAGAAGTGCATCAGCTGACTCCACCAGTCAGGAGGAGTTACAGAACTATAACCACATAACAGAATACTTCTGAAGATGAGCTACCAGTGTGTGTATTTTCTTTTTATTGCAAAGTTATACATTTGTATTGTTGCAAGCTGTGAAAAGCAGAGAGAAATGGCAATAGACATAAACTTTAAGTATTCACATGTTATTATAATAATGTGGGTTAGAAAACAGAGACAATGACTACAGTAGTCCAGGATAAAATGGGATTTATTTTCTTTCTTTAACATTACTCTAAATTTTAATCCAGTCTGATAATTTACTGTCAGATCAGTCTCTATAATTTCTCCTATTGGATGAGTGAAGTATTTTATTTTATTTTAAAATTTTTTACATAATCAAGCAAGCACTTGGCCGAGAGCAAGTGGGCCAGATTCCAGACAATTTGTTAAAAACAGTTATCCAATACTGATCCCAAATACTTAAATAAAATCTTGCCCTGTCGGTAACAGAAGCTTCCTTTTGGTAGGCCAGTGTAATTTCTCTCCAAAAAGTTATAATCTGATTGATGTGGGAAAAGCTGCTAACAACTGCAAGTAGGTCACTATGAATGTATCAAATCTTTGGAAAACATAATCAAGCATGATTTGGATTTATGTGGCTCTTAAACACTGTAGTTGTAACCACTGATGCATTTTAACATTCTCCCATGCATTGCCATAATTATGCTCCTCGCTTGGATGATGACACATTCTGTGAAATCATTCTGTTATGTGGTGAAGTTCTACACCACTGTTCAAGTACAACACAAATTTTACTCTTTGGTTGAACAGCTCTTGTGCAAGCAGAATATTCTGGCAGAAAGCAGAAAATAGTGCAAGAGGCAACCAGAATTGCATCTAAGCCTGTCAACACCTGGGGAAAAAGTCACTCCTGCAGTCGGTTAGTCATTCCCAGAGCAATGAGAAGCTTCTGGTTGAAGGCTGGGATCCTTTCCTTCTGTGGAGGCCAGTTAAGGATGCAGCTTCGATGCAGCATGCCTCGGCGGAGGAAAAGTGAGCGAGATAACTTGTAGTCGTGCACATCCTGCAGAAAAATCAGGACAACCGAGTCTCTGCTGGCTTCGATGACCTGTTGAAGTGCATGGTGGGCTTTAAATCTGAATGAGGACAAGAAAAAAAATCAAGTGGTGAAAAAGCTTTGAAGAGCGCAATTATTATTTTCACAAAAAAATGGATGCGCTTTAATAGATACGTCGTGAAATCAAGAAAGCGGTTCATACAAACGGTAGTACTATGAGGTTGGTGTTAAAGTTCTTCTAAATTTAGTCTGTGCTTAAACACACACTAATGACAAAGACCCAGTTTTAAGGAGCATTGGAGAAATCCTGCAGGATTTGGCTTTAAGCCAACACAGTGTTGGTCTGAACATAGTGGAGTCAGCTTACATGAGGTGAACAAAAAAAAGTAAACTGACAAGAGTCTCTAATGTTGCTACTGAAAACTGTTGTCATGTATGATTTGCCTACACTACTGTTATTAATATACTTTTTAAAGGGGCAGTATTATGGGTTTGCAGGCACATAGTGGCATTTTATAGCACAATCAAGTGACTATGTTAACTTCAGTTGTTCTAGAAATACTGTACATATCAAATATGACTTAAAAGAAATTTGACTTTGATATTTAACACCTTTGTCTCTTTCAAAAATCTGCCTTCAGGAGGTCATCACAACACAGCTCCTATTAACCCTTTAACAACGCTTTACCAGCGCTGCACACAGAAGTGGCTCCTATAAATAGCTCAGCAGATGTGCAGTTCTACCAGGTGTTTGCTAATTGCTGCTGGCTAGTCTGAAGGAGAAAATTGGGACAGTAACGAGGGAGACCTGCAGCTGGGAGACTGTAGCTCCAATGAAGAGTCCAACCTGGGCGTTTTGCACAGCTGACTGGTTGCCACGAGAGATTAAAAGATTTCTTAACCAGGCATGAAAGGATCATAGTAACACTCTAGAAATAACAATATAACGCAATGTAAAGCTCAAAAAGTCAATTTTACGTGATGCTGCCCCTTTATATTCTTCTTTACCTCAAATTTTGAAGATGAAGTTGCTTTAAACAGCAAAGCGTTATAATCTGTAGCTAGTTAACAACATTTGTAGTTGCTCCAATGCAGCATAAATAAAACTGAGCAATGTGTGCTTGACTTACCGTCTACACCAGGGATCCTTGAGAAGACGCTCGGTCACCACAAACAAGATTTTTCTAGATTTTCTCATATTGTTCACGATGGAGTCAGCCTGGAACATGCCGATGTCAGAATCTCGATCCTCCAAGCAAAACTTGCAGGTTTCGTTCTCCAAAGGAACCAGTCGTCTCTCCACCCAGCGGGTGTCTTCATCAGCGTATATGACATAAGCGTCAAACTCAAACTTTCTGCCCTCCTCCACTTTGGCATCACTAAATCCTAATGTGCGATTGATCAATATGTTCCAGTAGAACAGGATTCTCCAGCCATGGAATCGGTAAATAAGAGCAGTGACAATCAGCATTAAAACAGCTGTGCTGTTCAGCACATAAAAGGCCTGGAATGGGGTCATGTCTTTGCAAGAAAGTTGGTCAAAGTCCATGATGGAGTGATTGAAGTAAAGTATCGGGGTGTTGCACATGTACTGGTCTCTGAGACCTGGCACGCTAGCATTAGTTTTGTTCAACCACGTGACAAACCAAAGGATGCTCTCGCAGGTACAGTCGAACGGGTTTTTTCCCATGACAAGGACACTGAGGTTGCTCATGGGAGTTCTGAACACCTCTGGCCTAACAGAGGTGATAAAATTCTTCTCCAGACGTAAAACCTTAAGGGACGTAAGGTTGTCTAACACCGAGTCCCGTAAATTGTTCAAAAGATTGTTGCTAAAGCTAAGCTCCCTGAGTTGACTCAAATTCCTGAAAGCTTCTCTTGGAATCTCATCCATTCCATTGAAATCCATCTCAAAGCTTACCAGCCTCGGGGTGTGTTTGAGAAACAGGACAGGTCCACCAGGGTTTGCCGTCTTCCACAACCTGACTAAGTTGTTATGTTGGAGCTTCAGGACCTGGAGGTTCTCAAGCCCCTCTAACAAATTCTCTCTGATGTTCGCAATGTTGTTGTTGCTGAGATCCAATACAGTGAGGTTGGACAAAGGCCGAAACGGAGAGGAATCCTGGTTCAAGGTTTCGGCTTGCAGACTCTTTCCCAGCGTCAGCACTCTGAGATCAGTGACACTGGCGAACGCCTCCGGGGTCAGTTGAATTTGCTGGACGTTATTGCTTATGTGAAGCTCTTGTAACTGAGCGAGACCTTCCAGTTCTTTACCACTGAATGTTTGACGAATATAATTACGATCAAGAAGAAGCGTGGAGAGGCTTTTCAGACAGGAGAAGCTCCCGGGTTCAATTTCCACCAAAGCATTTCCTATTAGGTTTAACTTTTTGAGGGGTGAATCGGCAAGAGAGACGAAGAACTTACTAGAGAGTTTTTTGCTTGAGAATATAGAATTGCTCCAGCTCAAGTCAAGATCTGTGAGACTCATCAGACCTGTGAAGGTATTCTCTGTGATGCTGACAAATGGAGTGTTTTGTAACACCAGGGTCTCCAGGTTGCTTAACGGTTGAAACGTGAAATCCTCAATAACAGGGGAAGAGGGTTTCTGACTTTTCACCAGCGCTTTGGTCAGCTGTAGGTTTTTCAACATTTTTAAGCCTAGAAAAGTTTCTCGTGTCAGGTGCTTAATGCTGTTGCCAGTCAAGTTAAGAGTCTGAAGTTCAGTCAGCCACTGAAAGGATCCATCTTCAATCATGCCGATGCTGTTGCCAGACAGATCCAGAAGAGTTAGGTTTGTTTTCTTCAAACCTGAGAAGGTATTGCTTGTCAGATTCTTCAGCCCGATGTTCCTCAGAGACATGACACTGATCGCTGTTTCAGACAGCTCTGAGCAGAAGTCAGATATGAACCTGAAGCCTTTACTGCTACCATCGAGGTATAACGTACGCAGGCCTGGAATAGGCTTAAAGCAACCAGGCTCCAACTGCAAGAGACAAACAAAACACACACACACACACACACACACACACACACACACACACACACACACACACACACACACACACACCAACAGACAGAAATGAGGAAACAAAAGAGATAACTGAAATTTGATTGCTACTAACTACCAGTTCTGAATTTGACAACAGTATTTCAATTCCCATTTTTGGGTAAACAACTTACCTTTTCTAGGGAAAAAGATGACATCAGGTTGATGACACGGAGAGGTGAATCCTTCAGGAAGGAAAAATCTTCACTTTTCAGAGTGTTGAAGTTATTGTGTTCGAGTTGTAAGGTTTCCAAGCTGGGCAGCTGAGGCTGTGAACCAAGCCTGGCTGAGTTCAGGCTGTTCATGGAGACGTCAAGATATTTCAGGTTCTGTTTGTCAGCAAAGGAGAAGAGAAACAGTAGATCATGAAACCTTATGAAAAACAAAAAAAAAAAACCCTGATGTTTTTTTATTTTCATAACAATGCTGTATTTTAGCCTGGACCTCAGAAAACCTAAGACTGAATCAGGACTATTTTCCACAGCTGAGTCTAAAAATGACATCCATTTTTCTCAATCTGGTCAGGTTTTTATTCTAATTTGATTCAGAGAAATTTGTGAACATTATCAGATCATTTCTGTTAATATTTCTCATCCAAAAAAGGTCTTAGGAGAAAAAAAATTGTTTTCCAACAGATTGTATTAATTAAATATTACGAACTTGTATTTCTGCACATTGAATAATAAACACTGATAAGGGTAAGTACATGTGAATTGAACATTACGTCTTCACTGAGTAAAATTCTCCATCTGTTTCCTGTCCTGATGGAATCTCTCCTCCTGCTCATCACTCATTGGTCCAGATTCTCAGCAAACTGATCCAGATGTGAGAACAAGTCCTGCATTTTGATGCTCAAGTTGCTTCATAGTTCAGAAATTTGACCCGACTGAGCAAAACCAGTGTGACTTTTGGATTCTTACATTAACATGACCCTAAAGAGTTGAAAAACTCCAGGCAACTGTTTGGCTGTTGACTAGTGTTATGTTTTCAGCTTAATTTTCCCTGAAATCTTAACATTCCTTTCAACTGATGAAAAGGGATTTTAAATGCCTGTCAAACCTGACAGGCATTTCACCAGGTTTGACGAAATGCCTGCCGTCAAATGCAGACAAGGTTCTGTCTACAAAGACAGTTTTGCAGAAACAGACATGTTTCTGTCTGTCTGTTTCTTTAAAGTTTCTGCACTCAATACTTGGTCAGTGGAATGGAGAGAATTACCTGAAATAAGCACTAGAAATGTATAATTGTTTGTCATGAGTCTGTGTCTGACTTTCTTTGTTTCAGCTAAAATGAACTGACTGGAAGTGAATTTGAGTTATTTCCATGGAGCTGTGTTTAACTGTATAAGTTCTATTAACCTCCCATATCATTTTTACCATGAACTATTAATAATCCAACCTAAATCTGATGTACCTGAAGCAAGGAGAAGGGTTCTCCTTGCAGCTTTAACCGGTTGCTGGCCATATTCAGCGATGTTAGTTTGCTGCAGTATTTGAAATTTTCCTTTTGGAGTAAATGCACTTCATTATGCATCAAGTTCAGGGTCTGCAGCAGAGGGAGGCTCCTGCACAGGCCCTCATCCAGGGTTTTGATGCTGTTGTAGCTAATGCTAAGGTGCAAAAGTCCTGTGTATCTTTTGAATGAGTCTGGGGGAGCCGCTGTCATTCTGTTGTGAGACATGTCCAGGGCGGTGATGTTGTCGGGAAGATCCTGAGGGACCGAGGTCAGGCTGAGGTGGCTGCAGTCTGCTCTGCCGTCTTGCACGGTGCAGGTAGCCTTCTTTAAGGAGGCAGCGCAATAATACGGACTCACAGTGACGGTGCAAACAAGGATGACCCATGTCGGGACGCAGGATCCAGCTGAATGCAGCATTTCAAAAAAACTCTGAGAAGACAGAGCAAGGCAGAGTGCAATGTGAGAAAGGTCCAGAAGGTGACTGAGAACATGAAATTACATTTAAAAAATAGAAATCTGTATAGAGAAGTGTTTGTTATATGGTGCAACGTTATACAAATGCCGTCTCAGAGCTTATTCATAGATATATATACTGCACAAAAATAACACATTTCCTCCAGAAAAAGATGAAACTCTTCCAAGCTCAGATAATTATTTAACTGAATGTGGAAGAAGTTCAGCAGACGTTAAGGATTTTCTGGTTTTAATGACCCTCAGGAAAATAAAACCTGTCATGATTAAGTCAGTAACATTTATAAGATCAGACCTTTCTGATGTTTTTAGGGTGCAGCAGAAAACAGCAAGCCTTGCTCTAACAACAGTTTATAGCATAAGTGCTGGTTCTGTGTTATACTGCATCTTGTGACATTTAGTTTATTGTACTTTATTTGTTTCCTTGTTTTAATCCTGTTGAAATCTTTTGTCGCTGTGAACATTACATTTCCACCACCAAACAAGGAGAAATGTACAGCAGCGTATTAGGATTGTTAAAGTTAGGGGGGAAAAAAACATTTTCACCAAAACGTTTCTAGAAAAATTTTTTAAAACTTGGATATTTGTGAGTTTGAAGAGTCAAACATTTGCTAGAAAAAGCTGAGAAATTTTTAGGTTACTATCAGTCATTTTCTAGAAAAAAAAAAATAATTTTTGAATATTTCAATCTACAAGGGCCCAAGAAATTCAAAGAAAAATACAACATTTCTTGTTTTGGCAGAGGAGAAGTGGGCACCACGCAGCAAAAGGGTGGGAACAGCCCTGGCTTCAACTCTTCTGCAGCGACACAGAATCCAGTTTTCTGCAGATCAATTCTGTTTACAGCACAAGACAGTCATGTGGTCACAGCAGAACAAAGAGATACAAGACAGTTCTAATGGTAAAGTTATGAAATCTCTATGAAGCATCTAAAACTTCTGTAGTCTTCAGCTCAACTTTCCTGTTTACATCTTGAGTCAAAACATCTTGAGTCTTTGTTCTGGCTCCTCCTAAGTGCTTTCAAAATGGTTTCACCAAACTAAAAACATCAACTGTTCACATTGTCAGAACAATTCATAGTTGTAATCGATACCCCCTGCAGATCCTTACCGGTTTGTGTTTGTCTCGGTTAGTACTGTCAGACTGTCTCCTTCCTCACATCGTCGCCACGATGTGAGCAGCAGCAAAGCCTGCAAATAAGGAAATGGAAAAGGTTCGATCCAGTTTCACTTCCATTCTTGTCTGATGTTGTAACAGCTTTGCGTCAAGAAGACATGGCTGGTCAGAACCCCGCAGCGTGTCTCGCTTTCTAAATGTGCTCGTATTGGGTCAGGTTGGTTCCTGTTGGTTCTGCAGGTCAGAGCGGGACGTCCCGAGTCAGAGGGCTGAACGTGGCTCAGTTCTTACATCCGTTTCCGATTGCAATAATAAAGGGCCATTCCGCTGCATTTCGCGACTGTAGACTACTTTTTTTTCTGCTCTGGTTTTCAGTTTAAAATCTGATATTAATCTAAAATACCTTTTTCAAAAAGAAGGAAAAAAAGGACCGTTTGGAGTCATTTTTCTGCACTATACTTTTTTTCTTTTTAGTCATTGAATATTATTTGTAAATCATAACAACTTTTATATATTTTTTTGCTTTTACTTGAGTAAAAATATATTGTAGTCATGATATTTTCACCTCACTACAGTTTTTGGGAACTCTGCTAAGAAGGACAACTTTAGCTCATAAATGTTGTTTTTCTTCTTTTCATTTTAAATCTTATTTATATTCATTCACTCTGTTGTACAAGAGCTTGAATTTGACCACTGAGGTGAACGTAAAAGATCAGTTTTCATTTACTGTGAAGAACAGCTGCTGCCCTCAATCTGCTCAGTTCTTTCAGGGCAGAGAAATCTTGTCCTGTTTGAACACATTCCTCAGCAGGCCGAGATCTGCCACACCTGTCTCTTTGTTTCTGTAGTCCTTTCTTTGTTTCCTTGTTTTGTTTTGTTTTTTCTCTTTATTTCTTTAAATACAATATTTACCAATGATTCATCTGTTTGTTTTCTGTTCATTTTTTTAATATTCTGCATTGTCGTAAATGACTTAAAATGCAGACATTAAAGGTCTTGGTTTGCGCTAGAGGAACCACTAGAGGGCGGCAGAGTACTGCTTTAGCTCCATACGGAATTCTTCAGTTTGAATGAGATAAACTTTGTTCTGCATCTGCATATAACCATCTCTGTTGAATATTTTTTTCGTGGTGTAGTGACACAAATGACTGTCAGGAAAGATAATGTTGCACTATTTTCAATATTTTTGTTTCCTCCAAAGCTATGACACAAGCTACCAGTGTTTGGTTGCTCTTCATCGTCTCCGTTGCTGTTCTGTGATCAAATGGTTGATTCTGCACAGATGAATAAAATGCTGGAGACCATAAAAAAAACAACTGTGGCCCCTGGTACCTCATTCAGATTTAACAGAATCTGGAGGGCGTTTTAGTTTGCGCTAACATAAACTCTCACTTATAAGGACGCCCAAAGTGTTTTCGCTCCATCTCAACCATTACTTTATTGATGGCTCAGCAGTATTATTTATAATGAAAATGTCAAATTAAATATGAAAAAAATACACAATAATGTGTTTTAGCAGTACATTGTTGACAACAACTTTAATTTTAATCTTCTTTGTGTGCAATAATTCATTGGCCAAGGTCATAATTTATCAGAAAACATTTTCGCAGTGATGTATAGCATAGCCTAATAAAGGTTGTGCGTAAATGTGATGAAGTAGATTTATTCTTCTCCGAATGTTGTCCTTGCAGTTTTAGACTGTAAGTAAGTGCATTAGTGTTGACATTTAAAATAGTAATAAATCTGAACATAATGGAATTAGCTAGTCCATTTTGTAAGGTCAGCACTGATGGAATAGAAAAATGATCTGCTGTTGGTCCCAGTAATGTTTAGCCACCATGGATCAACGCAACTGTCCTGTTCTTTTCTATCACCATTAGTGTCCTGGATTGATGAGATTGTTCACCAGAAATGTTAAGTCATTTTAGTTAGCTGTCCAAAAGGCTATTTAAATCACGGCAAGGTAGCTAAAAGAGAATCAGCTGCCATGCTACAGAGTGGATACTCCATATTTCCAGAGCGTCATCAATCAAACCAGATCCCCCAAAGTTTAAAGTTGTGAAATCTCAAAGTCTGAATGAAACTAAGCATTTATTCAACAATCCCAATTTTAGAGTATTTTTACTTTGTTTTATGCTGATTTCTATATATAAAGAAATTGACTCCAGAATTACACAAGAATTGCCTTTTCAAACAGTCATGAACCCCGCTTAAGATTAGCAACATCAACACTGGCCATAGTGTTTTTATTTGTGTTGAATAAAGGACAGTGATACAACATGATTCATAAATGCAATAAACAAGCTACATAAACTGCAAAATGAAATGGATGTTAAAAATACCTGAAAAACAGATATAATGCCCCTGAAACAGGACGTAACTTGAGAGTAACGTAAAGTGCTTATAAGAAGAATCGTAAATGTGTAATTTTGCATCAGTATTTTAATATGATTTATAATCCATTTTTATGTACCTTCTGTGTAGCATCTTTTTTTGTTGTTTATATTTCCCACATTTTATTTAGTTTGAACTGTCTCCTTCCAGTGTTGTTGGTTTGATAGCGTTGTGTTCATTTTATATTTGTGGGAAATTATTTTTTGGGAAGGGGGCGGGGGTTGTCCTGTGATAAAACTGTGCTAATATTGCTCTCATTTGTACTATTACCAAATACATTGACTTCAGTTCAATTCAGTGTTAGATCTGACTTAAAACTGAGAACATTTCAGGAAAAGAACATCATTTGGATGGTAGTGTGATGATCTGGGCTTCTTTACTGAGTCAGGACCTGGAAGATATGCCATCTTTGATGGATCCATGAGTTCTTCACTCTTCCAAAAAGCTTGAAGGAAACTGTCTGGTAATCAGTTTATGACCTCAAGTTGAAGGACAGTTAGACAGCGAGAAGCACAGTCAGTTATCAAAATCAGCCCAACAAAATCAGCCCTCGTCTGAACGGCTCCAATAAAGGACATTCTGGAGTGGCCTACTCCAAGCCCTTAAATTCTATTCAGATACTATGGTGTAACCCAAAGGAGGTTGTTGATCTCTCTCCAATGTGTCTGATTTTAAACAATCAAAAGAAAAAAGAAAAAAAAAGTTGGAAACCTCCTCCACAGCAACTTAAAAGACCCAAGTTTGTGGTTGTTGCTAATGCTAAGGGGGAGCAAATACGGTTGAAGAGATGTTCTGAAAACTTCTGAGTGGCAAAAATAGAAGAAATCTTGAGGGGACATACATATGTTCAGCATGCTATCTGTGTGTATCTAACACACAGAACACTCAAACAAGTTTTTGTGAGTGTATTTTATCCCTAATTCCCCTGTGGCACATCTTATTGACTTTCTCTAAAGTTTCCATCCACTAACAGATGAACGGAGGTCACCGACCCTGTGTGACCATCTAACAGCATGTATGTCTGCGAAATGAATTAAAAGGACAGTTTTACGTAAAATGAACTTTTTTGAGCATTATATTCTGTTATAATGTTATTCCCTCATCAAAAAACAAAACAAAAAAATAAAATGCATAAATAAATGAAATACCTGCAGTGTTGCTTTGATTCCTTCATGCATGTCAGAAAAATCTTTCAACCTCCTCTAGCAACCATTCAGGTTTGCAAAATGCCTGGATGACTATGAGAACACAGCTCCTCCTTGGAGCTGCAGTCTCCAAGCTGCCCTCCGCCATGACTCCTCCACTCAGCTCCTTCAGACTAGCCAGCAGCAATTAGCAAACACCTTTTAGGAGCTTCAACTACTTCTACTAGTTCATCGCTGATGAAAATGTTGCTAAAGGGTTAATAGAGGAGCCATGTTGTGATGACTGCGTCAGACTGGCGACCTGTCCAGGGTGTACCCTGCCTCTCGCCCGGAACGCAGCTGGAGATAGGCACCAGCACCTCCCGACCCCGTTAGGGAGAAGGGTGACCGGAAAATGGATGGATGGATGTTGTGATGACTTCGTGAAGGCGGAGTTTCAGAAAGAGCAGGAGTTTTTAAAGAGACAGAGGCTCAATTTCAAGTAATTAAATTACAAAGTCAAACTTTTTTTTATAAGTCCTGCTTGATATATGCAGCATTTGTATGAAAGCTGAAGTTAACAATTAGTTGGCTGTGCTATAAAATGACACTATGTGCCTGGAAAATACACAATACTGCCCCTTTAAGATTTTTCAAAGATAATGTTTGTGTTGATTGTAATATAATTCTTCAGTTGTAAAATTAAAGCATGTAGATTTACAATAATTAGGAAATGCCTTCCACACATTTCCACCAGATTAAGCTACACTAACACCTTCCTTCCTCCTGTTTTTTCCCTTCATCCCTCCCTTTGATAATCAGCAGGTTGTTGTTGGAACAGCTCTTAGGCCACTGATTGGTTTATGCTGCCGCTAAGCTGAAGCAGCTTACATTACAAGGCTTTGTGCCAAAGACTGAACTATCACAAGTCTTGTTAAAGGCAGGGCTAACTTCTACTGTCAGCTTGGTGGCTGTGGTTGTATATGCAAACTCTACAGGACAGACAATAATTTTGAAATGAACTGAGATATAAATCACAAGCAGGAAATGATGCAGAATGAGCTGCTGTGCCAGAAGATGTCCAGCTGAATCATACGGTGCTCCCAGAGTCACAAGTGTGAGAACTGAAGGATGGAGGGTGACAGCAACCAGACGAGGCGAGACTCTCTACAGAATAACTTTGAATTTGGATGGAAGTGGATCAAGTAGGTGGCTCTAATCTACACGTTTCACCTGCCATAGCCAGTGTGTCCTGCCTGCGTTCCTGCCTGTGACTGAATGCACTCATGCAAAATGGATAAATGGAAGGAGGCAGCAGCCTCGTCAACAGGAATGCGTGTGCCACATTCTTCATCCTACTGGACCTGGTAAAGCTCCTCTCCCTCATTTGCAGAGCGGATCTCCGGAGTGTTGGGATGCCTCGACACAAACAGTGAGTTTACCCTTCCAGTTACATAAAGACGTGCGTGAACCTAGATTATATAAGCAAGCACATTAACTCAGATAGAAACATTATTATCATCCTCACTGCAGCCTGAGGAGTATGGCACACAGGTGATCAGTGAGAGTACTTCTGATGAGGGCTCTTTTATTTTTAGATTTTTGATTAGTCTGTTTTCACCCTAACATTAAATCTAATGCATGAAGTTGTGATTTCTTGATTTATAAGAGTTCTGGGAGACAAACAAACACCACAAGATTTAATAAGAAATCAGAAAACACATGAAATAGCAGATTAAAACCTTTCTTAGCTCGATCTTTTCAGACGATCGTCCTGCCTGGCGAAGCAGAACAAGCAGAGATGATCCGAATGCAAATGCACATGAATAGCAGAGATGTGTCCTCTGCAGAAAAAAAGCCCACTGCAGTATCTCTCCCCCTCCCCGCTATGCTGACCAATGATGTTTGGAGGTCAGAATCCCAGATCTGCCTTTAGAATGAGTTGCTGCTTCACAACATGTTTGGGAACAAAGTGCCTGTTACGCTTCAGAGTGTAAAGGGAAGGAGAGAATGACAGTGAAACATCTGAGCATTTGTTTTTGCACTTGGACATTGGAGGGGATGCAGCAACATACCTTCCTGTAGACGGCAGGAAGGGAAATTTTCTCACATCCATCAAGACAACTAGCTGACGTTCGAGGTGTTGGAGCGCCACAAAGAGTGCAAATAAGAAAAGCATTCCGTAAAATTAATATGAGCTACAACAGTTGTACGACAATGATCAATCTTTTGTTTTCTCTTTTTTTTTCTTTGTACATGTTGTGTGCTTTTCCTCAGCGCCTGGAGGCTTGGTAAGTGCTGACTCCGGGCTCCTCTCACTATAAGTGGCCTCTAGGGGCTGACAGGACATCAATAGTCAAGTGGAATCAGCAGCATGGATCTACTATGGTTCTGTTCGCTCTCTGCGGTGCAGTTCAGTGAAACACAAGGAGGGGGAAATGTAGTGGGTGAGGGCGTACGGGGCTCTGAATGTGCTGGATTCAGTGCTGACCTCATTAGGGGAGCAACTCAGGCACCGCAGTGTAAAAACACATTGAAGGAATTAATGCAGTGAAATGATGGGATGCGAAGAGAAATCTGCTTGTTGCTTTAGTTTCAGGCTTCAGCTTCTATCTAGCCAGGTGACCAAATGAAAGATTGGGCACATTGTGTTTTGAAATAAAGGAATCTTTTATTCTATTAATTTAATATTGCAGTGAAAATTTGAGAAAAATCAAACTTCACTTTAATAAATTTAGGTTGGAGAGTAAAGTAAGAAATTCCATCTTTCACCATGTGATCATCCTGCTGCTTTACTGGTGGTACCAGTAAACAGGCCCAGCACTGAAAAACACAGCAGCTGTAACATGTAGAATCATGAGAATTAAATGTGAGTTAATTCTTTCTTCAACTACTTGTGGATTATAAGAGCAGCAAGAGAGCAACCCTGGTTACTCAACTAGACCACTTTCCTTATTTCATTATAGCTGCACATTAGATTCAGTTCTCTACAGATCTGAGCATTAGAAAGGAGCAAAGAAATTCAAACTTCAGAGCTTTTCTAAGACTTACTGATGGGGTTTTTTTTGTCAGAATTCCTTTGATGATTGTTAGAACTTTGGAGCTGTGGTGTGGTTGGCACTGTGGCCTTGCAGCTTTGCAACAAACTGCAACTTGCTCTCAGGTTGGTTTGTTTATCTGAAGTTACAGGTTGGCATGATACTTTATTCTCATGTTTGTGTGTGTGTTTGAATGGAGCTGGCAGTTAGGATACAGTTTGTCCAGAACAGACCAGCACCTGAGGGAGACAGTCAGCCTGGGCCATGAGGCACCAATTCACCTTTGCTGGTTGCTTCTCCATAGAATCTCCCCCCTCACATGGTGGAGAGGACGAGTTCCCCTTTGAACCTGGAGGCTCTGTCAGCCATAGTGTGGGTGTGTAACAGTGGGCCTGGAGGCGGAGCTATCATAGTGATTGGCTTCTTGGGTACAGCCTGGTTCAGCTCTAAAGGTGAAACTAGGCTTCCTCCGTGGGAGCCCATCAGCTGTGGAGAGAAAAGTCGATTTCGGCCAGGCAGCTTGGCGAGGTGAGGAGAGCCTGGACATGTTGATTCCTATAGTCCCAATCTGTCTTTTGGGTAAATATATATATTTTTATATATATATATATATATATATATATATATATAAAATTCCCTTCTCACCCACCGCGGATGGTTCTTATCCTCTGAGCTCGGGTCCTCTACCAGAGGCCTGGGAGCTTGAGGGTCCTGCGCAGTATCTTGGCTGTGCCAAGGACTGCACATTTCTGGACTGAGATGTCTGATGTTGTTCCTGGGATTTGTTGCGGGGACAGAGCATCTCCTTGGTATATGCCACATTTGATGGACACTTGTGCAAGTGGTTTGCAGTTGGCTTCAAGGGTGGTTTTCCATAGCCTCATCAAGTTTGCAATGAAGGCTCTCAGAGTCCTGTTGATGTTATACATCTCTAAGCATTCAATGATCCAAGTATGCGGCATTGAGTCATAGGCTTTCTTGTAATCAATCCAAGCCATGCACAGGTTGGTGTGTCGGGTTTTGCAGTCTCGGGCAACTGTGCGGTCTATGAGGAGTTGGTGTTTGGCTCGTCTGCTATTTACACCGATACCTTTCTGTGCCATGCTCATGTGTTTATCCATGTGTTTGCTTATCTAGGCCGCTATGATGCCTGACATGAGCTTCCAGGTTGTGGAGAGGCAGGTTATTGGTCGGTAGTTGGGTGGGTCTGGACCCTTTGATGGATCCTTCTGGATTAGGATTGTCCGCCCTTCAGTTAACCATTCAGGGTGAGGCCCACTTTGTAGCAGCTGGTTCATTTGGCCTGCCAGTCGCTCATGGAGGGCAGTGAGTAGGCATGGATCATGTCAGGCCCTGGTGCTGTCCAGTTTTTCATACCTGAGACTCTTTCTTGGACATCTGTCACAGTGATGGTTACTGGGGCTTGCTCAGGGAGGTTGCTATGGTCCTCTCGTAGAGAGATCAACCACTGTGCATTGCTGTTGTGGGACGCCTCCCTTTCCCATATGCCTTTCCAGTATTGTTCCGTCTCCAGCCTTGGTGGGTCTGCTCTGTTATTATTACCCTGCCATTGAGAGTACACCTTAGCTGGTTGAGTGGAGAAGAGCCGATTAATCCTTCTGGATTCATTCTCCCTTGTGTATCTCTTTAGGCGGCTGGCCAAGCCTAAAGAGCCTCTGTTTGGCAGTTTCGAGTGCTTCAGGTATGGGCATCTGTCTGTACTTTCTGGGTACTTGTCTTTTCATTGTACCCTTGTGGAGCTCTGACAGTTGGCTCACTTCCCTCCTTGTTACCTTGATTTTAGCCTCTAACCGTCTTTTCCATGGTGGGTATTGGGTCTCATGGTTGCTCTTATAGCCAAGTATCTCAAGGATCACTGATGCTGAGTTGTAGATCAGCTCATTGGTTTCTGTTATGGTATTGGTAGGGATCGTTCTCAATTCTCAATGAGACTTTCTGATGGTACTTCACTCAGCCGTTGTAATTGGCGCCTGGGAGGCCGGGTTGTCATTCGGGTCATGATTCTCTCTCTCAGGTCAGCAGCTGTCTCGTTCAGCTCTGATTCGCTCACTGGGGCCGTGTATCCCCTCACTGGGTGGGGACTTGTAGTTAAGTCCCCACAGTTCTAACATCCGGGTTCCTCCCATTTGCCGTAGCATTTGTGTTGTATCTCGTCAATCTCAAGTTGTGATAGCAGTTGCCGTTTGCGGATGTTGGAACACTGAGCTACTAGTTGTTTAGCGCTTAGTGTTGACTGGGGATGTCGAAGTAACCATTCCTTCCCCAGTCTTTGCATGTAACATCTCTGACTAGGGTTACTTGAGTAGTAGCATTCCAACAGATCCACATTTTCATCTCTCGCCCATTTCCGTCTTGTTCCAGTAGCCCATTTGTCATCAAGGTGCTCTGGTTCCCCAACACCTGACGCAGACCTTGTTTGGCCGGGCGACGTCTGAGCCGGCATGTTACGCAACTTAGTATCTCTCATGGTATGAGGTAGGCAGTAGCTTGAAGGGTCTTGCCTAAGGACCCAGACTGGATTCGAACCCCGCCCTCTCGGGTGATATACTGACGCCTTATCAATTGAGCTATCCAGTCAGCATATATATATATATATATATATATATATATATATATATATATATATATATATATATATATATATATATATATATATATATATATATATATATATATATATATATATATATATATATATAGTATAAATTTGTTCAAAGTAGCTTAACCACTTTATTCATGACTCTTTAGCTTTCTTTTTATAATTAATCACTTATATTTTTACCTATATTATTATATTTTTCTTGTTTTTATACTCTGTGTCTATTTCAAAACATTTTCTATTTATTACATTTTTTTCAGTTTCAGTTTCTTCAGTTTTTCATATTTTCTATTTCTTTAATATTTTTTTGATTCAGTGTGGGAAAATAGAACATAAGAAAATTAAAAGAAATGTGTAAATAAACATAAAGGGTAAAACAGGAGGGGATAAATTGAAAAGAGGAAATATTACAGGAAAAATTAAATGTGAAACTACAGAATGTGAAAAAATACAATAATAAATCTTTTGGTGCAATATTTGGTGCATTAATTACTTTATCAAGCCATTCGTTTATTCCGTATGTATTGTCGATTTTGGCAGGATGAATCTTCCATATCATTGGTGAACTTGGATGATTAACACACACAGTGGCATCCGATGTCATACGAGTTAAACGTCTTTTATAGAGCACGTCAAAAGAAGTAAAATTTAAGTTTGAAATAGTTTTGTTGATATGTTGCAAATGCAAAAAGAGGCATCTAATCATTCATATGATTCTGAGATATTGCTCTCAGAGCAATATCTCAGAATCCACCAACACCAATAGGAACATGTGATAAGAGTGCAATAATCCTTTTACAAATCCTTACTAGAACACAAATAATCGTATCAACATATGAACACATTAATTATTGATGGGAATTTATTTTACTTGTTTGTTGTTTTGAATTAAAATATACGCTCTCTTTAGTCAAATGCACAAATATTTCTCTGGGTCAAACTAATTTAGTAAATCAAATCGTTTTGACGTAGCAGTGCCAAGCTGTTATCCAAAGAAGGATAAGGATTTAAGGAGCTACATTCCATGTAGAGGGAAAAAAATCAAACTGATTTGTCTGGCCCTAAGAGACCAGAGGGAGGACAGGCAGAGAACGCTCAAACCAAGGAAAAAAGGAACATTTAGAGTTTGATAGGAGTGAAATTTTCCAAACCGTTTTCCAAACTGTTCAAAATCCTTTCAGCATTTTCTTGTTTGACAAACAGCTGGGCTTTTTGACATTTTTATTGCTCTTTAAATCCTCCCACAGTGACTTAGGCTGTTTATATGTGCATAGTTTTTCTAAATGTGAATGCCATTCTGTGTCGCCACTGCTGTGTGTTCAATTTGTATTAATCTCTTCCTGTTTGGCTTCTGGTAAATGTCCCGGCTCTCTCTCCTGGGAGTGCAGAGATTTATTGAGCCATTACTTAATTAGAGGCCCCAAGAAGAATCTGAACTGAAATCTATGACTGGATTTACAGCCCATAAGTGTAATAAATTAGATAATAAACAGAATTCTAACGTACATATTTATCTTCATAGATGCTTTCCATGTTGTTAGTATCTTGGTGATTTCATTGGTGATGCCAATGCCAAGTTATAGAACATCACAATCATTGTGTTATCATTATTTTGGCATGGTTTTATTATCTTGGTATCATGCTTGCTTAATGCTCAGAGTCACAAGTCTACAATAAAAAATCAATCCCCCGGCAGCAGCTGATCCAGAACGCTGCTGCTGGCATTCTGACTAAAACCAGGAAGATAGAGCACATCACCCAGACCTTCCACTCAGAGAATAGACTTCAAAATGTTGCTGAAATGTACTATACTGATAAACTTGACTGACTGATCTATTGATTGATTAAGTTTAGATTTTGAGGTAAAGTAAATGGACTGAACTTATATAGCGCTTTTCCAGTCATTTTGACCACTCAAAGCGCTTTACACTAGAGTCACCTTCACCCATTCATACACCGATACACAGATCGGTAGGCAATTTGGGGTTAAGTGCCTTGCCCAGAGGCACATTGACATGTGGCAAGAGGGAGCTGGAATCGAACCTACAACCTTCCGATTGCAAGACGACAACTCTGCCACACAACCACAGTCGCCCACACAACCACAGTCGCCCACGAAGTAAAAAAAAAAAAAAGCACTTTCATTTCAGCTTTTAGTGCAAACGTATTTATTAGTTGAAACTATATATTTATTAGAGAAACATAAGTAATTAAAGTGAAGTAATTACCCTGTTTTAATGGTAAGCAGGGTTATCTCAGCCTGTAGGATTAAAATGAAGACCAGAAATCCCAGTTGAGATCTTAAAAATAAATCAGTTTACACACAGGCTGAAAATCTCTGAAATGCTGCCATAAGACATTTTTAAAAAGGTTAATTCAATCCAATCATACAAGCCAAGTTGATCCTAGTTATCAAACAGTGTAGTGGGGTTTGATTTATAATTCAAATTGGTTAAAAAGTTTTAATGCAGCAGATTCCATGGAGTTACTGACCCACAGCATTCACTCCTACTGGACTGGGCTGTTGCAACAGTGGACTGCATTCCTGCTTCTTCAATTTTTTTATTTTTTAAATAAAACTGAGACGTATGTAGTACATTTGTATCCAAGGCTTGCCAGTGGATGCTTTGTTGAATCACTTTTTGCAGTGAGGTTTTGATGTGCTTTGACATCAAGAGACTGAAGTCTTTGACCATTCTTCTTTCCAAAATGGCTCAGAGTCATTTTCATCGAATGGAGAGCACCTGAGGACAGACATTTTCAATTCTTGCAACACATTGTCAACTGGATTAATGTCTGGACCATTATGCATTAAGGGTGCAATAAGCACCCCACATTACAAGTCTACAATGAGAGATTATTACAAAGAGTCAGCTTTCTAGCTCTCCAAAAAGTGAGTATTCATGGACATTTTTAAAACTTGCTCAGATATAAACTAGCTTTAGGTTGGAGGGCAGCTCCACACATTTCATAAATCAGCAAGAGAAGCCCCATTGGTTTATTGAGAAGCGTGGTGGCAGACAATGCATCAGCAGCAGGTCGTGCAGCATTTCTTCAGTCACAACACTCACTCTATGTGAGTGAGTGCTTGGTCTGTTGAGCAGTCACTCACACAGAGGGGGGTCTGCTGCACCCACAGCGAAGGGCACTGAGGAGTATGAAGCGCAAAGTAATATTAGAAATAAATTCTATTATGCTTGAAACATGAAAGGGTAACCACATTGCAGGAAGCCCAATCCAATCTATTTTTCTTTCATTTCCTGATAAGAAGAGATATTGTGTGAGAAGTCAGAGTCAGATTAAGTCCTTTACATTCAGAGAGGGTAACAACAAATCATGCTTTAGGTCTGAGTACTGAGTTTGCTGAGCAAGGACAGCCTCGAAAAATCATTTTACATCTAAATACTATACATTTATTCTCTTTGCAGAGTATTATAGGCACGTTATTAGTCTTGTAAATGTCAAATTAATCAGTCATCGTAGATAGCGAGTAGGTTTTAGCATTTTCACTTTTAATTTGCACTAGGAACAACTGGTGATAGAAAAAAAAACTGCAATTATTTTAGAGCGATTGAGTTATTTTTGTCATTGGTTGATGCAAAAATATGTGATGTTTTGCTATGTTTCATTTATTGCCAATGCAAAAAGTATGATCAGCAAAACCATCTTACTAGAGAACGATTTTCTAAACTGAATAGCTGTTAATCCAATAGAGAGTGAGTAATTCCAACATTATGTGAGCCATTGATTATTGCCTTCCTGCTTTCAAAAACAATGGAGAGACTTACTGTAATACATGTATTATACTTTAAAGATTTTTAGATTTTCTTTGTCTAAAATAGGAGACTTGTTGGCACTACTTTCTACCATAAAACATACTAAAGTTAGAATGACAAAATGTTATTTGGATAAACCTTGTCAATGTGTCTCACTTACTGTTTTATCTTGTTTTTGACTTTTTTAACTCTATTACCCTTCAATTTATTTTACCCTCCATTTTTTGGTCGTTTTTCTATTGTGTCATCATTTCATAGCCTTGTGTCACAACACTGCTGCACCAGCTTTTCACAAACTGAGTCACGGCTGACACCGGCATTTTTACAGGGCAATGTTGACTCGTTTGATTCATGTGGAAGGGCAGCAAGGGCCACAGTGCAGGGATTTTAAAGTGAGCTGCAACTTTGGGAATGAGTGGCAGCTGCTGGACAACACTTGTCTGATCAAGTAAAGCAAATCGAAACAGACATTAAGATAGATATCAAAGAATGTGTGGTTGAGGACAAATCAATTGGAACGCTATTGTATCTGTTAATAGTTAATTTCGGCAACTAAAATGAAAATGTGAAACTTGTTTATATTTATATGTGTATATGCTTAGATTAATTTATTCTTTATTCAATAATTATGGGAGATAAAACTGTGTGGGCAGTTATCTTGAATTGTGGTATTTCCATTATATAAGAAAAAACATTTATGTTTTAAAGCAACATATTTCAGTTAAATAAGAGATAACAATCTGCAGTCTTATTGAAGTAACACTGACAATGGCATCAAAGTTGGAAAAAAAAAATTATCCTAGCTAGTTTATTAAAGGTATATATTGTTAGAAGTGTAGCTGAAGGAAGATTTATTTAATTTCAGTTTAATATTCTATTTTTCAATTATTATGACCAAATGTTCCTGACTCTGACCATTAGTTTGCTTTGGAAGGGCAGCACTGTGGCCCTTGCTGCCCTTCCACATGAATCAAACGAGTCAACATTGCCCTGTAAAAATGCCGGTGTCAGCCGTGACTCAGTTTGTGAAGCATTAAAACCATGCTGCGCCATGATCCCCCAACTACTTCCTATTATGTTCTTCTTGACGGATTGTTCTAGTGGCAACATCTGTCTATTGATCATGTGACTCATGTAAAAAGTGTTTCCAATTTCAATATGGCCCCAAAAACACCTCATCCTATCGCCAAAACTTTTAATCTAAAAACAAAATATTTTTTTTCCAGAAAATGGTGGGTTTCCACTTAGCAAAATAATTTTTTGAAATATCCAAATTCATAACTATATGGTGAATGAAAATGCAGCTATTGACACTCTTCTCATGGGAAGTAAGCTAAAATGATTATTGCCAAATAAGCTTGTTGTTCAATGTTATATTACTAAATTTTAATTGAAGATAAATATGTGGCAAAACTGTAGAAATCCAAGCCAAACTGACACAGAACTGAGTACAAATATTAGACAATACTTTCAAATTATTTAATCAGTTCTGTATTGAAAACATCTTAACTTTGTGAGAATCTGAACAGAGGATTTCAAAATTCTGAATTTGGGGATGAAAATAACAGCAGTAAATGCATGAAATATATTTGAATTGAAATTTAACAAAAATAATCTATTGTTTTTTTAAACTTACTGACATGAACATGTAGACCTGAGGACAACAGAATGGCAAAATTAACAAGAAAAAGTGTTAAATTAAATAAATACCTTGCCTTGTGGCAGCGCTAAACATAGAGGGGCTGTAGGATCAAGCATCAGTCTCCTCTTTCAGATCTGCTTACACATTTCACCTGGACGGCCCTAAGAGATCAAAGCATGCCTGGAATGGAAGCGGGAACACCATGATGTCATTGCCTGACAATGTCCTCCTGTAGTCAGATGCCAGCCACACATTCAGCACAGAAGTGCTTCTTCAACATTGACCAGATGAGTGGGCCTTGGTATCAGCTGTTCCAAATGCAGTTCACTTTGGAAAGCATCGGTGGAAAGATGTGAGAGAGTGCCACTGCTAAGATAAATAAGTTATTTTCTCACAAGCTCTATGTGCCAGACCACAGTCCTTAATTCTAGAGCTATTCTTGGAGTGTGCTTTGATAGGGTTGAACATTAGATAATTGCAGGCATGAAGTGGATCCTACCAAAGGGTCCTGGAGCTGAATTAAGGCCATACAGATACTCTGAGTGAACTATTAAGTTTTAGTGTCACGTCCATGGTTAAACTGGGTGTATCTTGTATCCAAGGTCAGATTTTGGTGTCAACACTGGACTAAATGAATGGCGCATGACTGTGAGCCCTCCATCCCTTTCTCGTCTGTAGAAAGATATTCCTGTGAGGTGGCCTAGCTAACCTGACTACTTTTCCAATAATGTACATGTGTATGGTGTTCTGCTTTGCTCTCTGTATGTCCACACCTCTATCACCCCCAGATCTCTGCATACCAGACATAATGTGTCATCATCATATACTCAGGTCCTCAAATGCAATGCTGATAGCACGTCTACGGATAGCATACCAGCTATAAAAGGCATCCCTTTGACAAGTTTCAGTAAAGACCATATATTTTGCTCATAAGAGTCGGCGATGAAAGGCCAAATGCATGCCGACATGTGTACATGGGCATTCAAAAACGTGTGCACCCTAACACACACGCACACACGCACGCACGCAGATGTGGTCTTGGTGAAACAACGCAAAAGGTCAGCTATCAATAACATTCTAAATTTGAGCACCTTTAAAGATGACATAGAAAAGGTTTCTTCATGGATATAATTGATTCTCCACATGATTAGGTTTAAACACAGATATGTAGTTTGCAAAGTCTCAACTTGTCAGAGATTTTTTTTTATTTTTATTTTTTGCCAAATTCTGATTTCCTGATTTTGAAGAATTTTAACCTCCTAACCCTGATTTTATCAGAGAAAACTCCAATCCAAGTTTTATTTAAAAAATGTTATTAACAACATTCAAAACATATTTGTTTCTATCCTTACTACCATGGCTAGGCTGCAGTACTTGATATAAGAGCATAAGTGACAACACACGCTGTGTGTTAGCGAGCAGAAGCTATTAAACAAGGTTTTAATAAAGACTTTTTAAAACTAGCGTTAGCATCTTACTAGCCCAGTAGTAAGATACCCTTTGTTTGCGTCGTGTAGAAGGTCTGGACCCCTAGCCACTGAGAAACAGCTGCTTTCTGGAGGAGTTGTCTCTGTTGAAGTTTTAAATTTTACCCAATTGCTATTGTTAGGCTGTGATGTTTATAATGCACCAGCTTAATCATGAACCTTCTGTCCAGTTGAAATCGAGGTCAATGGGACAAATCCGATGGTGCATAGAAGGGAGATGAGAATTAAGCAGAACAGCATAGGAAGGCAATGCTTATGCTAGCGTCATGTATCTGCCCTTACCAGAGTTAGCTTTAAGTATAAATACCAATATTTGTGTGTATTTCCTAAAAAAGGTGTCATTAGTTATACTGTGAGACTTTCAAAAGGCTGCCATCCTTCCTAAATCTAGAATTTACTTAATAGCATTTGGAAACTTAGAAGCTTAAAGTGGACCTACACTGTAAAATAGACGTCCTTAAATTTGGATGATTCTGGATCAATTCTGCCCTTTGCCTGTTCAGTAAAACTTCCATAAGGCAGGAAATAATTGACTTCTTGTGGCAGATCTCCCCTTCTGTACTCAAAAGGTAATAAGGTATGACTAATGGAATTGCTCACAACAAAAAATGTATGAAATAGCGAAGGAATAATAAATAAACAGCTTTAATTGCCCCATATTAAAAGCCCCATATGCTTTTAAAATTTAAATGCCTCTTTAAAACATCTCATTGACAATGAAAACGGTTGAATTTTCAACACTACTAGTTGGTACTTAGTAATAAATAAATTATTTGATAGTTCGACTTGCTAGTCAAGGTAATATTGGTCCTTCTGCTTACCCACAAGTTTTTTTTTTGTGAATTTTCTTGAATTGATGTCGGTCAAATTATTATGCATAGAAAATGATAGGGCAATGAATTGAAGTACTTTTACTTGGATTTGATGCTTTAATATATCATGAAACTGACTGAACTAAAATTTAACACACACACACACACACAAAAAAAATAGAAGAGTAAAAATTGGAGACCAAGATGTATGTTGATGTGTGACTGCGACACTATATACAAATAATCACCGAAACAATTGAGAACTGTTTAAGTATTGGTACACAGAACTGACAATTATTGGATTCATCAAATATTTACAAAGGCTGTAAATATTGTCCTGCAGATCAGAATATTACTTCTTTGACTTATAGACAATTTTGGACATATATTTCCTTATTTTAGAAACAGGCTTTCTTAGAAACACTTTGCATACAGTTTGAATCATTTTGTCTCTACCATCACACTGAGAGTTTGTAGTAAGCTGGAAAAGAGAGTAATATAGTATATAGTCTGGTCCCACAATATTACAGATATAGTAACTAAAAATGCAATGTCTTTGAAGTGCAAAGGCTACATTTGCTGTTATAGCAGTAGGATATCTAGCATTCTGTACACTCCTGGGTCCAGTCTAAATATTTTAAGAGGTTGGTGAATGAAAGCATACTGACAGGTTCAAAGGATTATTACTTTATAATCAAGTTATTTAACGTCTAATTGTGGGTCAGTTGGGTGATGAAAGATAAACACATAACTCCTAATTTGCATTAGTGAAAAAAATGTTTCAGTGGACAGAGCATCAAAACTTGCCCCAGCCCATGTGCTCACACCCTTGTAAATCCTTATCTATATGTTGAAAGCTTGTAGAAATTTACCCCAAAAGACTTGCAGCTGTTGCTTCAGCAGAAGGATATTCTACAAAGCAATGCCTGTCTGCTTCCTGTGACAGACAACACTACCTTGTGTTGCTCCATCAAACAGAAATGAATCAAAGTTTTGGTTGTAATGTGACAAAATGTTCAACATTTTCCAGGGCATTAAATGAAAACTGGTGCATTACTCACTGATGGATGTGTTTAATAAGTTCACAGAGATGTTTCTTTGCTGTTGGGATTTGAATAACTGTTGAATCTTCCTAGCTGGTGTAAGGTGAACACAGTTCACAGCAGGAATCCTGGCATGCCTTTCAATAAAAAGACTCACAGCAATTCTCCAAGAGAATATTAGTAGACTAAAGTGCATCAAACTATATTTTTACACTTCCTTTGAAATATGACAAAATCAGAAATAATAGCAGTAATGTTTCAAAGCATTTGTTTACTCCTATAGCAAACCCCAACATTGGACTGATTATATTATTTTGTTAACCTCTACATAACCTCATACAAGTATGAGGTCAGCTGTTGTTTCTCCTTTGTGAGAATACAAAGCGAAGTGTTACTTTCCTGTCAGGGAGCCGCACACAGGCCTGTGTCCTTTGCCAGCACTGATTGAACCGCGGGCGTTGCCATGGCTACACGGTGGCCCAATGAGAGGCTCGCGGTTGTCAGCTGCTGAATGAAAATAACAGTGGCCATTTTGCGCATGAAGCCGCGGCATCATTCACTTAATAGCCAAACGGAAACGGAAGATTCTGACCATTTCTGGACGTAGGTGGTTCGGCAGAGTTTATCAGCACAGCGGTGAGACTGGCGCGCCTGTCGAGAAGAAATAGAAGAAGAAGAGGAGGAGGAGGAGCAGGAGGTATTCGGTGCGATAGTGTCGCCACTCCGGCTGCTGTTGCGTTTGTTTGGTGAGAAAACCGACTAGGACAGGTTTCCCCGCCTCACTTCCCCGGGCCTGTTGACCCCCCATGAGAGAGAGAGGGAGTGAGAGAGGAAGCGGTGGAGAAGGAACTGCCTTTGAGTTAGCCGAGCTGATCGATACCCAGCGGCTCTCGGCAGCGTTGAAAAACAGGTGTACGGTTTCATCACACGGATGCAGCACCGGCTCGCGCGTGTCGCCTCTCCGCCGCTGCCGAAGTGAGAACTTTTAATTGCCTCGTTTGCTGAGGGGGCTGGTTTCCTGCTCATCTCTGGAGACTGCGAGGCGCTCGTTTTAAGGTAGGCGAGCACAGTTTTCAACTATGTTGTTAACGCTCAAACAGGCAACGGACCAGCCTCGCTGGAGACTGAGCTGTGTAGTAGGTAAACAGCTTAAACGGGACACTTTGTGTCCTTAAAGGCGTTACTGAGTACAATACTGCCCTGTTATACACCCAATCCGAGGGACTCAGCTCAGTCAAGATGCGGTTGGTTGGCTGTTTCCATAAACGTGCATTCCGATGGATTGCTGCTGCTGCCTGTTCATCAAGGGAAGATGGGGTCAGGAAGATGGTGAAAGCTACAAGCACAGGCTTCTAGGCATGTGGGCAGATAATTACTGAGTTTAAAATGCAGAAGAATGAGAGAAGGGCGTGAACTGAACAAGTCTGGTGATTGTAAACATGAACTGAAATATTCCCCTTTAACCAGCACACCCCAGAGACCTGAGGATCTTTAATGTTAGCTTGGATTCACACAATGGTGCAGGCTATTAGTGTGGCATGAACAGCAGAGCTGGACTCTATTCTGACTTTCTTATATGTACATTGCAAGTATGCATTTATGTGCAAGGTTCTCTTGTGCTTTTTCTTAGCCAAAACGGAAAGAGGGAAAACAAACCTAATATAATTTCGGAAGATAAATAAGGAAGATAAACATGTTACAATTCTAGAATCAACAATGCAGTTGTTTTCCACAACTTCGGTATATTTTTGCTCAAACCGTACCAGAGAATGTTTTCTTTTTATAGAAAACATCAATAATAATAATAATAAACAAATTAGCATCTTTCATATAAAATGAGGGCAACACAAGTATTTTAAATCATATCAATTTGTATGAAACTGGTATTTTTTTAAAAATGAAGTTAGTGTTTTCAAATTTGCAAAAAAATAAGGAAAAACTGTCACAGTGTTTAAAGTCTTTTTAATAAAATTTCACATGACTGAAAGAAGGCTTCTGCACTGTCTCTTTGCTTGCTGTGTGGAAATATATTTGATCCTAAACAATATGAAGAGTCATTGTGTGGAAACCACAGTTTGCAAGCTTTTACTCTTAAAGATACTTTCTGCACATTTAGCACTTGAAAACTGCTAAATTTAGTAGGGGTTTTATTGTAAATTTTTTCCAGAGTCCGAAAATGAAAATTAAAAAATAAACCTAGTAGAATGCAACAGTATAAGAGACGCTAGAAGTAATCATACGACCTTGAAAGCAAATCTCATACTTATGTAGGACTGAGACTGTTGAAGATTTTATAAAGCATTAAAACAACTTAAAATAAATCCTAAAAAAAAACTGAAAACACTTCAAAATATTTAAACTTTCCCCTTTTGTCCTTTGCCTCTAAAGTAAAACAGAAGTAAAAAAATAAAAAAAATAAAAATCCAGTTTCCTTTTGTTACCTAGTACGAACAGATGATGTCATGAGGAAAAGACTGAAAAGGCCAGTGGTAGAGGCTGGTATCTGCAGGATCCATTTGAATGCCGTGTTACTAGGTAGAGCGGGGAGGTTCCCAGGGTGCACAATACGTAACACTATCACTCCAGGAACCTCACCGCTCCCGGTGAGGCCTACCTGTGTGTCTGCATGCTTTTCTCTTTGCTTTGTGCTGCTTTCAAAGTCATAGTTTATACCCGTTTGTGAACACATGGTGTGACAGAGAGGAAGCACCACAGCAAGATGCAACATGAGCAACAGTTGGCAGTTGTCTGTCTCAGAAGGGGTTGCAGAACCAATAAACCTCTCAGAGGCCTAAATACACACTCCCACTCAAGGATCATAGCACTTTGACGTGATTAATGGTCAGCGAGGGAAAGTGTCTGTCAGCTTTAACTCACATCTGTCAGTTTAGGGTTACATAAAGAGAGAAAGTGTATTGTTCATATGGCAGAGGAAAGCTGATCAGTGCAGGCTAACTCAGAATAAAAATAAAATAAAATCATCCACTTTGCTTTGGAATTACTTATCATCTTGTTTCACAATCCATTGAATCATGTTTATATGACAGATCTAGTTTTCCTATTTTGATTTTCTCCAAGGTTTAAGTATTTTTGAGTGACACATATTTCGTCTGCTTTTTATATCCTGCCACTTACTTAGCTGGAATGGCAGGGCCTTGCAGAAGCTGATAATGAATTGGGTGTTGAAACTATGGTGAGACCACGTCGACGCAGATACTGTAGTCTGGAGTGGCTCACAGGTCAAAGTGTCACTGCTTTTAAGTTTGTGTCAATCACTGCAAAAATAATTTGCTCTGGAATGTTTTCAGATTCTTAAGTTTATTTATCGTGAATAGTCAGTCTATAAGCAAAACCAGGTATTCTCTAAGGCTAAATTTGCAACATTTATGTAGATGTGATAGAGAAATGTATGTAGAGCCTCACTTATTGGTAGTTGTAAAGCTGATGTGAGACGATAAAGAGCGGGGTTGTTGATGGGGTTTTAGGTCAAGACTTCAGCACAGGACTTTATTGGTCCCCTGATGCGGCGCTGATCTGTTCGGCTCCAGGGTTCAGTCATTAGCACCTGTCAGTTTTCAGCTTTTCACCATACCTCCGTGATCCGCGGCACGTGACCGGAAGTTTCATGGAGTCACATTCTGGTTTGTCAGATGCAAGCTACCTAAATATTTCTGACGCTTCAGTGTTGCTTAAGTCTCATTCATGCACATGTCAATGTGATTTTGACATTATCACACCCTCAGGGGCCAAAAGAAAGCAGACGCAGACAAAGCTGATCCAGGATTTATAAAAAAGAAAATGGATGGACCCCTCTACTCCCTAGTGGGGTCAAGAGGGGTGCTGGTGCCAATCTCCACCTAACTTTCCGGGCGAGAGACGAGACACACCCTGGACTGATCGGCAGTCTGTCACAGGGCAACACAAACAACCATGCACACACAAACTCAGAGATTAACCTATTAAACTGTTTTTGGACTGTTTAAGGAAGCCAGAGTACTCAGAGAGAACCCACGCATGCACAAGAAGAACATGGAAACTCCGTGCACAAAGATCCTGGGCCAGGAATTGAACCCAGGACCTTCTTGCTACAAGGCAAAGTGCTATCAACTGTGCCACAGTGCAGCCCCATCGCAAGCATGATAAAAAAATGTTTTGTATATATTAGGCAAGTTGGATAGACTGACTGCTATTAACATCCACACCTGATGTGTGTTTTTAGTGGCTCAGATACTAAAGCTCACAGTGAACATGCAAATGTGGATTAATCATACTGAGTAATCTCAGTTATCAGCAATAGTGTTGTGATTATTGTTCCTGATGACATACAGTGACTGAAATGTTTTTAGACAACATTCTGCAGTTGATTTTAAGATTCCTGTCAGTGCTCAAATGATTGTGTCATCAGCATATGGCTGCAGTCAGTTCCTGTCCAAACTCATTATATAAGTACAATGAAGTTGGCCTTCAAGGAAGACCATTAGAAATCAAATGTAAGCCAGTGACAATAAGAAACTAATCAATGAATTGCATGATCAATTAAAGTGAGCTGGATAATTTCTATTCTGATTGTTAATAATCAGAATGGAATATGTTGGAAAGGCAGTAATGTTTACAAAAACATCATTATCCATTTTGTCCACAGTTATGACTGATGTCCTCATGGAGTCTTTGGATAACATGCAAGTGTTTTCAGGGTGACCGTTGAGGGGTTTTAAAACACAGATAATTCATTTTTAACATTTTTCAGTGCTATTTCACTTGTAATTCAAAAATAAGATCAGCAACATTTGCCGTAGTGCAATTACTGTCAGTCAGACTTTATTCTCACTTGCAACAAATGAAGCTATATTCAATAACATAATAGATCCAATTAAATTAGAAAATTGTAGACATGTTATTTTAATACAAATATGGATAATTTTTCTGTTTAAATGAAAACAGCCGGTTTACAGTTTTCTTTTATTTTTTTTTGTGTGAATAACATGATACCATGAAAATATGTTACTTTGACTCTGTGTTATCCAACCGTGAGAATCTCATATTGATCCATGCCTAGTTTGAAGGGGCAAAATAGCATGTTGCACAGTAGCTGTCTCACTGGTTTTAGGTATCCAGGCTCGAACTCGGTATGAGATGCTAATAGCAGTAGTTACATCATCATTCTGGGAATAGCAGGGAGTCTGTGGTCTAGAGGTGCTTCTGGCTGACCTCTCTCCTGTGTATATTCAGCCTGTGTGTGGTCATTTCCAAATATACATACCTGTATGGATTACACAGCAGGAGGATTAGAACTGACACACTTTAGTTGACATGTATTACTGTTTACTGCTTTGTAATTATTTATTTACTTTGCCTTGTTGTTTTGATTTGAAAGAGGAAAAACTGCATATCACCCATGTTTCTACTGTGACATGTGTTGCATGTGATCTAACATCACGTATATATTTGTCCAGGTAAGTTCTTCAGTCACTGGCAGTAAATCTGCTAGCAAAGACAGAAGTTATCTGTGTGGAAACAGTTTGACATTCCCACCAGGGATTTTGTGCGGAAAAGGCCACCTTACATCCGGGCACTTAAAATCCCTCTTAAAATCCCACAAGAAGACACAACTATGAAAGCATTCCAGGACACATCCCTTGATTCCTGCTGGTTCGATTTGAACTTTTCAGAGGCACCCGGACCTGACGGGGTCTTTACCACTGAATAACCCGGTTATGTGTCTGAGTCTGATCGGACTGTATTCAAAACTCGATTCAGTGTAATTGTGTCATGTGAACACATATGTACATAAGGTGAGGAGTGCACAATAATATAAATGTCAGTGGTAAAATAGAGATAGTCAGCCCTGTCACTTAGCCATCCCCCCGCATCTGTATACACTGAGGGGGTGAGTGGGAGGTGACTTTTCAGCCTCGTAGACGAGCATGCCTAAGTCTGAAAATAGCTGTATCTGATCACTGCTTCGCCCGCATGGGGAACTCATTTTTTCTTTTTCTTTTTTTTTTTACTCTGTCTCTCCCTCCCTCCAACTTTCTCCTTCTCTGTTGTCTATGTGCTTCCCAGGCATTAAACTGCATACAGTCAGGGAATAAAGACGGACATCAGAAGGAGACATTTAGCCTGAGAGGGTGAAAACATTGGAGGAAGGAATTATATCTCACCAGTCATCCTTATCTGACTTGTGGTAGTTCCCAGCCTTCTTGTTTTATGACGGTAAGAATGACATTTTTTTGCTTAGTGGATGTTTGCACCTGAGCTCTGCTGATATACAAATTTTTGTACTTATTTTTTTGTACTATTGTGTATTTTCATGCCAGAAAACCATTTTTTTAACTTTTGAAAATAAGTTAACATACCTAATTCATATCAACATTTTTAATTATATCTGCTTCAATTTTCCTCTTAAAAAACACATGTATATACACACACATCTCTCTCTCTCTCTCTTAGTTTCTCTCTCTCTCCTTGTATATATTTATATATATTATAACTATAACTCATAATAACATTGCTCCTTACCAGCTTTTATATTTACTTGTTGTAAATCATATGAAGTTTGTAACAGAATACAAATTAGGCGATCTGAATAGATTTTACATTCTATAAACCAGAAGGGAATTGTATTTATCTCCTCATTTCAAAGCCACAATTACAGAGCTTGCTTTAGGGTTTTTGTTGTTTCTGACAGTTGACGAGGAAAAACAGTGCTGAATAAAAATAGTGCTTCCTTCCACAGCCACCTCAAGAATAGCATTGGAGAATAACTTTACTTTGGAAAGCTGCAAACAATCTAAGGTTTGATGAGCCAACACAATTTTGTTTTAAAGTTAGGAATAAGAATGGATTTGTTGTTAAGCTGTCCGCACAACTATAGAGAGCAACAAGAATGGACTTGCACAAGAAATAAAATATGACAACAGGAAGGAAGAAAGCAATAATATTACAGACCAAAGCTGACTGCGAAGGTAAGTGTGGACATCAGCAAGGAAAATACCTTTACAGGATAGAGACTGTATTTTATTAAATACTGTGTATTACCTGTGTATATCTGCACACGGTTGTTCATTAAAAATAAATATGAAAAGTAATGAATTGATAAAGATGATAAAAAGGAAGCATATTTCAGCCTGTTTCCTGACTACCTACCTGCCCATAGTTGTTCCAAGTCGTCTCATTGTCATCCTGTCACTTCGACATACTTCTGTCTATTTTTTACACGCTTCTTTTTTTCATGCCCTCTTATTTCTCGTTCAACAAAAGCCTTGCTCCAATCCCTCCATTAGACCAGTCTCAGAGGTGTTGTGGAATGTCCCCTCGGCCCCTGGGGAATACCGTGAGGAGTGGTTCTCAGCCTGGCTTCAGAGCATGAACTCACCTGTGTGCCTCAGTTTGACACACACTTTCTGCTCTGTAAACGTCACTTGGAGCATCACTCTCCTCTCTGAGAAATATCAGATGGAGATCTGTTGATTTTGCTGCTATTATCACAGATTCTACCAGCTCTATTGTGTCATATTCAGTATGTATTTAGAACTTCAGTATGTATTTAGAAATTTTAAGATAAAATTGAAATGAAATAAATGTATGCATGTCATTGTTTATAACAAGATGTATAGCAATAAGGTTGAACCTCACTGCAGCTGAAAACCTAAAAGTATTTTTGTATGTTTTCAGCCTTAGGTATTTTTCAACATTTCTTGCTGACAAGCAGCTGTTTTGACTTTCTCTCTACAATTAGAATAAAGCTGAAGCAGCAGCTCAGGATCATCAAGTCAATAAAAACCTCACTTTAGTTTACCTGTGTTGCATCTTTACGTTCCAGAATTAACTACTGCCTCCTTATGGTTGTGTCTATAAAAGTTTGCTGTTTTAAAAAGTCTGTAGTTATATTTAATTCACTTTGGGTTATTTTACAGGACTGTGTTTGCTCATGTTTGACATGAAACAGAGCCTAGTCTACGAGGAGTCTGCTTGTGATGCTGTCTCAGATAGACTGTAAGAAAACAAAACAAAACAACCCATCTTTGATTGTTTTCCCATTCTTTTCTATTTTTTTGTTTTTCTATTTTCACTTAATTTTTCTATTTCCTTTTCCATCATTTTTTGTCTTCCTCTCCATTAACATCAACATCACATAAACTAATAACATTCTGCGTTCTATGTTGGAATGGTAACATGATAAACCTTCAAATTGTCACATCCTATTCATTCACCCTACCCACTGCCCTGACTTTGAGCAAGAGGAATTGTGTTATATAATTACATTAGTGCTCTCGGGCTGATGGCTCTGCTCGTTAGTGGAGTTGTGATGCAATCTGCAGAACACACGGCCCTCTGTTATTTGCAGTATAGGCAGTGAGTGGGCATGCAGGGTCAGCGTTTGACCCCCCGTGTCCATTCATACACCCTGAGGGGGGTCCGCTAATGAGTGGCAAGGTTGAACAAACAAGGCCGATAACGGAGACGTGGTGGGAGGTGGCTGTTGTTCAACTAGTGGCAGTAATACGCTGGTTGAACAGTTACAACGCGCTCATAAAGCATTCCTTGTAAAGCGTCCTGCATCCCACAACAAGCAGCTTTGTGCTTGTGTGTGAGAGAGAGCATGAAATAATGTTTGGGATAAGCTCTTGTGATATGTTTGTGTCTGTTGGCGCATTAAAGTAATTACAGCTTTTACTTTGATTCAACTGAATTCTTAACATATTTCGTACTTATTCAAGTGTGAAGCAGCTTAAAATTGAATTCTAGGCCAGGAGTTGATAGTGTTATGTAACAGAGATGGTTAGTGAACCTTTTGAAGCCAAACATTTACTTATTAAACTTGGTAGAAAATCTCTAAACTAGTTATGAAATGTGACTAGGTTTCCTGCGATAGACTGGCGACCTGTAAAGGGTGTACCCCGGCTCTTACCCGGAACGTTAGCTGTAGATAGGCACCAGCACCTCCCGACCCCACTAGGGACAAGGGTGTAAGAAAATTGATGGATGTTTGGATGGATGGTGACTGGGTTTCAGATTCAGTTCAATGCTCAAAAGATTCTTGCACCTACATTCTTGTGTATGGAATTATGCGAATTAGATATTGATATTGCCTTCTCAAAATAAATCTTTTCTTTTTAAACTCTTAGTGACTCATAATGTAACAAATTTATCCAGAGCACTAAGCAAACCTAGAACAAAAGAACATGTTTGACAGAAATAGAGGTAACATTTATATGCTTCTCTTAGTATTTTAAAAACAGCAATCTCCATTTATGAATTGAGGAAACTGGACAGTTCCTTTTTGACAGTTTCTGTAATTTCTATGCTTTTTTAAACATCTCACTGTTACTGAAAATAGCTAAATTTAAGTATTCTTGACTTCATCCACCAAAAAGTGTGAAGTCAAGCTGGAAGTGTTAAAGTGTGGTGTATTCGCTGAACAGACTTTTCAATGGTTAGGGCTAATCAGATTGGTCACCAGGCAGTTTATCTGCATCTCTACATTTATTGTTGAAATAAATCTAGCTTTTCAGATTAAATAAATTCATCCAGCCAGACTTCTTCTCACTCCCTCTGGTTTTTTTTTTTCCACAGCAACCCTTTACCCTCCTCATTTTACCACAAAAATGTACCACTAAAATAACTTGGCTCCAGTTCAGCGAATAAAGAATGCAGCAGTTCTACATTCTGCCTTCTTTTGGGCTTGCTCTGATTCCGATCCATCCATCCATTTCAAACTGGATGTCTGGACTGAGATTTATGTCAGATCTCCTGGGAGACTTTTTGCTGTTAAAGGGGAATTTCTTCCCAAATCTCAGCAGTTAGAGATTATAAATGGTGTTACTTTGCTCCCTGGAATTGAGTTCCTGAATCCATGCATTTTTGCATATGCTGTGCCATCACTACAGAAAAAAAATGCTCAAAGATTTGTTTTGAACAGCTAACAAGATTTCTTCTTCTGTACAGGAAGGGATGATGAGAACATGTCTGTGTGATGACTTTAAAGTCTATTAGGTCTTAAAATAGATTTTCTAAGGAGCTTAATCTGCTGACATGGTGTAAGTATCTGTTATTGCCAGAGTGACCACTCAGGGTCAGGGTCCTTGACTGTTATCTTCAATAAGCGCTTCCTATCTTCTGTTGTGTTACAAATACTCACCGAAAAGGGATGTTTTGAAAAATTGTTAAATATTTATTAAAACACTATTATCAAGTGAATTTTGAAACCCACACTGAACTTTGTTTTTCCTGTTCTGGGATATCTTTGCCACCTATCTGTACCAACTGAAAATAGTTTAATTTTGACAAACCATTAATTGACAATTAATTTTAAGTTGATTAGTTTTTTGAATTCCCAGTAACCAGGTGCACATCAAATGCACCTACCTCCTCTCCTACCTTTGGCTTTTAACAGTCCACAAGCTGACTGAAGAAAGGCACACAAATTATGTTTTTGCAACAATACATACATTATAAAGAGATTGATTTTTTTAAAATAATGTATAAGCAGCATAACTATTAGGGAACCAAGTACAAGTTGGAACTTGATCAAATTGCCCTAGTTAGCCTGGCTAATTAGTCAGCTGATATGTTTTAATATTGTGACACATCGTGACAACTAACATAATATGCGATATTTTCTCGGCACTAGCATGGCATCTCTATTAGTGTGACATAGCCAAACACTATAAATTCCACACCTTGAGCCCAGTTCTCATGCACTATTCCGAGCAGGAGTGCATGGAAAGTAACAGGCAGACCTCAAAGATGGTTTTCACAACAGCAGTAGAAAAGACTCAACAGGAAACATTGTGACAGCAGTTTTAAGGACTACCCTCTTCCACTTTACAAATGGAGGGGTTTACGGGAAAGGCAGGCTAATGCTAGTTTGCTTTTTTCCTTAAAAATATCATAAATGACAAAAAAAAACATCTGAATTTGGCTAGAGACTGATGCGAACTACAACCTCTGTCCAAGATAAAAGATGCATATCACCATAAATTATTTCCATTACTGATCATCATAGTGATGATGATGAGGATGATCACTAGGATGACGATTATCCTGATGATCGCTAGTGGAAATGATCACTTTTACTACTAGTCATTACATGATGACTAAAAAAACTCAAAAAACTAAGAACACAAGGACAGATATTATTAATAGAAGACAGCTGTCAGGAAACTGATACCATCTTTAGTCTGAACACTTTCTATCATCCTGACAAAAAGAGTTTGTGATTGATTCTGAGAATGTTTTGAACCTTCTCAGAAGGTTCAAAACCTTCTGAGGTTTTTATTGTGATTCATCATCTGTTTCAGCATCTCTTCTAATTTTGTGAGATGGCTAAATAAATAGTTATATTATTAGATGTATTTATGCCATCTATATTGCTACAGATCTTATAATGTGCATTGTGAGATCAGTAGAAATCAAAACAAAAATTCCAATGGTTTTTGAAAAAAATAACCACATCTCTGTAGCAAGGAATCCTCAGGTATTAGGTTGTAGTGACTGCTAGGCACCAAAATATATATTTTTTTCTCCTGTGTAGTTACTAAGAGGTCTGATACTGGAAGTTAAGCTTTTTAGTACAGACATATGCAGTCAGGTCTCAGCAGATTAATGGATCTTGATGGTTTGAGGTTGCACTTAACAGATTTCTTTGGCTTAATGCTCCTACTTGTGTATTTGCAAACCACTCTGCTATTACAGTTAGTAATTATATCCACGCAAGTCTCCAGAGTGGCCCACCAATGTCTAAATTATAGACAGTAGATAAACCAAGTAAGAAAATAAAAAATAACTTTCAGACATGGAAGTGGACCTACCAAATGCTTTGACCTTTGTAATTCCAAATAGATTTGGAGCAGCAAACTAGAAGGAATGAGTCTCTCTATAGAAAGCACATTTCATGTATCTAATAACTGAAAGTGGTAGAGAGTTTAATTTTGCTCTCAACATTCGTGCCTCCTTTTCTTATAAATAATATCATGAACATGTTGGCAAAATATCAGCTGCATAATAATGAAACATTTATCCCACTCACTGATAAGCAAAATAAATTGTTCTGCACTACAAAAAACATTTTCCACTAACTCTGTGCAGATTTTCTTGAAAGTCTTTTAGAAGTCTGCGTGGACAAACGGGAAGTGGTCTAAAGTTGGAGCAGTTCCTTCAAGTGTGCTGCCCGAACGTTACACCATGGTCGCAGCTGCTGTGTCGCCGTGGATCTGTCTCAAAGAAACATGATGCTGCTCATAATCTGACCATCATTTGGATGCAGACAGCCTGCGACGCCAGAGCCATGATTTACTCTTGTGTGTGTGACTGTGTGGGTGTGTGTGGCTCAGGGTTGCGCATGTTGTGGGGACCTAAATCAGTTACAACCATGTTATGGAGACGTATCTCCATCTTTTTGGTCAGAAGTAAATTTCCAAAATGTAAATCTTTCAAGTTTTGAAGGTAAGGATAGTGTGAGGGATTTGGTTTGGCAAGTGGTTAATCATAGAGTATGTGTCAAGGCGATGAATACAAGGTAGTATTGTATACTACCTTAAAGTCGAAATACACTCTATGTGTGTTTGCATGTTTTAGCATTTGTGAACTTGTAAACCCAATTTTTCCAGCAAATTCTACATTATGAGGAGCTGCTGTTCCTCATGAATCCTGAAGTCCAGGCCCTGAAAAAAGAAGTCAGTTTTGAAATCAGTTTTAGGATTAAGGTGTGAATTAAATTTAGTTTAGGGATAGGTTTTGGCATATACTAGTAATGGTTATGGTTGTGTATATGTGCATGCACATTTATGCAGTTTGTTTCTTCGATACAATTTTTTTATTGCGGAGTTGACTGGGCTGAGTCACTGTCATGTTTCCTGGACAGAGAATATCCTGTTGTTTCTAGAAGTAGCATCATTCACTTTAGTGTTGATTGCGTCTTGAAGCTGTCACATAGTAATGAAAAAAGTGATTGTACTCCAGAGGCAACTTGTGTTTTGTTTTGGGTTTTTTTCCGAAGATTTTTTAGGCAATGTGGCCTTCATTTAGCAGCAACTGGACAGGTAATAGGTAGGGAAGAGAAGATGAATCATGCAGCAAACTGCCACAGGCCAGGACTTGAACCAGAATAATAATGGATTCAAAGACTACAGCCTCTCCTCTGCAATAGTAGTGTCACAAGAACATGTCGTGCAACAGCTTGCAATATTGGAACTTCTCAAAGTTTCTTGTTGATGTGACTTCGATGTTGCGAGCACCAACCAGTTATGATTGGCATGACTTTGCCTGATGAAGTTGTAATAGAACTGCTCTTAAATCATTGGTTTGGCTGCATTGTGGGCTTCCAGCAGGAATGATAAATGGCAACAGAGTGAAAGGCACTCAGATGTTGTTCAGATTGCTGAAAGATGTAGAAAGGATCACTGAACATCTCAGGAGTACATTGAACTACATCAGTATTCCATCAAGAGCAACTGGAAAACAGTTGATGTTATACTGCAAACCAGGCATAGTTGAAGCATTGACATAAGGTCTCAGTTTGTTGGGTTTATATTGATTTGAAAAGGTACTATTAAAATGTCATCCTGTCTCATTCACGTGACATCGGTATTGTGTCTTGTTCCAGAATGTGAGTTTTTGGTAATGTTACACCTCTTCTCTGCACATGATGTGCACGCTCTACCAACTGAACCATCTAGTGCCCACATGCTTTGCGATCCAGCTGCTCGTTTGCAAGTTTCCAAAGGTCAGTGTGTCTTACACTGGCACTTTTTGAAACCAGGTCTGAGAGTGAAGCTTGCAAACACTCCCTGTGTGAAAGTATCAAAAGTATATGAAGAAATGTAAAGTAAGAAATGTACAATTTAAAGAGGTATTTCTAATTTCTCTATTTTCATTACAAGTGTAATATATAAATATACCTTATTGTTCTAGCCTTCTGAGTTAGAAGTATATGTCATGTCTTAGAAATGGCCGCTGTGTCTGAATGATAACAGTCTGGAAAGTTTCATCCTGATCAAATAAATGAGAATGGTATGCCATCCATCCAGTGCCACTCATCGCTGCAGCCTAATACTAGGGGTCAATACATTCATATCATGATATGTTTACATACCTCTTCCAAAATAAACACAAATGACAAGCGTGGTAATAGCACTTTACTTGTCGAAGTGAAATTAGGCCCCAGGGTGTCATAGTTTTGGAGCAAATGTCTGGAAATACTTGTCATTCTTTGTCATAGAGTTTGTGCTGAGTACATTCTGTCATCATTACAGAAAATTCCTGCTGCTTCTATTAATTGGCATAGAGGTAATTTGTATTGTAATATCACCATTATTTTCATGCACATTATGTCTTGGTATTGACTAATGGAAAGAAAATACGTGACTATAGTTTAAACAATCGTGTATCAGTTAAAGTGTGCAAGCTCAAGCACAACATTAGAAAAACCTCTGCTCCGGAATGTATTTATTTAAAGGTCCAACATTACAGCAGCAAATTATGTTTTGAAGAACCTAAAGTTATACACATTAATACTGGAATTCCTTCATATGATCATGCACAAACATTACATCAATAATTGTGCTATTGTGTCAGGAATGCAGTAATGCAATGTTAACAATCTCTCCATGTTATTTACAGAAATATATGCCTCTTGGCAGCCAATAGTGTTGATGCTGCTTATTTGTACCTCAAGCCCAGAGTCCCATGATGACATTATGTATTATGTACTCAGTCAGCAATGCAATGTGTGTTCAGGCCTTTAGCTTTTGAAGTATACCCTCCACACATTAATCATGTGCCTTTCAGCTACAGTTCAAGGAACATAGCTTCATGAAGCTAGACCCAACATAGCAATCTACATCAATATTACTGTGAGTTAGGTTATATATGTTTTGGTTGTTCTTTAAACGCTTTTCAGTGATTTTCACACTAAGTGGTGACTGTGGCACAGGAGCCTTGGGTTTATCCTGCAACTGGTGGTTTGCTGGTTCACCTCTGATTTACCATTCAGTATTCAGGACTTTGAATAAGGATTATTTCTCTCTTCAACCCGTTTCAGGTCAGAAACTGGCAAATGAGCTGACTGATTCAGATGTAAGTAGACAAGTTAACAATAACCATTCACACCTGGAATTAAGCTTCAGTTAATATTCACATCACAGAGAAGGATGGTCAGACATGTTTTAAAGATTGTGGAATCATCCTACAAATGCTTGACAAAGTTGGATCAATATTTTTTATTGTGAGATGTTTTATGTTTTACTTTGCAAGCACAAATTTTGTTACCAGTATGTATATTAAAAAGTGTCCTGAATTACTTTTTGTAACGCTTTTATAAAGATAAAAAACTCATAACCTGATCTGCTTTCATTACGTCTTAAAATGCATTTAATCAGTTGTACTACTTATTCATTCTGATATCAATATGGCAGACGTGTCTACATGCTTCAGATTTTTGTGGAGTTATTTTATCTGCAAAACATGATAAGCTTAGTTGAATGGCTAAACAAATGCAGTATGAGAGATATAAAAGGAGTGTGAAAGATAGGGAATTTAAACATCCCAGTTTGAGCACTCAGTCACTAAAATGTAATGCTTGACTGTTTCATAATTGGTTATTGTATTATGTTCCTATCATATGAATCACATTGAAATGTGTTATTCAAAAAATCTTGACTTGACTAAAGATGAAAGATTTTAACCCCTAATCCTTCTGATGCCAAATATCCCACATAAATAAAGTTTTCTGAATAAATATTTTGGGCTTTTCCACATAAAAAGAAATTTTGCAAATAATATGTTGCATAGTACAGAGAAAAATTGCTCCCCCAAACAATATCTTGTTTAAAAAAAGATTTATAGGGTGATTTAGCAAGTAAAAAAAAAGGCAACTAAAAATAATAAACCTTATATTTTGAGGATTACAGATGTCTATTTAATTGTTTTAGACTGGCTGAGACTGGCTCAATGCTGCTTACAAAAGCTTTTTTTTTTTTTACTGTTTCTCGGTATTAACTCTGCTGCTTGTCTTTGGATTTATTGAATTTATTGAATTCAAACTATGAAACAAATATTCAGGCTAATGTCCATGGCCATCTCTGTAGGCCATGGTTCTTCACCATCATTGGAGCGTTAGGAGAGGATTCACACCTGTATTTAGGGCAGATGTTAATGTTGTGTGCGACTGATGTCTGTTTTGATTGCGATTTAGAAAGTACAGTGAATGGTTTAAATCATGTAAATCATGCAACATTGTTTCCACCTTTTACATACAAATCAGCATTTGCCTGTGAATATGCCACTCTTAAAAAACAGCCCTCATCATTCATATTTTCAGAAATTTGTAACTTTGAAACCCTGACGGGTTGAGAAAATGTTGTAGAGCTACCACTTATATCCTAAATAAATCCATATATTGAAAGCAGTAGTATGCAACTCTTATTAAAACAATGTTATGACATGAGTAATGCACAGTATTTCTTGTGTCTTGCCAAAATCCAAAAGAAGAACCCAGAAGTCTGTATCTTTCAGATCATCAGTTTTTATGACCATAACATTCTTTGACTTACCAAATTATTAAATTATAATATGATGGAATTGATCCTTTGCTGTGACCAATGCTTTTTATGCTTCAAAATTATTTGTGGTGGAACACTTTTCCTTAATAGCCTTGTTTGTTTTGCAGGACAGTGTGTCCCCCTGCAGTAGATCAGTAAGAAGTGCTCTTCAGTATGAATACAGGTATGAACACAAACACAGACATGCAAATAGTTTTAAATACTGTGGAATCAATCTACTGATGCTGGACAAAGTTGGATCTGTATTTTTGTTTTATTATGAGATGTTTTTTGTTTTACTTTAATTTACAAAATCCATCTTTATTGGTAGGAAGTGAGGTTGTTTAACAGGAATGAATTCAGCAAAATATTTAAAGGTAACCTTGTATGTTTTAGCATGTAAAGATAAATATATTTCTGTTTACATACAGGAACTGTTTGAAAACTGTATTATTAGTATTATTAAGGTCAAGATTCTTCTCAGCACTTGAATATTGCTGACCTAATTTAGAAGGATCTGGGATGCCTGCATATAAACCAATCATGTTATTGAATTTATGTCCCGGCAAGTAAGCAAAACCTAATAAACCAAAACACACCGACGGATGTTAAATCTTGCAAGAAATACTTACTGCAGAACCAAACAGCTGGCATGCATTTAAATCAAGTAAGCACTTCAAATGCATGTGCTTTGCTCTAACTGCTTTTTTTTGTATGTGTGTGCATATTTGTGTTTTGGTGTGTTGTTTTTGCCACCGTGCATGTGCATGTGTGCTACTGCTTCTGCTTCTGGCTCATTGATCACGGGCCTGGCTGGGAATTCTCAGATAGCGGAGGAATTTTGAGAAAAAGCGTGGCCTTGTCACTCATTCTCTCTCCAATGAAGAGGGTCCAGAGCTCACCAAATTTGGCCACAGGTACTAACACTCGCAATCACACAAATGTTTAAATTTTGAGTGAGAAACTTTTTTTTTGCTACACTTAAAAATGATAGCTTATTCAAGGGGTTAGGGTAGCAAAAATATGTCTAAGATATTGCATGGTAATTTGCTTTTATGTTTTTATAGGCATGCCTGCTTTCTAAATAAACTATAATTCAAACTTTTATAACACATTTTTTTACAGTTGACTAAAATGGTCACATGGATTTATATGTCTTGCGAGTGCCATGTTCCACTCATTTGTAAAACACATTGTGCAGTTTAAACAGAAATGAGCTAAATGTAATTATGTGTTACACTTCTAATAGTAGTGGCCTGTGGCAGTTCTAATATTTGAAGCACCTTACAGTCTCACTATAGCTTTTCAGACATGGTTGAATCATAGCAAATAATTTTTCAAAATTACAGTTTCAGCACTTCCACATCAGTTTGTGCCCTTTTTTTTGAATCAGAAACACCATTATTATTAAAGGCCTATTTATTTTGTTGTTTTTTTTTTCTTAATTTTATAATTAAGATGTAATTCTCATTGATTATTTTCTTAGATTTTTTTTTTTGGTCTTTTCCAAGTTATTTCAGTGACCATTGTGTTTTTCTTCTTTCATTAGCACAGATGAAAAGAGTCTGTGCAAATGTAAATGCATCGTACCTTTTGTAATTTATGAATTTGAAAACTGAAAAAGGAATTAACCTGATTTTTTGTTGGTGGATGATGGGTTCTCGGTGGCAGATGAGGTTTTGCTTAAATGATATTCACTTGAACTGATCTTCTCACATCTTTGCAACTCTGTAATTGAGCCCAAAACATTGAGTTTTGGGTTCTGTTGTTTCTTTTTCCACAGAGATTAAAAACAAACAGCGATTATAAAATAAAGTATTTGGTCTCAATTTTTGTTATTTTATTTATCATTTATTGTGCTTTTAACCACCATAAAAGCCAAAGACAAATTTTTACATGTGGACAATAAGATTATTATTAAGTATGTTTTCCAAATTTTAATATGGATTTTATATCCAATACTGTCATATAGTCAACTGTGTCACAATAGTAAAATTAGTAAAATATAACATGAATTGATTTTCTGTTGTCTGTGGTATGTTCTGATATTACATCCCTTTGTTCACCACAGTGTGCGTCTATGAAGCACATTCCTGTAGTTTGTGAGCTGATTGCTTATTTACATGTCATTATATTTCATTCATCCACTGTTTTAGGGAGGTAATACAACCCAGCCACTCATAGAGACATTACTTATTATGTTTACTCTTCTCTGTTTCCCAGCTAATGATTCTCACTCATCAGAGTTTGGTAAGTGACAGGACTGTCTGGTAAAAACAGTCTCATCAATGAACATGAGCAGGGCTGCACAATACTAGAAAAAAAATATTGCTGTTTTTTTCTTTCCCTCTGCAATATATATACAGTAATTTCCAAGAGATAACTTGAATTAGGGCTGGCTGATAGGCTGAAAAACCTAAAAGCATTTCATAGTCAATATTGATAACTATTGATTTTTTTTTTTTTTTATATATATCAAAAATACTGCCAAACTGATGTGATTTTTCTTCTCTTATCCACAATTTCTTCTTCTGCTGTTGCACTCATTTTCTCCTTTCACTCTACCCTGTTCTTTTTTTATTTTTAGGCAGTTATTAGGGAAGATGGCAAAACATAAAACTGCTCCAATATACTCAGGGGTACAGTGTGTTTTCTGTTATCAAGTGTAGCAATTCACTACATTTACAATGACAAATTCCTTAATTCAGACAATTCATGAGTGTTTCCCATACAACTCCCAACCTGATACATTACACCAATATATAGACAACTGTTATTGAGCAGTAGAACTTAATTTGCCGTATTTGTCAAAGCAATGGAAACGCAATTATTCTATTAGTTGTAAGCTTGATATAGCTTAGTTGTGTAATAGGCTAATATAAAATTCCAGTTAAATTCACATCTGTTCTTTTAGAACATTGGTGGTTCTGGTAGCAACAGGTCATGTCAAAGGCTGAAGATCAGCCCACAATTCAACAGATATTTAAGAATGAAATCATCTATGCATTCACATCAAAGCAAGCTAAAGAATGCAAAATAACACATTTTAGAGCTGTAATCAAAAAAAGCATGATACTTCAAAATCATGACATTTTTACCTAAGGTTTTCATCATATTGTCATAATTTCATACTGCCCCATATCTAGTCACCAACCTGGCCATAATGTTCAGTTTCTCTTTTCCTCTTGTTCGCATCTATGCTTTCATTAGTCTGTGACCTTTAGCATTTGGGGCAAAATTGTTAGTGTCCAGGTGAACTTTGCTGCTGTTAGACTCTGTCCAGCTGACTTTTAACAGTCCTTTATGATGTGAATATTGCACACACTACTGTTACGATAACATATTCCTAGTATATTGTGCAGATCTAAACGTGATCAAAGAAACTATTAAATGTCTCTAATATAAATAAACAGATGTAAAGTAAAGCACCCCCCAGACCATGTTGTTATAATCTGCAGATTCTTGGCGGTCCCACAGCGCTACTGATGGTTTGAAGAATGGAGATCCGACCAGTTCATCTCTTGCTGCCAAAGGATTTCGGAGTGTCAGACCCAACCTACAGGAGAAAAAGTCTCCCACACAGGTAATCTGCTCAAAGTCTGAGCTGGCTTTAGAATTATTTTAGCTTACTACCAGTTGAAACAAAACATTTTGTATTGAACTCTTAATGTTCTTGGGTGGTAAAACTCCATTATATTTGGAAATGAGTAAATCCTGCAAAATCATTTTTGGATTAAGCACATTCTTGAAACAACGTTATAATGGATTTATTTGTGCTGATTATTATTTCCTATTCTTGTTGTTTGAACTTACACCGGCTTCTGCTTCTGATTGGCTAACAAGGATGTCAGTCCCTTGCCACAGCCACCCCCCAGGAGAGAGAGCATTAACCTCTTGTCCATTGGCACCAATCCACCGGAATTCAACTCAATCACTGATCTGGCTAATGACTTAAGTTCTAGAAGGCTAACATTCACAAAGAACGACAAAGCTGTGCTAAAAGAATCCTACACGGTTAGCAGCACATCCTCTTACTCTTACTCTGAGACCAGTGGAAATTCAGTCCAGCAGGTTAATCAGTCCACAGCTGCAAATAATATGAGCAACCTCAGTGCCTCTGCCACTACCAACACACAGAAACGTAAGGTTTCTTCATTTAAACTAACCCCTGTCACTATCCCTGACCCACCTGATCACGTTAACCCTCAATTTGAAGCCCATTCCAAGATCCTGACCTCAGGCTCCCTCTCACCATCTTCTCCACCTCCACAAATGACTTCAAACACACCCCAAACCCCATCACAGACAGCTTCAGTTTATGTCCACTTAAATGCAGAAAATCTAAAAAGTCCAGCAGCTTTGGCTTCAAATGCAAGAGTGGAGGTGAAGGTTCCAGATCAAGATCCAGATCAGATCTCAACAGCAGCCCCAACGCAAGTGAAGATGACCATGCCTCCTCCTGCTATTCCACCAAGACCTTCGCCTGCACAACTGTTGGTACATACCTGACTATGCAGTGTAATTAGAGCAACATCCTCAGTGACTCTTTTAAGTTTTTGCAGTCAAACATGACATTGATAGCACCAAGAGTGACTAAACGGCTACACTTTGTTAAGTTAACCCCACAAAGCTAACACAAACATGTAGCCAAGGTACCACTGTGTCAAATGCCAAATTAGAGCCTATGTGTTAAAAGTAGAGATATCCTGATCAAGTGTTATTGTGATGTAATGTTCTGAACAACACTGTATCCTTTTAGCTTCTCCAGTTAACAGCCTTAATGTGCTGCTCTAACACAGGTTAGCTTGGTTAAGTAAGCTGATGGAGATTTGACAAAACATGACAAGAAACATTCATAGCCTTACCATTATTTTTCTAAAGACTCGAGATGTACATCAATTTTTCCTGCTGAGGACATTTTCATATAGAGCTGTTTGTTGAATCACTGGGCTAATATTAATATATAGCTTTATTTTAATTTGACTTGTTAGTATTTTGCGTTTCAAAAAAGTTCAAAAGAAATTAGCTCTTTGAAAAACCATAAAGCAGACATACCTTCAAAAACATTGCAGCAACAGGTAACAGTAGTTTAACTCTGTCAAGGACTCAATACCATGGCTAGATCGGGATCCTGATCCAGTACTTGAGCTACGATCACTCGGTAAAAAGTCACCTTTTTTCTTTTGACATTCTTTACAAATAGTGGAATGTATTTTGACAGGTTTTGTATACAACTTGCCTGCTGAGCTTTAGTTGTCTAGTCTTGATGCTTCCATTGGGCCAACAAAACTGTGATATGTTGTCATGTTTACCGAATGTGTGACATTAACCAAAAGTTTCTTTTAGTAGATACTTATCTCATTGACAGGAAGAGTCACTTGCTGTTCATCACTAAACTTATACTAATGTTGCGTCTTTAATTTACAGCCTTTTTTATGTTTTGAAAGACATTGCTGCAGCTTGAATTTACCATCAGCCAACCGTGAATTGTTTTGTTACTCCACCCTAAGCCTTTTGACTAATAAGTGATGTAACTAAGCACTCGCCTTCTTTCCTCCTTTTCCCACCAATTTGCTCTTACTCCAACACCAGGGGCCTCCTTCCCCTGACCTTTCAGCACGGCACTCCCCCTGTCGCTGCCAGAGCTCCGAATCACTCGACTACCCATCCAGCTTAATGCCCAAGGCCTTATCGTCACCCACCCCGTATGTTCCTAGCAGAGCTGTTATAAAAACTGGAGCAATCAGTGGGCAGAGCGTTGCCGCTTTCAGCAACATGAGCATTGATAGCTGTGTGTCACCAGCGACTTCCCCGGTGACAGTGTCGGCGCTCAGCCACTACTCATCATCCACGGCGGGTCTGTTTGATGAGCTTCAGATCTGTAGCCTGGACTCACCTGGCGCCTCACCCACGCCTTCGCCCACGCTCAGCCATGTCTCTACCTACATATCCACTGCTGGGCCTGATGATGTGCTAACAACCTCTGTGGGCTCTACTGCTGCAGCAGCTACTGTCACTAATGTAATTATCTGAACAAGCCACCTCTGTAACATTTCATTACATTAAAAAAGTGTTCCTTCTCTCCCACCTAATCATTGTAATGACTAAACTGAAGAAAATGTGTGTGATTGCTACATTTCTTTTTTCATTTTTATTTTACTTCCACTAACCATTAACTGCTTGTCACTTATCAGATGTCAAAATTCAATTCAGTGTTGTTTCTTTATGCTTATGTGTATGTATTCATGTCAGCTTTAGTTTAATGTTAGCTTCAGCAGCCTTTTCCTTTTTCTTTTGTCATATTTCAGAATAAAAATAGCGCTATTTTTCCTATTACATTTTGTTTGCCCCAGCATATGCACACCAAACTTGCATGCACATTTAGTGTGCAAGAGCACTACCACAGCCAGCTTTATGAGAAAAAAAATCCAAATGGGTTAACATTTAAATATGTTTTTACACGGATAAATATGACATGGACATCAGTGCTGTTAATCTGAATATTCAAAGCTGAAATTGTAAAACGTGTGTATGAAGTGACCTAGTCAGCATAACATAAGTTTCAGGTGTTCATTTCTAACTAGTGTTTTAGATCCTGTGACTTCTAAAACATCAAGAAGGAGACCTTAAGAGCATACATCTTACCTCAGTCATCAGAGCAGATTAATGGATGTATTGTCTTCCTGGGTGGCTGAGTCATTTTCCTAAACTTAGCAGAGTTTCTGTCCTCATGCCATCTGTCCTGATTACTGAAATAATATTCTTTATATGCCATTTATTGCATGTTTTTATTGATCATCCAATGGCAAACTAGTTAACATGGTTTCACTCTGCAAGAGTAAGGATGAAAAAAATTATCAGTAAGGAACACGAGTTTCCTGATGATCTTTGACAAACCTTGAATTATGTGCGGCCTGAACTATATGTACTGGGATGAACTATTATCTTCTTCATAATGACCTAGGAGATGATCCACAGTGGTATTTAACAACTGCTTTTCTCCAGAGTTCATCCCAGCTTGTAAACAAAGCAGATGACTTTGATGTGACAATCATCTCTGTGGTAATGTCAGCTGGCAAATTGCCCAACATGGTGATAATTTCCCTTAGTTAGTAATTACTGTTTGTCAGGGGAAACGTAAGGTTTTGATTCTAGCAAAAGACTAAGCCAAACAAAAGAGCATTGTATTGCATTGTGTTAACTGAAAAACTCCACTCCAAGGATCACATTACAGTTGTTGGAACTGAAGTTGAAGCATTTTTTCACACTATTCAAATTGCAGAAGCCATTTTCTGTCCTGATAGTTTGATTCCTAAAATATTGTTTAATAAAGCTCAACCAAAATGTTAATTTAAGATTCTCTTGTTCTTAATGCGTTACACTGACCTTTCCAATCAAGCAGATTGAAGCACTTTATTTTAAGCTGTTACCTGCAGATTGTTTTCAATAATTATTTTAATGTCACATGCATGGACTTAGACACAAACTCAACTCACTTTCCTCACATTAATATATTCTAGCCAATATTCTTACATTTGTTGGTGTCAGTGTGTTGGTCATATATTTGCAATATTCTACTATGTTTTTTCTTACTTTAATCCCTTCCAAAATCTACATAATGAGGAAAGAAGATAAACAAAAAAATACCAGCAAACTAATTGGACACAAAATTTGTAGTATTTAAAGAACCCAAATAGCTCAATTTTATATCGATCACAGCAGGGATGGATTCTGATGCTGAAAGGGCAGCATCTTGTGCGGGGGCGTCTCACCTCACACGATACGCGGACCGCCTCTGGATCTCAAGTTATAACATCAAGTGAAGCCCAGGCAGCAGTGTAGCAGTGGGGTACTGCCATAGCAGGAGTCTTTCAGTGTGACATAAAGCTACTTCCAAAAACAGATACATTTAATTCATTTGAGTTTAATTAGAGGTATCAATAAACATGCAGAGCTCTGTATGTAACATAAAACTGTCAGTTCATTTTACAGTCCTACAACAAAAGGCTGTTATCGCAACAGTCATTTTGAATTTAGCTTCATTACCTCATCTGACATTTCCCGAGCTATTAGGTTTGCATCTATTGTGTGCGGTCATAGTTGCATTGTGCCATCACTTGTAATTCTGAGTCTCCTACTTGCAGCATCCATCGGTTAATGAAGTGAGAAATATACACAGTGCTAACACAAATAGATTGCCTTCCACAAAGATCCAGATGAACAGAAGACATAGAACTGAACAAGGCTCAGTTGGTTTGAAACCCCAGTGTTGTTACTTTAGCTGCTCTATCTTTGACAGATTAAATATTTTATTTCAATGTCTCTTTGAAGACACTTTTATTTATTTTAACCAAAGCCTCCCATTCTCCTCAGGCCATGTCTGCTGTCCTGCTTTCATTAACTCATTTATAATAGAGGTGTTTGTGAATGAGTTGTCTTTGTTGACTGTTGGTGTTTTTATATTTCCTGTCTTAAATTTCCAATAAATCAGTCTTCCCTATCTAACAATAGAGAGTTACTGAATTAGTTATTTGTGTAAATAACTTTAGATCTAATTTCTTCTGTTGTTATTTGTCCAACTGTGCCTATGTAACATTTTTTTTTCCTTTAGAGGTTATATTTGTGTGTTATACTCTTATTCTATGAATTTACATGTTTAATTACATGTTTTACATTGCTGAGAATTTTTTTTAATATGTTTTTGCTTCTTTTTCTGTCTTGTGGGTCACTCTTAGGGTCAAGTTCTTTCTCAAGCAATGAATGGAAGTACCAGCTATCCACAGAGGCCCATGTCTCCTCTGTCATATCCCTCCTCCTCCATCACTCCACACAGGCCTCCAGAGACACAGCAGGAGCTCAGGTGAGTCACTGTTCTTTGGTCAGCTTCTTTTTATGTTTAGTCAGTTAACTTAAAAGTAAATTGATTCACCTCAATTCCTTCTGTCAAGCCTAAATCAGTGACTGCAGCTTAACACTTCCATCAGTGGAGTTGCAATTAGGCCTAAACAATGATCTGGATCTAAATAAATAATTAATCACTTGAATTTATTATTGATTGGGACTTCAGGAAGCCCATTCCGTAAGCTTTATGTTGACCTGATACCATCTTTGGGTTGTGTTTGGGTTCTTGGCCCCAATTCTTTATCTATTCTGCTGTCTACTGACTGGTTGGAAATGAAATTGATGAATGTGGAGATCATCTGCCATTGTTCTATCCACCATGACCACTGTTGGCAAAGCAGCCCCACAGCCTGATGTTGCTGATAGTTTACTTAAAACATAAGATTGACTTGCGATCTTGACATTTACGCCTTAAAACGTAGCTGTTGTTATTGAGGCCATATAGCTCAGGCTGAGTTGATCATTAAATCTTTCTCTTGAAAGCATTTGGATCTAAAATATCTATGTTTTGGAGAAGTCTCCCCTTTCTTGGACTGTCAGTCTGATGAGTCCTTTTTAAGCCAGTAGGGAGAAACTGGCAGCTACAGTCTATCACTCAGGAAAAGGAACCAGGTTTGCCTTGTTGCTGAAATGTGCTATACAAAGAAAATTTGATTTTTGATTGATTTTGATTGTGTCAGGTGAAGACATTGTATAACCTTTAGCCACATTTATTGAAAGTAAGCCTCTGTTTGAACCTGGGTTGATTAGAGGATATCCACATTGTGTCCCTAATGAGGGCATGTAAAGTAAATATATTTGGTAGTAGAAGACTAAAACTACAGGTGCACCAATTTATCGGCCAGTCGATTTATTGGTGCCGATTTCCTCAATTTTGGGAGATCAGTGATCGGCCGATACTTGTATATGAACCCAATCCTATTCACCGGTCTTTCCCGTGAGAGAGGTTTGACTGATAGAGCGGCCCACCAGATCATGTCTGCACATTTGCAGTTAACAATAGTCAACCCACTGTTACCCATCCAGTGACTTTTTTGCTATACTCAGCAACCTTTCAGACAAAAAAGATGGTAGTGGCAGGTCTGGCGTTTTGAAGATCGGCCAAAAAACTGCTATCGATGCACCCCTAACCAAAACACAAGAATTTTCTTCACTATAACAAAGACTAATTTACGTATCTGTCTCCTTTCCATTTTTGTAACTAGAGGGCAGTGAGTCGGTCACCCGGGAGTCTGTGGTTTCAGGTCACACCAGCATCAGCAGCACAGTGCCCCTCGCTCGCTTCTCAGAAGAAGAAAAGAAGGTGTCCATCGTTAAAGCCCCGCATTACGAAGGCATTGGACCTGTGGATGAGTCTGGCATCCCTATTGCCATTCGCACGGTGAGGTCACATGATCAAAGAGCCTAAAAACTATTTTAATCAGGTCCAGAGATCTAACCTTAGTGTCTTCTGACCCATCTGGGGTTGTCTTCATGTGATCAGCTAAAATAGAGAGGATTACTATCAGCTGTCAGGAACTGCTGACTCCTTATTAAAGGGGTCCATTAAAGGAGTCCAGCTATCTTTGTTGAAGTATCTCTTTTACTCTTTCTCTGTGTGCTAGTTATTAAGATGAACTTACTCTGTTGCTCTTTACTCTCCGAATGGAGAGGACACTCTTCTCTGGAACAGAGATGAGGAATAGATGCAGAGGGAAGTTTGGACAGAAAAAGAAAAAAAAAAAAAAAGCAGATGCTCCTTGTTGTGAGCAAGTAGACATTTTTGTGGTCACTCTGTTCGGTAACCGTGGAGAATGAAGCTGTAATTGGTCTGTTTCTTATCCTTGCCAATGCTACATGCGCCGCCTCCAGAATCCAGAACAAGGGCTCAGTGCTACTGAATAACGAAAGGATTAAGCCCCTCTGCCATTTGATAGCTCTTATTTGAAGAGACTGTTGGATCTATAGTGTTTACACAAAGACAAGCATTTCTCCTGCTGAGTCCCAGCACAGCACCGGGAGCCCCTTCTTTGCTTTTGTAGCAACAGCTTCTGAGGTTTTATTCTGTTGTGTAATACTAAACCTGCTCACTCAGATGTACTGCATTTCTAGTAAGTGTCAAGAGGCATTGTTTATTGCTCACCTGTATTTATTTGTACAGTTTATCAGCTTCTATGAAATTGTCTTTCACTTATAATTTAATAACTAACTTTAATATTTGAGAAATAAAAAAACAGTTTATCTTTTTTTAGTTAAATGTTTCAGATTTTCAACTGCTGATTTTATTTATCAGCCTTTGTGTTTTTAGTTTTAAGTTTTCCTGTAGATGTTGTTCTGTGTTGTTTTGTGTCTTGAAGTAGTTTTTGTGGCCAAACCAGTCATTTAAAGTTTGTGTTCTCGACTAATGCCAGTGTTGTGGTTCACTGGAGTCCCTTACCAAATTGATTGACGTCAGTTTGTTTATTGTCTGTTATACATTTTTTAAGTTCAGAGAATATTTTTTTGCTTTTGTGATCTTTTGCCCACTTCATATTGTCAGACTTTGTCTACTTAAGTAATTTCTTTACTGCTAATTCATAATTTAATAAGGGGCAATTACATTTCTACATTGTTCCATATTGTTTTGGATAGATTTCAACCTTTTATAGATTAATGACTCTTTGAAAACCACGTTTTGTAACTACTCTGATGTTTTTGGTCAGACAATAAAAAATTGTTTAATATTGCTTAAAAGTTTGAACTAAAGAAAAAGTTATGGTTATTATGTCATAGTATGTTTCAGCATTTCTAAAATAATGGTTACATTCTGGTTCCTGAGAGGTTCCCATTCTATATGCCAAAGTATCAGTTTATAGAAAGACAAAAGATAAGGGTTTATGTACTTAAATATCAAATATCATTGATATCCATGGAAATAATTGTCACATTTGTGTATATAATACAAGAGAAGGGAAATGCTCATTTATCTTGATGTTTTTAAATTCAAAATATGAATTTAAAAACATGACAACATGGTCATACTGCAAGGAAAAAGTAAAAAAAAAATTAACTGAAAAGTTAATTTTTTAAAAATTGTGGAAAATATCAGATTTAGTCCTCAAATGCTTTATTTTTTAAAGCATAGTCATTAGATATTCCACCAAGCAAGTGCAGCATTTTTATAAGCCCCACGTTGGCATAATTTAATTTTTCTGAATAATTTATCATGTTAAGTTTTTTTCCTGGGATTCAACTGTCTGAAAATAATCAGCCTGCAGACTGACCTCATAATAAGCATTTCAACTCTGTCAGGAATACCTTTGTATGCTGCTTACTTAAAGTTAACGTTTGATTTTTTTTTTTTTTCATTTAATAGCAAATTGTTTAAAATGTTTCTTGATGTTTTTCTCCACAGACAGTTGACAGGCCAAAAGATTGGTACAAAACTATGTTCAAACAGATTCACAAAGTTCACAAAGCAGGTATGTCCAAACCAGAGCAGCCTGAAAGATGTTCCCATTATGCACCTTGAACAGATGATTTGCCTGCTTGAATAAGAGTTGGTCATATGTGCATTCAGTTTCTAAGTGTGTACGTGTGTGTGTGCATCTTTGGCTGTCAGTTCCTGTTAAAACCAAAGACCTAAACAATCTCAGAGCCAGAACTCATTAGATATGAGATGGAAACTCTTGAACGGAGACGGGATAGCGAGAGCCCTCTAATAGACTCAGAGCTGTCCTGGGAAATCTGCTCTAATTTTCTGGGTCTGACAGAAAGACACAGTCAGCACAAGCCTTAATTGTTCTGAACTGCTCAGGCTTCTTTTATCACAGCACATAGAAAACGCAATGAAGCTATGCCATTCACTTCTAAGTATCCTCTGCAGTTTTGCAATGCATTCCTTCTACTGCTTGAAAGATCTCTGCCACTTCCTGCCACCCCTGGAAAAGATGCATTTTAATAGACTGGAAAATAATGAATTCACTCTTCTGTTGCAGTAGCATCATCTCACAGAAAATTGAAGAAAAACCCAGTCATTCATTTTAATACATTTATGCAAATCCCAAGTTAGAAAATATATTTTACTGGAACTCCTGTGTCAACCAGTAAAATATTGAGTGATTGGGGGAACAATCATGTTTATCATGAAGATGAATATGTCTGTTCATCCTCCCTATGAACAGTTATGGTATAAATCATGTTTAAATTGGTACAGTAGTTGTCACTCTTGTTCTGCAAAACACAAATACTAGACATCAGTGTGTTACTGTCATTATGAAGCCTGCTAGTTACTCTTAGAGTTTATGCTTTCTAATATGTGTTTTTATGTATCTCAATCTGTCTTTTTACCTTTTCTGCTCCAGATGATGACTACTCTGGCACATACAATGCAACATATGCTTTCATAAACAATGGTGAGACTTGTTCTCCAAGGAACAACAAACTATTTCATACTCTTATCGTTTCTTCCCAACCTACATGTCTCCTCCTTTCTGCCTTACTGCCCTTACCTCTCCCTCCACTGTCTCCTCCATTCTGTCCTCAGCCGATGACTACAGCACCACCATGGCACACCCACCTCCTCGGACACACACATATAGGCCTCTATCCAAAAGCCCCTCAGACAACGGTGGGCAGCAGGTTCCTCGGGAGCCCTCACCCTCCCCGGTACCCCCACCACCTCCACCAATGCCCTCCCTCCTGCAGCTTAGGGCCAGAGACAGCGACCGGGACAAAGATTCAACCGACATGTAAGAGAAATGTCCTCGTACTGAACACCTGGGTGTTACTAAGGAACTGGGTTGGATTTATTGCAGCAATGTGAAATTGTCTGACTCACAATCTTAAGCTTATTGTTATAAAATATTTTTCCATAACTGCATGTTCGACACTAACATACAGTGCATTAACTCCTGCCATGGCATTGAAAATGCACTGCAATGTGCATGGTTGGTATCTGAGTACTGGTCCTATGTGGAGGAACTTGCCAGAAGCAGTGGTAACTTTTTCATAATGTGTGATCAATGCACACCTGCATTACTTGAAAATTTGATGGGCTAGCCTACTTTAATTTCATTTCAATCTAATCACAGCAAATATTTTTAAATGAGCTCCACCAAATCACTGATGGTTATTGCAGAAAATCACAAAAACGATCATGAAAACCTGGAGTGACTGAACAGTGTAAAAAGGTATCCAGGATCATTTAATTTTAAGAAATACTTATCAAATGAAGACATAACTTTTTATTAATATTTTAACAGTTTATTAATGTGTTTTATCGATAAATTCTGGAACGACAGGCACTTTAAGAACATTGATTATCTTGATGTGGCCCAAAATGAGAATGTCTTTTTTACTTCTGATCTGTGGCATCAACCCCAAGCCCATCTTCTTTTCATCTTTGTCTTTACTGAAGTCTTGGGCTGTTTCCTTAGAGACACATTTCTCTTTTCTTTGCACCAGGAATGAATGGGGTCCTCCAGACAGAAAAGTGGACACACGAAAGTACCGCGCAGAGCCCAAGAGTATTTTTGAGTATGAGCCTGGCAAGTCATCAATTCTGGAGCATGAAAGACCAGTGAGTCATTTTTCTAATGTCTTGAATTTTTCTCTAAAATATCTTTTGCCAGCATCACAGAACTATGATGTCTACTGTGTTCTTGGTATGTAGAAGATTGAGTTGATCACAGCTAGCAACTTTAGCTGCAATTCCTCATTTAACTTAAGCTACAAATGCAGCACAACAGACATTCCAACAAACGTGTCAACAACAATTGTTTATTTCTTTCTCAATGGTTTAATAGACATGATTATGTCATTTCCCCCCCTCCACACATGTTGATACCCCTGGTGAAAACATTCAATAATTTGACACCAAAAAATCCACCATTTAATTGAAACACATTTATTATACCTTAGGTGATAAAACTCACTTTAAGCAATAATATAATTTTTAAAATAAATCTTTCCAAATTATTGAAAAATTCAGCAGTTAATTCAACTGTATATTTTGTTGACAGCACAGCTCTTTTGTTTCTGTGACATGTGAGGTTATAGCTCACAGAGGAACATATTTGATCATTCCTATTTACACAAACTCTCTTCTGTTCTCTGTTGCTCACCTAAACCCACATTGTTTTTTTTGGGTTCAGGTTTGAAGACTGAGATGAAAGTTGATTTTGTTTGGTGAATCATTTCTGTCTTTACATGGCCATATATTATGGATTATTATCTTCTCAAAAGCCTCAGTGATGATGCATTTAAAGTTGTTTGGCACAAACCTTTAGATTATCAACACTTTTGACTGCAGCAAAATGTCAATATTACTTTTAGTCAGAAGAAATGTGTTGGTAAAATTAAAACATTACTCTAAACATAATTTACCAAAAGTAAAAAGTAGTGGTGTAATTGTATGTGTTTGTATCAAAGTGTTCTGAGATATGTGACCACACACCAGGCAGTTCTGGATCAAGAGAGACATTGCAACTTATGTTTAGTATTGTCTACATATTAAAACAAAGCCAAAGGGGTTTAAAACATTTATTCATAAGTTTAATTAACCTTAGTTTTGACTATTTTAAACAATTTTATTGCCGTGTCAATTGTAACAGGATTCACTCAGTTATGAGTTTATCCTGTATCCTGTTTATCACACACAGCTGGGCACATACCAGCTCTGATCTAGTTTTGAAATCACACAATGTTTGTCAGGCTTTACCAAAGTACACTTTTCTAGTAAAAGTCCTTGTTCTTTGAAGGAAACTTTGAATGCATATGTTTGTGAAGAATGGACAGAAATAGCTTTTAGCTAACATGCCTCAAAGCAACCTGTTGGATTGTATTTGACTCCTTCCTATCTTGACAGAAAGTCATTGTTTCAACAGAAAAGTATATAGGCACTCTTCAGAATTTAAAATGTCTTAGCTGAACAAATCTTTAGTAGGGATGCAACAGAGGTACCACTGATGTTTGTAAAGCAAATTATTAATTAGAGTTTTTTTTGTTTTTAAATTCACTTTGTTTTTTGTCATTAAGATCAAAAACCAATAAGCTTACTATATCAGCCATAGTAATAAATAAATGACTTTAACTTAGAGCTGTTTACGTTGTGTTGCAGTACACCTGGTCAGTAAGAGTGAATATGGGCATCTTAATTCAAGGTTTCTATTCAATTTTCTCCTAGCAACACTCAGCATGCTGTCAGTTGTTCTGTTGTGAATGTCAGGGCAGACAGAAATGATAATTGTAGATAGAGCTAGGTTAAAAATAATTATAACAGTGTTTGAGATTTGAACACCATAATGAGAAATGTTATAGATGCAGAGAGCCTTTTCAAAGAAATAAGTGAGAAGAAAAGAGATTTTAGAAAGGGTCTGACATTTAATGTGATGTCTGCAGAAAGCACTCCTGGGGCAATGATGTATGAGTCAGCTCCTGATAGCAGCAATAAAAGCGAAAGCTGCAGACTCTGCCCACACTGACTGGATCTGCTGTCTGTTCATTGCCTCCGCTCTCCATTATACAAGGGAAAAACAGACATGAAAGATATTTCTAGGCAATGGGCCAAAGACAAAATAGTTCTTGTTAAGATTTTTGTTGTTAATGGTTGTGTGAGTGTGCCCTGGCATTCTCTACAAAAGGATTTTTTTAATAGATTAGTCATATTTCTGGAAAAAAAAACAAAAAAAAAACAACTGTATTGAGAAAGAGAGCTGTAACTCCAACTACAGCAGCTATGAAGCATCTCTTGGCCATGTTTCATTTGGCAGCAAGATTCCTGTTGTTATGTGGGAGTAAGGTTAGAAAGAGCAGACAGAGCTGTTGGACAGCCAGGGTTTTTTTTTTTTTGTACAGTATGATTGAAAATTTAAAAAAAAAAGGCAATAAACAATAATAAATTATAAAAAATAATTTATTATTGTTTACTTTGCTTAAAACATTTCTCCCAACCAGATATATGGGAACATAAATAATTATTTAAATTTAAAGAAGAAATGCCGATGCAAAACTATTCATAATTCAATATTCCAGATATTTGTGTATTTCTTTGCAGAGAAAAACATTGAAGTGGGGGGGAGAAATCCTGTTTTCAGTAAGCCACTACTTGATGATGGAGGCTCACAAAACATGTAAATGAAGCTACTCTGGTGGTAGGAGCAGTATGCTGTGGGAGAAACTTTTACTGTAACTGGGAAGCCAGAGTTTCACCTTATAATAATACAACAACTCTAAACATACAGCCAAAACTGTGATGAAATGGTTGGTTAAGTCAAAGTCCACACCTAAATCCAAAAGAGAAGTTATAGTGAGACCTGTAAGTGAATTAATTTCACTTATATTTTCCTTGTGTTCCTTGTGTGAGCCACTCCAGTCCTCCAGAGCTGTTGTCCTCCATGTTTTAGGTGTTCCCCTGACCACTGAGTAAATGAATGGTTAATAACCTTGCCTCGTTTAGGAGTTAATTCAGCCATTAATTCAGCTATAACAGAGCAAGGACAATACACCATGAAGGACAGCAGCCATCCCTGGTTTATCATGAGAGTAAGTTGAAGCTTGGGGTCAGAGTGTGCCAAATGTTGAACAGTACCAGGAGTAGGAACACTTTTACAAGGCACTATAGAATGTCTTCTAAATGTTGACTTCAGATAAACTTAGCCGTCGGACTCTGAAACCATGTTTTCACTATAGTTTTGTAAAAAGAAGCCAGAGATGGTTTTCTCCATCAGCACTTCTATTCCGCATCTTCATCCTGTGATCATCTTCGTTTGCATACTCCTAACCATGGGGTCCATGTCTCTCTTTATGTGTGATTCCCCTCCACGCCTCCTTCCTTCTGTCTCTCTTCTATTTCTCCTTCCTGTCATGCTCTCTCAGACCTATGATGACATAGATTTAGAGAACGAGCCTTGGTATAAGTTCTTTTCCGAGCTGGAGTTTGGGCGGCCGGTAAGTTGGAGCTCGATGGCTCCTGCAACCATAACTCTATCGATAGATGTACATCCCACATTGCCTCCCTCTCCCAGGACACTGTTGTTCTGGTTCTACCATCTGCCTGGGTGGGGCGAGTTGTTTGGGCATGTGGTATTTGTTTGGTGCAGTGACCCCTCCCTTCACATACACACAAACACAAAAATGTGACATTGATATCTCTGTTATCCTGTTTTGAAATACATGTAGTAGATTATTCATTAGTTTTTCTGGCTATGAGCAGGTTTGGAAAATACTTTTTTTGATTCACTTTGTTAACTTAAAGAAAAATCATTCCTTGTTACAAACACCTGAAGTGAGGTAACATGCATGTATTTCTTGCCATAAGTGTTATTTAAGCTTATTAAAGAATGTATTAATTCCTACCTGCTTGTAGTTTTGTTTAATTTAGCAGTGGCTGAAAACGCTCTAGTTGTCTATGAGCTAAACTCTTTAGTGGCCCCTGCTGTACATAGGTGGTGTTTACATGATGGTTGTTTATCTGAGATCACATTATTGTCGGCTCACTGATTTTCATTATCTGATGAGGACATGCCTCTCTCTGATATGAATTCTGTGCATGACATCAGTTGTTCACTTTCAGGGCCTTTTGTTTTTTTTTTTAATGTTCAGGCGATAATTTCATCTGTGTATTGAGATTTCTTGCTGTAATTTTCAAAGTTTCTTTGTGACCTAATAAGTCGTCAAAATGGAAGGTTTCTCATGCGTCACTAACTGATGGTGCCAGCTGGACGCTTGCTAAGATGCACTAAAATCACGTTTGATTGCACAGTCCACTGCCTTCTGAGATAAACACTGCGGCTTGTGTTTTTATTTGCTTTCTGCACATAATCTTCACTCTGCATGCGTGTGATACCTCTGTGTGTTTGTGAAAAATAAAGATAGGCAGGCCTACATTTGTGCTTTTGTTAGGTGCAGAAAAATAGCATAAATACAGAACTCTTTGGCATTTCTGATAAATATGTGTAAAAAAACCTGAACATAAATTTATTTTTAACAGTAGCATCATCTCCAAACATCCAAACTCATTCCACTACATAAATGTAGATGAGTGCAATTGACACATTAATGTGAACTATGGCGAAGTCTGCTGTTAACTGCTGCCAAAAGAGCAGTATTCAGCCTGTTTGCTTAATATTTTAGGATTCAGAAACATATAAAGAGAGAATACAGAAAGGTACTAATCTACCTAAAAAATAGTTGTAATATTTGTAATATTAATTTTTGTTTGTAGTTAGGTACTTTTGTGAATGCTGACATTCACAAAAGTAAAACGTTAACATAACCTTAAGTAAAGCCCAAGTCAGTTGTGAAAGCGGGTATGAACTCAGACACGGTCAGCTGATTCTATGTCTAGTGAAGTGCTGCTTATTTGTAGATTTTTATTTAACACAATATCAGTTTTTCTGACAAAAGTCATTTTTATAAATGTCTCGGTAATTCAGACTGTCAATGTCACCAGAGGCTTAGAGCAGAAGCAGTTCCAAAGCATCATAGAGCCTCCACTGTACCTAACAGAAACCCATTTGATTAAATGTTTCCGTTGTTTCCTGCTAATTCTACCTGCAGTTTTAGGTGCTGAAAGGCTTAGACCTGCAGCACTGAAGCACACAGGTCCAGTTAAAGTGTCTGGAAGACATATTTATGTATTTATATTTTTTATGTGACATAATTCCCAAATAACCAGTTGGCATGTAGAGAGGTTGGTATACGGTTATGTTGCAGTTCTTTATTAGTGATTCTCATTTTGTGACCAATAACCACTTAAATATATTTTAAAGAGATTTCCAGTGCTTGTACACCTGATAACAGTCTCTGCTGAAGTCAATTTAATTCAGAAAGTATTTCAATTTTAGGTGATGCTGCTGCAGTAAAAGATGGATTTATTTTAGGGTTTTGACACATCTTAAGCAGTGGTGCCAGTAAGTGTTGCTGGTGCAATGAGAGAACTCGCATAGGGCTTCCTGCTTCTAGAAATGTTAGTGTTTGACTCTGTGTGTGTTAGTGTGTGTACATTGGCTCCCAGTTGTTCATTGTGTGAGAGAAGCTCATTTGCTCTAGTTTTAACTGGCTTGTCTCTGGTACCTCAGACTCGCTAACAGGTTTTACCCTCTTCACATGTCTCCTGTGTTTTTGATTTCTCCCCATGATGTCACCGCCGCTTCTCCTCCTTCACCTCATCTTCACCTTCTTCCTACTCCTCCTCCTGCTGTCCTGCTGTCTTCCTCTACTTGCTTACTGCTGCTGCTGTTTGGGGCTGAAGCCTCCTAAAAAACGACTGGATTATAATCCAGACATCTCCACCCGCCAGCGCATTGAGGTAATCTCCAATTCATCATTTGTCTAACAGGTGTTTGTATATATATATATATATATATATATATATATATATATATATACCATGTCTGTGTTACATGCATTGTGTCAGTGCTTGGATGTGAAATCCATTCAGGCAAAGATCTGTTTCAATGTGTTTTGAGATGTCAGGTGACAGAGCAACATGGAGTATTGTTAAATATAAAATGGAAGTGGAAACATACATGGTTTTCATTTAAACAAGATATACATTAAAGTTTGCAGTTGTAACATGTGGAATTTTTGTAGGACAGCGTGTGACTGGATCACTTTTAGAAATACAGCCGCCTCGATGGATTTATCGTAGAGTTACAGTTTCTCCCACATAATATCATGGCAGCCATTTTCTGCCAAATGAATGAAATTTTGTCACCTGAAATGTAGGCCTGTCACTTTAACAACATCTGCTGTATGATAAATTATTCCACCAGTTATTGTGATAAATGATGATGTTCTTTTGAGACCATCATCAAGTAATATAATGGTGATGGTATAACAACACAAAACACATTCTCAATGATCAATAAACTTTAAATTCTAATGAGGATTTTCACATTGGGACTGGAAGACATTTTAAATGACTAACAAAAATGGACAAAACAGAAACAACAGGTAAAGTGAATTATGAATTCAGTCATTCAAAAAAGGGCTAGACTGCACCAGAAAGCACCAGACTGAAGAATTTTCTCATTCAAGATTTTGTAGAAAGAGAGAGAGGGAAATAAATATTAAACAATTTAAGCTGAAATTACTGTGCTCATTTTAATTTATGTATTTCTTGTTGCTACAGGCCTACTAAAAGGCTGTTTGCTTGTCTTTGGTTGAAGGAATGTATATACTGGTTTTTCTGTTCAAACTGTAAATATTCCAATTTTTTTGTTGCTCACAATGGGTATGTTTAGTGGTGTCATTCTAGAGTACCTTCAAGGTTCATTCCAGTTGATCCATACCAGATTTTGCAGTAAATCATTTGCCCCCCACAGCCCTGAGCTGAGCTCATAACATCCTTTGCAATATCACCTTTGCCATCATTCTTCAGTAGTAGAGAAAAGGGATCAGAAATTCATCTTTGACTTTGTGAACCTGTCAGGCTTCTCTTGGCCAGGTGTGCCATGTGGAACCAGCATCTGCCACACCTTTGGTTGGGGGACTGTTTTGACTGTGGCACAGCTTCAGCTGCATGGAGGCTGTGCTTTGTAAGCTGCCCTGCCTGAAGTCTTTGTTTGTGCCGATCTGACTTTTCTCTTTTGTCCTGCGCCTATTTCAGTCAACCCTCCACATAGCTCCGGCTGACAAGGCTTCAGAGAGACCTGCAAGGTAACGGCTGTTTCTTTCTTTTCCTCTGCATCACCCCCATCTTCCCCTCCCCCATCCTCTCAACAGCAGCCCCCCTTGTTGTGATTCAGCGCAGTGTGAAAACTCTGACTTTGCTGGTGATATGTGGTGTTTTTTTTTTAATGGTCATCTGCTCAGATTAGCAGCATTCTTAATGTGATTTAGTTAATGATGTTTTAGGATGCTTCAACTGAGACTGAATAAGTTAACTCTGCAAACCTATTGATTCTGCTATTCACCTCCTGTCCCTCCTTCACCCCCCTTCCCCCACCCCTGCTTTCTTTCAACACTAGCCTGGTTATTCAGTCGCATTCTGCTGGCTGAACAGAAAGGGCAGAATAGGGATGTAATGAATAGTCTATTCATGTCAGTGACATTAAGTGTGTTCTCTCACGAAAGAAAGAAAGAGCCTTGGGTTTCTTTCTTTTCTAAGCCAGTTTGACATAAGTTGCTAAACAAAATCTGTCTGAAGTGGGTATTTTTGCTGGGCTATATTCTACATGCTATGTTCAATTTCACACCGATAACAAACTATCTGAGTCTACAAAATGTCATACAGGCTTTCAGTGGAGGATATATAAGGATATCACCTAAAGTTGGAAGTTTTATTAGCTTCAGTATATTATATATTGTAAAAGAATGTATGAGTATGAAAAGAAAACTGTCTAGATTTATTATGCATAATGTATTCTAAAGGATGACTTATTTTACTTACCTTTGAACAATCTTCACTTGAAATGTAAAGAAACAAGCAAATTCTGTATAGTTCTGAGATTAAAATTTTTCAATTAAAGATAATGAAATAAATAAATAAATGTACTTGATTCATATGTATATTACAGAGCATTAATCAGAGGTATGGAGAAAAAAACTACATCAAATGTATTTATACACAATTAGACAAACAGAACAAACATTTTCATGAAAACAAAACCATTAAATCACAATCAATTCTAAAGAACTGGGTTTGGCGAGACTTCTTGTTGGTTCTGCTTCTTTTAACTAAGTCAAAACACAGACTGTTGGCTTCTGGAGAAAGAGGTTTCACCTGGTGTTGATCAACCAATCAGAAGTGGATAAGGGATAGGACAAGTAATACAATATGTTTAGAATCTATTAAGAAAATGGAATCTGCAAATCAGTTTGACTCTTTGAATTTATGTTTTAATAATACACATACAAATCCTGCTAATTAATATTTACATAATATTTTGATTTAATTTTAATTGTCTTTTTATTTGTATTTTGTACCAGCTGGTATTGATAGAAAAACTGCAACTACAGGACCTTCGTAGTTGGAAAATTTCATCTCAACTTCCACTCAGCATTCCTGGAGATGCAGGGTTTTGAAAGTAGCCGTCAATGTTTGTGTTGCAGTGCTGCCAGCGACTACAGGAAAAGAAGGAAGTCTGAGCCATCTAGTTCACAAGTGAATGCACAGTCCCAGAGCAGAGCTACAACTTCCCCTAGACCAGTGGATGCCTACAGATCCAGCAGCAGCCTAAAGAAACCTCTTGTTCGTTCCTCACCTTCCTCACCCTCCAGAGCCAAAGGTATTCCTTTTCGCTGAAGCAATTTTGTTTTCTCTGTTGGCGTCTTTCTTCTTCTTTCTTTTACATACACATGATTAATATGAAACAATTTCTTGTGTTTTCACAATGAGTGTTTTTTCTGGTACTATTGTGAGTTTATCTGCTGGAAATCTGACTAAGAAAAATGAATCTAAAAAAATCTTTTCCACCTTTTCTTCCTTTATTTCGTTTTCCCCTGAGCTTTCTCCCTGTTTCTGGCTATTCCTGCTTAACCATCTTTCCTCATTCTTCTCTTTTACCATGCTACTCTGATGGGACATCTGAAAGGTGGGGACGCATGCAACATGTTTTCAGACAGTATAAGCACCCCAGGTCCTTATGAGAGTACCTCTCTCCCTCCTCTCCTTTCTGACTCTGATCATTGCCACGAGGATGCCAGCCAGGAAGGCAGCTCTTCCTCAAAACAGTTGTCTCCTGCACAAACAATTGGCAGGCAAACAGCCAGGACGATAAAACCTGGAGCAGTTCAGAGGAAGCGCCACCCTCCTCTGGAAAGCTCAAATCCCGCAGTTGCGATGACTTGCTTAACGACGGACATTCTGGTTCTGGTGGCCAAAATGCCACTCGCTCAGAAAGCGCTGGGTCGCTGGTGTGTGATGGGAACATCCCTACGGTATCGTCCTCTACTCATTCACTGCCCCCTCTCCATCGGCGACGTGCGCACGATTCTCCAGGTTTCCTCCAGCTCTATCGTAAAATGCACCAGATTGACCGAGCTCAGCTCATCCCATCTGAAGTAATTCGTTCCGTCCGTGCTCGCATTCTGGAACTAGAGCGCCAACCTCATCTGCATCGTCATCGCCATTCTCCTTGGACACCCTCCTGGGGTGTGGAAGTGCCAAGGGACATGGTGCCAAACCGCATTTCTGAGTACGAGCGTCTAATTCAGAAGTCCAAATCCATGCCTAACTTGGGTGACGGTGAGGTGCCTTCAGGCACAACAACACCGGGTGGTTCATCATCTCGTGCTAGCAGCGGGGGTGGTGTGACTCCCAGTTTTCCAAAACGGCGTTTTTCCATCGAGTCATTACTAGAGGAAGATCCCAATAGCAACAACAAGACTGTACGTCACAGCATGGATCACATACCTCGTAGTCCACCGGAGGGGCAGCCTCGTGTTGGACCCGAGCCCGGACGTGGCCAAACATTTTCGGCTCCTCCTATTCCTCAAGGCCCGCAAGCAAATCCTGACTATTCTGATAGTGAACAAGACGCCATCGCATCTGACCTCAGTGACTTCATCCAGGTGGAGGGTTCCTCATTTTGCAGTGAGAGTGATTTTGACCATTGTTCCCTAACTTCCTCTGAAAGCTTGTATGGATCGGCCACCCTACACCACCACCACCACCACCTTCGTCACCACCACCATCACCACCATCATCATCAAGGTCACCAAAGTCTTGGCCAGAGCCAGGGCTACCAACACCGCCACCTCATCAGCACTTGCAAGGGCCGCTGCCCAGCCTCATACACTCGTTTTACGACAATGCTTCGCCATGAGAGAGAGCGAGCACGACAAGAGAACCAGAGACAGCAGAGCCGCAACAGCCATTTCCAAATTCAGGGCTCGCAGTCTCAGCAAGCAATGTCCAAGCTGGCCTTCTTGGTCAGCCCAGTGCCTTTCCGCAGGAAAAAGGGCTCACCGCCTACCTCTAGAAGAAGCGGTGGTGGTGGAGGACGAGGTAGCAGACCCAAGTCCAAACAGGCCATTTATGAAGCACTTGATGCAGCCTTGAGAGACATTTATGAGCACATTCAAGCAGAGAGAGGCCACAGAAGCTCTAGGCCACCTGATGACAGTATTTTGAGAAGAATTCTGGCTGAACTCTTGCCAAGTGTGCCTGAAAGAAGCTCCTCTTTGCAAGGGCGGAGGGGTTGCTGGCATGGGGGTCACTCCTCTACATCTGTTTACCCAGATGGAAGCCCGACTGGGTATGCTTCACACAGAGGAGAACCATCCACACCAAGCCTACAGTCACCAAGGTTACAGTCGCCAATCAGTGCCTGCTATGGACGACATTTGGAGACCTCAAACAATAATGAATATGGGGAAGAGCAAGGCAATGGAAATGGCCTTTGTTATTCAGGTGGAGATCACATCCATACTACTTCAAATATGTAGTGTTCAGCACTGTATACTATCATTAGATATAAACACTATCTACAAAGATGACATAAGAAATATAAATGTTAGCTATTCCATTTATCTATTGTCAGTTTGATTATTTGATAAATGCACTAAAGCAAAACAGAAAAAATCCTATGGTTGAGTTTAGTTGTGCTTTTTAGGTGTAAACTGCAAAATGTTATGGTTCTTTTTCCTTTATACTTCAACACAACTAGAAGAGTTTTATATTGGCTTGCTAGTTATTAGGCTACCCAGCTGGAAAACAGCAGTATTCTAATAATAATGATGAGTAGCACTGCTTTAGCTTCCACACAGTTTTTTTACATCACTAATAATATTTTCATGCAAATTTCTCTTTCTTCTATGCACTGAGAACAACAGTTATCTCAGCCAGCTGATTGGCACTGAGCAGTCATAGATATGCTCATCTCAGTATCAAACAGCTAGAGAAAAGTTGCTCCAGCATTTTCCCTACTATCCCACTAATGAAACTTTAATTAATATGAATTAAGAAAGATTTTTGTAAATTTTGAAACCAGAACTTTTAAAACCTTGCTGTGCTTTCTTCCTGAAACCAGCCCATGTCTCATGTGCTTCAACTTGAAGATTTTGTCACCTGGTTGGCCCACTGCCATGCTTAAATTTTCTGTATACTTCAGATGTATACATTTTTGTTGTGAATTATCAAGTTAAGTATTTCTTATGCACAGTTGGTACATTTCAGTTTTTCAAAAACCTAAATATTTTTGCAAATGTTTCATATTGAAGTTATGCTGGTAAGGTTAAAGAGTTGTCTTTGAACAAGTTTAAGAGTTGTAAAACTCTGCTTGATATGTAGTTAAAGTGAGAACAGAATGTTTTTAGAATCCAAAAGGTGGTTCCATTGCAAGAAATTTACTTTGTTATTAACAAAACTGAATTTACAATGCTGATCATCAACTCTGTTTCCCAAAATCCCAAAGTCTTTTCGACCAACTTTTATTTAACAATATTAATCATTTTAAATTGGTCTTGACATATTGTTAGATTACTCCAGCTTTATTTATTTGTATGATAAATTGACGTTTTCTGAATGGCAAGATCAGTTTTTATCAGTTTTTTTTATTTCTGCTGTTTGACAGACTCAGTTTTATGATTTTTATTGCAAATCATTGTCTTTCTTTAAGCCATTTGCTTTTATGTTTATTTTTGATTTGCTCATATTTCTGCTGGCCTGTATTCCCCTGGTTTCATCTTGTGTTTGTAGGATTGCATGTGTCTCATTTGTGCCATGTTGTGTTTAATTTTGTTCACTTTGTTTTCTTCCCTGTGTGTGATGGAAATAAAATACACCTGTTTTTTTACCAAAGCTGTCAATCCCTGTGTTGCCCATCGGAATGGCATCATTCTGTGTTGTTCAGTGTTTTTTCCAGATCCCATTAATAAACTCAGGTTATATTGAAGTGATTGCTGCTGTAATTCTCGAACATTGACGTTTCTTTTCATCACAGACCAGGATGTATCGAGGAGTTATTCCACCATGGATGATCGACACACACCACAGAGCAGAAGAGCAACTCCTGACAAAGAGGTACAATATTGAAACCAGTTTTTGTATAGTTATTACACAGATAATGAAGCTGTATTTGGAAAGGTGAATATGTCAAAACTAGTTGTTTATTTTGTGTTGATGCTTTCCAGGTTAGAGTCACTGACTGAAAAGCTAAATAAAATCCTGTGTTTAGATGTCAGTATAGAATAGATATGCACTGTACAGTCTTTAGTTTTCATACCCTTTTCATACCCTTGAACATCTCTACATTTTGTCACATTTTACACATTCCAAAAAAAAATATTGTCCATTTAATTGTGCAACAACCTCACTCTGTTTTGATGAGTTTTGATCTCACTTGTTTCATGGATCTCTTATTGTTTGGTTATCATTGTTGACCATTTGTAAGGAAAACCTCTTTCTGAATCTCATGTCTCATGTCAATAGGAGCGCCTGATAGGTTTTCTTCTAGAATTGCTCTGTGTTTCAATTCATTTATCACAGGCTTTCTTTCCTCTGCTGCAGACAAGCGTCCCCACAGCATGACACGGCCAACAGGGTCTGGCCTGGTCAGAACAGCTTGTTTCACATGTTTTCTGTGTCTCCTTATTGGCTTTTCACAAAATTTATATGCCTATTTCCTTTAAACTCTTCCAGAAGAGTTTAAAGGACTGCAGGAGGAGTGCAGGACTAATAGTAGTATAGTCTTGTTGTAGATCTCTGCAGTTCCTTCATTTATCATTTGGCTTTTCTGATTAGCACTCTCTTAGATAGACAACTACATTTAGATATGTTTGCAGTTGCTAAATATTATTTGCATTTTAACATGATGGATTGAACCTTTCTCTGTGAGACATTCAAAGTTTGGTGTACTGTTTTAAACTTTTATGCCTAACCTATCAATATTCCTAGGCGTTTAGTATTCTTCTTGGTTCACAAATATTCCACGGTGAAAATGTGCCCCACGCTTTTCAGATTTGAAAACATTGAGGTTCCTTGCTATGATGTGACAAAACATGTGAAGAAGCTCAATGAGTACTTTCACTTTTCCACACACTGTAAATGTAAGACGGGTGTCATGTTAAACTTGGTGATGGCTGTTTGCCTCTCTTTCTCTCGCTGCTCTTCCAGGTCTCCCATAAACAGATGATACAACTTATTCTGTTCTCTCTTCTCCATCAGAAACAGCCTGCAAGAGCAATTTATGATTTTAAGGCACAAACAGCAAAGTAAGTATCATACATTTAGCATGCAGGCGTAAAGAGGACGACTCATTTGTTTTCAGCTGCATCCCCACTTCCTGCCACTTATGATACTCCTCCAGTACATTTTTTTATTTGCTCGATTCTTGCTTACATTATCTGCTGATTTCCAGTTTCATTACTGTCATTAACTAACCACTTCTGGATGGCTTCAGATTAATATTTTAAAATTTTTTAAATGCATGTGCATTTAAACACATGATGGGCGGGTATTCACCTCTCATTTTTACGTCATTGTGCATTTCTGACTGGGCATTCATGTCTTTCCGCTTGAGTCAATGTGCATGCAGTGACACTTCACTGAGACATCTGTGTTACAGGGAGTTGACATTTAAAAAGGGCGATGCGGTCAACATCATCAGGCAAATAGATAACAACTGGTACGAAGGTGAGCACAGAGGCCGGGTGGGCATTTTCCCCATCGCCTACGTTGAGGTAAATCTGCATCTGTTGTGTACAGCTCTCTCATGTTGTCTCCATTACGACAGTCATTCATCTATTAATTGTTTGCACAAATTTTGCCACTCATGTAGAAGATGCCATCATCAGAGAAGCATCAGCCAATCCGTCCACCTCCTCCAGCTCAGGTCAGGGAGATCGGCGAGGCTGTGGCACGCTATAACTTCAATGCTGACACTAACGTGGAGCTGTCACTAAGAAAGGTTGCTCTGCTGTGATATGATCAGATTAGAGATTTGCAAAATTTCACAACTCACATTTTGTTATGTTTTATATTAACGGTTTTGAATGTGTGTGCAGGGGGAGAAAGTTGTAGTCATCAGGCAGGTGGACCAGAACTGGTATGAGGGGAAGATTCCAGGAACAACCAAGCAAGGCATCTTTCCGGTTTCCTACGTTGAAATTGTCAAGCACTCTCCATCCAAGAGCTCCGCCCATCACGTAGATCCACATGCTTACAGCCGGACACCAAGCTCCACCCCCATCAAGGTAAGAACGTGAGGAATGAACTATGCCTTCGGAAGCATTTTGAGTTCTTTCATAAAACAGTGTATTACAAAAGTATTCATACCCATTGAACGTTTTCCCATTTTGTTTTTAACATACTTCAGCGTATTACTTTCAGATTTATGTGATAGAATGTGAAAAGTGGCACAGGAAAATGATTCATAGTTTTCACATTTTTTCCTCATTTAAAGTTATTTTTATCATTCTTATTTTTGCCCTGAAGGAAAATCCAGAATCAATATCCTTACTAGATAAGTTATCTAATCAGTAAATAGAATTAAAAATGGCCTAATGAAGCTCTTCTTAGAGGTTGGTTAGATAACATTAGAAATCACATAAAACCTTTGGGAAGGCTAAAACTGCACTTCCTTAAGGTTCCATCCTTGCAGGGTGATGTAGAAGCTGGCTAATGTTGGTGGGAATAGGGCTCGAGCTAAAATCAAGGAAATCCTTGCAGAAAACCTGTTGGAGGCGACCTTCCCTTCCTAGAGACACGTGGCCAGAGCTACACGTGCAGTAACACCAGTGGTCCACACGCTGGGGCTCTGTTAAAAATGTTGGTTTCTGAATACGTAAAGGTCTAAGTCAGAGATATAGGCTGCAGCCACTCTCAACCCTGTTATTAATGAAAAGTCTATTAGATTTTTACTCATTAAAAAGTGGAAATGTGTAATATTTCTAAAGTTTAAGAGTTATTGACTACTTTGTATTTGTCTGGATATGAGCAATCTCAAGGTAATACATTTAAATTTGTGTTCATGTTGAAGCAAAATTGGGGAAAAAGGTCAGAGTAGGAACACTTTAGCAAGGCATTGTGTGCTAGTTTACATCTGGCTTCTTTCCTCCCAAAAAGTCCTTTTCCTTCCTGAACAGTTGACGCCATGTTTTCTACTGGTAATATTCACCTCTGTCCTTTTCTTTCTCACTTTTACCTTCATGGAGTCCTTCTATCTTCTCCATCCATCTCTTCCTTCCCCTCAACCCTCTGTGAGAACGCTCGACCTACAGGCCATCACCAGCGAATGGCTTTCGCTCACACTGGACCCATCAGCCCCCACCTCCACCCCTTCACTCACAGCCACTCCTTTACCTCCCACACCACCCCCTCTCCCCGCCGACCTCGTCCCCCTCCTGACGGCACAGGAGCTGACCTCAACCTCACCCGCTGCAACACATAAAGGTTATACCTTTGCACACCAGCCATCTTCCAGAAGTCCTGTTTCCTCTGACAGGAGAGCGGGTTCAGGTCACACCCCAGCTGCCCTTCGTCTCTCCCAGCCCTCCCCGCCACTGCCTCCTCTACTTCCTCCTCCTGTTTCTTCCTCATTCACCTTCATGCTGCCGGATCGTTTATCGACGCACAAGGGGAAGCGGCTACAAGTTTCTGAGTCAGATAACGCTTTAAGCTTTACTAGGCCTCAACCTTTGAACTGCACCAAGTCAGTGACAGAAAAATGTCCCTCACATCTCCCCGAGCAGCAACTGTCTGCTCCTGCACACGAAAGCGTCAGACTGCCAGACATTGAGCTGCATGTTAGAGACCCTTATGATGAGCTGCTGTCAGCGGCTCCAGATGATTTCAGTGCAGATGATACTGACATTTCAAAAGAGCCTCCAATAGAGTTCATATGTGCCAAGTTGAATGGTGAATCTCAGAGCAGATGGTTTCAGAATAATGTCCAACAGCTCAGACCTCCAGCAGCAACTAGTGACTCACCTGGCGCTGTTCACCTAAAACTGCAGTTTTCCGAACCTTTAAGCGTGAAGCCGCTTTCTGTTTTCATTGAAGAGAGACCAGTATCAGTAAATGAGGACCTGGTTGATCCTCACAGCCCACCGTCAGAACAAGGACACATATACACGGAGTTATTCATAGAAGAAGACGAAGACATGACAGACAATGAGGAGAACATTAGAGAGTTAAATGAGCGAATAAGTCCACAGGTAGAGAGCATGGTGTGAGCAGTTTGTAGGTTCACTAGGCTCCCGGAAGGAACGTTGAAGTGAAAAACAATCTACAGCCACAGAAACTTCCAAATGAGGATAGGACAAAGTTGTTAAAGCATTAATAGAGGAGCCATGTTGTAATGACTTCCTGAAAGCGGAGTTTCAGAAAGAGCTGGAGTTTCTTAAAGAATAAGAGGCACAATTTCAAAATGTTAAATTACAAAGTCAAATTTTGTTTAAAGTCCATTTTTCAAAAATCAGACATGATTGAATCAACATTAGATCCCTGTAATGAACAGCTGCTACCAGAAAAACCAAAAGATTTGAAAATGAATCCAACATGTAGCATTTAATTGGTCAGTTTTGCTCATCTTCCTTCCATGTTCTTTCTGGAGTTTATTAAAACATCTGAAAGGCCGATTTCTGGTGGCTCCAGTATCTTTACCTTTGTTTTTGTTCCCGTAGGCTGAAGCCTTATCCTGCTCCTCATCACAGCTACCTCACTCTGACCACCTTCCCTTCCCCACCCCATTTCCCCCAGCATCCACTCTTCCTCCTTCTGTAATTTCTGCCCCCTCTATATCTTCCCAATTCCAACAACATGACTCCTCCTATTCCCCTGTCCTTCCTCACTCCCCCCCATGCCTCCCTCACCTGACAACCTGTGGACTTCCTGCAGTCTCTCGCTGCCCGTCTGTTCCCTCAGCTACCTTTCACCTTTCGGACCCCTCTGCAGTCTTTCCTGTTTCCCAGCCCTCCACTTCTGGCTGTCCACCCAGCCCAGTTACGTCCTGCCCTGGGTCAGAGTCAGTTTTCCCTCCCCCGGCCCCGTCTCCCCCTAAAACTGCCTCTCCTCCTCTCTCTAGTCCCCATTCCCCCAACACTGCCCCCGTTGTATCACACACAGGCCGTAGGTCCCCCAAGGTGAAGGTAACGCTGGAATGTAGAGATGAAGATTATGAAGCAATCTCATCCCTTACCTAACAGAATCTGTGCTTACCTGTAGTTTTTTTGGTTTGAATAAAGCACATTTTTCTCTCTGGTTGGATATGGACTCCAATAATTTTGGGAAAAATGTAAATCATGTTGTTTGTTTTTGTGTAATTTATTAGTTAAAGCTGTAGCATGTAACTTTTATTTTAAAAAAAATATACATATTTTTTTACATATTTGTTAAAACTGTCACCATGTTGTGATAGTATAGGATATCTATGAAAAGATTGATCTCCTCTCTAGCACAAAATCACTGTCTGAAGAAATCACAGGTCCCGACAAAAAGCAACCAGTCAGAGCCAGGAAAAGGGTCTTAGTGCTAAATGTGCTAATGGCTGAGAAACCGTTTATTCACCGTCATCTGTCATCATGCTAGTTAGCCTTAGCACTGATGACAGGCTCTGATAGCTGCTGCATAACAGAGTACAAAAGTTTGTGATTGGCAGCATTAAGATCTGCCTCCTGGCTCTCATTGGTTGTTTCTAGTTAGCACTGGAATGTAACAACTCAATTTTGTTCTCAGATTCTGATACCAAACTGTCATGACATAGTGACAGTTAGAAAAAATAGTTCTTATAAAACTTACACACTGCAGCTTTGAATTGAGTGTGTGAGGTTCTATACAATTTTTTTCGATTTTCCTCTATTGAGGTGTAAATACTAACTTGCCTGATGTATTAACCCGAAATAGAAGAAAGAATGCTATAATGTTCCTGCGTGGTCTCTGTGAAAATGGCTTGGATTAGACCGGCTTTTGTGGACATCAGCATGTCGTTAAGAGTTTCACCCTGCTTGTTCAGCTCATTGTCAAGGTTGCTGACCTTCTCTGTGCTGGAGTTTATAGGTGTGTTGCCTCTGATCTTTCTGCCCATTAAGCAGGATCCAGTTGTTGGCGGTAAACCCCCACGTAGCCCCATCTTGTCCAGGAGGTCCTATCTGTCGCCAGTTAGAGGTCGAAGGGTAGGGGGATTGTAAACCCACTGCAGTTTCTGTGCAGGAAAGCAACATAATCACCTCACTATTTATGACTGATTAAGACTGAGTTTGTTGCTGTTTCATGAAAGGCAGCGTCATGTTCTATGTTAAGACTCCAACCTTTAGAATCTGTGCATAAAATGCTTGTTACATGGCTGAAAACTCAAAGGATGCCATATTTGAATTTAATTGTGTCTTCCTTTCTTTCTCCCTTTAACTCAGCGGTTGGTACAGGATGCACTCCATGGTGGAGGAGACCCGTAAGTACTAGTTGGTGTTATTTACTACTGTAAATAAATTCAAAATGATCCCATTTTTAAGTTCATAATTTCTGCCATCCATTAAAACTCTTGTTGCATTGGAAAAGTATTTAACAGAAACAGACTTGAATTTATTTTATTAGGATTTCATGTGATAGACAAACACCAAGCATTGCCAAATTGTACAGCATAGTCACATGGTTTTCGACTTCTTACCAGCGGTAGGATTTGATTGCAAGGTCTGTAATGAATTCATCGCAATTAATCACAGTTTAATTAAAAATGATATATTGTCAAAAGAATCAGCATGTTAAATCCAAAAACATTTTTCAGTGCTGAATTATTGTTGATCTCAGTTATCGAGGTTCTTCAACTATCAGATTGGTTCACTCTAGCCATTCCTATGTATTAATAGGAATTAGCTTCCAGAGAGCAAAGAGAAGCAGCTTTGCTGTCTATTATTTGCAAATGTTGCTTGTGCCTCAGATTTCTGGGTACAAGAAATGCAATACAAACATTCTGGCTCGGAACCTTTTTATGTAAAGAATACAAGTAATTGCATAGTTGCATTAAATTCATTAAAATATTTCATTAACAATAATTAACAAGTCACAGCCCTACTTCTTACAAATAAAATCTGAAGTTTTGCAAATATTTGTTTTCAGGCTTCATTATTTTGATACCAGTACAAAATAATACTGTACTGAAGTAACTGACCTTCTAAGTTTTTCAGTAATTCAATTGGTTTGTGTGTAATTGTGATGGAGAACATTAGTAAACAACACCAGGACACAATAGACTGGTCATGGATAAGGTTGGTTAGAAGTTTAAAATAGAGTTAGGGTTGAAAGGTTAAGGTCAATGATCCAGACCCTGAATTCAGGTGGAACTGGGACACAAATCTCTGTCCTGGAAAAGTCAAGTAAGGCGCAGTGGAAGGACGGATAGGAGGATGAGCCTAAGTTTGATTTCATTTATGCTAAATGCAAAACTATTCTGACACATGAGCCTGATAAACTCCATCCCTGTGGTGAAGCATAGTGGCGGCAGCATCATGATGAGTGGACGCTGTAACATAAAATCCTAATAAAACCAAATGAATATGATCATAAACTTCAAGCTATTTTTCTAAGATAATTTCTGTAGCATTTAAACAGGAAGCTAAGATTAATATAGAGAATAATAATCTATAATATATGCTAAAGTATGAAAGTGCAGTAACACATCTGTAGCAGTGAGATGCATGATGCGTCATGTACTGGGTTTCTGACGCGAGTGTTTCAACACAGGTACCAGGCTCTGTACAACTACATGCCTCGCAACGAGGACGAGCTGGAGCTGAAGGAGGGAGACGTCGTGGACGTCATGGAGAAATGTGACGACGGCTGGTTTGTTGGTAGGTTTCAGTATTCTCTCTCAAAACTGCAGCAGCACCTATGTTCTTAGAAGTTTCATAAGTTTGTAAAAAAAAAAAAGAAACAAAAGATGTGCTTTCTGAATATGGCAACCAATGTGTCCCTGTTGACTTTTCTCCTGGAGATAAATACACAGTGAGGCTCTCAGAACATCTAAAAAGTGAAAGACAAGATGAAAAATTCATAAAAGAATGCAGGAAGATAACTGAATTATTACAGTAAACAGTTTTGTGGAGATTTTTTTCAGTGCAACAGAGTAATCTATCTGTCAGAGTATATTAAATAATTTTATACATTTAATTACTAAAGTGGAAGAAGAAGGTTGGGCCATTTTCTGTTTTGTCCAGATGTATACTGTTCTTTATTGTAATATACAACACCAAAACTCATTGGTGTGTGTGACCTTTGTTATTTACTAATATTCCGCAAGGCGTCTTCGAGTTTCATGTGATTAGCCAGTTGGTGGCACTGTTGCTTTGTACCATGGAGGTCCGGGATTCAAATCCCAGCCCACACTGTCTCTGCATGGAGGCATGTATGACCCTGTGGTTTTGTGGGCTCTGTTCAGCTGCATGACCGTTTTTTTTTTTACTTGGTTTACATTATATTTCAAATTCCTAACCGCACTTCCTGAACAATTTGAAAGACAGTTTGTTGCAATTTATTTTTACATGTTTGACCAACGTAGTCAACCTGTTGTTTTTGTCAGCTTCAGTTTGTTTTATTACTTATTTTACATTGGCCTAATTGGACTGACTGAACAAATAAAAGTTGTTCAATCAGTGTTTGACCATGTTACAACAATATTGGTTTATTTAAATGAGCTGTACTAGTGCAAAGTTATATAAATTTGTAATTCAGTACATTTATGGAAAAAAGAAGCAAGTTTAACTCAGTTCAGCACTGGTTCTCTGTATTGGAAACCTCAAATATTGGTCTTAGGATTGGAAGTAAAATATGAGCAACTCCAATAAAAATGAATCAATTTGTTTAACAAAATATTTAAGGTCATGCACAAATTATACAACTAAGATATTTTTCTTCATTCGAAAAATATATCATTTTAAATCAATTACGCAAACATTTTTTTGGCACTAAATGTGGGAAAAGACTTCCAGTAGCCACTGGTTTCGATCTGACCGCCTCCTTTTATTGCTTTGTTTATAAGGGACGTCTCGAAGGAGCAAGCTGTTCGGAACCTTCCCGGGAAACTACGTGAAGCAGCTATAATGCTGATTCCAGACTCCACTGTGGCTCCACCCCCTTCTGTGACACGTTCATGGCCGTCAGCACGTCAGCAGCACAGCCCCACCACAGGATGTCAGCAGAGACCTGAGGCTGCAGCACACTTTGCAGACAGAATCTTAGCTTCAACTAGCCATCTTTAATGAAAGACTTCTACAAGATAATGCTGTTTTTTTAATCTTCTCTTTTTACCCTTATTTTTCTATTATGAACACTCAAATTTTGTGCTCCTTTAATGTTTGACAACTGGAGGAAGGCTATCAAAGGACCACAAAAATACTTTCCTTTCTAATGGAGCTGTTTTAAGGGCAGTCAGAGCACCAGAATCAGCTCCGCAGTTACTAAAATGTTCAACACTTTAGCAGTTTATTTCAGTGTTCACTTACAGGAATCCCTGAGAAAATGAAGTGCAGAAAGTGTTAAGAAAGCAGTATTGTGTTAGACTTGTACTTTGGGGATTTTAACAAAGATTTCACATTTACGATAGGCTGTGCAAATACTACACTATCAGGTATGTAGGGGTTTAGTTTATTGCCCAGGCTCCCAGCATAAATCATAAAACATTTTCAAGTTGTTGGCTTTTGTTTTGAACATTTTCCACTTTAGCGTTGATGCACTTTAATTTTATCTCCACACAAGCTTGTGTGCTTCCTTTCATTTCCCCCTTCAGATTTATGACAGCGGTTCCTCAGACTGCAGCACTTCAGGAGGCAGTCATCCAGAAAATGTTGGCAGGAAGGTTGTTTACCTTTTTAGGTATTTATTAGAAAATGAACTGTTGATCAAATTGTGTCATGAGATGATGAACATGATATTGTTTTCTTTTTTTGTAGAAGACATTTTTTAACATCTAATGTTTAAAGCATGGTTCTTTCATTTTCAAGGATCATTGTGCTGTTGGAATGTTGATCACATTTCTAATATGGATTTTATTTGAAGATGCAGGATGAGATCACGTATATGTTGCTGTCAGAGTGAGTAGTAGCAGCACTGTTCATGTGTGCATATTATATGGAATATTTGCTATTTTCCATCCTACCTAAGCTGTCATGCGAAGTGAACACCACTTCTTTGTTTTTGTCGTCTTTCTTAGTCCTCATTTATCATTTCACAACAGAGGGACACTGACAACAAAAACCGTTTTTAAAGCACCTTAAGATACGTTATTCATCATCGTCCTTCACGTCACTCCTTCCCATTCACTTCGCCAGCGGGTGTCAGAACACTTTGTGTTTGATTGTTGTGTTTTTGTAAGCCTTTTGTATGAGAGCTGCACTCCAGCCAGCATCCACATGCTTTATAAACTCAGCTGTTTTTCACCCACCATCACATTTGGTTCCTTCTCTTTTTTCCTCATTTTTTTGTTTTTCATCTGTAGGTGTGACGCGTATGGTGCGTTCGATTTGTACTCAGAAGTCAGAATTTCCCTAAAGTCGAAGTCGGGAAAATTGAATAGATTGTGAACTGTGGTCAAAATGTTCATGGTTTTCAAGCCTGGTTTATAAGACATAGTCAGAGTTACAGGAACAAAAGGTTTACTTGCAATAGTTTGTGCCTCATTAAAAGGGTTCAAGAATTTTTCAAATCTGCATAAATCTGGAAACAAAACTGTGCATATTAGATAAGGAAAAATATTTAGCTTTTCCAGATTTTGTTCCTTATTCCAGCATCTGAATGATATAACAATTTCTAAAACATTGAGGGCTTGTGACATTGACTTATTGGTGGACAATGTCCTTTACCTTTGATTCCAACATCACAGCCTATTTTTTTAGACTGGCTTGTTCATCTTTTTGGTATTTGAATTAGTTGATTCAACTCGTAGATTAATATGTACACAATCAAAGAAAACAAATGCAGTCTGATTGCTATTTCTAGTTCAGGGACATTTTTGGTTGTAGATCAGTGATTTAAGGTGAATCTGTGGCTCTAAATTGGGTTGGTTTTATATTAGAAGTCCTGCATTAACTGCAAGCATATGATGAACATGATAAACATGTCACTGAGATAAGAATGTCTAGTTGTTTGCGTTCATTCAGCTGTAACAACTGTAAGACGTTTATTCCTGCAACCTGTTAGCAGTTAGTTATATTGCATGATGTCTGACTGAACAGCAACAGCACTTATTGTTATGGTGCTGACAGCACCATAACAATAAGCAAAGAACAGTTTTCTGACAAACTCAAAATGAGACAACCCACACGATTAGCATTTATTAGCCTCTTCCTTTAATATTTAGTCCATACAACAGCAAGAAAACATTAGCTTGTGTTGCTAATAGCTAGCACCATAACAATAAGCAAAGAACAGTTTTCTGACAAGAATATGTTGGACTCCAGTATGTCATCGTTCACACACCTGACTTCTGAGGCAAATCGAATGCAGTTTAAAACAGATGTATTTAAATAGAGTCAAGGAGGTTTTGATGTTCAAGTTCCTGTAGGTTACGCTAAGGTGGGGATTGCTGCCTTATTTATGCCTCACTACTTTAATAGCCATGTACATGTAAACCTCTTCTGTGATGCAAAAAAAGTATTTATGCGTATGTAGTGTAGAAAACGTAGAAATATGATAGCGCGCTGAGAAGATACAGTCTTCAGTGTTTAGGCCTCCTGTTTACCTTTGATAAGAGCAGAACAGATTTCTGCTCAAAACACATTCATTTCTTGTGTTTTCAGATGTAATAAAATATTAAATTGTATATGATGCTTAATTTAGGTATTTCTACAATATTGTAGCACATCTGGATAATCTTTTGAGCTGTATTGATGACAAATCCAAATGATAGATGACACAATTTTCACCGGTTAGCTTGATAGACCAGCTTTATTGCTGACTGAAAAGAAAACAGATTATTTAATGAGTGCTGATTTATAAAAGCTGACCCATATAGACACAAACATGATCTGCTAAACATTTGCTCAATTTAATACAATTTTGCATATCTAAAGGTTGTGTTTACCTGTAAATTAAAGAGGAAGCTTTTTTGGTAAGCAAGTTTTCAAAGCCTAGTGCCATTGCGAGATGATGTTACATTTTTTATGGTGGAAATGACCTTCGTTTTGTTACTTTGCATCAAGAAGCCGGTGTTATCCTCACACAGTAGCTTGCTGTATCTTGGACTATCAGATATGGAGATTAAGCTGGCTAGTGATATTAAACCCCGAATGAATAAAACAACATTTTTCAAGGCCTAATGTTTTCAATTGAATTATTTTTAGGTAATAGTGTTCAGTAATACAAAGTGTTGATCTGATCTCTACAATGTTCAGGAAAAAACTATATTGATGAAACACTTGGATAAGCTGACTGATAATGAGTTTTAAGCTGGATGTTTGGAGTGGCTGTTATGCCGTCATCATTACTAAGTCACATCTAAGATCCAGATCTTAGATGTGGATCTTAGATGTGTACATGGTACAATTTAAACCAGATATTTAATAGACTAAAAAAAAAAAAAAACACAACAAACTATAACTGTCATGGCCTGCATTCCCAAAACTGGTGGAATAGATCAAACTGCAGCTCCTCCATCCTCAGGTCAGCCTTCCTGTTATCTGCCTGTCTTGCTCTCTTGCAGTCTTTTGCTACTTGAATAAGTGTTATGGTGTGGTGAAAGAGGGAGACATGTGGAGGTTAAATTCTTCCACTCTGACTTTTAACATTCTCATCCAAAGCACTCAAATAAACAAAGCGATTAGCACCGAAAATATTTTTGAAAATATGCTCAGAACTTTGTGCAGATGTTGCTTACTTTAGAAATGTCATGTTGTTTCTTTCACATGGACACATCTGTTGCCTGCAGGTCTGAGGTTGATTGTTTGTTTACAGGAAAACTTTATGCACAAAATCTTTAGGGAACATAAACAAATTCATTTAAGATGGTTCTAGAACAGGTTATTGAATACTGCAGGAGGCATTTTTTGAAAAAACAATCTGATAACGGAGAAAAGAAATGAAGTTAGCTGTTAGTGAACAACCCACATAAAAGTGGTTTGTTATTAACGATGCAGGCTGGGAGGCTTCAGTCCCATCCAGATCCAAAGTGAGTGGAATGTTCCTGAGAGCCCTCCAGGACCTCAGAGAGCTTCGCCTTCAGAACCAAATAAGGACCGGAGCAGCTGGAGCCTGCAGAGCAGCAGCAGCCTGCCAGACCTGCAGCATCTGTGGATGAAAACGCAGGCAGCCGGCGGCTTCTGATCGAGGCTGGGATACGTCTGCAATGTGTTTACAAGTCACCCTGACGGGGAAGACTCAGTTCAGAACCATAAATAATCAACCATCTTTAATGAGTCATCTGACAGGTTTACCTTCAGTAAGGCAAAACTCTGGCTTCTGTTGGGAGTGAAGAGGCTGCAAAAACAAAAAGAATTAAAAAGTCCGTAGGCGAGCCTGACTTGTTGCAGACTGATACTGTGTTCCTAAAATCTGAGCGGTGACCTCACTGTGGGGGTGGGCTCACAGAGTCCACTCCCTCTGAATCTCCCCTCAGCATGGTTCATAATCTCCATCACTTTGAAACGTCTCCGCTCTGGAAGCGTGACCGCAGCAGCGTGCTGTTGTCCCAACAGCTGGCAGATTTTAAAGGGCCATGGCATTCAACGTCGTCCTGGATGGACCCCCTCCCTGGGGGTTCCGGCTGACAGGAGGAAAGGACTTCAACCAGCCGCTGACCATCTCCAGGGTGAGTGATGGGATGTGATCAGAATGTTTCTGTTGGGAGGTAAACATCAGATGGTTTCTGATCAGAAAAGTTGTCCATCTAAACCTGTGTTTCCTCCTCGGGGGGCAGGGTCGGGGACCGTTCCAGAGGGAGCCCAGGTTGGTTTACTGTCAGCATTCTCCTTCTGGGACGGTTCATTCTAGAAACATTCCTGAGTGGCTTGAGGCTTGCACCTGTGCCACAGTGGATGCATGTGGTTTAGATACAAATAGCAGCTGATGTCACCTCCTGGCCCGTCCGCATGTCAGGGTCTCTTTAAAAGTGTGGAAGATATTTGTGGAAATAAACTCTGATCTTTAGAAACAATGAAAGCCTGATGGAAAACAGGAAAATGTTGAGTTCTCAACATGCAGTGTTCCTGGTCATACTGGCTAGAAAAGTTATGGTTTGTAGTTAGATGGAATGATAGCAAAGTGTTTTGTTATGTTAGTTATACCAACACTATTGGGCAGCTTGCCATAATCTTAGATGGAAATTCACTGACAAATTAGAAAATAGATTCTTCTTTTACGGAAAACTGTTATTTTAAAAAAGATTTCCACTGTTTTCCTTTTTTTAATGTTTCAACTCACCAAACGGATTTTCAGATTAGAGAAATAAAACCAAAGCAAATGGGAAAAAACTGTTTTTAACTTGTGTAACTATTTATAAATAAAAAAAACAATAATTGCCCTCTAAAACCTGTTAACTGCTGATGCAGTGTGTGGCAGTGGCAGCTGCCACACACTGTTTACATCACTGAGGAGGAACGTTAACTCTTCAGATCTGTTCAGTCACATCAGAGGGTTTTCAAGCAGCCATGGTTGTCAAATAGTCCTGGTGGAATTATTTCAACTGCATTTAAATCCAGACTTTGACTAGACCCATCCAATAGAGGTGGACTTCCTGGTGTTCTTGAAGTTTGCTTAAGGTTACAAATAAATGTTTAGGTTTTCTCCTTTAGGATTTATGTGGTGGACAACAGAATTTGTGGTCCCATCAAATACAGTGATTTGTGTGTCTGAGCTTCCATTGCAAACACACACAAGACTTTGTTTATTTTGCAACTACAGGGTTTACATTAAATAAGAAACATAATCAAAGTCACATGTTGATAAGTTTGTTCACCTGATAAGTCTTTCAAAAACATTCTCTTTAAACTTCCTGTTGTCTTTTCCAGTTGTTGATCATGTGCAACATCCAGTTGTTGATAATGTGCTTTTTGTGATGTGAAAAAAGTGTTTCCACTGCAATTTAGAGAAATATACACATTTGGATACAGCTGGAAAAAAAAAACGCCTTAAAACACACAAAAACTACTATTGAAAAATGTTGGCGTGTTTCCATTATGCAAATTTGTATTTGTCATTCCAATTTGCCTCAAATGTACAGCTGGTGAGTCATGCAGGTCCTGAAGCAATAGAGCAGTCCACACCATCACTCTGCCACCACCGTGTTTGAATGTCTCTATGATCTTTTCTATTAAATGCTGTTAATTTTACAACAGATGTAACAAGATGCAGACCTTCTAACAAGTGCCAAATATATTTTGAGAAAAGCTAAGAAATGCTTCATCTTCCAGAGCGATACTAAAGGAAAAACCTTGAGCATGGTTACGAGAAAATCTTCACCGGAATATTCAAAGTTTTTCCACATCTACGGACCACACAGGCACACCGTCTGAATCGACGCCAACTCCTCTTGTGTTTGGATTCATTTGCGAGGCTAATTCCCCAGAGTTACTGAGGCTAACATGAGAAGAGATGAGTAACCCCAGTCTCTGTCGGGGTTAGTGTTCTTCTATATTTAGGGAAAGACCTCATACTAAATAAAAGTGTAGTTCTATGGCTGGCTGGACCCAGTGACCGAACACCTGTTGTGTCAGTGGACACTCAGAGCTCTGTTTGAGAGCAGTGATGAGAGAGGAGTGAGATGGTTAAGAAATGACGGAGGAGAGAGGAAAGCCCGGAGGTCAGACGACACGTTAGAACGAAAACATCTGAATCTGAAAGCAGCTGATTTAAAGTGGTGAAGCGAAGGGATTGTTCCTGCAGCGAACTCTCCAGCTTCTGTCAAACACGACCGAATGCAGCATCTCCCCTCGCTGCCATGTTTGGTCAGGAACATCCTGCCCTGAGGGCCTCTCAGTCGTTGGTGGAAAGTAAACACAAGATGATAAGGATCTTTTTTTTTCCAGCTAACGCAACATCAGAACCCCCCCACACACACACACACACACACACACGCATACACACACCCCACACACAAATCACATTCACAACAAACGCTGTACAACTTTCCCCAAATATGAGACTCAGTGTGGTTAGGAGGGTCGACAGTGATGGGCACAGGAACATTTGTAACACGTCACAGAGAAAAGGTTGCTGGGCGTTCTGGAAAGCTTGTGTCACACATCAATAACTCGATTAATAATAATCGAGTTATTGATTATTTGTGAAACACCACTTTTAATTTTACTGCATGAACTTTAGCGCTCCTTTCTGGGAAGAATTAGTTTAACTTAGAAAGTTATCTTTATAACAATAAAATACTGATGTGAAGAAGTACATGATTCATTTTAATCAGAACAGATAAATCAATGAGTTAAAAATAAATCGAGTTAAATTAGTAGACTAATCTTCATTAGAAACTATGACTAAAAATAATGAAAAGGTTTAATAAAAAAAAAAAAGATATGTTTTCATGTTTGAAGTTTCAAATTGAAATTGTTCAGATATGAACACAAACTAATTATAGCCAGACCGCAATAAGTCAATAGGTCTTTGTAGTGACTGACCATCTGTGTATTTTTAACCCATGATGGTGAAAAAGAAGCTGCATGTGTGTGTACGCGTGTGTGTGTTAGGAGTGTTTGGAGTTGTGAATGAACAGCCACAAGCAGTGTGTATTTATAGTCTGAATTCACATCCAGTATTTTAGCAGTGTTTAAAAAAAACCCTCAGGATGTTATAACTCACTCCATCCCTGTAACACACACACACACACACACACACACACACCCCACACACACACCTACACACACACCCATGCACATGCACACAGCAGTGTAGATCTGCTGTGTGATGTCATGATGTCATGATCAGTCTTCGTTTCGCTGAATTACAGTCTGTAAAGCACATGCTGGTTTTCTTGTTCATTTCTGTTTCTTTTCTAACTTTATAACAGTGAAAACCTAATTCTGGACGGATGAACCCAGAAAACCGAGGGAAAAAGCTATTACCACAAAATGAAAACACGCCAGCTGGGTTGTGCTTTCATTAAAAAGACGTTTCACAGAACTAAGTTGTAAAAATTGTATCTGAACAGAAATAAAGTTTGCAGGTGGAGGCGTCTGACAGCAGGCCTTGAACAGATCCTCTCTGCACTTTCATCCAAGGTTATTTATAGTCAGATGACCAAGTCTTAGTTACATGTAGCTCAACTTGCTACGTCTGGTAACGCATTACGACATGCTCCGGGTCGTATCCGTGGGAACGCTTGGATGAGCTCTTTTTTGATGCTGCTCTGGAAATACTTTCTCATCTTCATCACTTCCTGGTTATCAGATTACATATTCCATCTGTGTGCTGTCACAGCGAATGCTTTTGTTGTTGCCATGGCGAGTTCCTCTGGCTCCACACGTTAAATCCCGGCAGGGCGATGGAGTTCAGAAACGGGACCACTGCCTCTGCAGCATCCTGGTGAGATGCCTCCACTTTGCTGACTGAACACATTGAGGTCATGAATAAATTGTTATCTGTCTGAATAGTTGGGCTTTGTGGTGGAGTCATCTGGTTTTTGTATGTTAGAGACATATTTAGGCCAGGTGAAACTCGAAGAGAGAAAACTGTTTTCCCAGAAGGGAACGAGGAGCCCCAACCATCAACAACAGGGAAAAGTGATGACATGAAGCTGATGAAGAACAGACAAAATATCTCCTCCATCTTGAAGGAATTTATAAAGCACAATATATATGAAGAGCAACATAATCAGGAGGTTGGACATACAAACCGCTCAGAAGAAAAGTTCTTTGCTGCTGCAATAAACTCGACTATTCGCTCAAAATCCTTTTTTATGTCTCTGTCCTGCTTTTGTCCAGGATGGTTTTATATCTAACCACATTGACCAGCTGCTCAAGAAATACATCCCTCTGGGGCATGTTGTGGTAGTGCAGGCGTTAGCACGCCCCACGCTTGGAGGCCTCAGTCCTCGACGCGGACATCTTGCCTTCTTTCCTGTCTGCCTACTGTCAAAAATACAAGCCACTAGCGCTGCAAAAACTCTGTGTACAACATTAAGACCACAAAAAAAAAGAAATTCTGAATTTACTCCCAGCAACTCCTTCTGCTTTCCTCAATCAGACTTAAACTGTTCAGAGGTCACAGTCTTCTCATGACCCTTCCAACTCGTGACAGTCGCCACTTTTCTGAATGTTGTGGATTCTGTGCTTTTGTTTGCAGTTGAAGCGTCAAATAAACTAAAGTAATTGTTGTTGTTCTTGTTGGGTTTTATTGATATTTATCGAAATGGATAAACTAAATAATCAGAAGATGAAGACTAGATTTAAAAGTTCTGTTTCCTTACCATACAGAATGCCGATATGATGATATAGAGTTTTAAAGGCTTTTAAGATGAAAAGCAGTTTTGCTTGTCCTTTATGTCAGTTCTCTAACGTCACTGACTTAATAATTTAAGCTAAATAACTGTATTTATTGTTAGACCTGAATTTCCTGAGTCACTTGAATGACTTTTTCTAGAGAATAGTTTGAAAGAAATGTTCATTTATAAATTGTTTATTCTGCTCATCTAACCAGCAAGGAGCCAGGATCCATCCTCATAAAATCAGGGTTTAGTTTGGCACTGCAAAGTGTTTTCTGAGTCATTTATATTCTACATTAACACAGACAGGTAGATAAAGTCATGTTTAATATATAATATTTACTCTGACTTTCTGTGTCTCTAATACATTAGAAAATCTGAAATAAAGTTCAAATATTGTACAGCATGATAAGGTGATGTAGCTTTTAAAAAAACATAACCCTACGCCTAGAACATCTACTCTAGATGCTGAAGTGATCCAGGATTATTCTATTTTGATTGTCGTATTTTTATAAATACAAATAAATAAATAAGCCAAACCACACACACAAACACACACACACTCACAGTTTGTGAGTGTGTGTATGAGTATGTGTACTCATACAGTGTGTTCTCCCCCCTTAGGGGTCTAAGATTTGAGGTAATATTTGAATCTTATAAACATGTTTCTCCTGACTTCTATCTTCTGCGGGGAGCTAAAGGTTAAATGATGGTAATGAGAAAATCACTAAAGATAAATCCACAAAATAGCCAAACGAACGTACAAAAAGTTGTTTCACGATTATAAGAAGGGTTTTATTCTGAAATGTCAATAAATAATTTTTAGAAGTTATAACCTTTGACCTGACACATTTGATGTAAAACATTAACAACAGCAGATTTCCTGTCCAAATAGAAACTTCTTTTACATTGTTTTTGAATCTGATTTCTTGTCAGAAACAATCTGCCTGGTTAATTCATTGAAATCACATTCTGACAGGGTTTCCAATGATAAAGCTACAATCACACATCTGCACTATGCAATGCATAAAAAACAAGGTGAAATATAAATTCTACCTGTTTTACTTCTTCGTTGTCTTCACATCCAGATCACTCCCGGCAGTAAAGCTTCCGGGGCCAACTTATGTGCTGGGGACATCATCCTGGCCATCGAGGGGGCCCCGGCTGCAGACATGCTGCACTGTGAGGCCCAGAGCAAGATCAAAGAGTGTTTCAACCAGCTCTGCCTCACTGTGGAGAGGTGAGGGCCAGGAACACACACACACACACACACACACACACACACACTACACACCTACACACTCACATGCACACACACTAACAGTTTGTCTTTACTGACTTTGCATTGAGTCCCAAGAATGACTTTTGCTGTTGAGGCCATGACAATGAACTGAACTGAATCTGGAAATATTGTTTAGTAGGAATTTGTCCAGGATGTTAGTCAAATTCGTACGTCAGTATTTATACTGAGACTATCTAAGTTAAATTTGATGTAATGGAATCATCAGCTGCTGCTGAAGCAAAAGTTCCATGTTCCATAAGGATTTATTTATAGTTTGTGGTATTGTCTTCTATAATTTTTCGTTAAAGTGTAAAAATGTTTAACTGCCAATAAAATATGTTTAAACTGTGTTTTAAAGGTTCAAAGATGTTGGGCTCTGACAGTTTATTAAAACTCATCAGAAACATGCCTGGGGAGTTGCTTCGATTCTTTCATGCATGTTTGAGAAATCTTTTAATCTCCATGGCAACCGTTCAGTTGTGCAAAACCCCTGGGTGGACCAAGCGCCGCCTTTGAGACACAACTCCTCCCCGACTCAGCTCTTTCAGTCTAGTTTGTATAATGACGGTAGATCCCATAACATCTGCTACTATGGGATCTACTTCTCACATCAACACAGGTAAAGATGTTGTTAAAGGGTTAATAGAGGAGCCATGTTGTGATGACTTCCTGAAGGCGGAGTTTCAGAAAGAGCAGGAGTTCTTAAAGAGACAGAGGCCCAATTTCAAGGCATTAAATTCTAAACTTGCTGTCCTGCGGCAGACTGGTGACCTGGAGATAGGCACCAGCTCCCCTCCTGACCCCACTAGGGACAAGAGTGTTAGAAAATGGATGGATGGATGGAAATGACAATTTCTTTTAAGTCATATTAGATATATAATGTATTTTTTATAACAATGGAACGTAGCATAGTTACCTAATTATGCTATAAAATGGCATGTGCCTGGAAAACAGACAATAACAACTTTTTAAGGAGATCTGTGTGCAATTACCAGAAACGAATCAAGGCTGTGGTCCCCGCGGGTGGTGGAGGATGGAAGAGCTCATCCGTTTAAACTCAACCTGGAATCAGAACAGCAGGTGTGAGAGTAATATTATTTCAGTGCAACAAAAGAAAAAATCTGGTTTTAAACTGTTTTCCTTCCTGCAGGAATACAAGCCGATCGGAACTGTTCACAACAGGAAAGCTCAGCCATTTGTGGCAGCAGCAAACATCGACGACAAGCGGCAGGTGGTCAGCACGTCCTACAACACGCCCATCGGCCTCTACTCCTCCGGGAACATCCAGGACGCCATGCAGGGCCAGATCCGAGGCCTGGTGCTTCCCAAGCCTGAGAGGTGCTCATAAATCATTTTCAGCAGCCACTGAAGACAGTAAAAATAATAATAACTAGAAAATTCCTGAAGAAATTTAACCGGGGCCCTGCCAAAGTGTGCCCGTCATTTGGAGCCAGCGTTCTGATTTTAAACATTAGCAACAATGCTAAAGAAAGCTGCAATGTAATCAATAGTCACAAGCATGACTTCCTCCATTCAGTATACTAAACATGGGTAATAAGTCAGAGAAATAGCTACTACCTCATTTAAGGTAAAAGACTAATGCTAATGCTCTGCCTTGCAGAGCAAGGCAGAGCCCTAACCTGAGTGAAAAAGATAATGCAGGATAATCTTATTGCACTGCCTATGGCAGTGCACTCGTGGGGAACAGTGAAATGCTAATGTTTGTGCTAATGTTAAGTTAGGGCACTGTCTTGCGGTGCAAGACAGTGCCCTAACTTGAGATAAAACAATAATGCAAGCTAATATCATTGCAGTGCCTTGCGGCGCTGCATTAGCCACAGACGAATCTTAAGGCTTTTATTTTGAAATTTTCAGAAAGCTTGAGTTTAAATGGCCAATCTAATCCAAACTGATTTAACCCAATCACTGATTGGGTTAAATCAGTTATTAAACAGTTAAAAGAGCAATTACTTGATGGAAAAATTGTAAAGGCTTTTCTTTTGAAAATTTTTTTAAGCTTAATTTAAAATTGCCACACTAATTCCATGTGTAACCATGGTTGGTTAAAATCATTTATAAAATGCCCAAACACAAGCAGTTCTAAAGGCAAGCTCAGTCCTCAGAGTTCTGCCATAGTTAAAACTACAGTGATGGTAATTGTAGTCCTAATCAGCTGACCCTCCTGTGTTCCGTTGCTATGGTAATGGATCCTTTGCCAGCTGTGAGTCAGACAGAGGGAGACATAATTCTATCAGTTTGAGGCAGCCATTTTCACTAAATAGGCATAAGCCAGAAAGGAATCTTAAGGCTTTTATTTAGAAATTTTAGTAAGCTTGATTTTAAATGGCCAATCTAATCCCATGTGTAACAGTGATTGGGTTAAGTCAGTTATTCAATGCATGAAACCTGATGTAAACATTTTCAGGGCTTATATTTTGAAATTTTCAGTCAGCTTCATTTTAAATGTCCAAAATAATCCAAAGTGTAACAGTGGTTTTGTTAAAAAAGTCACATAATGCCGAAGAGAGCAATTACGTGATACCAAAGAATGTCAGGGCTCTTATTTTGAAATTTTCATGAAGCTTAATTTAAAATTGTCACACTAATCCTGCCTGTAACAATGCTTGGTTAAAATCAGTTATAAAAATGCCCAAACACAGTGTAATTCTAAAGGGCAGCTTATTCTTCCTACGTACTAACTGACAGTTCCGCCATGTTGTAGTTCTGAGAATCAGCTCTGACCTCTTTTGTAGGTACTGAGTGTTCCGCCATATTGTAGTTCTAACATGCAGTAATTGTAGTTCTAAAGAGGAGGTTAACTGTCATGGCAGTGTGACACACAAGGAGACTTAATTCTAAATGCTTGAAGCAGTTAGTTTTTCTGAAAAGCCTGAGAAATATTCAAGCTTTTATTTTGAAATTTTCATCAAGCTTAATTTAAAATTGACATACTAATCCTGTGTGTAACGATGGTTGGTTAAAATCAGTTATAAAATGCCCAAAGCACAATGTAATTCTAAAGGCCAGCTCATTCTTCCTCAGTAGTAACTGACAGTTCTGCCATGTTGTAGTCCTAACCTTCAGGAATTGTAGTTCTAAAGAGGAGGTCAATCCTTCCTCAGAGTTCTGCCATACTAAAAATTACAGTGATGCGTTTTTTTGGGGCACGCAGCGGTATCGGCCGCATTAACGGTAGTAGGAAGCGGCAGTTATTTTGAGGTGAAGAACAATAGGTGCCTGCCATACATTTCTTTGGCAGGCCCCAATAATAAAAAAGTTGGAGTAGTTTCACCAAAAATCTCAGAAAAACTCACAAGTGGAAAATTTCCAACTTTTGAAACTCAGAAATTTTCCATTATTTTCTATAAAGTAATAGAAAATTATTTTTATAGAAATTATTTACTATGAAAATAGGAACTTTGGAGTGTGTCAGTGTACATTTTGTTAAATTCCAGTTGAAGATGTTTGAGGTGGTACATTAAACAAGAGACAAACTGTCGCCGTGGCGATAGCTGCAACTGAATCCTCTTTGTTTTTACATCCTGGGAGTTTAGCTTCATGATACTCTAAGAAGAAATTATATTAGCATCTTATCACATTATATTTGTAAATGCATGTCTAAAGTTATCAAGTTATCAAAACTGTTTCAACCTCAACTTGTAAGATTTTGGAAACTGTTGTTGTTGTTGTTGTTGTTGTTGTTGTTGTTGTTGTTGTTGTTGTTGTTGAAAAGGTCCAGAGTTCATTCCTTCTGTTTCAGACCTCAAAGTTTAGTGCTGAGTTTACTCTCTATCAGCCTTTGAAACTCTACATTTTAGAGTTTTAAGAGAAGAGCTGTTGCTCTCTGATTTTAATAGTAATGCAAATAAATGAGCCATAGTGAAAATGGCTCATTTGTAAAAATGTAGACATGACTGCAAGCTGGGCTTCAGTTTATACTCTGTCTTTAGAAACTCACAAAATGAATTATTTGAAGTTAAGCAACAGGTTATTACAAGCTGTGTAGAACTGAGAGTTGTTTCTATTATTTCAGCATTAAAACCCCTCTGCTTTGGTGCCACCTAGAGGACAAACTTTGCATTCCCATAAGTTGAATTAAAACAAAGAAAGAAAAATACTTTTTAAACCCAGTTTATAGTTTGTTGTTTTGTTTCATAATCCATCCATCCATCCATCCATCCATCCATCCATCCATCCATCCATCCATCCATCCATCCATCCATCCATCCATCCATCCATCCATCCATCCATCCATCCATCCATCCCCTCTACCTCTAGGACTAATGTCTCCCTCTGTTAATATTGTGTCAAACAAATGTACTACATCAGTCCTCCAGTATTACCCATATTGTAATGCAGGTTGTATCTGGTCATTTAGAAAGTAACTGTGAGAACAGAAAATAGCAAGGAATAGTTTAACATTTCCGTGTGTCACAACTTCACATGGACAGCAGTGCATTCCTTTGTTCTAGAAGCTTATTAGAGGAATTGATCAGAAAGAAAAACAATTAGAGATGTTATATGACATTTTAAATCTTCTCTGTCTCATACAGCAAGTCAAACATGTAGTAACTGACTAAATAATGTTCTATGTGTCCAATTCAACACATCTTTCGTATTTGATTGAAGACTTTATATTGGTGCCTAAATTTCTGTCCCTGAATGTCCTGCTCAGTCCCAGGACTCTGACCAACATCGAGGAATCTGATGTGTACCGGATGCTGCAGAGAGACCAGGACGACCCCCAGGAGCCTCGGCAGTCCGGATCATTTAAAGCCCTGCAGGAGTTCATTGACAGTGATGGTGAGATGATGCATTTAACTTCAAAATTCAGCAACATTTCTTTTTCATTTGGAAGCTTTACTGCCACTCATTGTGGCGTGTAATAAGTTTCCCTACTGTGTCTTATTCGATTTATTGTTTGTTACTGATTAGTTTGCTTTACAAGATCAGAACCGGGATCAGATTATGACTTCAGCTCCACCTCGCTCTCAATAGGGACAATTACATATAAATATATACAAAACACAGAATAAGAAATTATTTTTGTTTTGAAGATAATTATGTGGAACCGCCACACCACCAGGCTGTCAGACACCACAGCTGAGAGGAAGTGCACTGAGTCATATTATAAACATTGTATGAGCTTTATAACTTGCTAGACCTTTTTCTGACTTTTGATCATTTTGTTGAACGTCTGTGGAAACCAAATTACATGTGATGAACAGCTTCATTAACAAGTTTTGGAAGGAGAAGCTCTGGGTTTTGAGTGGTTCAAAACACCAAACGTCTGAACCGCATCCACCCCAGTACAGCCGACCAACCCGTCACCAAGACTCACTCTACTGTGTTCCCCTTATTAATCAAGTGCTGTGCTCTTAAAGTTGGATATTTTGTCAATGCAGAAGCACTTCCCTGCACGTTTCCTTGGTTGCACAGAAAAATACAGTCATCAAATGGGATTGAAGGCGCCGTTGTGAGTCCCTGGTCCTCGATGCTCCTGCAGTGTGTGCTTTAAGTGTCATGTTTTAAGACACGTGATCGGATCACAAGAGCTTGTTTTATTGAGAGGATTCTGTGTCATGCATCCAGGCACTCGACCCATTGTGACTCGCACAGTGAAAGCCCCCACGACCAAACCCACTGCGCCCTCAGGTAACCTGCAGAAGCTGCCTGTCTGCGACAAGTGTGGGAACGGCATTGTGTGAGTACAAAGAGAGCAGATCATCTGTGGTTCTCATTAAGATCTGACTGGCAACAACATGAGCAAAAATCAGCTGAATGACGTGGCTGCGACAGAGAGGAGCTCACATACACTTTTAATGGGATTATAGTGACGTTGTGACGAGTATTGTTTTAAATTTACCAAGTATTTGATTAACAATGTCAAAATCTGCTACTTGTTCAGGACATACACAGAAAGATCTGTGGAGAAATAAGCATGTAAATAAACATGAACATTAAACATTAACAATGAAAAAAAGACACAGATGTCCTCCTGTAACGAGGAATCAGGAATGTATTTTGAGGAAAATCTGCCCATATTTGTTCACATCCATGTCCGTTTGGAAAGGAAACAAAGATAAACATAAACATTTACAGAAAAGTGACTGAAACAGAAAAGGTGAATCCTTGAATAATAATTCTTGAATGATGTTTGCACAGCAGAACAGACCAGCTCTTATTTTGGTTAAATAAAAACCTTTTCATCCTCTTGAAATCTCAACTGCGTAACGTGAACTGTTATTTTACATGATTTGTGTTCTATTATTGCTAAGTAAATGTAATTAATTAGTCAGTTGAAGGGCTTAAAAGTGCAAGCATCAAAACTCTAACTTCTGTGAAGCTATTATATATTTCCATGATCTTTTCTCTGTTTTTGATGCTGCAGCGGGACGGTGGTTAAAGCCAGAGACAAGTATCGCCACCCTGGCTGCTTTGTGTGTGCTGACTGTGACGTCAACCTGAAACAGAAGGGCTATTTCTTCGTTGAGAGCCAGCTGTACTGTGAGATTCACGCTCGAGCCAGAATGAGACCACCAGAGGGCCACGATCTGGTCACCACATTTCCCTCTTCCTAGATCCGTCCAATCACAAACGTCTCCTCTCAGGTCCTGCATCGTTTCAGTTTCCTTCTGCACTTTGTTTGTGTTTGTGCAAAAATAACCGGAGCTGTGTGAAACCTTTTGAACAGTAAATCAGATTTTGCAGCGGACAACTGAACACTGTGTGGTGGTCATCACTGTAAATCCCACTATAAACCCTGTTTTCAGTTTTCTGGTGAAGAGTTTTGTTTGTTCTCTAAAGGGAGTCTGTGTCTCATAGCGTCCATGTTGACACATTTAGAAACAAATGTGTCAACATGGAATGCAGCCAGGCTTTAAAGCTGCCAAACCAGCCAGTAAACTATAAAAGAAACAAAAGAAATGTAAATTTATATTTAAAGTGATTTACAATTTTTTACGCTGTAAACCAGAGTGAAAAGACTAACATAAAACTAGGAAATAAATCCAAAGGCACAGAGAACAAATACAATAAACGAAGGAACTAAATGGCAAAATGAATGGTGAACTTTATCTGAAGGGGTTTGCATAAGTCTGACATGACACTATCATAAACATGACATAACACCTGCTATGAACATGAAAGAGTCTTCATGAACATACATGGCTATTGTCATTAAGTATTATGTGGTAAATAATGACACTTAATACAAAGCTGACACTTTTAATGAACTTCATGTATATAACAGGTGTTATGTCATAACACCATGTCAGCCTTATATAAGTCTAATATAGAAAGACTTATCAAGCATGAAGGAGGAAATGATCGAAACAAAATTTTATTAATTTTTCTGCTACTTTTGGTCTCAGTTTTCAGAATTTCACATTGTGGAATTCCATTACGTGCTTAGTGAATAAAATGTTAATTATGAATCTAATGTAAAAAAAAGTCCCAAATCTATAGAGATGAATTTCTTTCACAATGCAGAAAGTCCTGAAATATACAATGATATTTCTAAACTATCTTTTTTCATCCTTTCCACACTCAAAGCAGTTGCAGGAGGTCTGCACAATCTCTGAAAAATGACCTAAAACTATTCAGGGGTCAAGTTCTAAACATGCCTTTGCAATATGACCCCTTAATTAAACCAGCTGTGGTGAAGCAGGGATCCGTCTAAAATATGAGGAGCGTTGACCCCGATGGTTCACCGAACTCTCCTACAGAATAAATCACCTCCTCCTCATACCTGTAAGCTCTCAAAATATTTTCTCGGCCCACAGGTGAATTCTGTTGTTGCTGACTGGATTCTCCTTATTGATTGATTCAACCCAAGTGTTCTTGCTGCCCACACAAACCAAAATTCCTTGAGCAGAAGGGAAAACAGTGCAGTGTGTCCTCATCCTTCAGCCTTTCATTTCCTTAATGAAACAACAAACTGACCTTGCATGTATCCTAGAGGGACATGCTTGACTGAGAGAGACGTAGTGACTCTAATGAACACTCCTTGATGAAGCAAATATAACACCAAAATGGACAATGTGTGTGTGTGCTTAAAGAGAAAGCATCACCTGCTTGAAAATCAACACTTTCAATTGAAGTTTGCAACTAATCGCATGGAGAAGCCAAACATCGTCTAACGCCACATTTTATGGAGGGATGAGAGAAAGTTTGATCAATTTGTCCACAATCACATGCAAGGATGAATCATTTAGCTTTCAAAGCTAAGAACACTGCACCAGCTGTAAAGCACGATGGTGGCAGCTTCATGATGATGGCCTCTTTACATGGAGGCGCTTCCGGAACGTTGCACTAAGAAGAGGGACGACGGCTAAATTTGACTGCAACTGCAATTACAAGGTAGGCAGCTGAACCGCGGACTTTGCTGGGAAATCGATCCCAAACACACTGCAGCTGGACGTCAGCAGACCGAGGCTGTGGATGTGTGAACTGTTCCAGGTTCATGTCAGCTAACAACCCAATTCAATGAGCTCCATCATTTCAGCAACAAAGGATGAACAGGGTGGTACTCTACATGATATTCACTGAATTAAGAAAACTCTAAAGATTCCAAATCCCTACATTTCAATATAGACTTTATCATTGCATATCAGGAGTTCACCGGTCTCTGTCTTCTTCCCTCTATCCTTCTGCTGCTTCTCTATCTCAAATCAATGCCTCTATTCTGCTTCTGACTCCATCTAATTACTGTCAAAAGGAAGTGAATTAGATGCTACCACTTATGGGGCTGAAGGTCAAGGGAGTTTTTGGAGGACGACTTCAATCTATCTTTAAAAGCCAACAGACAAGACAATTAGTAAAGAAGGGTAAATTGACTTTACTTTCTAAGGTTTTGTTCATTTTACTCGAGCAGTGAGTGGACTGCTCGCATCCTGAGGGTTGGCTTGGTGTCGGGCAGCTGTTCAATAACGTCGGACAGCTAAAGAAACAATTATTGACTTGATGCTGAATGCACTATCAATAGCTTTCTAAAAACGGAGACCTGGCCATCTAATGTCTCGATCCCTCAGCTCCTCACGTACATGCAAAGTTAATCAGTGAGGACGTGGTCAACAGGAAGAGCTCTATAAAACCTGAAGCCCGGCGTAATCACTGTAAAAGCCATTACAACTCTCAAACAAAGAGGGCAGGATAGAGGAGGGGCTGAGTTCCTCAATTTTTCAAGAAAGCCTCTTACATGTTCTCTAGTTATCATGGCCTCCCAGTCCTGCACCGCATCACTGCACCGAATGAATAAGCAGCTAGCAATTGGCTGAAACATAAAACGAACTGTAATGTAGACACAGTAAAGGCAGTGAACACTTGACAACTTTGAGGAATTTCATCACTACAAATACAGTTATTGAGTCAGACATCCAGGCGTCTGTGCAGAGACACCTGGATGCCATGTCATTGCCTGGATGTCATGTCATTGCAACCCAACCAAAACAAGACTTCTCTTAGTGGAGGACTTCACTCTGTTCACACACCTGGCCTCAGGTAGACGGTGTTACTATGAGGTGTTTAAGTAAAACGTTTCCTAACCTGGCATTAGGCCCACCCAACTGCCACCAAAACTGCCTGACCCGTCAAATGAGCCAAACCCTGAAAATGTTCTGTGGCGTCAACGACAAACACAACAGCAAATCCTTTAACTCTAGTAGAATTCTGGGAAGGATTGGACTTATTTGTCTCACATCCTTCAGATGCTGTTATAATATTTAGCATAGCTTGATTGTAACAAGTCATTATTTGAGCTGCTGTTGCTTTTCTGTCATCTCAAACCAGTCTGCATATTTTATTCTAACTGTGACATCAAAAGCTATTTTAAGTTCTACTCCTGAGTTTGATTCCCTTCTCTCTCCACCTTTTTCCAGTCAAACATTTCAAGCCACTCGTCCTTCAAACAGAGTGATTCTAAAGCTAAGTTCTAACTCTAGGCATCTTAATGCGATTTGTTGATTTGCTTTTGGATCTAACAAGCGGTGTTCCTTTAATAAAAGGACTACTACTATGTTCTCTAATTGTCTGAGCAGTTGGGGGCATGCAGTTTATAGATGCATTATTTAAAAAACCAAACAAAAAACTTTTTTCCAATTTGCGATCAAACAGAACAAGACCTGTACACAACGTCACCTTCATAAGTCATTTTTAACCAGAAGTTTTTTTTGGTTTTGTTTTGTTTTGGTTTTTATCTAAAACATCGTTTGGAGAAAAACAGGCGGGGACTCCAAAAATAATGACTTATTATTTCAGGAAGATGACAATAAGCAATCAACAACAATATGCTTTCAAAGGAAGTTCAAATAGGACACCCAATTATTAAAAAGCTACATTTATTAGAGACAACTCAAAGTCAACTGCATCATCAATGTGCATGAAATAATGGGATCCAAAGAAATCTGTTATTTATGCAAAGATGAAGCCTTGACAAGCCTGTGATTTTACAAGGGAAATATGATAATTTGCTGATGAATTGTGTGCAAGGTCAGCCTGTGACGATAATGAATATTTTCAAAGTGCATTTGTTTTTGTGTTGTTTTTTTGTGTCGTATCTGTTGGCAGTAGAAGTTGCAAAACGCAAACATTTGATCTTTTTCTCTGCAGTTTGTTACATATTTAACATCTTAATATAATGGAAAGCAATACTTAAAAAATCTAGTGGAAGAATACTTGAGTCACAAACTCTTTCTATGAGAAAGCTTCTCATGGCCAAACTCATTTTTATTGCCCATAAAAGAGCCAAAGGGTTATTGATCAATAACTTTTATAAGCTTTTTGAAACTCTTTCAAAGGTTTTTTTTGTTTTGTTTTGTTTTGTTTTTTTTTTTTCCCCTTGCAGCTTTTCTTTTCTGTCCAAATGCTTGTACCTGCAATTTGTACTCAAATGAAAGTGTCCGTCTCAACAGTCTGTCCACAGCACATGAACAGGAGGTCATGTATATGGAAAATAACATCAGCACAGACTGAACAATCGTCCTTCAGGAGCCCATCTACCAAACTGAAGGATTTGGTCGGTCAAATTCTGTCTTTATGACAAAGAGCTGATAACACAGCGGAGCTGAATGAATTATGCATGCTAAACATTCTCTTTACATGATCAAAGGGTCTGGAGAGTAAAAAGGGAGTCATTCTCCAAAAAGAAACTATTAGATTTTAAAACAACTGCAGTCCACATCACTTTGAAAGATTACAAACCCAAAATCCTAAAGAAAAACACAAAAATAATGTAAGATTTTTGCAATAAGGCTATGTTCACACAGTCAATCTCAGTGTTCAGTTCCAATTTTTCTGCTGAAATCTGATTTAATGTTTTTCTTTTCAATTAAATGCTACCACTATCAGAGCAATGAGAGACAGTAGTATCACCATAAGATCACACAATATGAAGGAAGATGATAGAAAGAAAGCAGAACCAGTAACAACGGCCTTCAGAGGAGAGTTATCTGTAGAGGAGTCTGTCTGGCTGTCAGAACCAGGGTTGGTGGGATTGGGACGATGTGCTTCACTAACACAATTCCTTTATAATTTCAGAATTATAATTTTCAGCCACTGTTTACGTCTGGATTTATTGTATATGGGACATGTTTCACATCAACAGCGTGAAAGTGGGTTAAAATACAGCATGACCATTCAGACTGCAGGCACTGGGGCTGTGTAAAATTTTGTACCACATATGGAAGAGGCACCAGTGGAATTTTTTATTTTTTGGTGAAATTGAGACTGCAGTAAAAAGGCAGGTTTTGGTTGCCAGGTTTGTGAACTTAGCCTCATACCTACAAGAAAATCTCAAACAGCTTCAACAGTCCTACAGTTTGCATCCAAACATAACTGCAGACGGTCCACATGAACAAGAGTTTCACCTAAAAACAAAAGACTCAGTTTGTCCTATTATTTATAGTTGTGATAAATTCATGCAAAATTTCAACTTAAACATTAAAAGCATTTAAACCAGTTTTCATTGTAACATATATGACACACTCTTTGAACTTCTCCACAGTTTGTCATGTTATAACCTCAAACTTACAGAATTTCATGTCACATCAAAGATCATAATTTTACAGAAGGAAAGTGATACATAATTTTAACGGTGCTCATTAGTTTTTGAGTTAAATCAGTTCTATCCCCTCTCCTGACAGGATGATGCTGCTACATCATGTATCACTATGTGTTTAAGATGATGTTCAGTGTCTGTCATATAGTTTGTTGGCCACAAAATTCACAGTTTGCTCTTATTTTGACCACAGTAGCTTCTAACACCTGGCCTGGTGACTTGGCTTTCTTTTAACACTGTTTTCTTGCCACAGGTCCAGGACAGCTTCATCTTTTAAATGCACATCTAATAGTTGCCTTAGCAACATATACTCCAATGTGAGAAGTGAATCTCTGCAGCTCCTCCAGAGATACCATGGGCCTCTTTGCTGCGTCTCTGAATTCTTGTTTCCTTGCCCAGCCTCTGATGAGGTGGATTATGATGTTTTGGAAAATGTGCAGCTATGCCATATTTTTGCTCATTTTAGAATGAATAGTGCGCTGTGAGATGCAGTTCTATTTATGCTGAAATAAACCAACACCACAACTCCTGTTAGCTTTTGCCTCCACTGTTTTTTTTTTCTGAGGCCTCTGAATTTTGGAGGCTCAGTATAAATGCTTTACAGATTATGATTTGTAAGAATTTTTTTTCTTTTTTACTTCCTTCCTGTGCATCTTTTTTCCTTGATCTATCCCAAATAAAAACACAAGCTTCTGACTGAACATTTTGAGTCGACAAATAAATACTCCTCCTGTTCTCAGAGGTTTGTTGACCTAAAGTCAGTGCAGTCCCTGTCGTCATCTTTTTCTTTCTCTCTGTTTTTGGAGGATCTATATCTGACTCCAAGGGGTCGGTAGCATTTGACCACAGACAAAAAGGCCGTCCTGTAGTTGTTGTTCATCCACCCGTACAGGATGGGATTGACGCAGGTGGAGCACATGGCCATGATGTGGAACACGGTGAAAACCAGCTTAAAGTCTTTTATATTCAGCACACTGTTATCAATGTCTATAGCCAGTTGGAATGCGTGGAAGGGCAGCCAGCTCACAGCAAAGACCACCACCATGGTCAGCATCATCTTGGTGGTCTTCTTCCTTCGCTGGTTGTCATTGCGGCCGCATATCATGTGCTTCTTCAGTTTGTTCCATATGCGGATGTATGCAACAGAATTGATGAGCAATGGTATGACAACCTGGACCACCAGCATGGAGAAGCTGTAGATTTTTCCATTCATGCTACTGTCCGGCCACTTCTCTGCGCACACCTGCAGGGTCTCTTCGGTGGAAATGTTAAAGGACCCAAACTCCCTGAAAATGGCAAGTGGGCTGGCCAGTAAGGCGCTGAGAGCCCACGTGATGACGATGACCACGGCACACATGTCTCTGGACATCTTGGTCTCCATGTGGTGGACGATGCTCCTGTGGCGGTCCAAAGCGATGATGTTCAGAGTGATGGTGGAGACGTGTACAGCCATGCCTTGAGCAAAAGGCAGCAAAAAGCACAACACCTGACCAAACATCCAATCGTCATAGAGAAGGTAGACAAGAGTGAAAGGCAAACACAGCGTGTTCACCAGCAGGTCAGCCACAGCTAAGTTCACTATGAAGAAGTTGGTGACTGTGCGTAGGTTTTTGAATTTATAGACGACATAAATCACCAAGGAGTTTCCAGTGACTCCAAATAAGATGATTGTGCTGTAAGAGAGGATGAGGACAACTTGAACTCCAACCAGCTTTGTGCTGTCATCCAGTGTCCAGAGGTTCTCCTCAATACAGCAGTCGAAATGTTCATCTTCAAATGTAAAATGCTCCTTTTGAGTCATGTTTAGTTCATCCTCGTTCATGGCTAACAGCCACCCTGCAGAATAAATATTGAATCATTAGTTGGACCAGTAAAGATTTCAAACCTTTGTTTTTAATGAACATAAAGGCAAAAATAGAATTTTCTGTGAGCCTGAATAACAGTAGCTCACCAGCTTTATTCATGCCTATATAAAACATAATAAAGCCACAGAATGCAACTTTTCAAAAATCTTTTTTTTTTTAAACATGTTTTTTATATTTGTCACTATGTCCTGACATAATGATTGGACATTTTCACAGATTATCAGACACATAATCTGTGAATAGATCATGCTCCTCCACCGCAGCAGAAATGCTTCGCTTTTAGTCAAAAACAACCAATCATAGCCAGGAGGAGGAGCTTAGAGCTGTCAATCAACCTCATGCAGGCCCCGATATTAAACTTTTGTTGTCATGAAAGCTTTTTGGCCAAATGGGAAAAATACAAGATAAACATTTATTGTAAAACATTTGGAGCAGTGGAAGTTATTTCTGACAACCTCATAGCCACCTTATGGCAGACTTTAATAAAAATGTATATTTATACACAAGAAGCCACACAAAGACTGCTGTGATTAGCTGTTAAGAACATATGCTTTTTCACTGTTTGGCAAACGTTGTGATTTGTTTCATGATTTAGTTAGAGTTAGGCTTATGAATAACAAAAAGCTTTTGACAGTTGCAGCAGTTTTAGTAACTGCTACTTGGTTCAAAAAGTTAGAAAAAATCCAGATCTAGAAGCTCCTTGTAACAGACTTGAAAGGATTGTCTGAAACATTTCCAATAATTAGTCAGACAGAATTTACACAGCTCACGTGTGTGTGCTGTTTTGTATTCTTATATGTTCACTTAAAGCCCCGTGTTAAAAACAACACCAAATACTTTGGTGAAAGTGATTTTCTTGAGAAAATATTGGTGACCTGATATCAGGATTAGATCAGAACCTGAAAAATCCTGGATCTGAGCATCTCTAGCATAAACTGAACTACATTATGACTGCAGTGCATGTTACAGTTCTGTTGGACACCAAAGGGCATTTAGTACAAACATTTTGGTTTTAGCTCAGAACAACTGAGCAATGACAATCAAGAGTATTCTGCTGCGCTTTAGCCAAAAAAACAGCTGAATATTTTCTTTTCTTCAAAATTACTAACTGTGGGGTGTTTTTTTATTGTTTGTTTGTTTTTACGTGTGGGAGATCAATAGTAAAATAAAAACACATGTTAAGGTACATTATCATATAAAGCTGCTGACATTAAGGCAGCATTTAGTATGAAAATCACTCTCCAGTGACTAACTCTAAGTTGCTTCTGACAGAGAACTGTTGTCATCATGATAATTTTGTTGTTAAAAGAGCAAAAATGAGCAGTTAGGGATCTTTAAGCGATTGGGTATGATTGTCTATTGATGATCACACATTTCATTGGAAGAAAAATTCTTGCAAAAAACTAAGAATCGCTAAAACGATTTAAAAACCCAGAATTGCCTGTTCAACTGGACAGCAACAGTGTTTCTAGGTTGTCATTAAAACTCAATTAGGTCTAAATCACAGGCTGATAGCAATCTATGTGAGGAAAATATACTTTAAAATCAATGAAACTCTCACACCAAGTCCTCTAATAACTGATATGATCTTTAATTGTGTGGTCATATTATAATTAGCCCGTCAACAATTTTAGGTCAGGACAGTTTATATCCTCGTCAAAACGATTGATTCAGCTTCACAATCACACAGAATTTGCAAAAAAAAATATCATTTTGCCCAATAAAATTAAACTATACCCAAGTTTAAATATTGGTACCTGACAGCATAGCAACAGCATAGCAAAAGGAACAAAACTGGAACATGAGTCATGTGTTCATTTGTTACAATGAATAAATGAATGAAATTACCTCAGTGAAGCGGTGGTCCACTTAGATTCGGGCCATTGTTTGCGCTTCTTGCAAACTTTTGTCTTAATTCCACAGCTGATAAAAACGCGAATAAAACATTATAAGCCTGACTGAGCAGCAACCGAGCCGCGTCCGTCTTCCGAGGGCGGTCATGGTGCGCGCAGCGGCGCAGCGGCGCGGCGCGCGGTGCGCAGCGTCCCCCCCTGTGCGCACTGCGGTCCGGTTGGCATTGACAGTGCCTTGACTGCCTTTTGTCGCTGAGAGGAAAAAGATGAGGCTGTATGAATTACAAAGTGGAAACGAATGGAGAAATTATAGTTCTTTGCATCACAAAGGCTCGTTTTCCATACGCTCCTCTTCGTGAAAGTTTGCAATATAAAAACTCTGAAGGAGAAGCTGATTCAAAGCGCTGAAAACCACATCAGGCTGCGAACATAACAATAAATGCAGAATATGAAATTTTAATGCTGCAGCGCCATATAATTGAAAATATGTCAGCCTGGCTCAACCTGTGGTGGTAAAGTTTATTTTAAAAGGCAAAGCTGTTTTATTCAAGATTTGAAGATCCTAACATTAAAAACAAAATGTTTGACTGTGCCATGTTTAAATTTGAATGAAAAAAATTCAAACCCAGTTTAAGATTGAAATGTTTCAAGAATGCCTTGAATGGAGCCTTGGTCAAAGAAACTATTTTTCAGTTGCTGTCCATCATTTCCCTCAACCCAAAATTTTTATGTCTAATGTTTAGATCGATTTAGTTCGATTCCCGGCCCGGTGTCTTTCTGCACAGAGTTTGCATGTTCTCCCTGTGCATGCGTGGGTTTTCTCCGGGTACTCCAGCTTCCTCTCACAGTTCATAAACATGACTGTGAGGTTGATTGTGGTTTCCAGATTCTCCTTAGGTGTGAGTGTGTGTGTGTGTATGTCCTGTTTGTCTTTGTGTTGCCCTGCGACAGACTGGCGACCTGTCCAGGGTGTACCCTGCCTCTCGCCCGGAATGCAGCTGCAGAGGCACCAGCACCTCCTTACCCCGTTAGGGAGAAGGGTGACCGGAAAATGGATGGATGGATGTTTAGATCCATTTCAGAGAGGGAAACATTATTGTTCCTCACAAACCTTCAAAACTGTATTAAAAATCATTTTATATTATTGGAGTGATGCAGGATATAATTTTAAATATCATATTTTCATGATATGATATTTACTTAGAACAAGAGCATGTTTCTGATCTATCCTCAAATTTGCCTATAATTTGTGAAACAAGATAGCTAACCAAGCTATTTAACATTACTGTCTATATTCTGAATCATGCATGTGGGTGCGTGTGCATTTATTTATCCATCCATCCAGTTTCCTCTTATCCAGAGTTGGTTCAGATAAGCTCAGATAAGGTATGGGTTGATGACAGTGTTGTAAATTTTAAACAGTTTTCTTTAGATTTGTTGGACCACAACAAATCTAAAGAAAACTGTGACACCACTGGAGCCATGGAGAAAGAAGGAGACCATCTCCGGTTCAGCAAGTCTGATCATGATGAGTTTCATTTTATCTGTGCTGTAAACTAAGAACTGTGACTTAGTTTGTGATTTATGATAACCTTCATCAGGTGAAAACTTCACATCTTGTTTAGTATTGCTTTGCTCATAGAAAAACTATTGACAATTTGAAACATTTAAAACATTTCTGTTCCCTTTTTTCTTATAGACTGTAGAGATTTGCTCTAATTTCTGACATATTTGTGATTTGTGTAAATTTGACTCATAACGTTAAATGTTTAATGAATTGGAACGTTTTATATGTTTCGTAAGAATAAAAGAGACTTTTTTTTTTTCTTCTATAATCTGCCATCAATAACTTTTGAAACAGTAAGACTTTTTTGTGAAGGTCTTTTTGCATTCAACAATTATGCCACTAATTTTTTAAAGGTCAAGACTTAGTTGTATACCTGCTCATATTTATTTGTATATAGTAGAAGGAAGGCTTTTTGAACAGCCACAGATTTCAGCTGGTTTCTTGGCTTTCAATGCCTTTTTACACAGATTGTTTTATCGGTTCTAAACTTAGATCCTGGATAACTCAAATTGTTATACCCATAACTTAAATTGTGGAATAATTTATTTTCATGTCAATGTGGATTACCCGTGTTCTGACAACTGACATGTGACTTTAATACCAATTAAATATTAGATTTTTTTTTTTTTGTAAAGTGAAGTGTTATGTACATAAGAGGCAGTTCTTTATAATTTGTCACACACTCTGGCATCTCAATGGATGTTTTTCACCTCTAGGGATGATCTAAGATTTCTGCAGTTGCTGAATGTTACTAATAAGAAAGTAAAAGAGATTTAAGAGATTTTGACATTTTGCAGCTAAATTCTACTTTAGTTATGAATTAATAAGATAACTTACGTAAAAAATAAAACTTGCACAGAAACAAACTTACTCAGGGTTGATGTTGAAGGCTATCATCGAAAAGTATTTAGCAAAAAAATAAAAATCATTTTGTCAGTACTGAATATGACAAAATAACGTCCTTCAGGAAGAAGATTCCAGAAACCAAAGCACATATTTTGTTGTTGCTGTTGGGAAGGGAAGTCTAAACCCACTGGGTAAAGCATGTAAAAGTAACCTCTCTTAGGATTAATATCTTTCAAATAATTATTTGAACTCGAGTTCAAATTTTACATTTGTCTTTCTTTTACCCTTACATCATACAAAACTCTACATAAATGTGAGAACTCTTTGTGATGTTTCGAGTTCTCACACAACAACTTGACAAATAATTCATACACCTTGTATACATTCAAAAATGTTGTATTGTTCACCGGAAACTTCAGTTTATTTTCATTTGGATTTCATTTGGCCAATTAACATAAAGAAGCTCATTACTGGGAAGTAATAGGAAAAGATTAATTACACACACAGATTGATGTTTGAAAACTTTCAGTAATGTTAATTACGATAATTTTCCACTTAAAGTTATTGAAACATAACATTTAAAAGGATAACATTACATCAGACCAATAAAACCATCTTTATTACAGAAATCTGAGCTTCATGAAATGCATGTTTAAAACCTGGTTAGAGATTGCCAGTTTTCAAAAGATATTTTTAATTTGACAAATTAGCCTCCTCAGAAAGTATATTCTAACTTACTAAATATGATAGTAATATATTGAAAGTAAACTATGCCCTCGTAGCAAGCAAAGGTATGTTAAAATGCACTTGGGAGTGAAACGTATCCCTACACGCAGTCAGTGATGCATCATACTTTTAATGAAAGTTGTTGTTTGCATCTTTGTGTGCTGAGCAGGTGTTGTTTCAGCCAAGTAACAGAGGCCTGTGTTTGTGCTCCTTCGCTCTTACAGAAACAGATAATCTGATTTTCACAGACAAGATGAAAAAATGAAATTACCGTCTGTAAATCCACCCTGAAACTTAGGTGCCAATTTTGAAGGCCACCAAACTGAGTTACCTTCCAATCTCAGCAGGTACCATGCACCTGCACTCTGCTTAAAGCAACTGGTGATGTCTAGACCATCACATGAACCTCTTCAGAATCAATATCAACGCTGTTCCTCATGGTAAGTGTTGAATTATACAGGCAAACCTCATTAACATCAGTTTGTACAAGTGTAACTACAAATCAACAAATATGATGTTTGAATTGGATATTTAATTAATGTCACTCTTTGATGGAATTTTTCAGAAAATCAATGAGATTCAAAACTTCACCTCTTTATAATTGCATTCAGGTTTTGTCATAGCTGGATATGAGTCAATTATGATTATGACCACAGGAGGACAGGCTGTCTCCAGTAAATGTCAACAGTCAACACTTAAATGATGAGGTTAAAAGGATTATGCAAAATGTCAAGTTAAGCTGGTGCTCTTTCATACCACCTACATCTGTTTCCTTTTTCACATTACTTATGCACACTCTTGAAAAACATTCTGTCCTTGTGTGCTTCAAACTGTTTCAGATTCACTAAAGCTGTGTGAAGAGGGAACACTGCGCCCATGCAGCTGAATCCTATCTGCTCCTAACTCAGGATTTTGCCATCCTAGTCTTAGAAAAATCAGGTTCATTTTTCAAATGAAGGTTTGCTTTCATTTTCTTGAACTTGTTCCAGTGGCTCACAAGGATGTATAGGATTTGATGTTATCATTGTGAACATACGTTTGACTAAAAAAAGTTTTCAAAGTACTGTGAAGACATAGGACATAAGACATGAGATTTTTTTTTTTTTTATCATTATGTTTTTAGAACATAACAAAATTACACTGGTACCGTCAGCATACTATTGAGCACAACCTGCTGCAGCACATCCACTTCAGTGTTTTCCTTTGTTTTCAAAACAATGTTTTCTTATAATTATTTAGGGTTTTTTTTGTTCCTCCTTTTAACAAAACTGTGGAAAGAAAAAACTAAATTGGTTAGTTTATATGTGTTTATTTTGCAGCTGGTTCCCATTGGCTAAATGTGATTGAACAGTGAAGCTAAGTAAAAATGAGTAAGCAGACTTATAATCATGAAACCTCATTGAAACGTTTGTCAAAAAGACTAAATGAAGCAGGTGTTTTCACTTCACCGATTCCTCTGGATGTCAGACATAGGTAGGTTTTATTTTTTATGCAGTGTAGTTAATAACTGCAAAAAAAAGGATTGACATGTATGTGTGTGTGTGTATGTGTGCCTCACACTGTGCACACTGCACTGTTTCTCTGTGTCATGTGCGTCAAATATATGACCTGTGGATTTGGTACAATGTGCTGGTTTTTTGTGCCACATGCATGATAAAGAGTGGAGTTGTAGGTTCCTTTCCAAAATGTCTATATGTGTACAATTATTGGGAAGCAATTGTGCAGAATTATTATGCAACAATATGGAAAAAAATATAAATTTTTATTTTCCATTTAGAAAAAAAGTTCTCATCTATTTTTTTTCCATACATTTACCATACATTTACCATGATCACGCCCAGAAGAATGCAGTCTAACAACATACTTAATGACAACCTGAAAGGTGTTTGATTATTGACTCTGAAAATGGTAAAAGTGATTTTACTGACCCTCCCCTTAACCTTCATCACTGTTGATGTGACTTTATTTAACAGAATGAAATCTAAAATCTACGGCCTGAAACCGATGAACATTTGAGCTGAATACTTACACATACAATTCTCAATACATTTAAAGCAGAACAACTTCTTATTGCAAATTATTATCCAGTCAGTGCAAGACAATCAAAAAACAAAAAAGCAACTGAAGTTCAGACAAATCTAGAAGAAACTTCCATCCCAACTGTAATAGTAACCAAAGTGTTTAACCAGGAGTTCCTGATGTGTATTGTTTAGATTTTGCTGCACATCATTTATAGTCTATTTCACACGATGAGCCTATGAAGCCATCCAAATGGTGAAGGAGATGAGCGCGGTGAGGAGGACCGTCAGTGGCGTGACACAGCTCAGGTGCAGCATGAAGCTCACACCGCACAGTGCCGTCAGGTAGGCGCTCATCCTGCTGAACACGATCTTACGTATCGTGGTGCAGAACTGTGCAAAACAGGAGACATGCAGATCACATGGGGTTAGTGCATTCATGCCGACTGTGATTGGACATGGATTAACACTAGATGGAGCTACTTGCATCATGAATGATTTAGGTTCATTTCACTTTAGCGAACATAGGCGCACTAGGACATGTTAGTGAGTCAGATTTAAAGCATGTACGTATTGTGAAATATGAGTCCAGTGACCATGAGGACATTTGGCATCAGTCTGTATTTGAATTGGCACATGACAGGGTAGGATGACTGTACATTCACTGAGTCAAAGCAATAAGCAGTGTCATCCTAACAGAGAAGACCTTCTAAACAAGTTGGATAGTTTTGATTTTCTATTTCTGTGTATAAACTGGATACTTTGAAAAAAGCCTTATGATATTAACAGTGATGATTTTCTGTTTAAATTAATTGCACCAACTTGCAAAGCTTCTTGGCTTTTTTAAAAGAATATTTCTGTCAAATTAATTTCCCAAACACAAACATAAAGTCACATGTAAGATGATTGTAAACAGGATCAATTCATATGTGCAGGAGATTTCAGGGAGCAACAAACCACATTGCCAGCATCAAAAAGCACAAGTTAATATAAATTTCAAAATGTGTCCAGAAAATTATCTGTTTCATAAGCAGTAGTTCGACAAGTCTAAATATTGTCATCTTCCTAATATCTTTATCTCCCACTCTCTGACTCAGCACACCTGAACTCATTTGCACCTCAGTCTGCTTATCACTGTCCACTCTCTCTCTCATCCCTATAAACATATCTAACCTATGCAGTATGACTTTTTCCCCAAAAGAGATTATTTATTTATTTTATTTTATTTCATTTTATTTATTTTTATTTTTATTTTATTTTTTTGTCTAAATCACCTTAGGTAATTTCTTTAAGTCAGTATTCTGATTCAGAAAATGTTTCAAACCCCAATTATTTTCTTAAATCAAAGATTAGTTCTAAAATCATTTTCTTAGCTTGTTAGACTTGGCAGAGCATCCTCCCTGCCAACACCCATCACCATCTTCAACAACTGAAGAATTTAAATCAATTAGTTACAACAACGTTTAATTTCCCTTTGGGATTAATAAAGTATTTTTGAGTGTAAAACTCGGTGTACCTGGTATGTCTGGTAGCTGATGGCCATGCCGTATCTGCAGTACATGACATAATGTTCACAGTTGTACCACAGCAAACTGTAGGTGACGGATCCCAGCAGCTTCTCAGCCCTCCGTGCCACTTCATCCCCATCCAGTGGAGGCTGGCTGCACACTTTGTCCATGTGGTTGATCAGGATGTCAGAGCCGTACGCAAAGTCCACCACAGTGTCCACTCTGACGCTGGCCACCTTGGTGATGACGCCCATCAGCAGGCGGTTGTTTGTCACCATCTTGGCTATTGCAGATTTATCTTTAGTGATGGCAGGCAGGATGTCTGGAATGAGATGAGCCACCCGGTTGTCACCCAGGTAAATACCAAAATGTGTGAATAACGTCCGGGGCACCTCGAGCAAGTCTCCACGCTTGTACAGGGACAGGTCATACTTGGAGTCCTCCTCCTTTTTGGAGGCTGCAAAGAAAAGGTTGAGCAGCTGATAAAGGAACATGATGGCAGTGTGAAGCAAACATCCGGACACCAAAGCATTTATTAAAGTTGGAAAAGGGGAGGAGCTAGAGTGTTTAGTGTTAAACACTGCAGTGTTCAGTATCTTTGGTTTTGGAGGGTTGCAAAGTAAGGAGCTTTCACTAATCAGTTTTTGGTGTGGCTGTTTCTAAACTGGAGCATTTTTTGAGCGTATTAAGGTCAAAGATCCTAATGAGAAGCTGACTGTGACCCTTTAAAGCCTCATTTAGAAGGTTGCATACTTTTATCCTTTAGACCAAATAAAGACCCTTTGTTAGGGCTGGAGTAGGGATATGCAACTGAAGCTTGTCTTTGATATTATTATTATTATTATTATTATTATTATTATTATTATTATTATTATTATTATTATTATTATTGTTGTTGTTTCACCTTTTCCAAATTACAAAAGTTATTTATACAAGAATAAGTAGCTTATATTTTGAATTACAGTAAAATGCAACAAGTTTAGATCTTGAATGTATCCAGCTCTTTAGACACAGACATACTGTATATTATTGCTTTAGATGTTGACATTTCTGCAAGTCTACAAACACCCTGTGCCCTCATCCACAGAGGAAGGGTGGCTGACAGAGATGCATGTGAGCAAAAGTTTACTTTTAAATGAAAAAACAAAAGAAACCTTATTTCCACTGGTGAGTAAGAAAACAATCTGTTGTCTGCTCCAGTACTCCTCTCTGATGACGTGAAGCTGGAACCACACACACATTCCAGCACACAGCCGTGAGGGTGTGACAGTTCTCTGCAATACTTACTCATCTTGTGAGGAACAGGTCCATTTTGGTGTATATTAATGTTTGTAAGGTAATGATAAGAATGTTTTACACTCTCTCCCTTCTCGTTTTCCTTGTAGAGTATTGGCAGCTATTTCATGGGAGACAGTGAGAGAATGATCACCTGTTGAGCCACTTCAGGAAACGTCTGCATCTTATGCTAATTTTTATGAACTGTCTGATGCTGGAAGAGCTCCGGTGGAGCCAGAGCCAGAGAAACAAAACAAACAAAAAACAAAAAAACAAGCCAATCATCTTTGTTCTTTTCATCAGTAGTAAAATCTGGTTGTTGAATTTTGCAATATCCATCTATTTTGAGGTGGACTGTGTCACAGCTGTTGTGCAGTGACCACTCGCACCTGATCAGCATCCTCCTGATCTCCAGCTGCTGCCATATAAGGACGGAACTCCTCCTGCACGGCGTCAGATTGTTGTGAAACCCTCAGCGGTAACACCTTCAGACCTGCTACAGCAACTTGAGCTGACTGCCTAGAATCTAACCTGTCTGTCTCTGCCTAGATTCCTCTCCTGTCCCTGATCCCTGACCCTCTCTGTTGGATAAGGACCTCCTGGCTTCGACCACCTGCCTGTTTGACCGGATACCCGTTTTGAAACTGGACTCTGGACCCACAGGCTCGGATCCCCTGTTTGCCTGGCCCTAAGATCAGGGGCCGCCTGATCCCGATTTGATTCCCTGGTTCTGACCCTGGCCTGTCTGACTAAGAGTTTGTTGACCTCTCAATAAATACCTGGTTTGTAATTATTCTGTTCAGTCCCTGTGTCCATCGGTGCCTGAGCCTGACAGACTGGAGGATTCTGCTCAATAGCAAATTCAGAGAGTCTCCTGTAAAAGATATTTATCATAATCATTGGCTGGTTGTGTATTTCCTGTCTTCTCCTTTTCTCTGGTTCTGCTCTCCAGCCTCCTGCTACAAATCATCTTGTCAAGCATCAGCTTTAAAGAAGGGCAAACTTTTCCAATGACATTGTAGGATCTCAGTTGCTGTGGCCCTTGGTGTTTACTCAAACACCTGTACGGTCTAGCAGGACCATGTCAACGGGGACGTCTGTCACATCTTTTGTGAAATAGATGTAACATGGAAACAGCAGCCTTCAACTTTCTGAAAGGATCTTTTGAAAATCTTTCTTTACATTGTTCTTGTGAATGACAGACTTTTGCAGAAGCTCTCCTTATCTTCCCTCTCTGTCCTTCTTCAAGGTTAGATTAGAATATGACCAGACTGAAAAAAGGCTGTGTTTTAGAGGAGGACTGAAATCTGGAAGAAAATCATAAAATATGCTAGTTGTAATTTCTTTCTTTTTAAAGCCTCTCTACATATTTACTGACTATTTCAGGTCACTAGAACTGCAAATCTGGGAGAGACAAACCCTAAAAGACTTGCAGCTGTAACTGCAGCAAAAGGTGGCTCCCCAAAATATTGACTCAGGGGGATGAATACTTTTGCACACCGCACCTTTCAGTTTTGTATTTGTAAAAAATGCTTTCAGTCATGTATAATTTTCTTTCTACTTCACAATTGTACAACACTCTGAGTTGGTCTTCAACATAAAGGTATTTATGTTTGTGGTTGTGACAAAATAAAAGGAAGGGCTATGAATACTATTGTGACTTCTGTGGTTTGAAATAGAGCTAATTTCTTCCTAATTCCTCTGTTAATGAATTTCGATGTAGTGCTTATCAAACCTTTAAGATGATCAGCATCTAGACAGTAACTCAGAGGAGGAAATTGTGGCTGTACATTTTTTTTATCTAGTCCTCTTTCCCAGCAAACTAAAGCATATAACACTTCTGTTAATCCTGCAAAATTCAATTTCATGCTCATTGTTTCGTGTTTTGGGAAACACTGCTGCCTTTCTGAGATCTTTGAAGCATTGGTTGCACTACACACTGTGTGCTGACCTAGATTTTATTAAATCCTTTCAAAAAGGATAAATAATTGCAAGAATTTGACTTCGGAGAGTTGCCATTTCAGTCCATGAAAAAGTCACTTTGACCCACAAAGCATGCCTTACTTTTGAGGAGCTGTGTGGGTGTGTGGGGCGATAACATGTAGGTCTATATAACACTGTGGAACCCTTTATAAGACATAAAATTAATAAATTACATTCAAATAGCAGGCAGGTTGTTCTATATTTATTTATGAGGTATGCCAAATGATTCTAAGACAAACAAAAACCTTCAATAAATGTGTCTATTGTTGAACTCTAATAGCCGTGCTGGACCTTCAGATGTTTCCAACAGATGTTTTTTAGGTTGGTTCCCTTAAACTGGAGGATAAATAAACAGTTGGAATTATGATATTTGACCATGTAAGTCATAAAATCAATTTAGGAATCTGTTTAAATATTGGTGCAGAAAAATCTGCCAAAGTCAGGCAGACATTGAACATATTGTGTTTAAATATTTAGACTTTAGTATCCAGATGCACATTTCTTAGTATGCACAGAAAGTAAGAAATGTGCATGTTGTGACATTTGGGTGCATACGGTCCTGGATTCTGCACAGTCCAATCAAAGTCTTCCACACTCATGTGTGTTTTTCTGGATTTTGCTTCAGTCACTAATCCAGCCATGTTGAAACAGGAAGGGGCGACACAAAACTGTTCCCACAAGGTTGGGAGCATGAAATTGACCAAAATGTCTCATTAGACTGAAGCATTAAGAGTTTCATTTAACTGGAACTGGGGAGCTGAGTGCAACTCCTGAAAAACTGCCCTAACCATAATCCCTTGGCACCAAGCTCTGCACTTCATGAAATTGTGTTTTCCAAATCCAGACTTTCTTTACAAAAGAGGTATGAACATAACTTCACTTTTAGTGTTCACCTTTAGCTGTGTGCTTTACACCACTGCTTTGCGTTGCACTTCGCGATGTAAGGTTTGGATACAGCTGCTTGATCGTGGAATATTATTACCTGAGGCTGCCTTTACATGCTTGTTGAGCCAACCTGAAGGCCACAGGAAATGTGTTGAGTCTCCAGAAAGTTGATAACCTCTACGCACAACATCTGCTAAATATTTAGTTGAAAGAAAATTTCCCAACATAGCTTATTGGACAGATGAGATCGTTATCACTATACCACACTGCATTCCTTGAGATCACAATAGTAACCCAAACTCTCATAACTATAGAGACAGTCTGCATCCTAAAGTGCTGATTTTTTATACCAGTACTACCAACAATATATAGAAGGATTACCTTCATAAGAATGTTCTTCTTTCTATGAAAGAACTATTTTCTTTCACAGAAACAAAAATAGTAATAACACGAGCTCACATATTAATATTCTGCAACCAGAAGTTGTGTGATTAAGAAGGCATGTAAATGTTGAAACACAGCTTTTTCAGTAACCTAGGCAATGAATGGAAGCTTTTTAACTATTTTTTTAACGCCTTGGGAAAAACACCTGATATGAGGAATGAGTTCACTATTTGAGTCAGAAAGCAATCAAAACTTTTTCTTAACGAAAGCAGCAATCGACACAGCAGCAAGAAGAGCTGAATGGGTGTACAATGTCTTCTAAGTTTTTGTGGTTGAATAAGCAGATTGTGTCATTTTCTCTACATTGGTATTGATTGGGCTCAGTGGTAATGGGCTTGATATCGATGCACAAATAGAGCCACTTATTTTCAGAGTTTTCTTAGTGAAAACTTTGGTGAATTCATTGCATATGCTGGTGGAGTGTGATTCAGGTACCGCAGCCACAGAAGGGCAGGTAAATATCTCAGCCATGACAAGCAAGGCTTGGGTATCATCAATGATTTTATTAATAATTTCTGAGAAGAAGGATTCTCCTGCACTTTTCAATTGTAAGTAACACTCAACTGCCACTTTTTTTAGGTACACCTGTCCAACTGCTCATCAACACAAATGTCAAATCAGTCAATCACATGGCAGTAACTCAAACCATTTAGGCATGTAGACATAGCCAAGACGATCTGCTGCAGTTCAAATCGAGCATCAGAATGAGGAAGAACGGTGATTTTAGTGAGTTTGAACGTGGCGTGGTTGTTGGTGCCAGTCGGGCTGGTCTGAGTATTTCAGAAACTGTTGATCTACTGGGATTTTTAAGCGCAACTATCTATGGGGTTTATAGAGAATGGTCCAAAAAAGAGAAACTATCCAGTGAGTGGCAATTCTGTGGGCACAAATGCCTTGTTGATGTCAGAGGTCAGAGGCCACACTGGTCAATAACTCAAATAACCGCTTGTTGCAACGGATGTATGCAGAAGAACATCTCTGGATGCACAACACTTCAAACCTTGAGGCGGGTGGACTACAGCAGCAGAAGACTGGTTTCTTGAACATGACAATGGGATGGCCTCCACAGTCACCAGATCTCAAACCAATAGAGAACCTTTAGGATGTGGTGGAATGGGAAATTCACATCATGGATGTGAAGCTGACAAATCTGCAGCAACTGCGTGATGTTATCATGTCAATATAGACAGACTCTCTGAGGAATGTTTCCAGTACATTGTTAAATCTATGCCACAAAGGATTAAGGCAGTTCTGAAAGCAAAAGTGGGTCCAACCTGGTACTGGCACGGTGTACCTAATAAAGTGGCATGTATTGGTGAAGTCTCTCTTTGTAGATGTCAGCGTGAACCTGGAGTTCAGTCATTTGCTGCCTAACTTTGGCTTTTTGAATCTCCATCTTTTCTCCTGCTAGTATGAAGCATCCCCACAGCATGATGCCACTACCACCATGCCTCACAGTGGGGACGGCGTGTTTGTGGTTAAATGCAGTGTTTTCCAAACATATAATGTCTTGTCGGACAGATAGAAATCTCTGTTTTGTTCTCATCAGACCAAAGAACTTTCTTCGATTTGACTCTATGAAGTCTCCCCCGTGCTTTTTGGCAAACTCTAGTTGCGCTTAAACAGTTGCTTTCTCATTGCCACTTTCACATAAAGTTTTGACTGGTGAAGAACCCAGGCAACATGTCTACAGAGTCTCTTATTGCTGCATGTGTTAGCCTGAATCACGCTACATTCATCCAAGTCCACTCACCATCTGTGGCCTCAAGCTGAACCCTGATGTGGTAATAAAACAAACCTTTGCCCTGTGTGCTGGGGGAGAGGGCGGGGAAGTGGTCCGGGATTTACACCCCGCCAAACGGCTCTGGATCTATAGCCCAGGCTAATAAGGATCCTACAAAGGCTCTTTAGGTTTAATTTCTGGTCACACTCAATGAAAACTGTGGAGACGTTGTCTTTTAGAAAAAGAAATCTGCTGTTTATGGACAAATTCTACTCAACAGCTTCCAAGAATAATTGGTTCCTGATTTATTGGATAAAGATTTTGGAATTAGAGGAAGCTGACACCTTTTTAAACTTGTTATACTGTATTTTGCTTTTGCTCTGCTATTGGATATACTCCAATAATATATTCAGGACTTTGACATGCTGTCCAGAAGAAATGTCTATGGCTACACAGCAATGGGAGAATGAGAGAGACATTTCCCAACTGTCATTTCCACACTAATAGGGAAGTTCAGGGAAAGTTCAGTACTGTTTAGGTTTATGGGCCTGGCGGTTCAGTCTGAGGTCAGATGGTTTTATATCCATCCTGGTTCCACATAATAAAAGAAGGTAACTTAAGGTAACACTAATCAATTAATGTCAACACAGAGCCCACAGGTTACGTCTTATTAAGCTTTGTGAAGTCACATGCATCCTCACTGTTTGATTTAATCTCATAAAAAGATGTGTATTTTACCAAGAGGCGCCTGGAAGAATTACACCAGAATGACCCTTTACCTTTAGCAAAATGAAATCTTGAAACTGCGCAGCATACGAACTGGTGGATGAAAGAGGTTGGTGTACGTTAGAATAAGTGTAGAATAAAATAAGCTGCAAATATTCAAGCGGTGCAGACTCACATGCTAACATGTGCAAAGGATTTACAACATGTGCAATAGTTCTGTAAAATAAGTTTTCCAGCCACACTGCTGCATGTGGTGAAGCTTCCAACAGATAAACCGCAAGGCACAAGTGTACTTATGTAATTCTGACAAATATGTGTGACAACCTTGCAAAGTTTTCTGGCAGTCACAGTGGCAAAAACACATCGACTGAAAACAAAGCAAAAAAACAAACAAAAAAAAACCGGCAGTCAGGAACATTCTTGCTTTTCCGAATACCTGGGAAATTGGAATCCAGCACCAGAAATGTAGACTTGAAGTGAACATATTACAGACCATTAGAAGGTCATGTTTTATAGGATGGACTAATTTATACAACAAAAAGCTTCCATGGTTAAAAAAAAACAACAAAAAAAAAAAAAACTAAGTGCACAACTTAGAATTTATTTCAGAATTGTGCATATATGCTTGAAGATCAACATAAATCTCTACTAATGTTGGATAAATGTATTTTATCAAGTTCCCTCTCTACCACATGCCTTTGAGAAGGTCATTCAAAGAGATGACTGGACTCCAGTCCATTATTCTTATTTTTCTGTTAGCTGTGTCCAAGTTGTTGTTTTGAAGTGAAGTGGAAGAATTTGGTTTTAGTTTCCACCTCTTGACCAACTGAAGCAAGAAACATTATACTTGCAGAACTCTATGTATAATATGAAGAGTAGGCAAACGTTTGGTCAACAGCTTCCCTGCTGCTTAATAATCAAGCCAATCGTTCAGCTTCTTGGTGCAGAAAAGCAGGAATGCCTGCAGATTGCTGGAGAAAAATCTGATGTAATCCTATTGAGCCTGTTCTGAAAATCCTCTGACCAATCACAAACGTTCAATAACTATTCAAGCAGTGACGTATGTTTGATTAAGTTACATAATCTAAATATTATTACAGCAAGTATGTCGACGATCAGTAAAGTTAAGTACACAGCAAGAATATTGTGTGTTCTTTTAAAGGAGCAGTAATGCATCAGTATGCTTCTACAAAGAGACGTTTGGTAATCTCCCTACAGATCAAGCTAGACTTGGCTTGAGGTGGGGAAAACCGCCCAACATGGTTGGAGCGCTCTGAAACTGCCTGACTTTCATCTCAGCTGTGATCTCATTGTGAAATGGATGGGAAGCACTGAAAGAACCGTCACCAAAATGCATCATAACGTTGTGATGCATTGTGGTTTATCACTGACATCAGACTGTATGTTTCAGGATAGGAGAGTAGAATGTCTCAACACTTTGTTGTGGCTCCAAATCAATAATTGCTTCCTTTCTACAGGTTTGCAAGGCGTTGTGTATGTTTGGACTAATGTCTATCTTATATTGTTCTTTTACTCCCACTAGTGGTTATAATGTATTAGAGCAGGAAAACTTTGAAGCATGTTTTGCCTAGACAAAACATGCTTCCATTCCTGAGAAACTCCAAAAACATCCTCCTTTTCTCTGTACTTAAAGTTTATTATGTAAATATTAAAGGGATAAAGAAACAGAAATCTATATGCAGATAGGAACATGATGTGAAAATCATTTAGCTTATAGGTCTCCAAGTTTCTGAAACTCAATGATGACTTCTAGATTAACGAAGACAAATATAAATGAGACTAAATTAAACATTTATAATTGCAAATCAACACATCATTTTTCAGGCTAATCAGCTTTTTCTTAAGAAGAAACCTTTATCCCAGAATGACTCAGCAGTCATTTGTCCACAAAAAGAAATCACTGGGTAGTTTGAGAATTAAAAAAAACATGAGAAATAAATTCTGTTTTCTTTTCCAAATCACAAATCAGATGTGCTTCTGATTAAGATATTTTGTTTTTATTTTTCGGTAAAAGGAAAATTAAGAAATAGTTCCATTTGTTGAATTAATTTATGAAAGTCTGGAACAATGTTCCTCTGCGAATGGCAAAACCATGACAATTAGTGGAATGTTAAAAGCAATAGCTAATATCATCAATTTATGCCTCTTAATTAGAATTCTGTCCATCCATCCATCCGTCCGTCTGTCCATCCATCCATCCATCCGTCCATCCATCCATCCGTCCGTCCGTCCGTCCGTTCGTCCATCCAGCCATCCATCCGTCCATCCATCCATGCATCCGTCCGTCCATCCGTCCATTTGGATGGATATAAAATATTCCATGAAGCTGGGCTGAAATTCTAATTTTATACTTCCATACTGTTACTCCTATAACATAGGGCTTTTTTTTAAAAAAAACATCTTGTTTTGCACAAAGATATGACATTGTGGTGAACTGTCATTGATTACTTTTATCAATATTGAGTCAGCAGAGGGGATTCAACGTGTTACAATCTTAACAGGAGAATGATGAGTATGACAGACATTTGAAATCAATCCAGAGTAATAATGTGAGTCATCATTCTCCTGCTTTGTGTTTATCAGCAGACATGGCAGAAAGCGGGTGAACTCCATGTTCCTGGTTTCCTGAGAGCTACTGTCAGTCAAGCAGCGTCACATCTCGGAATCGGCAGCTGTCAGACATTTGAGTCACAGTTTGAGAACAAAGTGAGTGGGATGTTTGCACATGATCAAAGGCAGAACAGAGGACCTTGTTCAGATAAATATCCCAGACTGCTGAGCGGTTCTTCACTTCCCCAGGACACCAAAACACACAACTGGTGGCCAGTTCAACATGGCTCTGCCACGCTTTACCACAGCAGGAGTTATTTTCCTACTTTTCTCCACCTCATCAGCTGTAAGTGTGAAATCCTATGTGGATCTGTTTTCTTGATACCTCAAGTAATTAGCTATGAGTAAAAGAAGATCTAAAATGACATTTTTTTGATGTGCAGCAATTCAGAGGCGATAACCTTGCAGCATGCAACATGAACGACGGCTTTGTAAGTATGATGCAGTTTCTCAATCATGCAGTCTCACTTGTTTTATCCGAGTGTAATTTTCTATAAACACTGTGTATGAACAGGGAAAGTACTGCCCTACCACATGTGGAGTTGCTGATTACATGTTCAGATATTTGCCAGGCGTAAGTGAAGACCTGACTTCAATGCAAGATCAACTGGAGACAATTGCCAATTTAACTGATGGGGCTGATGAAAAAATTACTTACATGAAAGACTCGACAACTTCAGCACAAAAGACTTCCCAGCCTGGTAATGTACATTTGTATTTTGGTTTACAGTTTGTCATATTATTAAGTACTTGTGTGTTATGATTGATCTGCTTTTATTACAGACATGGCTCAGCCTCATGCTGATTTGTCTATAATTTAAATCAGTTGACTTTTTATTTCAGATCCGTACTACAGAAAGTCCTCCAGCATGCTGGATGATGTTTTGCGTTTTGAAAAGACAATACTTTCACAAGAACAACAAATGATGTAAGTTACTCGTAGCATTTAGGTTTTGCTTCTAATGAACAGAGTTGAAAGAAATCTTCTTACTAGTAGCTTTGGTTCAATTAGCACCTTTTATATAATTGTATTCAAATTTACTCTTGTAGCTCTTTTTATTTGGAGGCTTCTTTAGGAACTATTTCAGTATAGAATTGCTGACATTGAGTCTGAAATAAGTTATATTTCTTCCATAATTACTTTCATGTGATAAATGATAGTTATGAATATCTATGAATATCTTTTATTGTAGGATTTCTTTTGTATTTTAATTGAATTTGTATTTAATTTGCATTTAAAATAATTAATTTCTGTGTATTTTTGTAATTCTTTTCATTCTTGATTTCTTGTATTCGTTTCCTAATTCTGTCATTCAATTTTTCACTTTATTTGTTATCACAATTAATTATCTATTTATTAAATGGGTATAATTTGCACATATAAATAACTGCATGCAAAAACCACTCGTTACGCTTTCTCAGTGAACTTCAGAACTTAATCTCATCCAATGAGAGGAGCATGGGTGACTTGAAGAAATTGGCCCTTCAGCTGCAGCAGAAATGCAGTGAGCCCTGCAGAGATACGGTCGAAATCCAGCCTACCACAGGAACAGGTAAACACCGAAACCGGTGAGAAAGAAAAAGACACTCTGACACTGCATGACCGTTGCATGACCTCAATCTATTTCAAAATAGATTGAGATTGAGAAAGAAGTTTCTCAATCTGGTCTCAGTAGAACAACATTTGTCCTGATTCAGTGTTTGGTTAAAACACTGAATCGATACGCTGCTTTGTAGCAAAGAACATGTGTTTACCCTGTCTAAAGCCTGTGATGCATTTTTAATTTTGTGACTTAAATGTTACCAACGTTTTTCTTATGGAATAATTTAGACTTCTTCACAGAGTTCATGGTGATATTTCTGTTTCTTTTCATCAGACTGCCAGGATATTGCAAACAAAGGTGCCACCACCAGCGGCCTTTACTATGTGAAGCCAGCCAATGCACAGGCGCAGTTCTTAGTGTATTGTGAGATTGACAACTTCGGTCGTGGCTTCACTGTAATACAAAGGGTAAGCACTCAGAGAATTGCTCTTTCGAGCTAAGTTTCAGTCATTTGTGAACACTGTCTAAACATTATTGGACCGAATTGACATTATCAGTCCTGAAACAAAGAGTAAAAGTCTTTACTCTTTAATTCTTTGCTGTTCACAGAGACGTGACGGCAGCGTGGACTTCTTCAGGGACTGGATCCAGTACAGGGAGGGCTTTGGGTATCTCTCCCCAGACGACACCACAGAATTTTGGCTCGGCAACGAGAAGATCCACTTACTGACGACCAGCTCTCCCATCCCAACAGTGCTGAGAATCGAGCTGGTTGACTGGGAGGGTAACAAAAAGTACAAATGCACAACCACCCACACACTCATCTGTTATGTAAGGGGCAATGACAAACATGACCCCCTTCGACATTTAGCAACCTCCTGAGAGCAAATTCTGTCAACAAGAAGTTAAAAACCAGGCTTGTTTGTCTGTAGGTATGCTGACTACAACATGTTCCGAATCGGCTCGGAGGCTGACATGTACCGACTCACCTATGGTTACTACTTTGGTGGCGATGCTGGGGATGCTT